>OX463246.1:30528495-31728495 GCA_949820135.1 Sylvilagus floridanus | reverse complement strand
TTCCATGAGATGACCTATATTTTAGGCTCCCTATTTGAATGAGATCACATGATACTTGTCTTTTTCATGCTTGGCTTATTTCACTTAACGCAATGACCTCCTATTCTACTTATTGTACAAATGGCAGAATTTCACACTTTTCTATAGCTGAATAATATTCCATTGTATGTATGTGCCACGTTGTCTTTATCCATTCATCACTGGGTGGACACTTACGTTGTCTCCGTTTCTGGCTCTTGTGAATAGTGCCGAGATGAATGCCGCATGCAAGTGCCTCTACAGCAGATCACCTTTCTTGGATATGTGTCAGCAGTGGGATAGCTGGATCATTCGGTAGTTTTAGTTTTAGTTTTTTGCAGTGCTTCCATAACGTTTCCTCAATGCTTCTACTGATTTCCATTCTCACCAACAGCACTGGTGTTCCTATTCTCCACATCCTCTCCAACACTTGCTCTCTTTCATCTTTTTGATAATAGCCCATCTAGCTGAAGTAAGATGGGATCTCCTGGGATTTTTATATACATTTCTGTGATGATTACTGATATTGAGATTTTTTTTCATCTACCTGTTGACCATTTTTATGCCTACCTTTGAGAAATGTCTGTTTAGATCCACTGCCCATTTTTTAATTGGATTATTTGCTTTTGGCTTGTTTGCTATTGAGTTGTTTGAATACGTTAAATGTTCTGGGTATTATTCCCCTTGTCAGATGTATACCTTACAAATATTTTCCTCTATTCTGTAGGCTATCTCATCATTCTGTAGATTATTTCCTTTGTTGGGCAGAAGCTCCAGAAAATCTTTGCCCAATCCAATATCTTGTAGTGTTTCTGCTGTTTTCTTATACTGGTTTCAGAGTTTTGAGTCTGACATTTAGATCTTTAATCCATTTTTAGTTGATTTTGTGCATACCTGCCCTAACTATTCTTATTTTTAAAAATGTATTTAAGCTAAGAATTTTCTTGCAAGTACTGATAGAGATTCAGAAGTTTTGATATGCTAATATTCATTGTCCTTCCATTTAAAATATGCCCTAATTTCCATTTCATTTCCTCTTTTACCCATGGATTACTTAGAAGTTTTATCTAGGAAGAAACTTAAAGTGGAGCAGCACTGATACAGGGCACTCAAAATGGAATTGAAGGACTTTTGTTAAAATAGGCCTCTGGCATGGCTGTAGCTAACCTCTTGAGCTATGGTATTTTGCACATACCCACCTGAGTATATGCAGACCTTGTGAACTGGGTGGAACTACTATTTCTGGAGCTAAATGACTACTCTCTGCAATAATTCATAAAAACACACCCCTTGCTTTCTGAGAACCCTTTCTTATAACTTGACTTCTGTTCCACTACTCTTAATTCCTGAGAAACTAGAGATTTAATTAACAGTCCTTAATTCTGGATTGTAAAACCAACAATTTTATAAAACTTCAGAGCATGTTTTCAAGGTTGCTTGAATTTCATGCAATCCTAATAAGCCCCAATAAACATAATTTTTCTTAGGTCTCAACTAATTTGATTTTATCTTGGTCAGCAGTTTGTTTTCCATCGCAATGAGTTTGAGATTTTTGTGAGTGTATCTTTATTATTGAGTTGTAGCAAAATCCAAATGCAAACCACTTGTTAAGTAAACTTTAATTGTAGTAATTTTCTATATGTCCTTTTAATTATTTCTTCATTGGTTTAATCTATATTGAGCACATACAAATTTAAAGTTGGTATACCTTTGTGTTGGATTAACCTCCCTTTTACCATATAAAGGATCCCTGTTCTTGTTATTGTCTACTTTGTTCCTTAATATGTAGTTCTTTCATTTTGATTGGAATTTGTTAAGTAAAATATTTCTCCAAACTTTGACTTAAAAATCTTCTCTGTTCGAATGGGTGAGGCAGAAGAGAGACTATCGGACTTAGAAGACAGAGCACAGGAAACTATACAGTCAAACCAAAGAAAAGAAGAGGAAATTAGAAATCTAAAAAATATTGTTGGGAATCTACAGGATACTATTAAAAAACCCAACATTCGAGTTCTAGGAGTTCCTGAAGGCATGGAGAGGGAGAAAGGATTAGAATGCCTTTTTAGTGAGATAATAGCAGAAAATTTCCCAGTTTTGGAGAAAGACAGAAACATCCTAGTACAGGAAGCTCATAGAACCCCTAGTAAACATGACCAAAAGAGGTCCTCACCACGACACGTTGTAATTAAACTCACCACAGTGAAACAGAAAGAAAAGATCCTAAAATGCGCAAGAGAGAAACGTCAAATTACACTCAGAGGATCTCCAATTAGACTCACGGCAGACTTCTCATCAGAAACCCTACAAGCTAGAAGGGAATGGCGAGACATAGCCCAGGTACTTAGAGAAAAAAACTGCCAGCCCAGAATATTATATCCTGCCAAGCTCTCATTTGTGAATGAAGGTGAAATAAAGACCTTTCATAACAAACAAAAATTGAAAGAATTTGTTGCCACTCGTCCAGCCCTGCAAAAGATACTTAAAGATGTGTTACACACAGAAACACAGAAACACGGCCATCAACATGAAAGAAGGTAAACGAAGGGAACCTCACAGCAAAAGATCACAGGGAATTCAAAGCATACATTTGGATAAAGAAATTATGGGACATGTACTCTATAGAATACTATACAGCAGTCAAAAACAATGAAATCCGGTCATTTGCAATAAGATGGAGGAATCTGGAAAACATCATTCTGCGTGAATTAAGCCAGTCCCAAAGGGACAAATATCATATGTTCTCCCTGATCGGTGACAACTAATTGAGCACCAAAGGGGAAACCTATTAAAGTGAAATGGACACTATGAGAAACAGTAACTTGATCAGCTCTTGTGCTGACTGTTGTTGTACAATGTAATACTTTATCCATTTTAGTAATTTTTTTATTCTAGTACTATTGGTTGAACTCTGTAATTAACAAACAATTATTCTTAGGTGTTTAAATTTTAACTGAAAAGTGATCCCTGTGAAATATAAGAGTGGGAATAAGAGAGGGAAGAGATGTACAATTTGGGACATGCTCAATCGGAAC
The DNA here is from genome assembly GCA_949820135.1 of Sylvilagus floridanus. Classification (NCBI taxonomy): domain Eukaryota; kingdom Metazoa; phylum Chordata; class Mammalia; order Lagomorpha; family Leporidae; genus Sylvilagus; species Sylvilagus floridanus. The sequence goes on along the minus strand of OX463246.1, from coordinate 31,725,445 downwards.
TGCCCCAAATGATGGAGTTAGAATTGTGCCAGGGAATTCCAATACAATCCCATCAAGGTGGCATGTACCAAGGCCATCTCACTAGTCCAAGTGATCAATTTCAGTTCACAATTGATCACACGGATAGGTCTAAGAGTCAAAGGGATCACACAAACAAGACTAGTGTCTGCTAATACTAACTGATAGAATCAAAAAGGAAGAGAATGATCCAACATGGGAAGTGGGATACACAGCAGACTCATAGAATGGCAGATGTCCTAAATAGCACTCTGGCCTCAGAATCAGCCCTTAAAGCATTCAGATCTGGCTCAAGAGCCCATGAGAATATTCTAGGCATGGAAAGCCAAGACACTCTGGAAAAAAAAGAAGACCTAAATGAAAGATCTCTGTGAGTGAGATCCCAGTGGAACGCATGGGGCCATCAAAGAAGGAGGTACCTTTCTCTGAAGGGAGGAGAGAATCTCCACTTTGACTATGACCCTGTCAGAATAAGATTGAAGTCAGCGAACCCTAAAGGCTTCCATAGCCTTGGCAACTCATGACTAGAGCCTAGGGAGATTATTGAGGCCATAAACAAGAGTGTCAAATTGTTAAATCAACAACAGGAGTCACTGTGTACTTACGTCTCATGTGGGATCTATCCTTAATGTGTTGTCCAATGTGAAGTAATGCTATAACTAGCACTGAAACAGTATTTTACACTTTGTGTTTCTGTGTGGGTGCAAACTGATGAAATCTTTACTTAGTATACACTGAATCTATCTTCTGTATATAGATAATTAAAAATGAAAAAAAAAATCTTGGTGTTAAATTGGAAATTGCATAGAAAATTAATCAATTTTTTTTAAAAAAATATATCATGTAGGATCTCTGTCCTTAATGTGCTATACATTGTGAATTAATACTATAACTAGTACTCCAACAGTATTTTTCACTTTGTGTTGCTATGTGAGGGCAAACTGTTGAAATCTTTACTTAATATATAGTAAACTGATCTTCTGTATATAAAGAGAATTGAAAATGAATCTTGATGTGAAGCAAGGGGAGAGGGAGTGGGAAAGGGGAGGGTTGCGGGTGGGGGGGAAGTTATGGGGGGGGAAGCCATTGTAATCTATAAGCTGTATTTTGGAAATTTATATTCTTTAAATAAAAGCGTTATAAAAAAAATCTTCTCTGTTCTTAAAAGCAGTGTTCATCTCTGGTAAGTCACATAGTGTTTTTCTTTATTATCCAGTCCGAATACCTTGGCATGATTGAACCATTTAGTCCATTTATACTTAAAGTAATATCTAATGCAATTTAAGCCTATCTATCATCTTACTCATTTTCTATGTTTCCAATTTGCTTATTTTTCTGCATTGCTTGATTTATTTTGGTTGAATTGTACATATGCATTATTCCTTATCTTCTTCTTTCTATGTTCTGTCACACTGTGTTCTTATACCTTCTGTTAACTATATCCATAGATATTCTAAAACATATCCTTGATGTATATACTCCAGTACAAGTTATTATATTTACCACTTTGTAGTGTTATTAATACTACTATTCATCCCTTCTATTATTGCCATTCATTTTAGCCCTATATATAAATTATTCCTCATAGACATACAGTTGCTCTTCTTCAGTCAATATTTACATCTATTCAACTACGTCATTGATGCTGATAGTCTTACTATATATCTCCATGTATTTATCATCTGTTCATCCTCTGTCTCTTTCAGTGCTTTTTACTCCCTCCTCTATTTCTTTTATTCTGACTGTTATAACTCCTTCTGGCTATTGAATTCTACTTTCCTTTTACTGTAGACTTACTGGAGAAAATTGCTCTCAGTCTAGGTCTGAAAATCATTCTGGTTACTTTGAAGGATCCTCTTGCAAAGTGTAAGGTCTAGTTTAGTAGTTATTTTCATTCAGCACTTTACCATCTGGCTTCACTGTATTTGTAAAGAAGTTAGAAAATTATTTTGTTTTCTTTGAAGGTAATGTGACTGATTTTTGTGGTGCTTCTGAGACTATTTTCTTTTTCTTCAGGTTTTTTTTACAGATTAATAAATTCTTGAATACTTATGTCAATGAATTTTGAAAAGTTTTAAGCATTATATTTTCAATTACTTTTCTCTTTGCTCCTTTTTAAGATTCCTCATACAAATATGTTACATAACACATATAATACGTAACACATATATATACTCACATACACATATACATATAATTCTTAAAATTATAATTTATATGTCTTTTGTCCTCTGCTCTATTCTTTCCCTTTCTGCTGTCATTTTGGGTGTTTTCTGTTGACTTGCTTTGAAGAAACCAATTATTCAATAACCTAGAAAAACCATCCATTTAATTTTAGTATCAAATATTGTATTTTTCTTGGTTCTTCATTTGATATTTTTAAAGATTTATTTATGTGAGAGCAGAGTTACAGGGCTACAGAGAGAGAGAGAGAGAGAGAGAGAGAGAGAGAGAGAGAGAGAAATCTTCCATCATCCACTGGTTCACTTCCCAGATTGGCTGCAATGACTGAAGCTGCGCCAATCTGAAGCCAGGAGCCAGGAGCTTCTTCTGGGTCTCCCACATGGGTACAGGAGCCCAAGCACTTGGGCCATCTTCTGATGCTTTCCCAGGTACATTAGCGGGGAGCTGGATCAAAAGAGGAGCACAAGGGACTTGAATCAGCGTCCACATGGGATGCTGGCGATGCAGACAGTGCTTTACCCACTACACCACAGTGCCAGCCCCTTCATTTGATTTTTATAAATATTTTTTCAGCCATTTGGTACCTCCATGTAATTTATTTCATATATTAATTCTTTATTTAAACACTTTCTTCTAATTTTATCTAGATATCTATGAGTTGACATCAGTTTTTTAATTATTTTTAATATTATCTAGGTCTTTTTTCACCTTTCACTATACAGCACTCTCTTCCTATTTAAGTGAACATAGTGAAAGGATGATCATCTTAATTGAGTTAAAAAGTAATGTTGGATAAAACTCCATTGTAACATTTGTAGTATTCAGGCCATTTCTGATTTCACAGCCTTAAGGGCAGAAGTCTCCTAGATTTTTCCTTGAGACTCTGAGAGGACTATGCCTACTAAGTGTCTGAAAAGAAAATATTTTTGACCTTTGCAAATCTCAATGTCTCCAGCCCCCCCAGCAAATGTGTTTAATTGCTGACATAGAGTGTTATTGAATGCTAGCTCCCTTATTGGCACATTTTACTTTCTAAGCACTGAGAAATTGTATCTTTTACTCTGTATTTTAGCTTTTAGCCTAGCTCTGCTGCAGCTCCAACAAATGTCCCTGGAGGCAAACAAGTATTGAGTCTGCTCAAGTGTCTGACTCACCACACCAGCCCATCTGCCACAGCTGGAGTCCTGCTGGTCTCTCTTGACCCAGCAAGATCCTATTGCTCCAGCAAGGTTAGTCCTCAGGTCACATCCAAGATTGACAGATGACTAGAAGAAGTCAGCTTATTTCTCCCTTCTCTGGAAGTATGACTCATCTCATCCTTGTTACACCCATAGCTCTCTCTTATGCTCAGAAATGTAAATTTTGGGGGCTGGCATTGTGGCATAATAGGTCAAGCTTCTACCTGGAGTGCTGGCATCCCATATGGGCACCAGTTCATGTCCAAGATGCTCCTCTTCCAATTCAGCTCTCTGCTATGCCCTAGGAAAGCATTTGAGAATGGCCCAAGTGCTTGGGCCTCTTTACCCATGTGGGAGACCTGGAAGAAGCTCCTGGCTCCTGACTTCAGATCGGCATGGCTCCAGCCATTGCAGCCATTTGGGGAGTGAACCATCAGATGGAAGACTTTTCTCTGTCTCTCCAGCTCTGTCTGTAACTCTACATCTCAAACAAATAGGTAAAATATTTAATAATAAAAGAAATATTAATTTTACGATTTTATCTACATGATTCTAGCTGCTGTGGAGAGAGCATTCCCCTACCAGCACTCACTGTATCTACTCAGAAGCAGAAGTTTATTGCACCCTACCTCAAGGCAGAAAAACCCAAGTGAAGACTCTTTGGGTTGCAAGTGGCAAGCAACCCAGCATAAACTAAGGAAAAAAGGAATTTATTGTTTCACTTAATGGGAAATTCCGTGTGTAAGGGTGGCTTCCACCAGAGACAATCTAGAAACGAAAAGGCAGAAGAACTTCATTGTCCCTAATTCATTTATGTACCCATTCCTATCTCAGTCATCATCCAAACTGAATGAACTGAACGTGGACTCATGATTCCTCAGATCAAAACTTCCATCATGTTACTAGAGGAAAAAATAAGCAGGTTGTGGACAGTAATAGCAATGCCAAGATGGTTGACATCTCCAGCCATCAGTCATCTCCTTGTCTTCATACCTGATATGGCTCCTACCAGCCACTTTAAGTACTGAAATGCAATTTCTTTGTCTTATGTTAAGATAAAGCTTTGTTCTTGATACTCTTTTGGGAGGGATACAGATCACAAAACTCATTCTGTCTTTCAAATGGGTACTTAGTAAATACCTGTGGCATGCTGGGTATTGGTAGGTTACCGGAAGGCATCGCACACTGCAGGTCAGCAGCTGGAGACAGATGCATTTCTCAGGTTTCAGCTCTGCCCATGTGCTACTGCAGCTACCAGAAGAAAGCCCTTTACATTAAGCCATGAGCTATTGTTAGAAACTTTATACAGTATTCATTTGAAGCAAAGCTAAATGAGAAGACGAGTGAGGGTGCCTGGCTGGTCCCTGAGCCGTTTCACTGATGTGCAGCGTGGGTTTGGCAGGATCTCATTTGCTGTGACACCACACATCCCATTTTCTACCTTCCAGGCAGGCGATTATGGGGAGACTTCAGTGCTGCTCTCCAAGAGATTAGATTGGGGGCTGAACAGAGCTGTGACCGACAGGCAGCCCCATTTCCTCCCAACTACTTGATGTGTCCGTCCCAACCAAAGAAATGGTTTTGAATCTTTTTTTCTCATCCTGCTCGCTGCCAGAAACCTCATAAAAGAGTCTACACTTTGAGCTTGAGCTTGAAACTCAGAACTGACTTACACAGTCAGCTGGAAGGTTGGAATTGGGCCGACTGTGTCACATCCAGCAGGTGTGCAGCTCTCACAGTGGCTGTGTTGATTAAAGGCATCTGAACATAGGGAGACCCAAGGAGTGAATACATTAGAGCAAATGCAAAGTGTGATGATAAAGAGCATCCTTACTAAAGCAGAATCTTCACTCTGCTGCCGAATGGCCTCATGCCTCAGACTTAAAATTTGTATCAGACAGCTGTTGTGATTAATTGGAATAATGCATGGGAAGTGCTTAACACGCTGCCGGGCATAACCAGCAAAAATAGTTATTATTGATATTTTTATTGACATGTGCAGGAAACTTCAGAAATAACACCCCCAACTATTTATCACCATGGCAATGAGCTATTGTGGCCACACCTAACTGCAGAGAAGGCTTCCGGGTTAGTCTGCTTTAAATGTGTCCACAATTTTTTTTCCTGTGCATTAAAATGTCTAGCTACATTGTTTTGAATGTCTGAGGATGGTAAGGCAGAGGTCATCATTCAAAGTTAATTCCATAAATTGTGACAGAGGAAACATCACGCATACTTTCCTGAAGTATATCTGTATGGCATAGTGTAAAGTGTAAACTCGTATAGCTGTTGTTTATTCTCAAAAATAATTAAAGTTATGTGGAATGGCTTGTATTTTACTTATATATTTACTATGCAACTGTTTTAATCCACAGCATCCCAGTTTGAAAGCAGTTAGTATATAAGATGTGTCAATTTCTTGGTCCCCAATTTTGACCTCTCTCCTCTTTTCTGTTTTGAATTTTATCTCTACAAATATGCTTTTCACCTAGTTATCATGCATATTTATGCACTGGTGATTTATTCGAAACATCGAAGTTGTGCCAGACCTTCTGCTTATAACCAAAGAATACAGACCCTGACCAAACTCCAGTAGAAGGAAAAGTTAGAAAATAAAATTAGAGGAGGTGATTCTGTGGCATAGTGAGTAAAGCCGTCACCTGAAGTGCCGGCATCCCACATGAGTCCTGGCTGCTCCACCTCCGATCCAGCCCTCGGCTATGGACTGGGAAAGCAGAAGATGGCTCAAGTCCTTGGGCCCCTACACCCAAATGGGGAGACCAGAAAAAGCTCCTGGTTCCTGCCTCCTGGCTTCAGATCAGCGCAGCTCTGGCCGTTGCAGCCAATTAGGGAGTGAACCGGTGGATAGAAGACCCCTTTTTCTGTCTCTGCTTCTCCTTCTCTCTGTGTAACTCTGACTTTAAAATAAATAAACTTAAAAAAGGGGGGGCGGGGCAGGTGCTGTGTCACAATGGGTTAATGCTCTGGCCTGAAGCGCCGGCATCCCATATGGGTGCCGGTTCAAGACCTGGCTGCTCCTCTTCCCATACAGTTCTCTGCTACAGCCTGGGAAAGCAGTTGAAGATGGCCCAAGTCCTTGGGCCCCTGCACCCACGTAGGAGACCCAGAAGAAGCTCCTGGCTCCTGGCTTCAGATTGGTGCAGCTCTGGCCATTGCAGCCATTTGGGGAGTGAACCATCGGATGGAAGACATCTCTATCTCTCTCTCTCACTCTCTCTGCCTCTCCTCTCTCTGTGTAACTCTGACTTTCAAATAAATAAATAAATCTTTTTAAAAAAAGAAAATAGAATTAGAATGCTTTTTTAAGACAATGATAGACATGTGCAGAGAGCAAGGGAAAGTAACACAATCTGGCTCGTAAAGGATGGATGAGATCAGGGAGACTGACCAATGATGGGGTTTTAGCATGAACAAAGGTGCAGAGGCAAAAAATGGTTTAGCGCAGCAGGAAACTCACAGCCATTTAATGTTCAAATATGAAGGTCAAAGTATAACTGGCAAGAGAGAGGCTGGAAAATTAGACAAGGGAAAAGTAGTGAAAAGGCTTTGGGGGTGGGGGTGGGGGCAATGAAGGTGTTTGAACCAAGATGCGATGAGGTCAGGTTTCACAGATTAGATGATCACAGCTGGAGGAGGGCATTCAAGCCTAGGCAGCAGGCCTAAGAATAGTTAGGAGCCTGTTCCAGTGATCCATGCTAGGAACCTAGAGCCCACATATAGGCAGTGGTTGTTGATGGAGAGCAGACTAGGCAAGATGTGTCTTGCAAAGTTAAGGAATGGATTGTGGTGCAGTGGTTTAAGCCACTGCTTGGGAAGCCTGCATCCCATATCCCAGTGCCAGTGACTGTGGGCTACTCTGCTTCTGACCCAACTCTCTGCTAATAAACCTAAGGCATAGGGGATGATGGCTCAAGAACTTGAGTTATTGCCGCCTATGTCAGAGACCTGGATGGAGTTTCTAATTCCTGGCTTCAGCCTGGCCCAGCCCCATATCCTGGAGCCATTTGGATAGTGAACCCTTATCTGCCTTTCAAGTAAACAAATATATCTCTTTTTTTCAACTTTATTCATATGATTTTATTTTCTCCCTTCAACCATAATGATATGATACCCAAATTTTGTCTTAACTGGGGGGTTTGTGAACACAGTCTTATCCATCCTGCATACACACAAGGCAAATGCTACTTCTTGAAATGGTTCCACCATGGACCCCCTGGTCATCTAACCTGGCTTTATCTTCACTACATTGTGTGGCCACTTCACTGGATTTCATTCTAGACTTCAACTTCTCCATGGCTTCCATGATTTTTCCATGCTTCTCACACAGAATGTGCCTGACCTTTACTGCATTGCTAACACCTTTAGGACCCTGAGCCTTTTTGTCTGCATTGTCTCTCCCAGAGCTGCTCCTCTGTTCACCCCTTTTCCAGAACCACTTTTTCCTTTGGATAAAATCTTTGAAATTGATTGTATGTTCAAGTACCAGTAGCTATACAACAAATATATCTTTAAAAACAAGTGTGGCGCACTGGGTAAGCGCTGCCTGTGGTGCCAGCGTCCCATATGGGCGCCAGCTCGAGTCCTGGCTGCTCCACTTCCAATCCAGCTCTCTGCTATGGCCTGGGAAAGCAATAGAAGATGGCCCAGATTTTTGGGCCCCTGTGCCTATGTGGGAGACCCAGAAGAAGCTCTTGGCTCCTGGCTTTGAATCAGCACAGCTCCAGCAATTGTGGCCAAATAGAATAGGGAGTGAACCATCGGATAGAAGACCTCTCTCTCTCTCTCTCTCTCTCTCTTCTCTCTTCTCTCTCTGTATTCTCTCTGTGTAACTCTGACTTCCAAATAAACAAATCTTTCAAAAAAATGTAAAACCAAATTTTTCCAGAGCTGAGGCCAGCACTGTGCCATAGTGGGTAAAGCCACTGCCTGCGGCACCAGCATCCCATATGTGCACTGAGTCGAGTCTCAACCACTCCACTTCCTATCCAGCTCCCTGCTAATGCATCTGGGAGAGCAGTGGAAGATTACACTCACATGGGAGACCCAGAACAAGCTCCCGGCTTCTGACTGGCCCAGCTCTGGCTGTTGCGACCGTCTGGGGAGTGAACTGGTAGATGGAAACTTTCTCTCTTCCCCCCACCCCCAAATTTCTCTCTGCAACCCTGCCTTACAAATAAATACATCTTTAAAAAGATGTTCAAAAAGTAAACTTAAAAAATAAAAATGAGATAAAGTACAAAAAATGGGACATCAATACATCTATATAATATGGATTCCATATCCGAAGGTCGTTACAATATCCTAGCTTCACATTTTACACAGATACCCATCCCCAGAACGTTTCCAGGCCTCCATCCCATCACCCTTGTGTTCTGGGACAGATGTGAAGGGACAGTGCAACCCGCCCTGGAGACTTCCTTCACAGCCTCCTTTTCTCCTAAGGAGCGTCAGGCCCTAGATTGTGAGGTCTGCCCTATGCATCTCTCCTAGCATCTGCAACTGATGGTGGGGCTCCAGACTCTGAACCCTCCAGTGACAAAGCTCCTGTTTTAATCTGCTTGAAAACACCTTTCCTACAGAGTAGGTTGTTCTCCATCTGTATGTTTACTTCCAGCATCTGCCCTGGCACCTTTATTCCAAGTAGATTTGCTTAGACTTCCAACTAGTGATCTACTTTCAACACTGACAAACATCTTTTTATTCTGTAACGTTTGAAAGATCTATAGCAAATGCGAGGGAAATTAAGGAATCCCCGTAGGTCACAATTTTCACCTGATCTTCAAACCCAGGGCCAGCCAACTATGACCCACTCCCTGCTGAAGCAAAGTTTGATGGGAATCAGCCAGGCTCATTCATTCAGGTCTGTCTGTAATTTCTTACATGCTACAGAAGCACAGTTGAGCACTGGTAATGGCAAACATGTGGTTTTGAACCCTAGACGTTTGCCACATGACCCTTTGTAGATACACTTGCGTTGACCTCTTTCCTAAAATATTATCAAGTCTGATATTTCTGGGAGTCATATTATTCTGTAGCAATGTCCATATGCTTCAAGTCTTTGGAACGTTATCCAGTTCCCTCCCCTTCTTGATACTTGACAACCTTATAGTCTACTTCCTATGTGAAAATGGTCTGCAGCATCACCAGTGCCTCCTTGGTCTCTCCAGCCCATTCCCATGACAATCTGGAATTCTATTAATAAATTCTACATATATTTCTATAATTTCTTTACAGATATGATACCATTTTTAAAAGATTTATTTACATATTTTGAAAGAGTTACAGAGGAAGAGGGAGAGACATACAGAGAGAGATGTTCCATCTGCTGATTAACTCCCCAGATGACTGCAATGGTCAACTTTGGACTAGGCCACAGCCAGGAGCCAGGAACTTCATCCTGGTCTCGCCCGTGGGTGGCAGAGGTCCAAATACTTGGGCCACTGCCCACTGTTTTTATTAGGCCATTAGCATGGAGCGAATGGAAGTGGAACAACCAGGACAGAAATTGGTGCCCACATGGGATGCCAGAGTTGCATGATACAGCATTACCTGTTATGCCACAATGCCAGTCTCATATAAATTTTTAAGATTTTCCTCACAGCAGAATCTATAAGACACTGAATTAGGTCTAAATGAAATGGTACAATTCATTTTTCTTCTTTGTTCTGTTCATAAGGAGACATGTCAGTAGAGCCAAAGACAACCATAGGAGAGGAAGCCAAAGTGAAATGCTTCATATTCACACAAATGGGATTACATCAATTAGAGAGCTTGCACAAAGCAAAGGAAATGATAACATAGAGAAGAGACAAGCTAGTGAGTAGGAAAAAATTTGCAAGCTATACATCATATAGAGGCCAATATTCAAAATATATAGGAGCACAGACAACAGCAAGAAAACAAAAACCCAATTAAAATTTTGGCAAAGAACATGAATAGACATTTCTTAGAAGAAGGTATACAGATGGCCAACAGGTATATGGAAAATGCTCAACATCACTAATCATGAGGGAAATGCACATCTAAACCACAATGAGATAGTGCCTCTGTTACAGATTCAAGAGAAATGGGATCCCCAAAGCACATGCAGCTGTTTGAACTTTGAAGTCTTAATGTTAAGGGTCTGTGGGCTATGGGTGGAGACCTGTCAGATTTCAAGGTTGCCGGATGATGAGGCAGCGGCATGGATGTTACTGGCAGTTACAGTCAGGAGCAAAAGGGAGCAGAGCTGGTACATTTGGAAAATCTGCAGCCTAGTGGTAGGGGCTGGGGGCAGGATAGAAAAAAAAAGGTTTGTTCAGGAAAATGTGGCAGAGAAACTGCTTGTTACAGAGATTATTTCAAGTACAAGGGATCCATGTGCTAAAGGTGAAGATAATGGGAGAAAGACCCTGTGGGCATTGCAGAGCTGCTCCTCATATCATTAGAACCATCAGAGGCATAGAATTACAAATTTGTTTCAAAGATCTTCCAGGGCAGGATCCTTTCATGAAGGAGCGCCTACTGGTGGTCAACTTTGGCATTGTCCACTTCCCCCTGGTTTTGCAGAAAGCCAGGGTTAAAGATGTTGTGGTAGCTTTCACTGCAATTTCCAAGGAAAGCCTGGGAGACAAAGCAGAGATGTGCTTCAGGCATGGAGCCCTTGGATGGAGCAAATCATAGTGAAGTTATGAGAGAGCAGCTTCAGGGGAAACTCCAAAAAGTACAGCTGCCAGCTACATGAGACATCTGCCAGGGAGAGATGCAGGCACTGTAGGAGACCAGCGTAGGAAAGCCATAGACCTCAGCAGGCAGCCTCAGAGAGCAGCCATGTGAGCCAAGACCAACAGCGCTGTGCAGGCATGGACGCCTCCACCTAGATTTCAAAGGATGCTTTGGATTAACTGGGGGTCCATGCAGAGCCTGGTCCAGGGAGGAGTCGCTGCAAGCAGTCCCCATCATGATAATGCCTAGTGGAGCTGCAGAGATGAGACTACAACCTTTGAGAACTAAAGTGTGGACTGTAATCAGCAAAGCTATAGTGTTGGGCTGCCCAAGGTGGTGGGAACACAGTCCCCAACACATTGTGCTCAGGATGCTAGTCATGGAACTTGAAGACACAGTGTTCACCCTACTATTTTCAGTGTTGTTTTGACCCTATTACTCCTCTGTGTCCATGTCTCCTCTGTTTGGAATGGAAATGTATACTCTGTGCCTGTCCCACAATTGTATCTTGGAAGTAACTTGGTTTTGATTATACAGGTAACAGCTAAGAGAGTTTGCCCTGAGTCTCAAGTAAGACTATGAGCTATGGACTTTTAAATTAATGTTGAAGTTAGTTAAGACTTTGGGACTTCTGGGATGCTTGAATGCTGGACTTGAAAATAACATGAGTTTTGGGGAGCCAGGCAAAGAATGGTGTGAATTACAGGGAAATTAGCATTGATGAGGATGTGATAAAAGGGAATATTTGAAAGTTTTGATTGTAAGTTAATAGATCCAAATGAAAAATAGAATGGAGGTAACCCAAAAAGTTAAAAATAGAACCACCATATAATCTGGAAATCTTAACACTGGGTATGTACCCAAAAGGTATAAAACCAGTATGTCAAACAAATATCTGTGTTCCCATGTTCATTTCAACTTTATTCATAATAATGAAGATATGTGACCAACCTAAGTGTTCATAAATGGGTAAAAGAATAAAGACAATGTTACATATATGCACAGTGGAGTATTATTCAGTCTTGAAAAAGAAGTGACTCTGCCGGCGCTGTGGCTCAATAGGCTAATCCTCCTCCTGTGGCGCCAGCACACGGGGTTCTAGTCCCGGTTGTGGCACTGGATTCTGTCCCGGTTGCCCCTCTTCCAGGCCAGCTCTCTGCTATGGCCTGGGAGTGCAGTGGAGGTTGGCCCAAGTGCTTGGGCCCTGTACCCCATGGGAGACCAGGAGAAGCACCTGGCACCTGGCTTCAGATCAGCGTGATGCACCGGCCATAGCGCGCCGACCGCGGCGGCCATTGGAGGGTGAACCAACGGCAAAAAGAAGACCTTTCCCTCTGTCTCTCTCTCTCTCACTGTCCACTCTGCCTGTCAAAAAAAAAAAAAAAGCAACTCTTAGGGCTGGCATTGTGGCATAGTGGATAAGGCTGCTACCTGAAACACCAGCATCCCATATGGGTATCCGTTTGTTTTCTAGCTGCTCCACTTCTGATCCAGCTCCCTGGTAATGGCTTGGGAAAAGCAACAGGAGAAGGCCCAAATGATTGTATCCCTGCCACCCACATAGGAGATCCAGGTGACGCTCTTAGCCATCTGGGAAGTGAACCAGTGAAAGGAAAATTTCTCTCTCTCTCTGACTCTCCTTTTCCCTCTATAACTCTGACTTTGAAAGTAAATAATTTATTTTTAAAAAAGGAATCCTAACATTTATAAAAACATGTATGAAACTGATGGATATTGACTAAGCCAGGCACAGAGGACAAATACTACATGAGCTCACTCACCAATGTAACTGTGAGATATTTCTACTTCTCCTAGTGAGAAATGTATGTTCAAGCCCTTTGTCATTTCTTCATTGTGTTCATTGTTTCCTAGCTATTGAAGTGAGTTCCTTATTTATCTTTGACACTAACCACTTATTAGATGCTATCATTTGCAACGTTATCCCATTCTGTGGGATGTCTCTTTACTCTGTTGATTGCTTTCTTTGCTGTGCAGAAACTTTTTAGTTAGCATAGTCCCATTTGCCCATTTGCATTTCTGTTGCCTATGTTTTGGGGTCATATCCAAAAAAAATTATTGCCCAGACCAGTGTCAAAGAGCTTCCTCCCCTCCCCATTTCCTTCTAGCAGTTTTACAATTTCAAATCTCACATTTAAGTCATTAATTCATTCTAAGTTGATTTTTCATATGGGATAAAGTGAAGATCTAATTTTATTCTTGTGTATGTGCAGATTCAGTTTTCCCAACATCATTTATTGAAGAAATGTTCCTTTGCTTATGGTACATTCTTGGTATCTTTGTCAAAAATCAATTGACCTTAAGTTCATGGTGTTTTTTCTGGTTTGTCTATTCTGTTCCATTGATCTATGTGTTTGTTTTTAATGCCAGTACTATGCTCTTTGATATGCATAACTTTGTAGTAAATTTTAAAGCCAGTTAGACTGATGCTTCTGGCTTTGCTGTTTTTGTTTAAGATTACTTTGGCTTGATCACAACCAAACTTTCTAGTCTTAGTATTTGGCCTCAACAACAGTGGAATCAGGAGAGCAAGGGTAGAGAAGGGAAGATCTTAAAGCAGTGGCATTTTGTTTGCTTTTCAATTCCCATTGCCTCACTCCCATGAGAGAGGGAACAATGTCTTTCTTGTTTACTTTATGTGCCCCAGCAACACTGGCTCCTAGATGGATGGCATTTGTGAATATTCGTGGAAGAATGAAATAAATGTCACAGGGAAGCAGAGGCTACTGCTGGCAAGAAGGGTAAGGAATGAGCACTGAGCCCTCACTAGTGGCTGTTCCTCTGACTCCATAGTCCAAGGTTAATATGGGAGATGACTAGACCAGGAAGACAAATTACTGAAGGCAAGAGAAGGTGTCAAATGTAGCCATGAAGCAAAAATCAGGGGATGACATTCTGGGAAAAGTGGCCCAGAAGCAATCCTGGATACGTTAGCATTTTTCTAATTTCAGATACTCTATATAATAGCACCAGCCAAATAGATCAGAGTCACAGATATTATCTTTCAGTTCAAGTAAATAAGTATCATTTATTCCTAATTTGTTTGCTAATGTTTCCATTATGTTTGGTAATCAATTATGCTACCAATAATGTATTTTGCAGTTATTAATTCCACATAGCCTATCAAGAACAAATTTTATGAGTGAGATGTAATCTGCTATGCATGGGGAAATCTTTTAAAAAAAAGTAATTAAATAGCACCCTGCTCCTGCTCCTCTTGGAAAGGACCTCCACATGGAAGATAGAGATGTTCAGAATGACAGGTAATGCAACACGATGAGTGCTAAGCACGGCAGGGAAGAAAGGCTGTTGGGGAACCAAGGAGGGAATAACTATCTTCTCAAGCACAAGAGACATCCATGTTGACGCTGGAAATAGCTGCTGTAGCTGAGCTTTGAAGTTGGAATGTGCCAAAGAGTGAAGAGGTGAAATACATGTTAAGAATACAAGGGAAAGGGTGAGTCAAAACACATTTTGGAAATAGTGAGTAATTTAAGTGCTTTGAATATGGAATATTTTGGGCAGCAGAAGAGATTGAGGTAGGGAAGATGCTGGGGCCAGATTAGTTAAGATTTACTTGACATAAGCACTAGGAAGCCAACAGAGAGATTTTAAGGAAAGAGGTTTTGTGCCAAATCTAGCTTGTTTGATCTCAGAAAGCTAAACTTTTCAACCATTGGCTCTGTGATTTCTGTGTTCCTGTCTGTGTTTCTAGTTTCTTCTTCTGTAGGACATCATATTAGTTACCTCTCTCCTATGATTGTCATGAGGTCTAAGTCAATTAATAGATATAAAGTACTTAGAACAGTGCTATAATGATCATAAGTGAGCATCTGATTTGTGGTGCATTGTTGAGGCATGCCTGGAAGCTCTCCCACTTACTCACTCTGAGGGCATCCAGCATAGTGTACTGATAGAATACATGATCTGTCTTAAGTGCTGTTGCTGTCAGGATCCTGTGCCAAAGTGAGGGTTGTGACAGACCCCAACTCTCCAGCTTTGTTGGCTACACATAGATCAGGGGGCCAGGAACCCGGTGTGTGAGATGACAAATTTTAGCCAGAATCAGGCATTAATCATTCACGCCAAACTAAAGAGAAAGCTATCTGGAAATTTCCACAAGGTGAATCTTTTCTTTGTTACCTGAACCAACATTATTTTGTGCTGTGTTTTTCTGCCTTCAGGATTGCCTTCCTTTTGAAAGGCACACTGGATTTGTTATAATTTTAAAAAAGCTTTCTCTTCTGATATTTGTCAACATGCATTTCTCTCTCCATCTCTCTCAATGCTCTGAATGTTGAAGTATTAGGGATTGTAAGCAGAGCAAATTGAATTCCTTCAGAATGTGAAATCAGACCTTTATTCCCCCCTATATTATATTGATATATGATGTGGTTTTCCATTTTTATGAGCACCAATAAGGCAACAAGAAACTATCAATGTTCAATATGCTAAATGCCAGTTCTAGCAATTAACTGCCTAGAGGCTAACTTGGAAGTAACTATGTTCACCTACTACAAAAGTTCTTCAACTGAGAAATGATCTCATCATATTGCTCATCGAGGTCACAGTCCTGAGAACAGTCCCCTGAAGTGACTAAGCCTCAGAGTAATTCTATTTTGGCCCAGAGCACTTGTATTGAGCCACAGCAACACTCCATTGTGCCCTCTTCCTTCTTTTCCTCCATGCAATCTGCTTCTATTCAGGCAGACTACAATCTCAAAAAGCTACTTGTCTTCCAAGGGCCCTCAATATAACCTCCAATCTGTATTGCACTGAATTTAAGTGATTTTTTCCCCTAAACCAAAGCAAGAAGTGAAATAATTTCCTGACTTGGATTTTTGACTTGACAATCTTAGTATGTACTATGCTTTGATCCATTTTTATGAAAAGAAGCTTCAAAATTGATAATGGTTGCAAGATAGAGTATTAAGAAATTGCATATCTCAACAAATGCAATTGTAAGTCACAAGGGGTCTTCAAAAATTCACAGAAAATGTGCATCATGAAAACACTGTGCATGAATTTAATAATAGATTTAGCTTTTAATTTCATTTTCCACGAATGTTTTGAAGTACCCTTATAAATACACATGTTGATAAAAAGTACATTTCTAAATAAAGCAGTCAACTGTCTTATTTATTTGCCAAAAGTGACATGGATTTGCAGCCAGACTATTTTGCTCATTCATTCAGTCATTCTTTTATTGTTTAATCAATACCTGAAGAAAGCCAGACAACTCTATATTCTCATAGCTATTTTTCAGTCACTTATGATACTATTTACTTTGAATTTATAACATTTAAGTATCTCTAATCTTAAAGAAACAATATGCTGAGAAGTTTTCAAAGCTATTAATAAGATTTATGTGCAATGATTTTTACTGCACCATTATTTATGGCAAAAAATGTACAAACAAGTAAATATTCAGCAGTAGAAAGGTGGTTAAATAAATGATGACACATTTGTATAATCAAATACCATGAAGCCATCTCGATGCTTAGTGGAATTTTCAATGATGGAAAAATATTTGTTTTATAAAGTTAGGAGAAAAATGATAAACAAAGCTACTATTGCCAATACAATTCAGAGTATATTTAAATATTCATGAATGTTATGTATTGTTAATAGTGATCATCTTTGAATTACAAAATTTAGGATATTTTAGCTTATATATATATTTCTGTACTTCTCAAATGTTATACGGTAAATATATATAACTTTTACAATCACAAAACAAAACTAGAGGTTTTTTGTTTATTTTTTAGCAAGTACAATATGCATCTCATGCTTTGTGGCTTCTGGAAAGGAGTAAGAAGAAAAATAAAATGATTAGTTGTGATGACTGGCTCTAAAGGCGCTTAGAATTTGATGAGAGATATTCAAGAGATCAATATGTTATTTTTCAAAAAAAAAAAGTACAAAATTCAAATCAACGCTGAGAAAACATTGAGCACTAGACTGAGAGGGTTAAGAATTGTGGCTTTCATGGGTTCAGAAATAGGAAGTAGTGCACAGAGGCCAACAATTAGATTTGAGTAAGTAGATAATGGAACCAAGTGTGGAGCCAGTCCATATTTGGTCTTTTGCTCTATGAATTTAGATGGGGGGGGGTATATTACGTACATTATAGAAAGGGCTCAGTTAGAAATACAGGAGCCACATTGTCTTATTTAAGATAAAATATGTAACAAGGGAATGGGGAATTTACGAACAATAAACAGGTCTGGATAGAGTCAGAAACTGATATCTAGAGGCTAAAAACCTGCAAAAAAACCCAATCACAACTGCGTAGTTCCCCTGCATACCTGTGGAAGGTAAACAGCAGAATGAACTCATTACATAACCCATGTCTGCGAAGCTCACAGTCTGCCGTGTAAGTATAAAACGGCCTCTGTCTTCCTCATTCTTTCCAAATCTTGCACATATATGTCTGCTAGGCAAAAGCCCCATCTATTGAGGACACTGAAGACAGAGGAGTCTGGGAAAATGTAACTCCCAGGTTAGTAGCCTCCATCATGGGAGAAAGCAGAAAAGGGCACAGGCACGAATGCTCAGTGCCTAATCTCTTCCCCATGCTGATCACAGATAGTTATGATAAAGCCTTCAGAGCCAGAGTGAAGAATTTAGTCTTAGAACAATTATACTTCCTTAAGAAGCTGGAAAAAGAAGACCATGTTGGACAATGAAGATGGAGTAAGAAAACCTCACAAAGGAAATATGGAATCCAAGCGGTTTAAAACAGTTGCTTGGGTTGCACCACATGGACACAGCTCACAGCTACTACAGCCAATTCTGGCCCAGTGAGAATTATCACATTCATGCACGCTGGTCCTTCATGGTGATGTAGCACTCAGACACCGTTTTCATACAACTGCGTACTTGATGTTCATTTCTCTCTAAATCATGTAGAAAAAATATCATTTATTGTTTACATTCTTATTTATTTGAGAGAGAAAGAGATAACTCCCATTCTCTAGTTCCTCAAGTGTCTGCTAACTGCCCCAGGCCAGGCACTGAAGCCAGAAACCAAAAACTCAACCCAGGTTCCCATGTGGGTGGCAGGAACTCAATTACTTGAGCCGCCACTGTTACCCATTTCACTGCAGTAGTAGAAAATCAAGAGTCAGAAGTGGGAGCAGGTACCAGACCGTGGCACTCTGCATTGAATGCAGGCAACTATACTCATGTCTTAATTGCTAGACCAAATGCCCACTCCTTGAAAAATTATATTTTAGATCTCTAATGCATAGAACTATTTTAATAAACAAAGATTTTTGGAAGATAATTCCTGTTTAGAAACAAGGAGATTTTGGGGCCGGCACTGCGGTACAGCAGGTAAAGCCATCATCTGCAGTGCCAATATCCCATATGGGTGACGGTTCTAGTTACAGCTGCTCCACTTCCCATCTAGCTCTCTGCTATGGCTCAAGTCCTTGGGCCCCCTGAACCTGCATGGGAGACCTGCAAGAAGCTCCTGTCTCCCATCTTTGGATTGGTGCAGCTCCAGCCATTGCAGCCAACTGGGGAGTAAACCAGTGGATAGAAGACCTGTCTCTCTCTCTCACTTTTTCTCTCTCTCTCTCTCTGCCGCTCTGTAACTCTGCCTTTCAAATAAATAAATAAATCTTTTTTTTTATTTTTATTATAACGCTTTTATTTAAAGAATATAAATTTCCAAAATACAGCTTATAGATTACAATGGCTTCCCACCCATAACTTCCCCTCCACCCGCAACCCTCCCCTTTCCCACTCCCTCTCCCCTTGCTTCACATCAAGATTCATTTTCAATTCTCTTTATATACAGAAGATCAGTTTACTATATATTAAGTAAAGATTTCAACAGTTTGCCCTCACATAGCAACACAAAGTGAAAAATACTGTTGGAGTACTAGTTATAGTATTAATTCACAATGTATAGCACATTAAGGACAGAGATCCTACATGATATATTTTTTTAAAAAATTGATTAATATTCTAGGCAATTTCCAATTTAACACCAAGATTTTTTTTTCATTTTTAATTATCTATATACAGAAGATTGATTCAGTATATACTAAGTAAAGATTTCATCAGTTTGCACCCACACAGAAACACAAAGTGTAAAATACTGTTTCAGTGCTAGTTATAGCATTACTTCACATTGGACAACACATTAAGGACAGATCCCACATGAGACGTAAGTACACAGTGACTCCTGAAGTTGATTTAACAATTTGACACTCTTGTTTATGGCCTCAGTAATCTCCCTAGGCTCTAGTCATGAGTTGCCAAGGCTATGGAAGCCTTTAGGGTTCGCTGACTTCAATCTTATTCCGACAGGGTCATAGTCAAAGTGGAGATTCTCTCCTCCCTTCAGAGAAAGGTACCTCCTTCTTTGATGGCCCCATTCGTTCCACTGGGATCTCACTCACAGAGATCTTTCATTTAGGTCTTCTTTTTTTTCCAGAGTGTCTTGGCTTTCCATGCCTAGAATATTCTCATGGGCTCTTGAGCCAGATCTGAATGCCTTAAGGGCTGATTCTGAGGCCAAAGTGCTATTTAGGACATCTGCCATTCTATGAGTCTGCTGTGTATCTCGCTTCCCATGTTGGATCATTCTCTCCCTTTTTGATTCTATCAGTTAGTATTTGCAGACACTAGTCTTGTTTGTGTGATCCCTTTGACTCTTAGACCTATCCGTGTGATCAATTGTGAACTGAAATTGATCACTTGGACTAGTGAGATGGCCTTGGTACATGCCACCTTGATGGGATTGTATTGGAATTCCCTGGCACAATTCTAACTCCATCATTTGGGGCAGTTCCGATTGAGCATGTCCCAAATTGTACATCTCCTCCCTCTCTTATTCCCACCTTATATTTCACAGGGATCACTTTTCAGTTAAAATTTAAACACCTAAGAATAATTGTTTGTTAATTACAGAGTTCAACCAATAGTACTAGAATAAAAAAATTACTAAAATGGATAAAGTATTACATTGTACAACAACAGTCAGCACAAGAGCTGATCAAGTTACTGTTTCTCATAGTGTCCATTTCACTTCAATAGGTTTCACCTTTGGTGCTCAATTAGTTGTCACCGATCAGGGAGAACATATGATATTTGTCCCTTTGGGACTGGCTTAATTCACTCAGAATGATGTTTTCCAGATTCCTCCATCTTATTGCAAATGACCGGATTTCATTGTTTTTGACTGCTGTATAGTATTCTATAGAGTACATGTCCCATAATTTCTTTATCCAAATGTATGCTTTGAATTCCCTGTGATCTTTTGCTGTGAGGTTCCCCTCGTTTACCTACTTTCATGTTGATGGCCGTGTTTCTGTGTTTCTGTGTGTAACACATCTTTAAGTATCTTTTGCAGGGCTGGACGAGTGGCAACAAATTCTTTCAATTTCTGTTTGTTATGAAAGGTCTTTATTTCACCTTCATTCACAAATGAGAGCTTGGCAGGATATAATATTCTGGGCTGGCAGTTTTTCTCTCTAAGTACCTGGGCTATGTCTCGCCATTCCCTTCTAGCTTGTAGGGTTTCTGATGAGAAGTCTGCCGTGAGTCTAATTGGAGATCCTCTGAGTGTAATTTGACGTTTCTCTCTTGCGCATTTTAGGATCTTTTCTTTCTGCTTCACTGTGGTGAGTTTAATTACAACGTGTCGTGGTGAGGACCTCTTTTGGTCATGTTTACTAGGGGTTCTATGAGCTTCCTGTACTAGGATGTCTCTGTCCTTCTCCAAACCTGGGAAATTTTCTGCTATTATCTCACTAAAAAGGCCTTCTAATCCTTTCTCCCTCTCCATGCCTTCAGGAACTCCTAGAACTCGAATGTTGGGTTTTTTAATAGTATCCTGTAGATTCCCAACAATATTTTTTAGATTTCTAATTTCCTCTTCTTTTCTTTGGTTTGACTGTATAGTTTCCTGTGCTCTGTCTTCTAAGTCCGATAGTCTCTCTTCTGCCTCACCCATTCTGTTTGTAAGGCTCTCTAATGTGTTTTTCATTTGATCTATTGAATTCTTCACTTCATTATGATTTCTCGTCACTATCACAGTTTCATGTTCTACTAGTTGTTTCATTTCAGCTTGATTTCTCCTTAATATTTCATTTTCACGAGAGAGATTTTCTACCTTGTCCATTAAGGATTTCTGTAGTTCAAGAATTTGTTTTTGAGTACTTCTTAGTGTTCTTATCAATTTTTTGAGATCTGCTTCTTGCATCTCTTCTATCTCATCATCTTCGTAATCTTGAATTGGGGTGTCTTTTTCATTTGGGGACGCCATAGTGTCTTCCTTGTTCTTATTTCCTCGGTTTTTGCGTTTGTTATTTGGCATATTGGTTTCTTCACTGTGGTGTTTTTTTCTTGTTATACTATGACTCTAGATTAAGTGGACTGTCTGCTTTTGATGGAGCCTTAGAGGCTTGAGATGGGTGTGGCCTGAGAGCTCTGTTTGGTTCCTCAGGGTTGAGGGTGTGTCAAAGGAGACACTCCCAGGTTAGGTGTGGTAAATCTCTCTCTGTTACTTTTTTTTTTTATTATTTTGGTTCAAAAGGGAAGTAATTCCACACAGCTGAATGGAATTGGGGGTGGTTAGCAGGCGAATGATATACCCACAGGAGCCAGAGTTCAGAAGCTCTTTCCCAAGGACCAGAGAAGGAATCTTTGCGGCCCTTTGTGTGGGCTGAGATTCTCCTGTAGTCTCCCACTGGGCTGCCAGGCTACTGAACTGTAGCGTCTCTGGAGAGTACTCCCATGAATTCGTGATTTCCGTGAGTTCTCTCCCCCACCATCTCTTTTTTCACAGTCTCAGTTCATTAGCACCACACATTCATTAGGTTCTAATCTCCTGTTATTTCACCCCTCCCACCCAGAGTCAGGTTTTTCTGCTAGGCTCGGGGCCGGTGCCGACCCGAGGTCGCCCTGCTTATGACGTATTCCAAAATGGCACCTGCTCTTTGTCTTGCTCACCTTTGAAAGGTGAGCGGAGAGAGAGAAGCTCGTGTCCGTAGGGGTACTTTTTTTTTTCCCTCTCTCTCTCTCTCTCTTCTAGTTAGCCTGTCCCCCGCAGGGTTTCAAGCCTTGTTTGCTCTAGTCTCCCTTTTCCGCTTCCCTGCTGGTATTTCAGGCTATTGAAGTTCGGCTCACCTCGTGTTCCAGCGCTGGTGTGTTGAATCTGCTGCTGGTGTCCCAAACTGCGGGCTCTCACGCTCTCCACGCAGGTCCACTGTGAATCTCCAGTTCCGGAAGGGTTTTCTCTGCTGTTTCTTCCCCTACTCTTCCTTGAACCTGCAGTATCTCCACTTTTATTAAACTGTCTCTCCCCAGACTTTCGGTGTGCTCCCTTCCTATTCCGCCATCTTGCCGCTCTCTAAATAAGTCTTTTTTAAAAAGGAAAGAAACAAGGAGAGTTCAAACAGGCAAAAAAAAAACAAAAACTAAAGCTCCTAAACTCTTCACTTGCTGATTTGATTAATATACACTATATATATATATACATAATTATATACTGAATTATCACACTGCACCCTATAAACATGTATAATTATATTTCAACTAAAAAGATATACATAAAATTTTAAAGTCTTTTTTAAAAAAGATTTTATTTATGTATTTATTTGAGAGATAGAGTTAGAGGGAGAAGGAGAGACAGAGAGAGAGAGAAGTCGTCTATCTGCAGGTTCACTCCCCAAAGAGTGCAGGCTGGACAAGGTGACTCTAAGGGAAAGAGAAAGTGATAAAAGATTTTTCATTATTTGCCTACCCTCTCTCCCACTATCCTGTCTCCACAACCTACTCATCTGGAAGCTTTTGGGATGCAGGTGCTGTGTTTTGTGTTTTCCAACAGTACTGACCACAGAGACTCACCTACAGATCAGGTCCCTGAATTCTGTTTGATGAATAAATCTATTCTGATCGCCTCCGTATCACGGCTGCTACATCACAAGTCTGCTTTGACACTTGAGATGGTGGAAGTTTCTCGGTAGCGGCTATTCAACAGCCATATTAAAGAAGATGGAAGTGAATGAGGAAGAAGAGCAGGATGAAGAGGAGTAGGAAGAGAGGAAACGATGGTGAAAGGAAAGGAAATGAGATCTAAAACCTTCACCGAGGGCTTGAGCGACATGGCGCCTGAAGAAGTTAGAAGAGTTGGGGTGAAAGGTGCACTGGGGCAGGAGAATCACAGCTCATCCTGACAAACTCGCTTTGAAACCTCCGTGTCTAACACGCTCAGAAAGCAGGGCTAAGCTTGTTGAGTCTGTTCCTACAATATATTAGTGTCGATGTTCCGAACTCTGCCAGATCTCTGGAGTGAAGGTAAATAGAAAATTTTATATAGAAAGTCATGAAAAATGGATGGTCTTCTCTGCAATCTACAGCTTCCTAAATTGATTTTTTAATAAAAGTGTTCCTATTATTATCATTAATATATGGTTGGCCTATGATTTTTATCTGCTCAGCTCAGCTACCAGGAACTGTGATTAAAGCAGGCTGTTGGGCTCCTTTTGGAAAACCCCTTCTTAGTCAATTTTCCTTGGATCAGCTTTCAACATAAATTCTGTGCCATGTGCAGGGATTCAGTGCTGGGTATGTAGGCCCATAAGCCACAGAAGCCTATTTTCATCAAGGAAGGGTGATGCTGCATATTTTTGCACAACGCCCCGTGTAAATCAGGAAACCAACCAACTAAACGCATTAGGAACTCTGGGTCTTTCTGTCAGAGCCTGTGGTGGGTACTTTTTCTATGAAACCAGCAGGAGCTGGCCTCAGATCTTGATGCAGCTGCACTGCTTTTGCCTTAATAAAGATCTGAGACCAGAAAGAATTGCCATCAACTCACAACATATTTTTCTCTCCAAAATTACATTTCTCTTATAAATGTCCCTGGAAAACAACCTTATGAATCCAATAAACCCCAAATCACTTTACTAGTGACCTTATTTCAGGTTGTCATCTGCTTCCTGTTCTCAGCAGCATCCTGGAGGGGGAAAAATGGAAATTTGCGAGCTTTTGATGAGCTAAGAAGATGAAACCCATGGTTTTGAACTGAGGGTCCAAGGCACTTTCTAAACAGGGAACAGAACTCCTGATGTCCAGGATCCTATCAAATGCCTGCCTGTTCTCAGCATTCTGTTCTTTTGGTCACCACGATGGGCTCAGAAGAACTTTGGTAGTAGCACTATAATTAGACAGCAAGTCTGATGTGTAAGTGTTTTTCCCCCTTTGTATTTCCAACCCTAACTCTCTTGCCCATTGGACAGCAGCTTTGCAAAACCTGCCTTCGCGGTCCGCCTGGTGTGTATTTTGAACCAGTTGGGAAGGACGTACCTGCAGAGGTTTTGCTTCATAGCCTTTCGTTATTTCAAGGTTGTGTCTTCCTCAGTCCTGACACCAGCAGTCTTTTGTGGTTTTTGTCAGGCCTCAAAGGCTTCATGGTTTGACACAGAACTGAATCTTTGGAAATACATCCCAACCCCTTCCCACCATGGCTTCAGAGAAATTCCGGGAGCAGCTGTTGAGAAAGGAAGAAGTTGTGCCCATGGTGAAGTGTCCCAGGGCAGCTTTCGGCTTTTACGCCAAGTGCACATATTAAAAGCTCACTTTCAAACCTTCAGAACTCCAGAGATAACTTAAAGAGACTTCTGGATTGCCTAGGTGTGAGAAGATGAAACTGGGTTCAGAGGTTACTTAGCTGTGCCCTTGATGTTTGGAGTCCCTCTCATTGTGGAAGTAGGGGGAGGGAAGACCAGGACTGGGGGAGGGACAGTCTTTAATAAACTCAGTTGTTTGGAAGGGAGGTGATATTCAATACCCAGTTTCATAGCAGGAACAGAAATGACAGCAATAAATGCAGTTAAGATCAAAGGTGATGTGCTATGGTCTGGATGTCTCCTATAAAACTCACGTGGAAATTTGATGCCGTTGTAAAAGTGTTATAGAGTTGGGGCCTTTAACCAGTGATCAGGCCATGAGCACGGTGTTCCCTGATCCTGGGTGTGGGTTAGAATCCAAGGGGTAAGTCTGAAGCATGTGCAGTCTCCTGCAGTGCTGTGGAACATTAGAATCTGTTCTTCCTTAAAAAAATCATTCTTCCCAAGAAACTGTGCTTTGCTGTCCATTCTCCAACCCTCCTCCACCAATCTGAACCACTAGTGACTACTACTCTGTGTCCTCCTAGGAAATAAACCTTTTTAGTTCCCATCACACAGAAATCACAAATGTTTAAGGAGATGAAAATCCTGATTGTCCTGATTTGATTAATATACATTTTATATGCATATATATTATATACAGAATTATCACATTGTAACCTATAAACATGTACAATTATATTTCAACTAAAAAGATACACATAAAATTTAAAAATCTCTTTTAAAAAGATCTTTTATGTATTTATTTGAGAGAGAGAGTTACAGACAGAGAGAAGGAGTGACAGAGAGAGAGAAGTCTTCCATCTGCAGGTTCACTCCCCACATAGCTGCAATGGCTAGAGCTGGATCAATGCAAAGCCAGGAGGTAGGAGCTTCTTCTGGCTTTTGAACCAGTGCTCTTATGGGATACTGGCACTGAAGGCAGAGGCTTAGCCTACTATGCCACAGTTCCAGCCCTCCAAAAATCTTTAAAAGGAGGACTGTGGCCCAGTTTCTCTCTCCATTTCACTTTGTCTTAATCCATGCTATGACACAGCACAAAGGCCCTCACCAGATGTTGTGTCATGCTCTGGATGTCCCAGCCTCCAGAGCTGAATGTTCACTTTTCATGATTTACCCAGCCTGTGATATTCCATGATAGCAGCAGAAGCCTAAATAAGACAAGGTTGTTTGTCATTCAGGTCACTCTAACAAACACACCATAGCCTAAGTGACTTATACACAACAGGAATGTATTCCTCACTGTCCTGGAAGTAGGACTTCTGATCTCAGGGTGCCAGCATGGTCGGATTTTGATGAGAGCGATCTTCTGGTTTGCATATGATTAACTAGTTCTATCTTCTCAAGGTTTAAAGAGAACAAGCTAGCTCTCCAGCCTCTTGTTTCCTTAAAAATAATGTATTTGAAAGGCAGAGTTACAAGAGAGAGAAGGAGAGGGGAAAAGAGGGAGAGAGATCTTCTATCCACTGGTTCACTTGCCAAATGGCTGGAACACCCAGGGCTGTGCCAGGCTGAAGCCAGGAGCCAGGAACTCCATCTGGGTCTCCCAAGTACTTGGGATATCCTCGAATGCTTTCCCAGGCACGTTAGCGGGGAGCTGGATCAGAAGTGGAGCTGCTGGATCTCACATGGTTCATTTGGGATGTTTTGCATCACAGGCAGACGCCCATTCCAACAGAACACTGGCCCCTGGTTCTTCTTTTTCAGGCACTAGTCCCTCTTATAAGGACTCCTCTCTCAAGACCTAACTACCTGTAAGACATCCTATCTCCTAACAACATCACACTGGGGATTCAATGTCAACATATGAATGTGGAGGATTTTGTCCATAACAGGAAGTATTCTATTATTCCCATGAGGCTCACTTTTGATATGTTTACTATTTCAAGGAATTCAGCTAGCATTTTACATCCTTGGAAATTTGCTTTTGCTCGCTTCTTTAGCATTATCTCTTGGGGCATGTCCAATATGACAAAGAGGAAACAGGTGAGAGGATGAGGAGGGAGTCACTAACATTTTCACGTTACCTAATTGCCCTTAACTCTTCTTAACAACTTAAAATATTAACTAATTCAATCCTCAATAATCCTGTGCAAAATATTATTATTACTTCCATTTTACAAATGGAGAAATGGAGGTACAGAAAGGTAAGCAACTTGCCCAAAACCACGTATCTATTTAAGTTGCAACTGGGATTCAAACCCAGAAAATCTAAGCAAAGAGTCTAGCACCCTACCAACTAGACTTTTGACAAGATAACAGGTCTATTTGTAAGGTCCACACAGAGAACACACACACACACCAGTTGGCAAACCCCAGTCACACACACACACACACACGCCAGCTGGCAAACCCCAGTGACTCACCCCCACAGGAGTCAGCTCTTCCACCATGCTGTCCTTAGCAGGCTGGTGAAGAAGCTTTGCTCCATGTACTCACTCAGGGACTCAGGCTGATGTAGACTTTATCTTAATTTGCGCTTCTATGAAAGCCACCCCAGTGGGTATGAAAAGTAGGGGGTCACATCGGGGCTCTTACAGTTACACATATCACTCCCACTCCTTTTTAATATTTTACTCTAAGTCACACACTTCTATGCAATCTCCAAAGGGAATAAGGAATTCAATCTGACTACATTCCCTAAAGTAGAGATGGGGCTTTAACCAGATCTATTGGACAAAGAATATCAATAACAATAGTTCCCTTCTATATGAGGGTACTTCAAAAAGTTCACAGAAAATAGAATTAAAATATGCTTGTTTGGGAACCAAACAAAATGTCAAAATCCATGCATACAAAAGGATTTTCAAAAAGATCATGGAAAATGAATATAATGAAAAATGCCTGGATGTCTTTTACACCAAAATAAATTTAACTTTAAATTTCCCATGAACTTTTTGAAGTTACTCTCATAACTTTTGTTGTTTCCCTATTAAAAATACTTTTATCCACCTTGCCTTAAAGCCCAAAGGTATTTGAACATATAATCCAGAAAGAGACTCAAAATCAATGAGCTCTCTGCATTGCTTTTCTTCCTTGTGGCAATGTGTGTAGGCTGTTACCTGCTTGAAAGTGAGGAAGGACATAAGTCCACATTTCAAAATCATTACTCTTAGCCAGTGCTGCAGCTCACTAGGCTAATCCTCCACCTTGCGGCACCGGCACCCTGGGTTCTAGTCCCGGTCGGGGCGCCGGATTCTGTCCCGGTTGCCCCTCTTCCAGGCCAGCTCTCTGCTGTGGCCAGGGAGTGCAGTGGAGGATGGCTCAAGTGCTTGGGCCCTGCACCCCATGGGAGACCAGGAGAAGCACCTGGCTCCTGCCATCGGATGAGCACGGTGCGCCGGCCGCAGCGCACAGGCCGCGGCGGCCATTGGAGGGTGAACCAACAGCAAAAGGAAGACCTTTCTCTCTGTCTCTGTCTCTCAATGTCCACTCTGCCTGTCAAAAAAAAAAAATCATTACTCTGTTTATGCTACAAGACAGTGATGAGTTCAGGACTTGGTGTGAAATGTCTTTACTTTCTCAAATGAATTTTCCCTTAGTTCATTAAGTTCAGTCTCACCTTGGAATTCATGAGTCTCTGCTCCACCCCAATTTTTCTTGTGCTCCAGTTTTCCTGTGCATTTTTGCTCCTGCCTTCCACTCATATCACCCTCAGGATCCAAGCTTACAATGTCAGTTCTGAGAAGCAGGAGCAGGCACTTCAGACCCTGTGCCTCGCTGATGGAAGTTTTAGCAATTTTAGAGTGCAACTCTCCATGGCAGAAAGCCATTGTTTCTCATATAAATACTCCCGGTCTCTTTAGAACATTGCTACATTACCAACAAGCAAGATTCTCCATCCCCTTTTTTCATCTGGCCAAAGAATTTCCTTTCATGTGATTGGGGGAACAATAAACCTGCATCCTATTATTGTCATATAAAATTACTTGGCACAACCCAAGTATATGATAAGTAATCCCCTACACCTACTGCTTATTCATCCTTCAAACCCTAACACCTTTTTGACTCACAAACTAAGGAAGTGAAATGTGAGTATTGTCTACTATCTTAGTAGTACTCCTTAGTAATATTCAACAGTTGCAAATAGTAAGAATGCTTTCAAGATAAAAATATAGTTGAAACCTACATAAAAATGATTATTCTTTTAGTCTCCTGGTTGGGAATTTAAACATGTAAAATGGCAAATACTTTAGACATCGAGCAATGGATTTTTAGCAAATTTGGATATCATGGATCACTGCAGCTTCTACTCACATCTAGAAAGGGATAAAGAAGATAATTTGTCAATTTGTCAAGAAATTTGTCAAGCTGTGAATTCAAAATTCCTTGATAAATTTGCAAAGCCTCTCAGGAGTCCGTAATACACAAGTGGGAACCAGTGGTATGGTTTGTGACAGATTCCCATGAAAATTTTTGCAATGGGATACTTTTCTAATCACATCTGTAGCACACCCCCACCCCACCCCCACTCTATGTTACATGCATTTTTTATGTTTTCCTTTTTAAAAATATTTATTTATTTATTTGAAAAGTAGGGTGGCAGATAGAAAGTGAAAGGCACAAACTGAGCAAAATATTCTATCTACTGATTCACTTCCTCAAATAGCTGCAATGGCACTCTAATATCGACACTAGCAACACAAGTGGCACCTTTAGCTACTGCACCACAACAGCAGCCTCACCTTTTATTTTATGAGAAGTTTCAAAAATATATAAAACTTGGGCAAGTGCTGAGGCTCACTTGGTTAATCCTCTGCCTGCAGCACCTGCATCCCATATGGGCGCTGGGTTCTAGTCCCAGTTGCCCCTCTTCCAGTCCAGCTCTCTGCTGCAGCCTGGGAGGGCAATGGAGGATGGCCCAAGTGCTTGGGCCCTGCATCTGCATGGGAGACCAGGAGAAGCACCTGGCTCCTGGCTTTGGATTGGCGAAGCACTGGCTGTAGCGGCCATTTGGGGAGTGAACCAACAGAAGGAAGACCTTTCTCTCTGTATCTCTCTCTG
The DNA here is from genome assembly GCA_949820135.1 of Sylvilagus floridanus. Lineage (NCBI taxonomy): Eukaryota > Metazoa > Chordata > Mammalia > Lagomorpha > Leporidae > Sylvilagus > Sylvilagus floridanus. The sequence goes on along the minus strand of OX463246.1, from coordinate 31,695,669 downwards.
TCTGTAACTATACATGTCAAATTAAAAAAAAAATACAAAGTCAAGAGACTAGAATAAGTACCATGTGAACATCATTTGGTTAAAACATTGTCAGTTCAGGGGCCATCAAAGAAGGGGGTACCTTTCTCTGAGGGGAGGAGAGAACCTCCACTTTGACTATGACCTTGTCGGAATAAGATCGAAGTCGGCGAACCCTAAAGGCTTCCATAGCCTCGGCAACTCATGACTAGAGCCTAGGGAGATTACTGACGCCATAAACAAGAGTGTCAAATTGTTAAATCAACAACAGGAGTCACTGTGTACTTATGTCTCATGAGGGATCTGTCCTTAATGTGTTATCCAATGTGAAGTAATGCTATAACTAGTACTGAAACAGTATTTTACACTTTGTGTTTCTGTGTGGGTGCAAACTGATGAAATCTTTACTTAGTATATGCTAAATCGATCTTCTGTATATAAAGAGAATTTAACTTGGTGTTAAATTGGAAATTGCATAGAAAATTAATCAATTTGAAAAAATATATCATGTAGGATCTCTGTCCTTAATGTGCTGTACATTGTGATTTAATGCTCTAACTAGTACTCCAACAGTATTTTTCTTTTTGTGTTGCTATGTGGGGGCAAACTGTTGAAATCTTTACTTAATATATACTAAACTGATCTTCTGTATGTAAAGAGAATTGAAAATGAATCTTGATGTGAATGGAAGTGCAGAAGGGGCAGGAAAGGGGAGGGTTGCGGGTGGGAGGGAAGTTATGGGGTGGAAGCCATTGTAATCCATAAGCTTTGGAAATTTATATTCATTAAATAAAAGTTTTAAAAAAATTGTCAGTTCAAAACAATCTTTTTTTCACTTACTATCTAGTCCCAGATTATTTTGAACCAAATCCTAGACATTATATCATGCTTTCCCATAAGTATCTCATAACTAAAGAATAAAATTTCTTTGGTTAGAAAAAGCTATGTTATTATGACATCTAAAACTATAAACAATGGTTTCTTAATGTCATAAGGAAATAATCATGTTTCTTTGATATTCTCAAAAATATTTTTCTTTATAGGTTGTTCAAACACAGATCCAAGTAAAATACATAAACTGACCCAGGAGCTCAAATGTTTCCTAATATGAGTGTAGCATAGAGCATAAGAAGAGAAGTTTGCAGAAGCAATGTAGGAACTGGTAGCAATTCTTCTCCTAAGGGCACAAGCCAGGTGAAGGAGGGTGGGCATTGAGAATTCACTAAAACACTTTAAAGATTGAGAGGCACAAGCATATTTAAGAGAGGAAGAAACTGAATAATATTTAGGAGGCTAGAAAAGAGGTCACATGTCTCCTTCCATGTGGATGGTAGATAATTCTAGTAGGTTGACAGTAATTCCTACAGTTTCTGGAAATTCCACTATAATTTTAATGTTCAGACAATGTTTAAAGCAGACTACACATGCATTTCTGCATAAAGCTGTACCATTTGATGAGAATTGGGTATGGACAGAACTTTCAGATGATAACAGTAAACTATAAACTAATTATATAAATTAATCATATAAATTAATTCCAGAATCCTATGAATTAGTTCAACAACAGATCATGATACTTATCGACACTGCAGACAGCATAGCTCATTATTTTTCTTTCTTTTTATTTTATTTTATTATTAATATAAACAGAAACAGAACAACTCTCGCATTTTTCATAGATACAATTCTAAGAACGTAACAATACTGCATCTTTCCCCCCTCCTCCCTTCCTCTCTTCTCCTTTCTATTCTTTTTGTTTTGTTTTTAAATGTTTGCGATAACATATTTTCAATCTATTTTATAACCAGAGGCTTAATATTCAACTAAAAACAGTGTTCAATAAGTAAAAAGCAGAAAGACCACTGTTCCACAAGAATATAGACAAAGGCTAAAAACAATAATCAGATCATAGGATGTCAATTTCACTCTTTTAAACTCAGATTTTTTTTACTCTATATAGTTGCTACTACAAATAAAAGGAAGCATGGTGTTTTCTTTTTGAGATTGGTTTATTTCCCTAAGCATAATAGTTTTCAGTTGTGTCCATTTTGTTGCAAAAGACAGGATTTCATTCTTTTTTATTATTGAGTGTATGTAAACCACACTTTCTTTATCCAGTCATCATTTGATGGACATCTGGATTGATTCAATTTCTTAGCTATTGTAAATTGCGCTGCTCTAAGCATGAGAGTACAGATAACTCTTTCATATACTGATTTCATTTGCTTTGGGTAAATTCCCAGGAGTGGGAGGGCTGGGTCATATGCTAGATCTATTCTCAGATTTCTGAGAACTCTCCATACTTTCTTCCATAAAGGCTGCACTAGTTATCTTCCCACACACAGTGTGTTAGGGTGCTTTTCCTCCACATCCTCTTTTCCTTTTTGACTTGATTGACTTCGCCTGTGATCTTCCAGCTCCTTGGTACAGCCATTGTCTCCATCAGCCTGTCAGCTTAGCTTTCATAGAATTTCTCACAAACTTATAAGTCACTGGGGGGAAATGTTGTGACACGCTGGGTAAAACCACAGCTGGGATGCCCCATCCCGTATTGGAGTGCCAGTTCAAGTCTCAGCTACTGTTTCCAGTCCAGCTTCTTATTAATGCATCCAGGAAGGCAGCAGACATCGGCCCAAGTACATGGGTCCCTGGCACTCACATAGGAGATCAGAATAGAGTTCCTGGCTCCTGGCTTTGGCTTGTCCCAGTCCTGGCTGTTGTGGTCATTTGGGGCGTGAACCAGCAGATGAAATATTCTCTCTCATTCTGTCACTCTGCCTTCCAAAAATAATAAATATTAAGTAAAAATCCATATATAAACCAAAATCTTTTGTCTATACTCTTGGGGATCAGAGGTTTTTCTACTTACTACTTGGTGGATTGTTTATTTAATAGAAGGTTAAGCTTGTGATTATAAATTAAATTGAAAATATGTCACTGTAAAATTTAAAAGAAAATTAAGGAAGGAGGAGAGTTAGAGCGAGTATAGGATAGGAAGAATTATTAAGCTCTTAAAGCCATATATATGAAATACATGTAATGTATTCCTTTTATATGAATTTTAAAATTTAAGTTCTTTCTTATTTGTAATTAACAAGTAAAAATTATATCCGTGTTTGTCATCTACAGTGTGAATACTATACAAATTGCATTAAAATTTTTGTTATATAGTTTAATTCTAGTAGGATAGAAAACCATTTTGTTTGTTTCTTAAATAAAACATTTTTATGTGGAAATAAAAAGAAACAGACTTTGCAGACATGGATAAAAACCATATGAAATTCATCTTCCCTGCAGTACCTGTAGGTGACTTGTGACTTTTCTGTACACAGCCCAGGAGGTAGATGTTTATGGTATATGAATATTTGTTTAAAAGACATTATATAACAAATGCTCTTTGGATTTCCATTATGAGCATTTATTTGACCCATGAAGTACAAGAAACTTCTTTTTCATTCCTAAAAATATTGGGAGTTTTAGCCTCATCTTTGCTATTGGTTTTCAACATAACTGCAATCTGGTAAGAGAAGTTGACTTGCATGAAAATGATTGTTTTAATATTTACAGAGAGTTTCCTAGTACATGACCAATTTTATTAAATTTTGCATGTGTGCTTGAAGGGAATGTGCACTCTCTAAATGTTGGTGTACATTGCTTGTGTTATAAGAAATATGTAAGGATCTCCCATGATGATTTAAGATTTGTCTCTTTGAGCCTGCATTGTGGTCCAGTGGGTTATATTGTAGTGCCAGTTCAAGTCCTGGCTACTCCATTTACAATCCAACTCCCTGCTAATGTACCTGGGAAAGCAATGAGAGATGGCCTAAGTGCCTGTACCCCTGCATGGGTAGACCATGGGAGATCTGGATGGAATTCCAGACTCCTGGCTTTGGGTGACACAGTCCCACCTTTACATACATTGGGGGTGAGCCAAGGGTCTCTCTCTCTCTATCTTTCTTTGTCACTCTGCCTTTCACATAAATAAAATCAATCACCTTTTAAAAATATTGCTTTCTTTCTTCTTGTATTTAGATGATTTTTGCTTGTGGACTTTAGGTCTATCCTATAGCTAAAACTTAGAATTTTATATCTGTTTAGAAATAATTCTTTTAAAATTAACATGAGTTATTTTGATACAAAAATATGTATTTTTGTCTAACATTAGAATTGCTGTGCAACTTTTATTTTAGTTTTGACCTAATTTTGATTTTCCAATTTTTTTTAAACTTTATTTTCTCTTTATGTTTTAAACGTGTTCTGGTAATGACACAAATTTGGGTTTTTACTGAATTTGACAATTTGTTCTATTTATCTGGGAAGTTTAGTTCATTTGCATTTATTATTAATGAAAACATATTTGGATCCCTCTATACTATCTTATTCTTTGCTTTCTGCTAATCATGATTTGCTACTGCCTTTTTCTCTTTTCAAACTTCTTTATGTTAATATTTTTATTTAATATTAAAAATTCTTACACAACTTAAAATACTATCTGCCTTATTGTAATTGATGTGCACTTAATATGCTCTGGGTATATGCTCTTTCATGCTCTTGTGTATCAGCTATATCTTAAGAATCTAGCCTGGCTTTTCCTGTGTCTTTTGATAAATAAAACTTCTTCATCTCAGTAAAGTCCATGTCATTCATCTTTTCCTTTATGATCATGATTTTTCTATTTTATTTAAGAACTATCTTCATACTTCAAGAATACGACCTTTAGAGCTTTTACATTTTGATTCATAGTTCACTGGAATCAGTGTTTATATATTTCTGAGGCAAAAACTAAGACTTTTGTAAAGTATTCTGGTTATTTGCCACACCATCATTCAAATAAAAGACCTTCCTTTATCTACTACCGTTCTCTCTGCCTCTGCCTTTCTGTAACTCTGACTTTCAAGTAAACAAATAAAAGCTTTTAAAAAAATACAAAGAGACATGGGCTCAGAAAAGGGAATAAATATGTCTATTTTTGCAAACAATCAGCAATATCTCATTCTCTAGATGTAATTATTCACATCATTTTCCATATTAAAAATTCATTCAGCTCATCCTAATATCCCCTGCAAGTTTCCTTTAGTTATGGCATCACATGTGAAGCCTGAGATCTTATGCTTTACATCATGTCCAAATGCAGATCTTCAGTTACAACTCCTCTTAAACAAAGAAGAAAATATCTGCCCCCACTTCCCTATCGCCACACACACACCCAGGATATAAAGCAAATATAGCTTTTAATGTTGTATTGGCAATGTTCTGGGTCCTTGAGTCCAATACATTCATGGTACAGATTGCTTTTCTTTTCCTAATTTATGCAATAGCAAAAAATGAAGCTAGTAAGCAGAGCTCCATAAAGCTCTATTAGTTGCTCGTATACTATGTTTCCTTATGTTTGGATTGTTTCTGGCTGTATTGTACATGTTACATTATTTGAGAGCACTCGGTGTCCTTGATAAGACCTGGTGCTTCCTATCAGAGGGGTAATATACTATAAACCAGAGTGGCAACTTATTCCCTACTACCATTTGCTGTGAGCTTCTCACATAGATACTTCCCTGCTGCAAACTCTAAGATCATGAGAGCAGATATAGAAAAGGATTCTTGGTACTAACTTAGGGAGGGAAAATAAACTTAAGAAACTGATATGGGTCTTAAATTTTTGGAGAGTAGTGGTGTTTATAGAGGCTTTGTTAGACTTGTAAAACTCCTTTTAATACAAATATTTGTTTTAAGAGGAAAGAAGAGGTATAGCACAATAGCTCCATGGCATAGCTATAATGTTTAACAGAGGTGCTTTTGTTTGATGTTGGTTGTGGGTCTATTGATCCTTTTTTGTTACTGTGGCTGCTTTCAGTTAGAATTGTAGAGTGATGAGAGAGCAGTTCTTTACCAGCTACCCAATGAAAGCCTGTTCATTCCATATATTTTCTGCAATGAGAATTAGATTCAGCTAGGAAAAAGAGAACAAAACCAAGAAAAACTAATTCATCCTCAATAATTATTGGCGAGAGATTGGGTAACAGAGTCAATAACTTACATGGAATTTTCTGGGTCTCAACCTACAATGTCTCCTTTTACAAAGCTTAAATCCAGAAGACTGGTCCTGAAACACAGCAGCACAATACTGAAGAAAAGAAAACAATCAGTCATTCTTTCTCAGCAACCATCCATTCTGCAGTGCAAGTCTTACTCTGGAATAGAGGAGCCTCTGTGGCTCCAGGATGAATGGGAGCTCAGTGAGACATCCTAAACAAGAGTCGATAATCTTGGACAGTGACAATAAAAATAATAATTGTTCAAGAAACAGCATAATTTGACCCTATTAAAAATACTTAACACACCTGAGGTAGCAGAATGAGCTATAGTCCTTCATGTTGCAACAGCCTTGAAATCATATTGATGGTTACCATTTAAGTATGCCATAACTTATTTATTCCCTTCCAGCTCTTAGGTTGGGTTAATTTGCTTGCCTGGTGGAATGACCAACACATTCAATCCTGAGGCATCAGAAATTCTCCAGTGCTTTACTCTTCTTTTGCTGTTGTTGCTGCAGTTCTCAATGTATGATTACCAATACATTTGAAGGCATCAAAATACAAAAGCAAGCATCATGACATTGTGGGTTAAGCTGCCACTTGGGATGCCCTCATCCTATATCACAGTGCCTAGTTGCTTTGCTTCCAAATCAGATTCCTGAAAACGCACATCCTGAGAGGTAGCAGATAACTGTTCTTTGATCTCTACTACCCATGTGGGAAAACAAGATGCCATTTCAGGCTCCTGACCTCTGCTTGACCCAGCCCTAGCTATGGTGGGTATTTAAGGAATGAGTAACTCTGTGGAAGATTTTAGGATTATCTCCCTTGCTCTCTCTCTGACATTCTGCCTTTAAAATAATGAGCATTCTTGGTGAATTCCCTGAATTTCAGACATATTCCTTACTTGTCCCCATTTGTGAAGCAGCAACCCTAGATTCTCACTGAGATACAATGAGAAAGCTAATTGAAACCAAGACGAATTTCCCCCATTCATATGGTAATTCCTTTTTGCTAACTCAATAGCATGAGAAGCTAAGAATGTGGCATTTCATAGATTCAGAATCAGTGAATATGTTACTGTGTCCCTTGGTGAAACATTACTCCACTGGCCCTGAGAATGAGGATGTTGAATCCAGAAGAGCCTTAGATGCATAGATGAGAAACAAATTCCACAAGTAGTAGTAGAGAGAATGAGAAGACCAATTCTACCTCCACATGTAGTCCTCAAACTCATGTAGTCTAGCTATTTGGCACAAAACATAAAATACTGATTGTTAGTTCCATGCACAAAATGTGTCCTTGAGAACAGATTCCATGCTTTGTAGAGAAGGAAGTCAAGCTGGCACCTTGAGTTTTTTTCTTTCTGAGAGGCAGACAGAGGGAGAGAGAGAGAGAGAGAGAGAGAGAGAGTTTCTATCCACTGGTTCACTCCTCAAATGCCTGCAAAGGTCAGGACTAAATTGGGCCAAAACCAGGAGACAATAACTCAATCACTTAGTGGCAAGGACCCAATAACTTGAGCTATAGCCTGGCGGTTCCCAAGATCTGCACTGATAGGAGGCTGAAATCGGGATTTGTACCCTAATATGGGATGTGAACATTTCAACCAACATCTTAAGCACTAAGCTCAATGCCCATTCCCATAACTGAGCTTTTAGTAAACTATTCTTTCATCACATAGAACAAGTTGTTTCCATGTGATGTGGTCCATAGCAGTAGCCTGAGTCACACCAATAGCTGTTGGCCTATAATCAAACCTCCTTTATGGGAAAAGTCTTCTGCAGTCTGAGCAATGTCAAAAAGATCCAATGGAGGGTTCCAAGATGGTGGAATAGCAACGAGATGGTCCAACTCATTTGGGGAAAAATTAATACTTAAAAAAGGGAGAAAGCATACACCTAATATAAAGCCACGAGAAATCCACAGCAGGAAACCAAGTGAAAACAATAGAGTCCATCCAAATCCCAGAGGAAAGAGCAAATATGCAACAAATAAACAACAGAAGCCTGGAGCATGGGAAGAGAATGCCAGCCCCAGCAGACCAGGTGAGAGGGGACTCCATGGGCACACAGTGTGTGGAGGAAACAGCGGGAGAGAAAGCTTGTTGACCTGTTTGGAAGTTGCACACAAGCCCCTCAGGACAGCAGAGGTGAGAAGATAAATAAATAAATAAATAAATGAGGTGGTGCACCTCTCTGCCCTCCCCTCACCCCCACCCTGCTACAGCATAGACCTGCAAGCCAGTCAAGAGAAGGGTCACACCATTTATTTTTTGGATGCTGGCAGGTGGCTGCCATCCCACCTACCCAGCAACGGCAGGAGTCACTTCACATCCCACCCAAACAGAGAGGGTCAAACAATTCAGAAGAATTCCTTTTCCTTCTGTGCAAGTTGTACTGCAACACTTGCCTGGCAACACAAGGGGAGGGGAAGCCCTGTCTATGGGACAATCCTACCCACCCTCCAACATGGAGAAATGAGCGGGCTGCAGTGGGCAGGGGCTCTGTGTGCCCGCAATCCACAGACCTAACCAGAGGAAAAAACCCACCCTGAGAGCTGAGTCTGAGAAACAGTGACTGCATGACTGCATAAGAGGATAGTGTGGCTAGGCCCTGGGCAACTACAGAATGCTTCTCCATGCTCTGCAAACTTCATGGTTACCCACAGCAGCTCATAACAGAAGGAACCATGCTCACAGGAAAGATTTCACAGATCAAACATGCACTTCATTAAGCAGTGCGGATGAGTATTGAGTACACCAGAGACTAACACTGAGGTGTCCTGCAGCTGTGAGGAGAGGGGCAGGTCACACCAACAGAGATGACCATTCTCCTTCATCCAGATAACCAGAGGAGAGCTACCAAGCCAAACGGGGGTCTTACCTTGGATACTTGCCCCACCTGAAATACTGAACAGAGCACCCTGGTCACACCCAGCACACACCTCTTGGTATTCACTGAAAGTATAGATGTTCCACTAAGCTACAGAGACACAGACCAAAGATAAAAGCCACCAGAAAATAATAAAAAAATCTTCACAAATGCCAAAACACAAAGTAAAAAACTTTAATAAGAATAAGGTAAACACTATGAGCCCCCAAGAGGAACACTACAGCATTTCAATATTAGAAGCAGAAGATATCTAGTACAAGTGGTATAACTCTGTAATTAACACACAATTATTCTTAGGTGTTTAAATTCAACTGAAAAGTGATCCCTGTGAAATATAAGAGTGGGAATAAGAGAGGAAGGAGATGTACAATCTGGGACATGCTCAATCGGAACTGCCCCAAATGATGGAGTTAGAACCATGCCAGGGGATTCCAATACAATCCCATCAAGGTGGCATGTACCAAGGCCATCTCACTAGTCCAAGTGATCATCTCCAGTTCACAACTGATCACACTGATAGGTCTAAGAGTCAAAGGGATCACACAATAAGACTAGTGTCTGCTAATACTAACTGATAGAATCAAAAAGGGAGAGAATGATCCAACATGAGAAGCGAGATACACAGCAGACTCATAGAATGGCAGATGTCCTAAATAGCACTCTGGCCTCAGAATCAGCCCTTAAGGCGTTCGGATCTGGCTCAAGAGCCCATGAGAATATTTTAGGCATGGAAAGCCAAGACACTCTGGAAAAAACAGAAGACCTAAATGAGAGATCTCTGCGAGTGAGATCCCAGTGGAAACAACCGAGCCACCAAAGAAGGAGGAACCTTTCTCTGAAGGGAGGAGAGAACTTCCACTTTGACTATGACTCTGTCGGAATAAGATCGAAGTGGGCGAACCCTAAAGGCCTCCGTAGTCTCGGCAACTTATGACTAGAGCCTAGGGAGATTACTGACACCATAAACAAGAGTGTCAAATTGTTAAATCAACATCAGGAGTCACTGTGTACTTATGTCTCATGAGGGATCTGTCCTTAATGTGTTGTCCAATGTGCAGTAATGCTATAACTAGTACTGAAACAGTATTTTTACACTTTGTGGATGCAAACTGATGAAATCTTTACTTAGTATATACTGAATCAATCTTCTGTATATAAAGATAATTGAAAATGATTTAAAAAACTTGGTGTTAAATTGGAAATTGCATAGATAATTAATCAATTTTTTTAAAAAAAAATCATGTAGGATCTCTGTCCTTAATGTGCTGTACATTGTGAATGAATACTATAACCAGTACTCCAACAGTGTTTTTCACTTTGTGTCCCTATGTGAGAGCAAACTGTTGAAATCTTTACTTAATATGTTCTAAACTTATCTTCTGTGTATAAAGGGAATGGAAAATGAATCTTGATGTGAATGGAAGGGGAGAGGGAGCGGGAAAGGGGAGGGTTGCGGGTGGGAGGGAAGTTATGGGGGGGAAGCCATTGTAATCCATAAACTGTACTTTGGAAATTTGTATTCTTTAAATAAAAGCTTTATTTAAAAAAAAAGAAGCAGAAGAATAAGAGGTTGAGGAAGTGCCAGAAGTGGAACTCAGAAAACTAATCATTGGATTACTTAGAATCAATCAGAGGCAAATTCAGACCGAAAACAAGAAGAAATTAGAAAACCAAAAAACACTGTTAGAGATGTACATGATATAATCAAATGACCCGACATATAGATCCTAGGAGTTACTGAAGGTGTGGAAAAAGAGAAAGGATTTGAAGGCCTTTTTAATGAAATAATAACAGAACACTTACCGAATTTGATTAAAGAAAGGGACATTCAAGTACAGGACATAGACAGAACTCCCAATGGACACGACTAGAAAAGATCTTCACTACAACACATTGTAGTCAATCTCTCCAGAGTAAAACATAAAGAAAAGATTCTAAAATATGCATGAAAGATGTGCCAGATTACAAACAGAGGGCCCCAATTAGACTGATAGCAACTTCTCATTAGAAACCATACAGGCTAGGAGAGAATAGCAAAGTGTATTCAAAATCATAAGAGAAAAAACTGTCCACCCAGTATACTATACCCTGTAAATCTCTCACTTATGAATGGATATGAAATGTAGATTTTCCATAACAAACAGAGATTTAAAGAATATGTTACTACCAGCCCAGCCCTACAAAAGATGCTCAAAGATGTGCTATACACATAACATAGAAATAAGGTCGTCACTACAAAACAAAGTGAAGTCAGAAAATCTCCCAGTAAAAATACAAAGGAAACCCAAAGTAAAAAAATAGGACTATTAATGGGAATATGGCAGAGCAAAATGGTTACTTAAAAATAGTCATCATGAATGTAAATGGCTTCAACTCTCTGGTTAAAAGACACAGACTGGCTGAATGGATTAAAAAAGAAAACCATCTATTTGCTGCCTACAAGAAACACATCTCACCATGAAAGATACCCGCAGACTGAAAGTAAAGAATGGGAAAAGATAATCTATGCTAACAGAAACCAAAAACAAACTGGAGTAGCCATCCTAATATCAGACAAAATACACTTTATATTTTTTTATTTTTATTTTTTTGACAGGCAGAGTGGACAGTGAGAGAGAAGAGACAGAGAGAAAGGTGTTCCTTTACCATTGGTTTACCCTCCAATGGCCATTGCAGCTGGCGCACTGTGACTGGCGCACCACACTGATCCGATGGCAGGAGCCAGGTGCTTCTCCTGGTCTCCCATGTGGGTGCAGGGCCCAAGCACCTGGGCCATCTTTCACTGTACTTCCAGGCCAGAGCAGAGAGCTGAACTGGAATAGGAGCAATGGGGACAGAATCCGGCACCCTGACCAGGACTAGAACCCGGTGTGCCGGCACCACAGGCAGAGGATTAGCCTATTGAGCCATAGTGCCGGCCCAAAATACACTTTAACAGAAAAACTGTTAAAAGAGACAAAGACTGCTACTATATAAAATGATTAAGGGATCAATTCAACAGGAAGATGTGACTCTTATAAACATATATGCACCTAATTATAGCACACCTGGCTATTTAAAGAAATGTTAGTGGATTTAAAGAGACATAGACTCAAATACAATAGTGTTTTTTTTGAAAACTTTTATTTAATACATATAAATTTTGAAAGTACAACTTTTGGATTATAGCATTTTCCCCCCATAACCAACCTTCTACCCACAAACCATCCCATCTTCTACTCCCTCTCAAACTCCATTCTTCATTAAGTTTCATTTTCAATTATCTTTATATACAGAAGATCTACTTAGTATATACTAAGTAAAGATTTGGACAGTTTGCACCCACACAGAAACACAAAGTATAAAGTACTATTTGAAGACTAATTTTGCCATTGGAGTAGTAGTTTTACCATTAATTAGCATACTATAACACATTAAGGACAGAGATCCTACATGGGGAGTAAGTGTTGTTAATTTAACACTTGACACTCTTATTTATGATGTCAGTAATCACCTGAGGCTCTTGTCCTGAGCTGCCAAGGCTATGGAAGCCTCTTGAGTTCAAAAGTTCCAGCCTTATTTAGACAAGGCCATAATAAAAGTGGAAGTTCTCTCCTCCCTTCAGAGGAAATACCTCCTTCTTTGATGGGCCCCTCTTTCCACTGGGATCTCACTCACAGAGTTCTTTCATTTAGGTATTTTATTGCCACAGTGTCTTGGTTTTCCATGACTATAAACTCTCGTGGGCTTTTTAGCCAGATCTGAATGCCTTAAGGGCTGATTCTGAGGCCAGAGTGCTATTTAGGGCATTTGCCATTCTATGACTCTGCTTTGTCCCATGTTGTGTTGTTCTCTCCTTTTTAATTCTATAAATTATTATTAGCAGACACTGGTCTTATTTATGTGATCCCTTTGACACTTAATCCTATCTTTTTGATCAATTATGAACGTAAACTTATCATTTTAACTAGTAAGATAGCATTGGTACCTACAAGTTTAATGAGATTTGGAGTCCCATGGCGCATTTCTAGCTTTTACATTTGGGGTAAGTCTGAGTGAATATGTGCTGAATTGTACATATCCTCCCTCTCTTAATCCCATTCTTATTTTTAACAAGGATCAATTTTCAGTTGAATTATACACATAAGAATAATTGTGTGCTAATTAAAGAGTTCAGCCAATGGTATTAAGTAGAACAAGAAAATCCTGAAAATAATGAAATAGTAAGCTGTTCCTTGGTTGTCAGGAAAAGGGCTGATCAAGTCATTTTTTTCTCATAGTGTCAGTTTCAATTCTACAGGTTCCTTTTAAGTGTTCAGTTATTTGTCACAGATCAGGGAGAGCAAATGATATTTGTCTGTTTGGGACTGCCTTGTTTCACTCAGCATGATGTTTTCCAGATTCCTCCATTTTGTTGCAAATGATTGGATTTCATTTTTTTACCAATGTGTAGTATTCTATAGAATATGTATCCCATAATTTCTTTACCTAGGAAGAATTCAAAACAGTAATAAAGACCCTCCCAACAAGGAAAATCCCAGGATTGGGTTGACTGCTGAATTCACTGCTGAGTTTTATCAAACATTTTAAGAAGAACTAACTCCAATACTTCTCAAATATTCAAAACAATTGAAAGGGAAGAAATCCTACCATAATCTTTCTATGAAGCCAGCATCATCTTAATTCCTAAACCTGAAAAAGATACAACAGAGAAAAAGAACTACAGACCAATCTCCCTGATGAACATCAATGTAAAAATCCTCAATAAAATACTAGCCAATCAAATCCAACAGCACATCAGAAATTTCATTCCCCTAGACCAAGTTGGATTTATTCCTGGTATACGGGGATGGCTCAACATTCACAAATCAATCAGTGTGATATATCACGTTAAGAAACTGAAGAACAAAAACCTTATGGTTATCTCAATAGATACAAAGATAGTATTTTATAAAATACAAAACTTTTTCATGATGAAAACATTAAGAAAATTGGGAACAGAAGGAACATTCCTCAACACAATCAAGTCAATTTATGAAAAACCCAAGGTTAGCATCCTATTGAATGGGGAAAAGTTAGAAGCAGTATGACTGAAATGTGGAACCAGATAAGGATGCCCGCTCTCACCATTGCTTTTAAATGTAGTCCTGGAAGTTTTAGCCAGAACCATTAGATAAGAAAAAGAAATCAAAGGGATAAAAATTACGAAGGAAGAGGTCAAACTACCCCTATTTGCAGATGACATGGTTCTATATATAGAAAATCCAACAGACTCCACTAAGACTATTGGACCCAATAGAAGAGTTTGGAAATGTAGCAGGATATAAAATCAACACACAATAATCAACAGCCCTTATAGAAAACAGACAATGCCACAGCAAAGAGCTTCTAAGATCAATCTCATTCACAATTGCTACAAAAAAAGTAAAATATCTTGGAATAAATTTAATAAAGGATTTCAAAAATCTCTACAATGAGAATTACAAAACATTAAAGAAAGAATTGGAAGAAGATACAAAAAAATGGAAAAATATTCCATGTTAATGTATTGGAAGAATCAATACCATCAAAATGTCCATACTTCCAAAAGTGATTTACAGATTCAATGCAATACCAATCAAAATACCAAAGACATTCTTCTCAAATATAGAAAAAATGATGTTGAAATTCATATGGAAACAAAGGAGACCTCAAATAGCTAAAGCGATTTTATACAACAAAAATAAAGCTGGAGGCATCACAATATCAGATTTTAAGACATACTCCAGGGCAGTTATAATTCAAACAACCTGGTACTGGTACAAAAACAGATGGATAGACTCATGGAACAGAATAGAAACTCCAGAAATCAATCCAAGAATCTACAACAAACTCATCTTTAACAAAGGAGCTAAAATTAATCCCTGGAGCAAGGACAGTCTCTTCAACAAATGGTGCTAGGAAAACTGGATTTCCACATATATAAGTATAAAGCAAGACCCCTACCTTACACTTTATACAAAAATCCATTGAAAATGAATTAAAGACGAAAATCTACAATCCGATACCATCAAATTATTAGAGAGAACTTGAGGGAAATCCTGCAAGATATTGGCACAGGAAAAGACTTCTTGGAAAAGACCCCAAACACACAAGCAATCAAAGTCAAAAGTAAAAAATGGGATTCCACCAAATTGAGAAGCTTCTGTACTTCAAAGTAAATACTCAAGGAAGTGAAGAGGCAATTGAAAGAATGGGAGAAATTATTTGCAAACTATGCAACTGATAAAGAATCAATAACCAGAATATATAAAGAGATCAAGAAAATCAATAAACACAAAACAAATAACTCAGTGAAGAAATGGGCAAAGGACTTAAACAGGCATTTTCAAAACAGGAAATCCAAATTCAGGACAGAGACATGAAAAAATGCTCAGGATCACTAGCAGTCAGGGAAATGCTCATCAAAACCACAATGAGGTTTCACCTCACACCAGTTGGAATGGCTTTCAGACAGAAATCAATAAACAACAAATGCTGATGAGGATGTGGGGGAAAACATATGCCGATCCACTGTTGGTGGGAATATAACCTGGTAAGGCCACTATGGAAGATAGTATGGAGATACCTCAGAAATCTGAATATAGATCTACCATATTATCCAGCCACCCCACTCCTGGGAATTTACCCAAGGGAAATGAAATCAGCATAGGAAAGATTTATCTGTACCCTCATGTTTATTTCAGCTCAGCTCACAATAGTTAAGACATGGAATCAACCCAAGTACCCATCAACTGAAGATGGGACAAAGATATTATAAGATATGTACATTTTGGAATACTACACAATGATAAAAAAGATGAAATCCTGTCATTTACAACAAAATGAATGAATCTGGAAAACATCATACTTAGTGAAATAAGCCATTCCCAAAGGGACAAATTCTATGTTCTCCCTGACCTGTGATAACAAATAAAGCACATAAAAGGCAATTTGTAGAAATAAAATTGATACTTGAGAATAACTTTGCACAACTCTTCTCGTGACTCTTGAAAAACAGCTTTTTTTTTATTTTTGTTTTTTTTTTCTTTTTTAAGTTTTTTTTGACAGATAGAATTAGACAGTAAGAGAGACAGAGAGAAAGGTCTTCCTTCCATTGGGTCACCCCCCAAATGGCCACTATGGCCGGAACTATGCCAATCCGAAGCCAGGAGCCAGGTGCATCTTCCTAGTCTCCCATGTGGGTGCAGGGGCCCAAGCACTCAGACCATCCTCCACTGTCTTCCCAGGCCACAGCAGAGAGCTGGAGTGGAAGAGGAGCAACCAGGACTAGAACCTGGTGCCCATATGGGATGCCGGTGCACCAGGCAGAGGATTAACCAAGTGAGCCATGGTGCCAGCCTCTTTTTTATTTTCTTTTCCTTTATTATAGTTTATCTTTTTTCTTTCATACTAATTGTTGAACTCTTTAGTTAACATAGAATTAACCATGTCTGTATAAAGTTCATCAAAAATAGATCTTAGAAAAAAGTAATTTGAGAATAAGAAAGGGAAAAGGAAAAGGGGTGGGAGTGTGGGTAGGAAGATAGGCATGGTGGGCAGAATATAAGATTCTAGAATTGTAATTGTGAAATGTATGAAGTTTGAAACTTCAATGCAGTATATTTCCGCATACATTCCTACAGACTTATTTCTAAGGGTAAAGTTTAAAAACTTGCCATTGGACCCCAAATTCCCTTAAGCTGGCTGATAAAAATAGCAGTTTACATGTTATAGAGATCACAAAGGTAGGATTAAGTTGTAAAGTGACCATATAGAGAGGATCAAATGTTAAAGTAATCATATAAATAGGACTGTTTGGTAATAATAATAGACAGAATTTTTAAAAAGTGAATGCCCCAACATGGGAAACAGACTCCATGGAGCAGACTCATAGAATGACAATCACTTTAAGTAGCACTCTGACCTCACAATCAGCCCTCAAGGCATTCTAGTCTGGCTTAAAAGCCCAGGAGAGCATTTCAGGCATGGAAAGCCAAAGCACTATGGCAAAAAATAAACAAACAAATAAATAAATAAAATAAAAATTTTTAAAAATTCTACATAAAGAAACTATGTGGATGAGACCCCAGTGGAAAGAAGCAGCCACCAAAGAAGGATGTACTTTTATCTGAAGGGAGGAGACCTCAGAGAGTTGTATCATGGGTCTTAATAGTAAAACTTGCTCTCAAGAATCACTTCCTTTTAGTGTATTAAGTGGAGGATATTCTTATGTATCATAAGTTATAGTTATGTCTAAGATCAAGCAAAAGAGCTATCATCCTTGTGTTCTTCTTAAAGATAATTAAGCCTCTAAAAGGAAAGAAAGAGGAAGAAGGAAAAGAGAAAGAGGAAGAAAAGTGAAATCACCTTCAAGATGCAATAATTTTGAACAACCTGGCTGTTGAGGAAAAGTGTTTCTCATTTATTTTTCCTTTCTTTCTTTTTCTTTTTCTTTCTCATACTAAGTGTTGAACTCTTTACTTAGAACAGAATCAATCCTCTGTCTATAAAGTTAAATGAAAATAGATCTTGGTGAAAAACAGGACTGGGAACAGGAGAGGGAAAAGGAATATGGGTGGGAGAGTTGTTGGGAGGGCAGGTACAGTGTGAAGAATTACTATATGTTCCTAATGTTGTATTTATGAAATGCATAAATAAATAATCAAAAACAAGTTAAGGAACTTGGATTTTAACCCATGGGACAGTGTTTCCAAGTTGTAGGTCACAAAATCATTTTAGTGGATCCCTGATTATTTTTAACTTTTTTATTGATTTTAAAAACTTTGGGGATTGAATAGAAAAGAAAAATTAGCTTTTTGAAGATTTTGTTTCTGTTACTGCATACATAAATATATCCAGCTTTGTAATGACACTCTACTTTCAAATCACCTTTATGGAAGGTTTCTTAAAATACTGCTATATAGAGGCTTTGCAAGAGTATGAAGAGTATGAGGTAGAGCTATGCTTTCAAACATTATTTCTCAAATTTCCTGGACAATAATCACAATTTAAACTCCCTGCTAAAATAGATTACTTGGTCTAAATCTAGATTCATTAAATCTTACATTACTTGGGAGGGGTCTGCAGATCACCACTACACCACAACACCGGTCCCCTCCTGGACCTTCCAGATCATATTGGTCATAAATGAATTCTTGATGCCCCTGATTGACATGTTGTCCTCAGAGGATCTTTCAACAACTGAACATGAAGGATCCCTCTGGTTGTGTGTGCACACAGGGCCCCTTCCTCATGCTTTCCATCTCCATGAGCATTCGAAAAGCCACTTTCCAAATAGTAAATAGTCCTATACCCCCAGAAAAAGTGGCCTTCCCCAGACTCTCAGAAATCTGCACTACAACTTTCCTATGGGGACTTTCTAGAGACTACACAGCATCCCTGTGCCTTGCGGTTATCTCTGGCATCATCAACCCTATTGGGCTATATAACACAATGTGCTGTTTTCCAGGAAGCAGAGACTGAACAAGGATTTTTTTTTCTATGCAATGTATTGAGGAATGTGCATGAGGAAAGGAGCACTGGGTGGAGGTTGGGGAGGGTGGTAGCATGCCAGGGCAGGGAGCAAAGATAAGCATAGTTGACCTCATCTGGAGATTAGCTTTAGTCTGATTCCATGGGGGAAGCTCTGGACCACAGGTTGTATCACAATTAGTCCCCTAAGAGCAATGTGGGAAGCCATCTGTATGTCTGTGCCTGTGTGTCATCAGCTAAGGTCTACCCCAATGGGATAGCATAAGCTTCCCTGACAGCATAGTTCCCGTTATGCTAGGAGAAATGTTCTGAAAAGAGGGAAGTTGTAGATTGTTATCACTCAGTGCTCTCAGCAGCTAGGCAACGGGCACAGCAGTTAACGCATGGAGCTGGAAAGGGCCTCCGCTTTAGCAAGTTAAATTAAAATATAGCCAAGATTTTTCTCTTGTTCTGGGTTGGACCCCAAATTAAAACCTTCCATCTCACCCAATAAATGGATTAAATAGTATTCCCAAGCGTGACATGTGTCTCTTCCAAGATCTGAATAGGATCAAGTACATTATCTCTTCCCAAATTGGAATGAGGGCACATTCGAAGTGTAACATTTGTTCACTAATTTACCCAGAATGTCTGGGCATGCCCCAGACCACTGGATCTGGAAAATCATCATAGATGTGGCAGACCCCCAAATAGTCATGGAAATACTGACATCCTCCCGCACATCTGATGCTAGCAAATCAAGAGTACTGCTTTCTAGATCCAGTTGATATTAAATCATTAATGTAAAGAGACAGTCTCACATTCTGCTGAATGTCAAGACCATCCAGATTCCTGACTCTCCTATGAGAAGGTACAGAGGCTGTAATGTAGCTGTGCGGGAAATGTGCGCACTGCTCTCCCTCTCACATAAACGTGACATGCTTTTGATCCCCTTCATTAAGGAAAATTGAAAATAACATTCATCAATGTTCAACTACATAACAAATGGTGGAGACTGTAGATTTATTTCAGCAAATATACAACATTCAACAGATGATTGAGATTAATATTTAGTTAAATTTATGGGAGTCTACCAAAATCCACCATGATTCATTTGACACTTTCATTCTAGAATGAATGAATTTCTTAGGTTAATGCTCTATTTACCTAAACCAATTAGCAGCTTTTTTGTTTGTTTGTTTGTTTACCCATCTGGTCATAAACCTGGGAACAAGCTTCAATTCTCAATTCTTGCCTCTGAGCCCTTAAGGCATTCGGATCTGGCTCAAGAGCCCATGAGAATATTTTAGGCATGGAAAGCCAAGACACTCTGGAAAAAACAGAAGACCTAAATGAAAGATCTCTGCGAGTGAGATCCCAGTGGAAAGAACGGGGCCATCAAAGAAGGAGGTACCTTTCTCTGAAGGGAGGAGAGAACCTCCACTTTGACTATGACCCTGTCGGAATAAGATCGAAGTCAGCGAACCCTAAAGGCTTCCATAGTCTCAGCAACTCATGACTAGAGCCTAGGGAGATTACTGACGCCATAAACAAGAATGTCAAATGGTTAAATCAACAACAGGAGTCACTGTGTACTTATGTCTCATGTGGGATCTGTCCTTAATGTGTTGTCCAATGTGAAGTAATGCTATAACTAGTACTGAAACAGTATTTTACACCTTGTGTTTCTGTGTGGGTGCAAACTGATGAAATCTTTACTTAGTATATACTGAATCAATCTTCTATATATAAAGATAATTGAAAAAAAAACTTGGTGTTAAATTGGAAATTGCATAGATAATTTTTCAATTTTTAAAATATATCATGTAGGATCTCTGTCCTTAATGTGCTGTACATTGTGATTTAATGCTCTAACTAGTACTCCAACAGTATTTTTTACTTTGTGTTCCTATGTGAGGGCAAACTGTTGAAATCTTTACTTAATATTTACTAAACTGATCTTCTATATATAAAGAGAATTGAAAATGAATCTTGATGTGAATGGAAGGGGAGAGGGAGCGGGAAAGGGGAGGGTTGCGGGTGGGAGGGAAGTTATGGGGGGGAAGCCATTGTAATCCATAAGCTGTACTTTGGAAATTTGTATTCTTTAAATAAAAGCTTTATAGGAAAAAAAAAGAAACTATAAATACTGTGGGCATTTTTCTGCCTCCCTGAGTCTCAGCTCAGACGTCCTGAGGTTGCACAGGGCAAGACCCCTTCCTCTGGGACCCACCAACTCCTCCATATTTATCTAAGTCTCCTCCCTGCCAACGTGGGGGATCTGCTCTGTATTGCTCTTACTCATGAAATTTTCTCAGTTGTTTTTACTTTCTGTGCCATAGTTATTTTCCCGCTAGGGACCATCAAACACTAAAAAGAGCTGCTTGTACTTTCTCCTGTCACATTTTCCCCCTAAGTCATGAACTCAGGCTTGCCTGACTGCTTGAATATGGAACAGGGGAAAGGAGAAAAAAAATACCATTGAAAATAGTAATGAGTCACCAAACAAACATGTTGTAGGCTAAATTGCTATCCCTCAAAAAGATGGGTTTAAGATCTAAGCCCAGTACCTAAGAATGTGATCTTACTTGGCAATAGGGACCTTAAAAATGTAGTCAAGAAAAGGTGAAGCTGTTACAGTAGTCACCAACTCCAGTATGCCTGGCTTCTCCGTGTAACATGGGGAAATTCAGACACAGAGACAGACACACATAGGAAATGCCCTGTGAGGATGAAAACAGATGTCAGGTGATGTATTTATAGGCCAACAACACCAAAAATTTTCATCAAAGCATCAAAAGATAGAGACATGGAATACATTTTCCCTGCAGGCCCCAGAGGGAACCAAGCCTGCTGACACCTTGACCTCCAGACTGTGGGCCAGGAGATTTCCGTTGTTCCAGCCCATACTTTGCACTGATTTGGTTAAAGAAACCCTAGCAGACTGTTATAAAACATGAAGGAAATATAGGATATGGCAAAAAGTTTCTTATTTTGATCAGTATATTGAATCAGTAAGTTAAAAATTCATTGAACTCCATATTTAAAATAAGTGCATTTTGTGGAACATAAACTATTTTTTAAAGATTTATTTATTTATTTGAAAGTCAGAGTTACACAGAGAGAGGAGAGGCAGAGAGAGAGAGAGGTCTTCCATCTGATGGTTCACTCCCCAAATGGCTGCAATGGTCGGAGCTGTGCCGATCTGAAGCCAGGAGCCAGGAGCTTCTTTCAGGTCTCCCACGCAGGTGCAGGGGTCCAAGGACTTGGGCCATCCTCTACTGCTTTCCCAGGCCATATCAGAGAGCTGGGTTGGAAGTGGGGCAGCTGGATCTCGGACCAGCGCCCATATAGGATTCTGGCACTTCAGGCCAAGGAATTAACCCACTGTGCCACAGCGTCAGCCCCAAATATAAACTATTTTTAAATAAAGTTTATTTTTACTCAAAAAAATAAATTGATACCATAACATACGCCAAAGTTATGGTTGCTGCCAATCATTTTCCATGATTCATGCCAAAAAACTACTTCATGTCAGTTACTACTCTAATTATTAATTAAAAATTAACTCCAATACCAAAGAGAATGTAGGATGGCTTCAACATGATAGGGACAGGGAGGAGGATGTCTGGAACTCACTGAGTCTCTGAAAAGCCTATCACTATTTCCATAAAAATTAACAACTTTAGAAACCACAGCCTGGCCGGCGCCGCGGCTCACTAGGCTAATCCTCCTCCTGCGGCGCCCGCACACCGGGTTCTAGTCCCGGTTGGAGTAAACCAATGGAAGGAAGACCTTTGTCTCTGTCCCTCTCTCTCACTATCTAACTCTGCCTCTAAAAATAAATAAATAAATAAATAAATAAAACCACAGACTGATAGGCGGCAGCATGGTACTTTAGGAATTCAAAAATCCCTTGGCATAAAGGTCTGGATTGCTTCAGGTTTAAGCATCTCAGACTACCAGAAGTACCATAAATAAACAAAATATAAAGTGGATGGTAAAAGAAAGAGATGACAACTGTTGCAGGTGGCCTCAAGAATAGTTGCAGCAGGAGAGACTCTAGCTTGTCTCACTAGTGTATGAAGGGATCTTTCCTTGAAAATTGTCCTTAATGTGTTATCCAATGTGAGATAATGCTATTACTAGTACTGAAACAGTATTTTTGCACTTTGTGTTTCTGAGTGGGTGCAAACTGGTGAAATCTTTACATAGTATATATTGAATCGATCTTCTTTATATAAAGATAATTGCAAATGATTAAAAAATCTTGGTGTTAAACTGGAAATTGCATAGACAATTAATCAATTTTTTTAAAAAAAAATCATGTAGGATCTCTGTCCTTAATGTGCTGTACATTGTGAATTAATACTATAACTAGCACTCCAACAGTATTATCATTTTGTGTCTCTATGCGAGGGCAAACCGTTGAAATCTTTACGTAATATGTACTAAATTGATCTTCTGTGTATAAAGAGAATTGAAAATGAATCTTGATGTGGGCGGAGGGGGGGAGGGAGCGGGAGAGGGGAGGGTAGGGGGAGGGAGGAAGGTTGTGGGGGGGGGAGCCATTGTGATCCATAAGCTGTTCTTTGGAAATTTATATTCTTTAAATAAAAGCTTTATATAAAAAAAAAATAAAATAAAATAGTGGTTGCAAAAAAAAAAAAAAAGAAAATTGTGCCTCTAGACCACAGTGTATTTAGATGGATCTGAGTATGGAAGTAGACTTTAGCAGACACTATCTATACACTGCCCATGTCCACTGAATGTTACACTGACTTCCAACCTCTATTATTTTTGTCTTTATGCAAGCATGTGTGTAGACACATCTCTGTAAAGTCAGGAAAGGTATGTTACCTTGTGTGCATTGGGACAAAGATGCAGAGAAGCTATCACTATGGAGTTGGTGTATGAATATTCCAACTTCCTGTTCCCTCAGGCGACATAATTCTGAGATATGTGCTTTCTACTTTTCTCCAGACATCCCCAGTAGGATTAAGCCTCAGTTTTGCCCTGTGATCTCTGGTTTATTAATGTGCATTTTGCTGATTGCCTTCAGTGCCTTGTCTTACTTTCCCACTTTCCAACAAATGTTACTTGCAATTCTTAAACTACATGCACTCAAATCCCAGAGTTTGCTTCTGCTAAAACCCAAACTAAGAAAATACTTATGGAGATTCTGACATTTTCCAAGAAGAGAGTTATATGTGTGGTGGGTGGGGGGAAAGAGCAATGGAAGAGATGAAAAAAAAAAAAAAACTAGGAAAATGACCATGAACTTTCCCTTTCTGAATCTGTGCCCAAGCTTCTGCCACCAAAATGGGGAAATCTGTCTTGAAACTGAGATGACCCCATGATTTCCTTGGCCAAAAGAATGAGGTAGACACTTGTTCTGAGACCAGAGTGTATCTCAAAAGACATCGTGTGCTTACACTCTCACACTTTGAAATCAGCTGGAATTTTTGTGTACATGGCCAAGCTGACCTGTTAGGGAGAAATACATGACCCAGTTATACTTATTTACCACTTGAGACCCAGACAACCTCTTGAACTGGGCTTTCTAATTGACACACAACTAACAACAAACACATAAGGTTCCCTAGCTGTGGCCAGAAAAATCACTCCTCTGAGTTGATGCTGAATTTCCATCTGGAAGAATATAAGCTAATCAAGTGGTATTTAACTGTAGTCACTAAACTTTGTGATCATTTCTTACACAGCAAATGCTGATGGATACAGGGTTATCAACAGTTCCTAACCTGAAGGGGCTAACAATTTCATGACAAGAAAGACATGTGAAGAGAAATTTATAAAATAATGTGACAACTGCAATGAAAGAGAAAACATGAGAACCCAAGAGGGCAGTGGTGGAGAGAGGACTGTAAAAATTTGAGGAAAAAAAAATGTAATTGAAAAATGAGTTGGGGCTGGCACTGTGGTGCAGCAGGTTAAAGCCCATATGGGTGCCGGTTCTAGTCCCAGCTGCTCCTCTTCCAGTCCGATCCAGCTGTCTGCTATGGCCTGCGATAGTGGTAGAAGATGGCTCAGTCTTTGGGCCCCTGCACCGAGTGGGAGACCCGGAAGAAGTTCCTGGCTCCTGGCTTCAGATTGGCACAGCTTCAGCCATTGCAGCCATCTGGGGAATGAACCAGCAGAATGAAAGACCTCTTTCTCTGTCACTACCTCTCTCTGTAACTCTGTCTTTCAAATAAATAAAATAAATCTTAAAAAATGAGTTAATTTTGGTGCAAAGAAAAGTGTTTAAAAGATTATTTGAAAGTCAGAATTACAGAGAGAGGGAGAGACAGAGACAGAGACAGAGCTAGAGAGAGATCTTCCATCTGCTGGTTCACTCCTCCAATAGCC
Source organism: Sylvilagus floridanus (assembly GCA_949820135.1). Lineage (NCBI taxonomy): Eukaryota > Metazoa > Chordata > Mammalia > Lagomorpha > Leporidae > Sylvilagus > Sylvilagus floridanus. The sequence continues at coordinate 31,670,885 of OX463246.1, read as the reverse complement.
ACATGGCTGGGGCTACCAAGCCAAAGTCAGGAGCATGGAACTCCATCTGGGTCTCCTATGTGGATGGCAGGGGTCCAAATATTTGGGCCATCCTCTGTTGCTTTCCCAGATGCGTTAGCAGGGAGCTCAATTGGAAGTAGAGCATCTGGGACTCGAACCAGCACTCATATGGGATGCTAGTATAGCAGGCAGTGACTTAAACTACTGTGCACAATGCATACCCTGGTGCCCCTAGTGCAAAACTTTTTGGAACCAATGCATATAAGGAATCTTCCCAAAAAGTCATGGAAAGAGCATTTTATGAAAAATCTATGCATGGATTTCAACATTTTGGCCAAAAAATAAATGTATCTTTTAATTCCATTTTTCATGAACTTTTGAAGTACTCTTCTATACATCAAAAAATGAGTAATTCATAGTTGGAAAGTATGAAGAGATGTTATTCTATTTATACTGACAGTGTGAATCAGAAATTAGAAAGCTATGAGGATAAGCGTTAAGGGCTAGAACATGGAGTCTGACATTAAGAAGCTTGGGGAAACATTGAAGAATTTTAAGAATAGAAGTGACGTGGTCAGTTTTCTACTTCAGATAGGCAATGTCACCATCATGAAAAATAGTTGGATACCATAGTCTCAGAGACCAGTGTGAGTGAAGATGGTCATAATCCACAAGAGGACATTGAAGATTTAAACTAGGGCAAGGACAGCATAATTGTTAGAGAGGAAATGGATTATTGAATAACTAATAAAAGCAGCATGACTGAGAGAATTTAAAACTCTTGGAGTAAAGGAGAAAAAAAACAGTCTGGAATATTTCTTGGGATTTCAATTGTATTAGTTGGATGGTTGATGATGCAACCAGATTAAAAAAAAACAGGTCAATATTGTCAATATTCCAGTCCAACTAGATATGAAAAAACCTTTTCCCATTCTCCATCAATTCTTCATATACATGCACTTCAAGCACAGGAATTTGGATTATCTACATATTTTAATTTTTTTTTATATATAAAGCTTTTATTTAAAGAATATAAATTTCCAAAGAACAGCTTATGGATTACAATGCCCCCCCCACAACTTCTCTCCCTCCCCCTACCCTCCCCTTTCCCGCTCCCTCTCCCCTTCTGTTCACATCAAGATTCATTTTCAATTCTCTTTATACACAGAAGATCAGTTTAGTACATATTACGTAAAGATTTCAACGGTTTGCCCTCGCATAGAGACACAAAATGATAATACTGTTGGAATACTAGTTATAGTATTATAGTATTAATTCACAATGTACAAAAAAAAAAAAAGCCTCTTGGAGGTGGATTCTTGGCCATGATGTTTGGGGTGAGGTTTCGAGGAGGGAGAGTAAGAGAAGTCATAAAGGGAAGGGAGTATGGGAAGACATTCCTTAACCAAATATTGGGGCTCTAACATTACATGGGGACAGGAATTATAAGGTCTGAGTCTAAATGGAAAGCAAGGGATACAACTGACACTGCCACGTACCTGAACCTGATCCCAACCAGAAACTGACTTTTCCTGTAACTCAGATATGCTAGAAATTGATAAATCATTATTTGTTGGTTTTTGCACTTTTGAATTTCTCAAAAAAAATCAGTGGTAGAATTCATCTAAATTCTAGAGGGGAAACTGTTAAGTTTACTTTGTAACATATTGAGTTAGTAGTGACTTCTAGACATCCAAATGTCCTAAATACAATGCAAGTGTACCTATCTAGAAAAACTTGAAGGAAAATGAAGCTTGAAGATACATATTAGTAATCATCAAAGAAAGGCTGGAGTTAGATGACATAACTAAAAGAGAACTTGCACATGGAAGACATTGGCGAATAGTCAGAAGGCTGATCTATCAACACTAACGAATGAGGGAGAGCCTGAATGGGCAACTGAAAGATGGCATCCCTGGCTGGCGCCGTGGCTCAATAGGCTAATCCTCCGCCTGCAGCGTCGGCATCCCGGGTTCTAGTCCAGGTTGGGACGCCGGATTCTGTTCCAGTTGCTCCTCTTCCAGTCCAGCTTTCTGCTGTGGCCCAGGAGTGCAGTGGAGGATGGGCCAGGTCCTTGGGCCCTGCACTCGCATGGGAGACCACGAGAAGCACCTGGCTCCTGGCTTCAGATCAGCGCAGTGTGCCAGCCGTAGCGTGCCAGCCGCAGTGGCCATTGGTAGTTGAACCAATGGAAAAGGAAGACCTTTCTCTCTATCTCTCTCTCTCACTGTCCACTCTGCCTGTCCAAAAAAGGCATCCCTGAGACCAAACAAACACATAGAGAAGGCATGTGTGCATGAGAGAAGCCATTAACTGAAACATGGACAGAGTTCACTGGAACTGGCACTTAGATAGTGACTAGTAATCTCAAAAGCAGTTTCTAAAACAGAAGAAGTTGAAAGAAAATCACAGTGGACTGAAGAGTGAAAAGTAAATTTGAGGCCTGAAATACAGTTTCTGTTATAGGAAAAGAAAGGCAGCGATACATTTAAAAGTTCATGAAAAAAGTGAAGACAAAGGTAAGTTTATTTTGTAGCAAAGACATTTTGAATTTCATGCAGTTTTCTCAGAGTACCTGTTTTCTATGACCTTCCAGAAGATCCCTTCCAGAGTAAGAGAAATTTATAGGAGGTGAATCGCTGAGAGACTAAACAGAACTGATGGGAAACACCACGTAAAAGAATGATAGTTGGAGAATGGGAGACAGTTGAGTTTTTTAAAAAAGTAAGAAAAATGAGCAAAGACAAATTAATGGTGTAGGAAAGAGAAATGTTAGTAGATGGAACCTTGTCTGTAAGATTGAAGGAAATGGCTAAGGGAACAGAAGAAGTGAGCTGTGATAAGAAAAAAGTTCCCTTATTTATAAGAATTGGAGGAAAATCTGACAGATGGATGTAAGTATAGATACAGCTCCTGGAGCAGGAAGGGGGATTATCCTAAAGGGAGCATAGAAAGAGTCCCTGAAGTAATCAAGGGGATTGAAAAGTCTTCAACTCCAAAGGGAAGCTTTATATGAGAAATGCCTATTTCCTTGAGGATATAAATTTGTTATCTCAGCTATACTGTATTCAATATATCTAAAAATGTTTGTGTGTAGCAACACAGTCACAAAATAATTCTACCAACTTTGCACTAAATGTTTACATAAGAACATAAAACACGGTTTCCTAATTATATCTTTCCCCCAAAAGGCCTTGGTGCGCCAGCAGCAGCACGCCGGCCGCGGCGGCCATTGGAGGGTGAACCAACGGTAAAGGAAGACCTTTCTCTCCGTCTCTCTCTCTCACTGTCCACTCTGCCTGTCAAAAAAAAAAAAAAAAGGAAAATAAAGAGTTAGAGCATGGGGTGTCATGCAGCTTGACTAAGACTAGTCTTGCAAATACTATCCTTTCCCTAGTTAACTATTGTGTTACACAGGCAAGAGTACTCCTCTACACCAGGAAGGTTTGCCATTGCATATTGGTGGGTATAAAGCAAGACAGACATGGGAATGAAGTCCTGTACTTCTGAATTTTCCGTTTCATACTGTATGAATCCTAGAGAGATGCCAACCACCGACTCAGCCATTGCAGCAGACATGGGTTATCCTTCAACTCTTAGAAGTCCTAACTGAATTGTTTCTCTTTTTTGAACTTCCTTTCCTTTAGGTCAGATACTTGGTTACTCCCTATTCTTTAAATATTTCCTGTAAACCCACCTATAGAAGGTGAGAGGCTTCCTTGTTTGCCCACAGTTAAACATATTTATCTATTATTGTGGAAGACATACACATTGAATTAGATGCAATAATAATGATTATTTCTTGTGTTGGCTAATACCATTTTAGTCACTAAAAACAAATCCCCCACCCTCCTTTATCTAGGATGTGACAATTTGATGTGTAGTGTCAATAATTCAGCCAGTTTATTGACCTGATTACAATTTTATACCCATCAGATGTGTTGTTAACCGTGGAGAAAATGTTGGCAGCTAATGCAAAACAAATGTGTGGGTAAGTTAACTGGTTCTCTATTAGAACTCCCTCTCCAGTTGTTCCAGTGGTCTATAATAATCAACAGTTTAGCTGGGGCTCTAGGGAGTTCCTCCTCACTTAACAAGATTGATACACTGCTGTTTCAAGTCAGCTCCTGCTGTACACCTGGGGTTCTCTCCAGCACAATCTCATGCCACTGGCTGTACCTCTACACACCCTAAAGCAGGAAATCATTCATGACAGAGATAGCAACGGCTTCCTACAACTCACTATTTTGAAACAATCTGGTAAGTAAGTGGGTCTCCTGTCCAACAGTCAATACCTTATTGTACTCCTGCCATGGAGTGCTGTGAGTCTGAAATAATGGTACCCTGACCAAATGGTCTGATGTGAATAGAGACTGTGCAGAAATAATGCTTATAAGTGCTTCATTTCCCTTTCCCGTGCCTTGTGATATCCTCACAAAGGCCACTTAAAATGGATTCAACAGCTTGCAAGATACAGAATTGGAATTCTAAATGTACAAAGATGAGAAAAATATCAGTTTTTTCCTTTTGGAGCATTTCTAATCACAATTTTTTTTTTACTGCAGCCTTGATGCTGAATGAGATAAACCTATGTGGATCTCGAAAAATAGCATCCTTAGAGCTACCTCTCCGTCTTGTGAGGTTCCTAAAGGCAAGGTATTGAATGCTCATCACAACCAGGATCTTCACAAATGAGGGTACTGTTTTTTTTCAATTTTGGAAGAAGCCAGATTGACAACGTCTAAGGCAGGTGCCTTTGATTGGGGATTATATGTAAAGGAAGAGAGACGCTGCCAGCTTCTGCCTTCTAGGAAGCACTGGAAAGCAAGTTGCTTAGTGTGAGCTGAGAACGTCTGGATTCAATCTCTGGCCACCTTCCTGAAGGCCACACAATGTTACTAATTGGGATAATTAATTCAGAGTCAATGTTTTTGCCACTTGGGCAGCAATGCCTCCAATGTTTCAATCAAAAATGAGAAAGAAGTCACCAATTATATCGTGCTTCCTACATGTTACCATTTATAAAGGTGAACTATTCTATTATCCTCTCTGCATCTATTGTAAATGGATCATTTCCAGAAATAAATTAAAATAATCAAAGGAGGGGAAACAGATATTGTCTCACCTCCACCAATCCTGAAACAAATACATATCACCATTACAACTGCTAATCACTGCTTATTCCTTAAAACATTCAAGCAAAAAACAGAAATGTATTCTATTACATGCTTGAGGCTACAAGTCCAAACTCAAGATGCCATTAGGGCCATATTCCCTCTGATCCTATAGAGAATTCTCCTTGCCTCTTTCTGGCTTCTGCTGGTAACCATAATCCTTGGCATTCCTTGGCTCACAGTGACACTATCACAGTCCCAACCTGTAGTCAGGTGGCATTCTCTCCAAGTCTTCACATTCTTCTCCTTGGAAGACATCAGTAATATTGAAGTTTCACCATATGCCCCCATCTTAACTATCTTCAATACTCCTATTTCCATAGAAACTCACATTTTAAGGTAGTTAGGATACAACATGGCTTTCTGAGGCACACAATTAAACCCCTAACAGGGAGAAAAGGCAAACGTACAAATGTAAAGACAGTCAGCATTCCTCCAGAGCCCTTCCTACATGTCCCCTCTCTGCCCATTCCTTAGCTTCTGTGTGCTTTCGTATCAGATGAACTCCCAGCCTGAGTTCACATCCTCCAGAGCAAACCGTGGCCCTTTGCCCCAGGAGGAACAAGCTCATGCACTTTCTGTTGTGTTTTGGTTTTGTTTCATTTGTCTGTTTCTTTTTCCATTGAATTGTGGGTGTTTCCCTTACCTTGTTTTTATAGTGTTACAATACTCCTAATGTATTGTTAACTAGCACAATATTGTTGACTATTGGTACAACATATAGCAGCTCTGCAGACCTTAAACCTTGCTTTACTAAAACTTGAGAATATTCATTGAAACTACCCCTTCCTCCTGATTTGTAGCAACCACCATTACACTTTTTGATTCTGTGGGGCTTTGGTACCTCTTATAAGAGGAGTTGTATAATATTTGTCATTCTTGCGTATTTCACTTAACATAATGTCCTCTAGGTTTCCCCTGGTCACATATCACAAAATTTCCTTCTTTTTAACTATTGCACAGTATTCCATTTTACCTACACATGACATTTGCTTTATCGATCCATCTAAACAACATTTAGGTTGTTTCAAATCTTGGCTATTGTGGATAGTGATTCAATGAACACAGGTGGGCTGATGTCTTCCAGATACTGATTTAAATTCTTTCAAATAAAGCACCCAGAGGGGTATAGCTGAATCATAAGGAATTTTATTTTTATTGTGTGAGGAAGTTCCATGATGTTTTCCATAGAGGCTGCACTAATTGGAATTCCCACCAATAATGTGCCAGTGTTCCAATTCCTCCACATCTTCACTTGTTTCTCTCTCTCTCTCTCTCTCTCTCTCTCTCTCTCTCTCCCTCTCTCATAGCTATCCTGACAAGTAGAAGGTGATATCTCATTACAGTTTTGATTTATATTTCTCTAATATTTAGTAATGTTGATAAAAATTTTCACGTACCTGTTGGCCATCATATATTGTTTGTTAAAAAATGTCTAATCAAGTCTTAAGCCCATTTTTAAATCAAGTTGTTAGTGGGTTTTGTCGTTGAATTGTAGGAGTTTCTTTTGTATTTTGGAAACTAATGCATTACCAGATATATTGTTTGCAAATATTTTCTTCAATTCTGTAGGCTATCTTTTCACTATGTTGATTATTCATTTGCTGCAAAGAAAATTTTTTTTTTGACAGGCAGAGTGGACAGTGAGAGAGAGAGAGACAGAGAGAAATGTCTTCCTTTACCATTGGTTCACCCCACAATGGCCGCTGCAACAAGTGACCCACGCTGATCCAAAGCCAGGAGCCAGGTGCTTCTCCTGGTCTCTCACATGGGTGCAGGACCCAAAGTCTTGGGCCATCCTCCACTGCACTCCTGGGCCACAGCAGAGAGCTGGCCTGGAAGAGGAGCAACAGGGACAGAATCCGGTGCCCCGACCGGGACTAGAACCCGGTGTGCTGACACTGCAGGCGGAGGATTAGCCTATTGAGCCGTGGTGCCGGCGAAAACTTCTTTATTTTAACTTTCTAATTATGAATTGATAAATTATAGTTGTACATATAACATTATATATAAATTATAGTTGCATGAATATATGAATATATATACACACATTTATATACATATATAAACTTGTGGATACACTCATATGGCACAGAGATACTTTATTCTGATATAGCCCCACTTACTTATTTTTATTTTTGTTGCCTAGATATTTGGTGTCGTATACATGAAACCATTTTCAAGACAAATGTCATGAAGCTTTATCCCTATGTTTTCTTCTAGGCATTTTATGGTTTCATATCTTACATTTAAGTCTTTCATCCATTTTGAGTCAGGTTTTGTACATAGGGTATAATAAGGGCCTTATATCTTTCTTTTACAGATGGATATCCAGTTTTCTCAGCACCATTATTGCAGAACAGTCCTTTCCCTCAACCCTTGTGAAAGATGAATGGATACTATATGACATGTGTGGATTTATTCTTGGGCTCTCTGTTTTGTCCCATTGCTACCTGTGAGTCTTCAAACAATCTGTGGAAAATGTGTATTATGAAAAAATTTTGATTGATTTCAAAATATTTTCACCAAAATAAACCCTTTAATTTAATTTTTCTTTAACTTTCTGAGTTTCCTTTGTATGTCTGTCTTTATGGCAAAACTATACTGTTTTAAGTAACATGAATTTGTAATTTACTTTGAAATCAGGAATGTAGTGCTATGTTTTTCTTTCTCAAGATTGAGTCGAATATGTATGCTCTTTAGTTGTCCTACATGAATTGTAGAATTATTTTCTATTTCTGTGAAAACTACTACTGAGATTTTGATGGGGATGCATAGAATCTGTGGATTTCTTTGGGCAGGATGGACATTTAACATTAAGCCCAACCATTCTGAATTAGGGAAGTCTTTTCAATTTCTTTATATCTAATTCCTTTCATCAACGTTTTTACAAATCTCAGTATACAGTTTTCACACTCTTATTCAGTTTATTCATAAGTGGTTTCAGGGGTGTTATTATATATGGGATTGTTTTTCTTATTTCTTTTTATGATAGTTTGTTGTTGGTGCATAGAAAGGCAACTGATTTTGTATCTCACAAATGAATAAATTTTGTATCTCACAAATAAATGAATTCATTTATTCTAACAATTTTTTGGTGGAATCTAACAGAGATTTCTATATATAGAGTCATGTCATCTGCAAAGAGAACAATTACATTTCTTCCTTTCTTATATAAATGCGTTTTGTTTCTTTTTCTTGCCTAATTCCTCTGGCTAGGACTCCTACTAGTAAGTTGAGTTGAAGTGATGAGAGTAGACATTCAAAATGTTCTTTGTCGGGGTAACTGCTGTGGCACAGCAGGTTAAAGTCCTGGCCTGAAGCAACAGCATCCCATACTGGCGCCAGTTCAAGTTCTGGCTGCTCCACTTCCAATCCAGCTCTCTACTATGGCCTGGGAAAGCAGCAGAAGATAGCCCAAGTCCTTGGGCCCCTGCACCCACATGGGAGACCTGCAAAAAGCTCGTGGCTCCTGGTTTCAGATAGGCACAGCTCCGGCCATTGCAACCATCTGGGGAGTGAACCATCAATGGAAGACCTCTCTCTGTCTCTACCTCTCTCTGTAACTTTGTCTTTCAAATAAATAAAAGAAATATTTTTTAAAAAACATTCTTTGTCTTTTACTTTTGATTTTTTTTATAATTCATCTAGGTATTAATTCTTTCAGGTCCTATTTCATGTATCATGTGTCTCTTAGATCTGGATAGACATTCCTTTCCCCATATTTGGAAAATTTTCAGCATTATTTCTTTTATGAAATTTCCTGGTTCTTTTTTGTTATAGCTTCTGAGGCTCCATAAAGCATAGTAGCTGGTTTGATGGTGTTGCATATTTTCATTAATTTTTTCTTTCTTTCATTCTTCTTTTCTTTTTTCTTCTAACTGACCACTTTCAATGATCTTTGAGTTCGCCAATTCTTTCTTCCCCAAAATCTGCTCTCCTGTTGAATGGCTCTCCTGCATCTTTCAGTGCAGTTACTGTTCAGCTCCATAAGTGGTGTTGGACAATTTTTTTTAATATTTTACCTCTTTGTTGGACTATTCACTTTGTTCATGTATTTTCCTCTTACCTTGACAAACTTCTTTGGGACAGTTATTTTGGATTCTGTGTCAGATAAAACAAATAATTATATTTCGTTAGTACTTCTGGAAATATATATTGCTCCTTTGTTTAGAACATCTTCACTTCCTTTGACTCCCTGTGTTCATATATTTGCATTAGAAAAAATAGCTACCTCTTCCAGACTTCCTGCACTAGCCTTGTACAGGAAGACTCCCATCAACTATCCCAGCCAGAGCTTCTGGGTCCCCACCAGCCCTGTCTCTCCGCAATGGCGATCTTATTTCTTGGGCTTTATTTCTCTACTTTAAAAAAATCATTTTACTATTTAAAATTTTGACTAGCATGTATTCGTATATTTTATGGGATGCAGTGCAATATTTCAACACACATACATAACATAAACTAAATAAGCTGGACACCTAATCTTTCTTTGTGTTCAAAACCTACTAGCTCCTCTCTTCCAGTTCTTTCTGTCATTTATGATACACTATTGTAAACTACAGTCACTGCACTGTACAGGGGAGCCCTAGAACTTGATAGTTCTATCTGATTGGGTTTTGGTACTTGTTATTCAAAATCTCTGTGTACCCCCCCCCACTCTTCCAAGCCTCTAGTAATCACTGTTTTTAGTTCAGAACTACTATCTGTTAACTTCCATGTGTCTGAGATAACTTGCAATATTTGTCTTTCTGTTTCTAATTTTTTTCACTTTACAATGTGCAGTTCTACCCATTTTGGTGCAAATGTCAGAATTTCATTCTTTTTTTATGGCTGAGTGTTATTTCATTGTGTATTTATAAAATATTAATATCCAGGACATGAGTGGAACTTTAGAAACTTAACAATAACAACAACAAATAGTCCAGTTAAAAACAGACAGAAGATCTGAATTGACATTTATCAAAAAAAAAAATTGGTTAATTAGTTCTTGAAAACAATGCTCAATACAACTAGCTACCAGGGAATGCAACTCAATACCACAATAAGGTATCATTTTTCTCATGCTAGAGTTACTACTAACAAAAAATAACAAGTTCTGTAGAAAACGGAGCCTTGCATACTATAAGTGAGGATGCAAATTAGTATAACCATCAGGATGAACAGTCTGGTGGTTCCTCAGAAACTAAAAACGGAGCTACTGTATGATCCTGCAATCCCACTACTTGGCATATATCCAAGGAAAATAAAATCAGTCTGCTAAAGAGATAGCTGCACTCCCATGTTCATTGCATCACTACTCACAGTAACCAAGACATAGAATTGGGGCCAGTGCTGTGGCGCAGTGGGTTAACGCCCTGGCCTGAAGCGCCAGCATCTCATATGGGCGCCAGTTCAAGACCCAGCTGCTCCACTTCCAGTTCATCTCTCTGCTATGGCCCGGGAAAGCCGTAGAAGTTGGCCCAAGTCCTCGGGCCCCTGCACCAGCGTGGGAGACCCAGAAGAAGCTCCTGGCTCCTGGCTTCAGATTGGCGCAACTCTGGCCATTGCAGCCATTTGGGGAGTGAACCATCGGATGGAAGACCTCTCTCTCTCTCTCTGCCTCTCCTCTCTCTAACTCTGACATTCAAATAAATAAAGAAATCTTTAAAAAAAAAAAAGATATGGAATCAACTCGGTGCCCACCAATAGATGAATGAATTTTTTATTAGTTGTATATATAATCGCTGTAGCTTTTCTTTTGCTCACTTTGAGTGGGTCTTGTCTTTCACAAGCAAACCACCATTTCTGTTGTCTCCCAGGTGGCTAGACTGTCCCAGGCCCATCACAGCTCAAGGCTAGCAGTAGATGCCAATTCTCTGAGTAGCCACAGAGAAGTAGGGAGGTTGGACACATAAACCAATCCATTCCCTCTCCCAGGAGAAGCTAGGAGTTTCCTGCTTGTATGATGCTATTCTGCAGATAGTGATACTGGCAAGAAGGTGCCCGTAACCAGCTTCTATAAGAATTGGTTTCACAGGATGCAGGATGCAGGAGTCTTTCAGTTCTAAATTCACCTGAAAGAGAATTTGACCATGTTTCTAAATGAATGTGTTTCTAGAGATATGTCACTCTCAATGTTCATTCTTTCTACCACTCTCAGTAACTAGAAAATCATTCATTAGATAATATCGTCCAAACAGAAGCAGCATGCGACGGAGTATCTAGATCACTGAGAGGATGCTGTTTCAGAACTACAGAACTTCTGGTGAGGTGGCTAATTATTTTTCAGCAATGGTTTTAAGAATAGCTCTGCTACTCACAATATTCAGACAAGACAGGATTTCAACTTTTACTGGAAGGAAACAGTATTCTTGATACATTGTTTTACTGTTGAGAAAATTAATTTAGAAATCTCACTTCAAGTAAGCAAGCAAAAAACAGTTTATTCTCCTCCTGATAGAAATATGGCTTCCCAGAGCATGCAAACATTTCCAATAGGGCTCCTGTCTTATCATATTCAGAGCATCCTTCTGTGCTGCTGGACATGCTGTGCTATATATACAGGCGCTTCTTTAACCCACTTGAAAACAAAAATAAAGCAAGCAAACAAAAATGGTTTCTTCACCACTTGATCAGCAATTAAATGTTTTCTTCATAGGACATCAGTGTTTCCTTTCCCAATTAAAAGGAAACTAACTCAATATTTTTCAAAGGTAAGCATTAGCTCCTCACTTGAGAATGGGTTTCCATGGCCAAGGGGCCATCTGACATAGAAGTATCTGTTTTTGAAAAGGTGAATACTATAGTGCAAGGAAAAAAATGAGAAATGAGTAGGAAATTGAGCTACATTTGAATCTGTATTTGAGGAGCCAGAATTGTGTAGAGCAGGCTACGCCACCACATGAAATGCCAGCATCCCATATGCACTGATTTGAGTCTTGGCTGCTTCATTTCCAATCTATCTCCCTGCTAATGCACCTGGGAAAGTAGCAAAAGATAGCACAAATGGTAGAGATCATGGCAGAGATCAGATTGGAGTTCCTGGTTCCTGGCTTTGGTCTCGCCAAATCCCAGCCGTTGTGGCTACTTGGGAACTGAACCAGAGGATAGAAAATCTCACTTTCTCTGTCATTCCCCCTTCTCTGTAACTCAACTTTTCAAATAAATAAATCAATCTTAAATTTAAAAAAATGCAGACTTAGAACATCCACAAGGAAATCCATGATCTGACTTGAATTGGCTTTTTGGAGGAGAGTTTAAAATCCAAACTTCCCAAACTCATCTTGGTCCAAGTCCTCTCTTTGCTATAGTGATTCATAAAACTTGGGGCAAATCATTTACTTCTCTAAGCCCCGTTTCATCTTCTATAGGACACATTCAGTTTTATGGCATTTAATGGAGATTTCAGTAAATGATGCTGCTGTGAGATAGTAGGGGTCCTCAGCTGGATTTATTTCAACTTCTTAACTTTGGGCTGAGGGAACTCAAAGCAGAGACATACGTAAAGTGCAATAGTGGGAGAAGGATTTATTTCAAGAGATTACAAAGATAGTTCTCACTCAGAAGTTCATGCAGGCAACCTCTTGAGAAACAATCACTCCCAGAACCAGTTCTGTAAGCCTTTTATCAGTTTAGGGATGGTAGTACACTAATTGAACATGCAGATGAGGTGCAGTCTGGGCAAGGTTCAGTGTAGTTGATCAGCTTCGGGAAGGTTTAGTGGTGTCTCCATGTGGTGTTACCAGAGAAGCAAAAGAGTCCTTATCTTCCCGCAAGAAAGAAGTCAGGCATGAGACAGAGAGCAGTGTAAAGCGTAGTACAAGGTTTATTAGGGTAGGGACATCCCTAAGAACGGATGGGCACCTCTCCAGACAGAACCTGAGAGAGAGTGTATAGTTCACATTTAGGTTGGGGCTTTTAAGGGGATGGGTCTTGTCTTCCCTCCCCCTCTCCTTCTTCTCCTCCCGAACAAAGGACTTGTTGGATGTAAATACTAAAAATTCTTTTATGAGTTTTTCCCATTGAAGTTATCAGACAGGGGAAGCCTGTCATCATCGCCTGCCTTAGAGGAAGGATGTTTATCAGGCATGGTAGAAGGGGCAGGACTTTTGAAATGAGATACTGGGCTGCACTGGGAAGGTTTTTGGGATGACTTTGAGTTGAGGATGCTGCTCCTTTGAAGTGTGTGTAGTTCTTCTCCAAACCTCTTGCTAGTTTAAGCCAGTTTTACAGCCCAGAAAATGCTTTCCCCAAGTACCTTGGAACAATCTAGAAATGTAAACATCAAAGTAGATAGCACCCTATCCACCAGGCTCTGCAGGAGACCAGAGTTTAACTTCAATAGGTGCCAATTAGCAAACACAGGTGGCCTAATCACAGCAAAAACAATTTTTTTTTTTTGCAAATTCAAGAATCAGTAAATGTTCTCAACAAATCCTATTGATCCATCTCTCCTCTAATGGCCTCGAGTAGTGTATTCCTACTTCACCCTCAGGGCTTAAAAATCTCTCTAGAATTTTGTTTCAGTGGAGCTGAGTATTAGGCTTAGTCTCCCCATGGTAGGAAATAGTACTGGGGGAAGAATCAACATCTGTCAGGGCCTCTTGACCAGTGTGATTTTCTTCTTTGACAAGCTTTATTCTTTCCTGGAAGAACTCCTTTTGGCCATGAATGTCTCTGCCAACTCTAGCCCAAACCAGGTTCCAAAACCATCAAAACATAAAGTATTGCAAAATTTGTATCAGAGACTCAGGGAAGCCCAGTACCCTTGCTGATCCCAAGAATGAATTATTGCAGCAAAGTATAGTAGTAAGGGCCTCATATTTGTTCATATTTCCCTGCAGACTCAGCCTTTTGCAATGTAACTTTGTCACTTCTCCCAGCTGTAGGTGCAATCTTTTCCTCTCTCGAATCTGAGCTTGGTCTCTGTCTTACTTTGGTCAGTGAAACACTAGCCAACATGCCGGAAATAGAAGCCTCAAAAGTACATTGGGAATTGCCTTCTCTTGCTTGCTCCTGGGACCCCTACTGCCACCAAATAACAAGCAACCACACTGAGAGACCACAGCTTCCCCGGCTGCGTGTACAAACGGGAGTGAGGCCATGCCAGCCCGGAACATCCAGGCCCCTTGCAGAATCACGATCAATGATAAGGATTATTTCAAGCATCTAAGCTGTGCTTTTTTGTTACATAACAAAAGCTGATGCCATCAGGATGTTACATTTACTGTGAAACCATGAGTGAATTTCCGACCCACGGAAGTGATGAAAAAATAACTGGAGAAGGAAGGGTATCCAAGAAAACATTCCTTTATCCTGGTGAGTTTCAAGCCTGAAATGTTAGCTGGAATTTAAAAGAAGTATTTTAAGGTAATTCAGAGCCTCATAGAAAATCAATCTCTCTGTAGGACTAAAAATATCTCAGCTTTGAACGCTTTTTTTTTCATTGCCGTTAGACTTGAAAGCATGCCCATTGATCTAGCAAGAGCAATTTGCTAATAATTAGGCTGGCAAAGGAGGCTTTGGATTGTTACCCACAGGGTGGGTAAGGGGCCCTTTAGTTCCAGAAGCCACCACCCTAATGAGATAGAAAACATGCAGCAGCAGTTTCAAATGCTTCTGTCCACTACAAATCAAGTGAGACTGACCTCTCGCAGAGGAAGAACTTCCAAGACCAATGTTGCCCCATTCTGGACTTGATACCTTTTGCAGAGAAGAAATGGGCCTTCAGCCATTTATGCTTCCTAAGACATCTGCAATCCTCTTATAGTCCTGCACAAGGCATTTTCCTTTTGCCTCCCATGAGTGTTGACATGCACTTGACATTCCACTGTACTTGTAGTTCCTTGAAGGCAAGATCTATGTTTAATTCATCTTTTTATCTCCTAGAACACAAAGCAAAGATGCTCAATTAATGTTTGAAACATGAATCAGTGGAAGAGGGCAGGCTCTGTGAAGTGCAAGGACTACTATCCAGCTGACCCTGACTCCAAGGCCTGAACAGTGAGCTTGGAAGAAATGGGCACATGCTATGTGTCCATAAGGCTTATTTAGGGGCTGGCATTACAGTGGAGAGGGCAAAGCCTTTACCTGTGATGCCGGCATCCCATATGGACAGTGGTTTGAGTCTTAGCTGCTCCACTTCCGATCCAGCTCCCTGCTAACGTGCCTGGGAAAGCAGAGGAGGACGGCCCAAGTACTTGGGTTCCTGCACCCATGTGGGAAGAAGCTCCTGGCTCCTAGCTCCTGGCTACTGGCTTTGGACTGGCCCAGCTCCAGCCATTGTAGCCATTTGGGGAGTGAGCCAGTGGATGGGAGATCTCTCTCTCTCTCTCTCTCTCTCTCGCTCTCTCTCTCTCTCTGTAACTCTGCCTTTCAAATAAATAAGTAAATAAATATTTAAGAAAAAATTTATGTTACAAATAAGGATTCATGAAAGTGGATCATTTTTTCATGAGAGTGCAGGATATCCCACCAGAAATCATGACACGGGACACATCCATGCTACGTTTTCCTTTGAATGATTCTATGGGGTATTACTTATTACATTGCTTCTTTTTGTTTGAGAGGTTGGGAGGCCTAAGCAAGGGGACAGATTTTGTGGAATGCCAGGACAAAATCCTCTCCCCCAGAGAACACAAACCAGACAAGTTACTTCTTGAAATACATTTTTTGGAAATGCAACTTATTAAAAAGAGCATTGCATTCCTTTCAGTTGGTTAATATGGGAAGTTTGTGCTTACTGTTTCAGTTGCTCATATCTCCCAAAAGAAGAGAAAAACCCTATCCTCTCCCTTATAAAATATTTATTGTTTTATATTTTAAAAGAAAGAACCAAATCAATTCTATTTTGAAAGGCACATTAAAAATGTAAGCGCAAAGCACAGGGCACATTTCACAGAAGATTGAAACTGCTAACAGTTTTTTTTCATCTACCAGAAGAAATCAAATGAAACCAGTTTGCCTCTGGGGGCTTAAACATCATTACAATTCATCTTAATAACGAAGTTAAAATTAACTGAAAGAGGACAAAATGGGAAGAAAAGCCTCACATTGCTAACATGGGTTTGTTCATCAGCAAATGGATAAAAGTAATATCCTTTGGGCATAGCTAAGGAAAAAAAAATCAAAATATCAGTGACCCAGGATGTAAACAGCACCTCAAACACTCATTTTATATTTATGGAAGCATCAAAGACATGGTTTATACCTGTATGTAAACATGGATTTGGAATACACACAAACACACGCAATCAAATAGAAATCCCACCACCCAGAGATCTTTCACATGTGAGGAGAGCACGAGGCAATCATCTGCCGCCCCAGAATTCCAGGTCTTCCCTCACGTGGCCACTGTGTGACTGAGCGCCAGATCACCCTTGGGCTGGTCGCTGGCTCAGGGCAGGTCTCTGGGGAATCTCCTTAGTGCGGAGAGAGAAGACTGAGGCAAAGGCCAACTGGGGCATCTCCAACCAGCAGGTGACTCAGAAGGACTCCGTGAGGACATTTATTTCAACCTTCACCCTTTCTTTCTGAGAAAAGAACAAAACAAGCAGAATGCTCCTTGGGAAATAACAAGAGATTTTAAAAAATAAATTAATTAAATAAAATAAATAATTAAATGCTTTCCAGAAAACTAAAGCTGTCACATTGAGACATGAAGATGGTGACCACAACAGATAGCAGTGTCAAGTAGTCCAACACACAGGCTGTGCTTGCTTGGATACCAAGCCAAAGCATGCCATTCTCAATCACACACTTCTGTGGAGGTTACAATCCATCCACCTGTCTTGGAACCAGTGAATTATTTCTGCTTTGATTGAAAAATAAAAAAATAAACTTTGTAGGCTTCATTGTGGCATTAGGGGTTAAGCCTCCACCTGCACCGCTGGCATCCCAAATGGACACTGGCTCCAGTCCTGGCTGCTCCACTTCCCATCCAGCTCCCTACTAATGGCCTGAAAATGCAGTGGAAGATGGCCCAGTTGGCCCCAATGCTTGGGCCCCTGAACCCACATGGGAGACTCAGAAGAAGCTCCTGGTTCTTGTCTTGACTTGGCCTGGCTCAACCTCAGCTATTGTGGACACCTGGAGAGTGAACCAGAAGATGGAAAATCTCTCTCTCTCCCTCTCTCCCTCTCCCTCTCTCTCCTCCTCTCTCTTCCTCTCTCCCTCTCCCTCTCCCTCTCCCTCTCTCTCTCCCTCCCCTTCTCCCTCTCCCTCTCCCTCTTCCTCTCTCTACAACTCAACCTTTCAAATAAATAAATAAATCTTAAAATAGAAAAAATAAAACTTCATGTTTCCAAAGGAAGTATGCTAAGATCAAAATTATAGGAGTAAAAACCATCAATTATTTTTATTTATTTATTTTCTGGAGAGAGGGACAAATCTTTAATGTACTATCTGAATTTTTCCTCTGTGTTTTGGAGAAACTAAATATGATGACTCATTCTTTTAAGTTTTATTTATTTATTTGAGAGGCTGAGTTACAGAGAGAGACAGAGGGAGATCTTCCATCTGCTGGTTTACTCCCCAAATGGCCAAAACAGCTGGAGTTAGGTCTATCTGAAGCCAGGAGCTTCTTCTGGATCTCCCATGTATATTCAAGCGCCCAAAGCACTTGGGCTACCCACTGCTGCTGCTTTCCCAGGCACATTACCAGGAAGCTGGATCATAAGTGGAGCAGCCAGGACTCAAACTTATATGGGATGCCAACCCTACAGGTGGAGGTTTAACCTACTACACCACAGTGCCGGTCCCAACTACCCATTCTTAATATGGAGATATCTCTCTCACTCTCTCCCTCTCTTTCTCTCGCCTAATCTACTATCATCACTTCTAGTTAATCACAGTTCCCACTATTCCATCCTTTAATTCTGATTTCTTTAAATATTTAGTTTTGTAAATTTACGCTATAAGCAGAATGATAAAGTATCACAAAAGTCACAACTAGACATTGTCTACGTTCCAAGATTTTACCATAAGTAAACATAGTGATTTTTTTAAGTGATTTAAAGAGATTCATAATCTCTGTCACTGTTATGGTTGTGTGTGGGGAAGTATATGTACATTTGACCTGATACAACTTCAACTAGAAAACACACAGGCAAGAATCTCTCCCACAGAACACATGTCCACACTGTAAAACCAGAGGAGACTTAGAGAAAATTATCATGACTGAGGGGACTTGATAAGTAAGGAAAGATTAAAATGATGTAATGTCTTTTCATCTCAAAGATTAAGAACATTAGACTCGCAGTGACTGAGCTGAAAATGCTATGTGATGGTCTATGGTGTCATGGAGTTATAGAACATATACACTGTGTGTGTGTGTGTGTGTGTGTGTGCCGCTCCCAGTTGGTGATTTTATGGGACTCAATATATTTATTATACCCACACATATGGGTAGTAGCACATAATGGTTAGTCTAATAGCTTTGAAGTCACACAGCTTGGATTCAAATCCCAGTTTTTTGCTTGCTCACTGTATGAACTTGCATAGGTTTATAATCTTGACATCAGTTTCATTTGTAAAATAGAATTCTTGCCCTTCAGATCCAATCATGAGAGAAGATTTATATGACACTTTGAACAAGGAATGTGTAAGAGAAAAAGTTGACTCTACTCAAGGACTGGCTAAAAGACTGGCTAATAAGAAGCCTAAGAACTATAAAAGAAAGGCAGATACAGCTGAGGTTAGCATCCAAAGAAGCTGCTTCCCAGGGCTGAGAGCCAGACCTCATTAGACCAGACACAGCCATGGGCTAGCTGGAGAGTGGAGAAACTGCCTTTCTCCCTGGCAGGTGGAACCTGCTGAAATCCTGACCCTCACAGCTTACCAAAACATGCCTCCTGGGGCTCCAGAGAGAGCTGCTCACCAGGAGGTGTCTCACTGAAAACTGCTCTATGGAACTGCACCAGAGAGGAGACATAGGAAACCTGCTGCTGCCCAAAATGAATATGCTTTGAGTCCTGCCATGAGCACAGGGGACCAAGGAAGAAAGCGCCTTGCCTTGCACTGCTAGTCTAGTGCCCTTTCCTGACAAATCTTGCCATTCCAGCTGGCAAGAGAAAAACATTTCAGGAGTGCAGAACCATTTCCCAGAGCAGAAATGAAGGTTGAATTTGGAGCTGAGAGGCAATAAATAGAGAAGGGGCACATTAATAATGTGTAAAAATCACCATGTTCATGGAAAGATGGAATTAAAATATGTTTATTATGATGCAAAGTAATTTTGAAATATGTGTGGTTTCTTTCATAATATGCATTTTTCTTGAACTTTTTGGTGATCATTTGTATACAGAATTTCAGGTGGTCTGTAGCAACATAAGCATATCTTTTAATTCTATTTTTCCATGAACTTTTTTGAAGTGACATCATAGAGTTGTTGATACTATTTTAAGTTTAGCAGTTTCTGTAAAGCACTTAGTATAGATTCTGTAGCACGGTAAATATATAGGCATTCATTCAGCACATACTAAAGGAATACCTACGCTGTTCCAGGTACTGTGCTAAAAACCAAGGATTTGTTGAAGAACAAAAGTGGCACAGAAGTAATGTAAGTTATAAAACTGGATATTTTTAAGTGATTTAAAGAGATTCATAATCTCTGTCACTGTTATGGTTGTGTGTGGGGAAGTATATGTACATATTGACCTGATACAACTTCATTCCTACTTTGTCACTCATTTTTCTCTTATATCTTTAAGTTCTTAGAGCTTGAGGATACTCAAGTACATGGAAGATGTAAAGAATAGAAAGTACATTGATATATACTGACTAGATTTTCATCACAGCTTGAAGTTATGGTTGCCACTAAACTATCTCCTTGTAGAACATGGAAACAGACAAGATGGCCAAGTAGCTAATGAGTGAGGAGAGCAGCAGGTTGCCTTCAGATCAGGAAAACTGCTCAGCTTCATCGATATGGACCCTTCGTCATTACTCTTTGTTCTTAAGGCACTGAGCATGTTTCTTGAGGATTACACTCAGAAATCTGAAAGAGCAAACACTGTCAGGGTTATGTTTTTGAAATCACCAACTTAATCCAGTGCTCAGCTATAGGTCCTAACACCCAGGGGTGCCTTGTGTTAGTGTCAGACTGCGTATAATAAGAGACCTATATCTGGAAGATTAGCTACACTTTAAAATCACATTGTTGCAGGCATTTAGCAAACACACATGAGTTTCTGCGGTGGGGCCAGTGGTCTATTAAATCTAGAAATTAAATAGTGAGCAAGATCTGATGTCCTAAAGTCTTGGTTGTTAGAAACAGTTGGTCCCAAACTTACGATCGTTCCACTTACAATTTTCCATTTTTCTGCATACACTGTGTGCATTTAATAGAAACTGTACTTTGAATTTTGAATCTTTCCCCAGGCTAGCAATGTGCTGTGAGATTCTTTCTTGCAATGCTGGGCAGTGGTGGCCAGGGCAACTCCCAGTTAACCCCAGAATCAGGAGATGAGATAACTGATACTCTAGAGTGTGCTTTGTTGCTAAGCAGTGATGCTCGGTAGATTTAAGTGTTAAACACATGTTCTACCTAGAGTGTTTTTGATTTGCAATAGCGTTATCAAGATGTAACCTCATCAGATGTCAAGGAGTATCTGCAAGGAAAGGATCAACCTAATCAGTATAAGGAATACTATCCCAAAGGAATGAGCAAAAGACCAACATAAGCCAGAATGGGAGGTTAGAGAAGAGGTCCCCGAAAAGTGATATTTTGACAGAGAAGAGCCAATAGTTGCAAGAGGAAAGGACCAGATTATGGGTCGAGGGAAGGGGACAACATGAGGATAGGTCCTGCGTAAGGAGACCTCAGGATATAGACAGGAAACAGATGGAAAACTACAAAAAGAGAAGACGAGGGGGGGAGGTTCATAAGAGAGCAGAGAAGTTGGCAGGGACAGTCTCACAAAGGGTTTTGTAGGTTGAATAGACAAATAAGCCACTATCTAAAAAGGAATGGCATAAAGAAAAGCCATTGATAGGCCTTTGTGCAGCGCATAGGATTAGGTAGCACAAGATACAATTCTTGTAACATCGCTTTAGATGCAGCATATAAAATAGAATGGAAAGGGGCTGGTGCTCTGACATAGTAAACTAAGTCTCTGCCTGCAGCACCCAAATCCCACGTGGGCGCTGGTTCACGTCCCGGCTGCTCCACTTCTGATCCAGCTCTGCTGGGAAAGCAGTGGAAGATGGTCCAAGTGCTTGGGCTTCTGCACCCAGAGGAGGCTCTTGGCTCCTGCCTTGGAATTAGCCCAGCTCCAGCCATTGTAGCCATTTAGGAAGTGAACCAGAGGATGGAGGACTTTTCTCCCTTTCTCTCCATCTCTCTGTCTGTAGCACTACCTCTCAAATAAATAAAATCTTATAAAAAGAAAAGAGAATGGAAAAATTATAGAGTGAATGCACAAAGTTCACGGGAAGAGAGCATTGCAGGAGGAAGTCACTGACCTCGTCACATCCTGGGAGGGCAAATGAGGTGATGAGTAAATTATGTCTCATGAACTTTAACACATATATTGAGAGCTATTTTGATAAAGTAGAAAAGAGAAGATGAAAATTAAAGTGCATTACGAAGTAAGTTGGAAGTAAGGAAGTGAAGGGTACACATAAGTACTTTAGGAACTTTAGCTCATTTATTGCAAGGAGAAAAAGAGAAGGAGAAGCTCATTAACTAGATCACGGTTTAATCAGTAATTTGTGCTCAAAATTTTACTTGGGAATATTTATAATCATGCTTACAGCAATCTTACTAGCAACTGATTCACCTCAGAAACGTCAGAGAAGTGGCGCAGCAGGTTAAAGTTCTGGCCTCAGTGTCAGCACCCAATACGGGCACTGCTTTGAGTCCCGGCTGCTCCACTTCTGATCCAACTCTATGCTATGGCCTGGGAAAACAGTAGAAGATGGCCCAAGTCCTTGGGTCCCTCCACTCATGTGGTAGACCTGGAAGAAGCTCCTGGCTCCTGGCTTTGGATCAACTCAACTCTGGCTGTTGTGGTCATTTGGGGAGTGAACCAGCAGATGGAAGACCTCTTTCCCTCTCTCTCTTTCTCTCTCTCTCTCTCTCTCTCTCTCTCTGGTTCTATCTCTCTTATACTCTATATTTCAAATAAATAAAATATATCTTTAAAAAAAACAGAAAAACAATCTTCCATCAGTGAAGAGCTAGCAGATTTGAAATATGAGGAAAAATTATAATTCTCATTTCCTCAAATTGACACAAGTTTGACTATTGGATTGTTATTAAACTCTGAGATGAAAATCTAGAAGCTCCTCTAACAGTTAGAATGGGGTAAGATTGTATGCTCCTTGAAGGAAGGAGTGATATCTTCATATGATTTGAGCTTAATAAATCCTTGTTGAATTGTTGAAGAATGCAAGAGTTGGAATAAATAAATAGAAGTTAGATAATAAAAGTATTCAGTCTGAAAGGGCTTCAAGTACTTAGTTCCTCTGTCCCAAATTTCAAGCAATGAATATATGATAATAAGAGAGTGTGTGCAGAGTTATAGAAATAATAAAAGTTGCACGGAACTCAGTTTTGGAGTATCTTTGCATAGTTCATAAGTCTCTTCACTAGCATAGAGTTTTTTCCTCCTCAAATACTTCACCCTCTGTCTTCCCTATTTGCCAATGACTTCTCTTGTTGTTAACTGGAAAAGAATAACCAGAAGAAAACAACTTCCTTTCCCAAAACCAAGTTGATGAATGAACTTTAGAATGATTTCTATTGTTTTCCATTCATTCTTCTCCCTAAGACCAATTCTTCAACTGGGATCACTGGGTCCCTCTCACATGCTCCTCCTGGAATGCATGTCCTCTCCAGCTGTGTCATCATTGCCCACCCCTTTGCAAGGCAATTTCTAATAACAATAAACATGACATAACATTTCCTATTTCAAATAAATTCTCCTTTGACTCCATCACACCTTTTGCGCTGTTATCTTTTGTAACAAGAATTTTCAACTTCTTACCTCCAGTTTTCTCTTTTAACAATTTGGTCTCACTGCCACATTGAAATGGTCTGGATCGCATCCACAGTGACTGCATATTGCCAAATCCACTGATGAATTCTATCTTAATTTTCCTGGTCCTCTCAATACAATAATGTTTGACATAATGAGCTTTCTGGGCTTCAAGAATAATATTCTCATATGGAATTTCCCTGTTTGCTGGATATCTTTGAAGACTCAGATTTTTTCCATCATAATAAACATATTTAAATTTTATTTCCATTAACTTTTTGAAATGCCCTCCTATCGCTACCAATTTTGTATTTAAATACCTATTGTACTTTTTAAATATTCATCTATTTATTTGAAAGGCAGAGTTACAGAAAGAGGGAGAGATACAAAGAGATCTTCCACCAGCTGGTTCACTCCCCCAGAGAGCTGCAACAACTTGGGTTAGGCCAGGCTAAAGCCAAGAGCCAAGAGCTTCATCCAGGTCTCCCATGTGGGTGGCAGGAACCCACGTAGTTTTGCCATCTTCCACTGCCCTTCCAGAAGTATTAACAAGGAACTGGATCAAAGGTGGAGCATCCATGACTCGAACCAGTGTCCACACGGGATATGGGCATTGCAGATGGTGGTTCAACTCACTTTGCTACAACACTGGTCCCTATAGGACATTTCAAAAGAGCATTCTCAATTTCCCATATCTGCCCGCTCCTTATTTTCCTCATTTCAGAAACTGTCATTATCTATCTTCTATCCATTTCCTCAAACCAAACTTTGAGAGAAATCATTGATCCATCTCTCTTCTCATTATTCCTTAAGGAATCAATCAGCAACTCCTCTTGCTATCCAGAGTATCCAGAATGCA
Organism: Sylvilagus floridanus; assembly: GCA_949820135.1. Classification (NCBI taxonomy): domain Eukaryota; kingdom Metazoa; phylum Chordata; class Mammalia; order Lagomorpha; family Leporidae; genus Sylvilagus; species Sylvilagus floridanus. Next base: position 31,646,892 of record OX463246.1, on the reverse strand, counting down.
ACAATTTCTTACCACTTCCCCTTTTATCACTCTGGTCCCAGAAGTCTTCATTTTCTGCCTTCACTGCTTCAATTGCCATCTAACTTGACTTCCGGCATCTGTTTTCGCCATCCACAAGCTATTGTCCTCATGAATGCTGGTATGGGCATTTTAAAAGCAGCTCAACCTCAACAGCAGAGGAGAGCTAATTTTTTCCACAATCTATCTTTTCTTCTTCTTGCTGTTAACACTAGAGTGGATTTTAGTTTTCCTTGTTGCTAGATGTGATTTTATAACTCAGTTACAGTCCATAAAATTTGACAGAAAGTGGCATATGTGACAGCCAAACCCTTCCATGTTTGATCCCCTGGGTTCTCTCCACTTCCACTATGCAATTTTGCCCCAGATGGAATAAGGCTCAGTCACTGAATCACTCTCTGAAGAAGAGTTCCCCACTGATCAGGAGTGTATGTTCGGAACATCTTGTATTGTCCTTGATGTCATTGTATACTTCTGTATTGGCTTGTGATGGTGCCTAGAATTATCCCACTTCATAAATTCTCCTATACAAAATACCCCACTGTTTGCTCCTTTGCAATGAAAATCAATTTAAACTGCATTCCATGCCCTCTGGGTCCTAATGACCTGGGCCTTGTCCCATTCTTTGCTTTTATCCCCTTCTCACTCATTCTCCTATATCCACACTAGCCTTTTACTATTTCTAAAATACCCAAACTATTCTCCATCCCAGAAATTTCACATTTTCTTTTCACCATACTAGAATGCTCTAGATATCAATATCTGCTCACATTTCAACTTCTTGGAGAAACTTACCTCACATTTATTTATTAGAAATGGACATTGCATAATCTATCATCTCACCTCTTACCTTCATAGATCTTACCCCTACACTAACTGTGTCAATTATTCATTTGTTCACTAACTTACTATCTGTACCTCCCACCACTGCGTCAGCTCTAAAAATAACTTGTTTTTTTTTTTTAAGATTTTTTTATTTATTTGAAAGACAGAGTTATAAAGAGAGGTAGAGACAGAGAGAGAGAGGTCTTCCATATGCTGGTTCACTCCCCAAATGGCCACAATGGCTGGAGCTGCGCACAATGCCAGGAGCTTCTTCCAGGTCTCCCATGTGGGTGCAGGGGCCCAAGCACTTACGCCACCTTCTACTGCTTTCCCAGGCCTTAGCAGAGAGCTGCATCAGAAGAGAAGCAGCCGGGACACAAACCAGCGCCAATATGAGATGCTGGTGTTTCAGGCCAGGGCTTTAACCCTCAGCACCACAGTGCCAGCCCCTAAAAGTAACTTGTCACTAACAGAATGCAGTGACATGAAGGGAGGTATTGACCTTGATTGAGTTATCTAACAGTATGACTTCCATTTTTCTAGCAGGAACTTGTCCACTGACTTTCTTGGTTTCCACACTTCGATGACCCAAGTTGCAGGCAGCCAACAACAGCCAACAGCAGCCAGGAACTGATATCATCAGGCTGGCAACCATTAAGTCCCTGAATTCTGCCCTCAAGATCCTGGAAACACAACTTTCTCAAGTCGGGCCTTCAGCTGAGACCACAACCCAAGGGCATCTTGTTGATGGCAGCCTTGTGAGATGCTGGATTGGAGCCCAATTAGGCAAAGTTAACCTTTGCTGGCCAAGGTTGCTGAGCCACAGACATTATGAGAAAATAGATGTAAGGTGTTTGCAGCTGCTAAGTTATATGTCAGAAAAAAGAAATAGCAAATACACACTTTTGGATCAACTGTCTGAACAGAGCAAAAAGAGAAAAAAACAAGTTTTGCTGCTAATAAAAACAAGCAGGATAAAAGAAAACCAAATATATGTGCTACTTGCTGAGATGACTGAGGCTCTAAAAACACATCTACAGTGTTTTCCAGTTTTACTTTCAGATTTTAGAGGAATCGCTAGGAGTAAATTGTTCGTGTCATCTTCAAATTCCTCCTGAATGGAGAGTGTTCTACTGTCAGAACAACTAACAGCTCCATCCAGCTCTTCACCCAGACACTAATAACATCTAGGAACACGAACATTCAGGCTCTGCCTCTGAGAAGCTGTCATTTCTTGGGTGAGTGACTTCACTCCTTCCACGTTTTCTTTAAAACACATACTTAAAAATGGAAAGTCCAAGTTATTTTGTTCTTGCTGCTTACAACCTTTCTAGATTAATAAGGAAATACTAGAGCAAGACATACTACAGAAAACTTAGCTTTTTTCACACATGTTGATGGGATTTGATCTGCTTGAATATTTTCTTCCATGAAATAAATTTTGGAAGCTACAGTAAAAGCTCTTGGTGCAAAATGTTGTATTCTTCCTATTTTAGAATATTGCATATATGAAAATAAATCTTTGCAGTAGAGACACAATGATACGATAATTAAGTTAAATGGAAAAACTAGTGACAAATTTTCTCTCTGAAATAAATGTGTGAGGTTGGCTGACAGCAAGGAAGCTAGCCTTGTTCTCACTCCTCCAATGAGGACATTTAAAAGGAATTCCACCAGGTATTTCTTTAGCTGGCTAGAGCAAAAGAGAGCATGCAGTCCTAAATTCTTGCATCAGAGAAAATGCATTGAAACCACTAAAACTGTCCTTGATGACTTAAGGTTAGAGTCAAATTTCAGTATTTTTTTTCCTTTCGAGGGGGATCAGGCTAGAGAAATAAATAACTTCTGGCTCAAATGACCCAGTGGCTGGATGTTAGAAAGTAAAAATAATCCCTGATAAGATGGACAGGGATTATCAAATATAGCCGTGTCTGCAGCGGACTTAGAGATTCTCATTTCTTGTAATCAAGGGTGCATTGGAGATTTTAAATCATTTTCACTTTGCTATTATCAAGAAGAGTAAAGTTTACCACCCATGCCTTCAAATGAACCAACAGACAGCTACTTAGGTTTAAAAAACACACTGGTGTTTCAGCACACTGCAGAAGTAATACCGATGTTTAGAGCACTTTAGGGAAAAGAGTACTACAACAAAAATACTAATTATTTTTGATTTTTCATTTGATATCAGGATTTTTACTCTTTACAATTGATTGTGCATGCAACCAAAAACAATCAGCTCAACTGGCAATGTGTGTGTGTGTGTGTGTGTGTGTGTGTTTTAATCTGCACCACAGAATTCATGTAGATAAATGGACTTGCCAATATATTAGGCAGAAAAAGTTAAACTTCCTCTTTAAGAGAGGAAAGGCCAAGAACATCAGCCTCTAACAATCCCAATCCAGAACCTTGAAAATGAAAGGACCAGTTAGGAATTGAGATCTACTTGAATCCTTTCTGTCTGCATGGTGAAAATCAAGGGCAGAAAGAATATTTCATCTAATAAAAGACTAATGTGAGAGCTCTTCTGAGTGATGACCACAGTGCTTCCTCTCGGAGCTAATTATGCCTTTGAATCACATTCAGAAAGGAAGACACAAAATTACCTTCAGCAAATACTTATTTTAATTGCTTAATAGTGAACACTTCTTTTGAAGCTAATTGGGTTATTTTTCTAGGAGGTACAAAACTCTCTCTGCCCTCAGTAGAATGTTGAAGATGAAAAATAATATTCCTTGGGAAGAAAGACTTGAAGTACTGTAATTATTGACATCAGATTGTTTTTGTCAAAAGACAATTTAAAATTGAGGTTATTTTGACAATTGAATTATTTTATGGAGTTTTGGAAGGAATCATACTCAGGAACTAATCCACAGCTGTGATCTGTGTCTTCACGCATCTGGAAAGCAAGTCTCTGGTACGCGTATTTCTACACACTCATAGCAATAACTGAAAAGCTAGGGCTGAGAGTCTCTAACCCTCCAATCTCAGTTTTCCCCCAATAGAGGGCACATGTTTGTATCTCTTATAATAGGTGGGGACTAAGTGGTGTATCTTCTAACTACAAAGCAGGGTAGAGCACTTTATTACTAAAACTGTTTTTAATTGTTGGCACATAGGTATAACAACTTATAACCTGCCTTTCTTTATGTTTTTAAAGATTTATTTATTTGGAAGTCAGAGTTACACAAAGAGAGAAGGCGAGGCAGAGAGAGAGGTCTTCCATCCACTGGCTCACTCCCTTAATTGGCCACAACGGCTGGAGCTGCACCAATCCAGAGCCAGGAACCAGGCGCCAGGAGCTTCTTCTGGGTCTCCCAAGTGGGTGCAGCTGACCAAGGGCTTGGGCTGCCTTCTACTGCTTTCCCAGGCCATAGCAGAGAGCTGGATCAGAAGTGGAGCAGCCGGGACAGGAACTGGCACCCATATGGGATGCCTGCACTGCAGGCGGCAGCTTTACCAGCTATGCCACAGCACCAGCCCCCTGACTTTCTATAGACATTGTTGATTTAACATTCTTCTCAAATAATAAACTCTCTTTCTTATTGTCTGAAGTGAGGAAGACACGTCCACCCCCACATCTTGGCATATCGCTTACTACAATGATGACATGTATTGTAATATTGAATTCTCTCAGTCAAGAAAAGTGAAATTCAGAGGGTAAGTACTTGCCCTTGGCTAGCTACTCAGCTAGGAAAAGTTGTTCAACTTACCCAACTAGCAACTGGGAGTGCCAGAATTGAACCAGTTAAAGCTGAGAGTTTCCTTACACCAACATGTGTATACTAACCATGAAATATGCCACTCAAATTAGGCAACTGTTGTCATCTTAATTCCTTAGTTGTCCCATTTCCAGTGTGGGAGCAAGCAGACCAGTAGAAAGTGTCACAGAAGAGACGTGGGTTTTTTTTTAAAGATTTATTTACTTATTTGAAAGTCAAGTTACACAGAGAGAGAAGGAGAGGCAGAGAAAGAGAGAGAGGTCCTCTATACACTGGTTCACTCTATGCCAATCTGAAGCCAGGAGCATCTTCTGGGTCCCCCACTTGGGCTCTAGGGCCCAAGGACTTGAGCCATCTTCCACTGCCTTCCCAGGCCACAGCAGAGAGCTGGATAGGAAGTGCAGCAGCCGGGGATCTCGAACTGGTGCCCATATAGGATGCCAGCACTACAGGTGGCGGCTCCACCTGCTAAGCCACAGCGCCAAGCCCACAGAAGAGATATGTTTACCCCAGCTTTCCTTGTGATGAGCGATGTTTCTGTATGATTGAAGAACCCTACTATAGGCAAGAGCTGTATGGGGAGAACATTCCCTTGCCAATGACAGAGCAGAGGGAGAGCAGGCAGCTAAGAACACCGCAGGCACCGCCAGTCCAGCTGCTCCGCATGAAGCTGAGTGCACTCAACACGAAGAGGATACAGACCCCTTCATCACCAAAAGATTTCAAACTCAGTTTGCTCCCTTCAACTCAACAAGACTTATTTTGAAGAAAACAGAAGCTGAGGTTATACAGAGGATTTTCTACTTTTCTTATTGTCTGTTGGTTTCAAAACTAAACTCCCTAAACATTTTATAGTGCAAAAGGGAAGAGAATAAGTAAGTCATATTTTGGGAAATGTACTCATGAAGATTGGTATAATTGCTTTGTGAAGCTAAAAACTAACTAGACCACTCCCAAGGAGGAAGTTTGCTTGGAAAGGAATGAATATTCTTACAGCCAAACGTTCTGAGGACATATGGAACAAACAGACAAAGGTAAAGAGAAAACTACTTCTCTCTCGGGAAATGGGGTTAATTCAGTTAGGAGTGCTGGATGGAGAAGAGCCTGGCAAGCTTAGAGTGGTGGTTGGACAGCTGCCCCCATGGAGGAAGCATGCAGGGACCAGCTAGGAAATCAGCTCCTTGTGGGCCTGGGCTTAGCTCTGTGCATGGCCTGTAAACATCACTGTATTTGTGGTTTGTCACATGTTGTAGGCTTCTCTCTGCTGTATTATGGGAAATTAATCAGTGCCAAACCCATGCTTAGGATAAAGGAATGGGGAACAGCAGCCTGGTCTCCTGAAGCCAAATTTATAAGAGCAGAAATGTATGCAAAACAGCTGTGTCCACAGGGGTCATGATTTTGAGGATGGCTGCAGTAGCAGAGGTAGCATGATGAGAGGCTGGATTGGAAGAAGATGAGCAGCATAACCTGGATACCTGCAGAAGTATCTGGGGCATATGGGAGAGTGCTAATTGACAGCTATAAAGGGATTCACACCTTTGCAGTTAACAATATTTCAGTGGACAACAGATTCAATTACAAACTTTCGGTCATGAACGACCTCATCCTGCTGTTGGTTCCAGCTGGTAGGATAATTAAATATTTCTACCCTCCTGAGTCTCCTGGTCTAGAGCATAAACATTTCCTACCCAGATAATAAAATGAGTGCAGAACTGCACAGTGGACAGTGGGCTGTGAGGCCAAATGATTCTAAACTCTGATCTCAGGTCTAACCTAGACATGACTGGTTACTAATTTATAACAAACAGACTAAGTAGGAAGCAGATAGCCCATCTAACGTACAACAGTGGAACAATCAGACATTCATGAAGAAAGAATGAGACTTGACCCTCAACTTCTACCATATATAAAAATTACTGAAACAGGATTATAGGCCCATCTATAAAAGCTAAAACTATAAAACCTCTAGAAGAAAACAGTAAAGAATTATCTTTATTCTTCACTTAAAATTTCTTAGCATGAACCATAAAAGACAAATTGATAAATTGGATATCAATTTTTTTTGACATGCAGAGTTAGACAGTGAGAGAGAGAGACAGATAGAAAGGTCTTCTTTCTGCTGGAGCTACGCCGATCCGAAGCCAGGAGCCAGGTGTTTCTCCTGGTCTCCCATGCGGATGCAGGGTCCACGCACTTGGGCCATCCTCTACTGCCTTCCCGGGCCACAGCAGAGAGCTGGACTGGAAGAGGAGCAACTGGGACAGAACCCAGCGCCCCAAGCAGGACTAGAACCCGGGGTGCCGGCGCCACAGGCAGAGGATTAGCCTAGTGAGCCTAAGGCGCCGGCCAACTGCTCTTTAAATGATGCCACAAGAAAATACATAAGGGGTGGGTGTTGTGACGCGGTGAGTTAGTTCACCACTTGGGACATATGTATCCCATATCGGGGTGCCAGGTGCAATTTAGGCTACTACGCTTTTCTGATCCAGTTTCCTGCTAATGTACCTGAAAGGCAGTGTGAGATGGCCCAAGTACTTGGGTCTCTGCCACCCATGTCAGAGACCCAGATGGAATTCCTGGCTCCTAATTTTGGCCTGGTGTAGTCCCACCTGTTGCAGGCATTTGGGGAGTAAACCAGTGGATGACAGATCCTACTCTCTGTTATTAATCTGCTTTTCAAACTAATAAATAAGCATCTTTTTAAAAATGAAAATATAAACTATAATCAGGAGAAATAGAAGACTAATAGAATACTTGTATCCAGACTCATAGGAGACTTGTATCCAGAATATATAAAGAAATCTTAAACTCACAATAAGAAAACAAACAATTGAAAAACTGACAAAACGTTTGAACAGAAACCTCACAAGAGAATTGAAAGCAAGATTATCATCACTTCCATTAGCATTAAGGAAATGCAAATTAAGAGCAGAGATTTCACTGAAAAGGTTAAAACTAAAAAGACTGACACTAGCAAGAGCTGGCAAAGCTTTGAAGCTGGTTGAAAATACCACACATTGCTGGTGGGTATGCAAAATGCTCCCGCCACTTTGGAAGCAGTCTGTCAGTTACCTAAACATTTCTAGCAACTTGCCAAATGACCAAGAAATTCTGCTGATTGGACTTTACCATAGATAAATAAAAATGTATGCTCATAAAAACATTGTACACAAATCATATAAGTTTGTGTCAGTCAAAAATGGAAACATTTATTGGCCAACAAATTGATACTGAAAAACCACAGAACAGAATACTACTCAGTGATACAAAGCGATAGGCCATTAATGAATCTGAAAATCATTTTTCTAAGTCAAAGAAGCCTCATACAAAAGTCATTACTGTACAATTCCATTTATATGAAATTGGAGAAAAGGCAAAACTCTGTGGATGAAAGCAGTTTAGTGGTGGCCAAAAAAACAGTATTAGGGAGGAAAATTTACTACAAAGGAACAGAGTATTATTTTAGAATTATAAATGTTTCATATCTTGATTGCAGTAGTTGTTACACAACTGTTTTTACACAATTGTTTTTACCAGACTTGCATAAACTTTTCCACTGAATCTTACATTGCATGGTTTTATATATATATATATATATATTTATTTATTTATTTATTTATATTTATTTATATATATATAAAACCATGCAATGTAAGATTCAGTGGAAAAGTTTATATATATGTATATATATATAAAGAATAACTCAGAGACAGGTGTTTGTATTAGCATTTAAAATGTTGCTTGGTTAGCCCGCATCTCAATTCTGAGTGCCAGGGTTCAAGAACCTGGTCCACTCCTGATTCCAGTTTCCTTGCAATGCACACTCTGGGAAGCAGTAGGCAATGCCTCAAGTAGTTGGTTTTCTGCCACTCATGAGGAAGACTTGAACTGAATTTCCAACTTTAACGTGGCCTGGTCTCAGCTGTTACAGGTGTTTTGGGAGTAAACCAACAGATAGGTGTCCTCTCTCTCCCCCTTTCCACTTCACTCTCTCTTTTCCTCTCAAATATTTACAAGTATAGTTCAATAAACATCACTGTTAAAAAAAAAAAAGCATTCAGTCTCTACAATTTACAACCTTGTACAGATTGCTCACCCTCTCTCAGCCCTGTCTCTTCACCTATAAAAATTGCCACCCTTAAATTGCAGAATTCTTTGCATCCTGTAGCTTGTTCATTCTTATTGTTCTATAATAATCCACTATGTATATCTAATACCTTTACATATCCATTCTATTTAGTTGGTTCCAGGTTTTGGCTCTTAGAAACAGTGTTGCTGTGAAAATTACAGTGGATACTTTGTCAGTATCTATCAAAAAGAAACCTATGATTCAATAATCCCACTCTCAGTATAAACCTAAAAGAAATCACTTCCGTTCACCAAAGACGTTCACGATGTTTCTCAGAGCAACATTGTCATACTCCAAAACTGGAAACAAGCCAAATAGAATGGATATATAAGGTGTTAAACAGACTCAATAAATTACTATACAACATTAAGAATGAACAAGCTACAGTAGGAGTCTTACAAATACAGTCCCACTTTATGTGATTTCATGTCTAAAACATATCAATACAGACAAAACAGCTGGATGGTGATAGAATTCATGATAGTTGTCACTGTGATGGGAAGGGATGAACACTGGCTAGCAGAGGCCACACAGAGGTTTTCCATGGTGCTGGAACATTAGTTCTTGATATGGGTCTTTCATTCAGTTTCAAAAAATTAATGCAACTAACTACAGATTTATGAGTCATGCACTTTTTTGGATGTTACCATGCAAAATAAGATTCAGTGGAAAAATTTATACAAGTCTGGTGAAAACAATCAAATCATTAAAAAAAAAAAATGGGAGTTGTTATTCTCTTGCTAACACCCTTCTTCCCCAATCCAGGTCCTGAACTTATAAATAGTGCCCTTCACCAAAATCACGTCAACAACTGCAGTCATGATGTTTTGCATTTGCCTAGGTCATTACCACAAAATACCAACTTTCATAAAGACCACAGCTTGCTTTCCCACCCAAATGTCTGTCAGCCCTCCATACCTCCATCTTTCTTCCGTTCATTCATGTATCTTCTCAAATGCTTCATTGTTTTCAGTTACATTGGACATTATACTCAACTATGGAGATAGTAATAGTGAACAAATGTGTGATCCACACACCCTCCCTTTACCTAACCTGATGGATCTACCTGATTTGAAGTCAGTCACCATGATAAAGCAAGCAATTGGCTTCACCACAGCTCATTCAGATGGACTGTGGCTGTCATAGTGACCAACACTTGATTAAATCTACTTTAAAAGAGGCTAGAAGCCACCACATACAGTGTATTACATCATTCTGGTATAGACAATTTTTTTTTAAAGGATCAGAATGAGAAATGTGCTTCTATTGCCTGCCTAAAATCTAATTTTTCTTGCTTGGGAGACGCCATATCCTAAATTTCTAGCTGTTTTTAAATACTTTTTGCTCTTTCCTATGAATTAGATAAATTAAAGTGTAGTGTAAAATCTAGGACCCAGGGGCCAGTGCCGTGGCTCACTTGGCTAATCCTTCACCTGCAGCGCCGGCATCCCAAATGAGTGCCAGGTTCTAGTCCCGGCTGCTCCTCTCTCAGTCCAGCTCTCTGCTGTGGCCTGGGAAGGCAGTGGAGGATGGCCCAAGTCCTTGGGCCCCTGCACCCGCATGGGAGACCAGGATGAAGCACCTGGCTCCTGACTTCAGATCGGTGCAGAGCCGGCTGTGGCAGCCATTTCGGGGGATGAACCAATGGAAGAAAGACCTTTCTCTCTGTCTCTCTCTCTCACTGTCTAACTCTGTCTGTCAAATAAATAAAAAAAATATATAGGACTCATGCCTTTTGTTTTGTTTTTAATACATTTTATTATGCATATTTGAGGTTTACATTATGATATCATTAGATACACATACATAGTAAAATTATCACTATAGTGAAGCAAATTAATGTTATCTATCATCACTTTTTTGTGATAAGAAAAACTAAAATATTTTTAACAAATCCCCAATGCAATATATTTTTAACTACAGTGTTCTTGCTTCACATTGTATATCTACATAATAGCCTATATTTCTCCATTTCCTCTCTGAGCCCTGCCTCTAGTAACCACTGTTGCATTTTCCATATTTGATTTTTTTTCTTTTTAGATTACACATACAAATGAGACACACAATATTTTTCTGTCTGTATAAAGCTTATTTATTGATCATTACCTCTTCTAGGTCCATCCATGTTGTGACAAATGGTTGGATCTCCTTTTCTAAGACCGAATATTTTATTTTCATTTCTTGTCTTTGTGAATAGGAAAGTACAGTGAACATGGGAGTACAGACTATTTACACAGTGATTTTGTCTTCTTTACGTCTATACCGAAAAGTGTGATTTTTGAATCATAAAATAACTTTTAATGTTTATTTATTCAGTGTCGATTTATTTGAAACGCAAGTGACAGAGAGGGATAGAGGGGGAGAGACAAAATGTCTCCCATCTGCTTGTTTACTCCCCAAATGCTGGTACAGCCAGTGCTGAGGCAGGCCAAAGCCAGAACCCAGGAATACCATCCTGGTCTCCAGTAGGATGGCAGAGACTCGACTACTTGAGCCATCATCTACTGCTTAGGCACATTTCAGGAAGGTGGGTAGGAAAACAGATGAGACTTGATTCCAGGCACTCGGTTATGGGATGTGGCTGTCCCAAGCAGCAACTTAACCCACTACACCACAGTCCACTCCAGTAGTTCTGTTTTTAATTTATTTATGCTCCTCCATACTGTTTTTCATGATGACTACACCAATCTACATTCCCATCAAGGTGAACTATGGTTCCCTTTTTTCCACATTCTCACAAACATTTATTATCTCTTATCTTTTTCATTAATAGCCATCAGGGCTATACTTTTAAGACTTAGAAATTGCATAGATAATTAATCAATTCTTTGAAAAAAAATCATGTAGGATCTCTGTCCTTAATGTGCTGTACATTGTGAATTAATACTATAACTAGTACTCCAACAGTATTTACAGTTTGTGTCTCTATGTGAGGGCAAACTGCTGAAATCTTTACGTAATATGTACTAAATTGATCTTCTGTGTATAAAGAGAATTGAAAATGAATCTTGATGTGAACAGAAGGGGAGAGGGAGCGGGAAAGGGGAGGGTGGGGGGAGGGAGGGAAGTTGTGGGGGGGGGGGCATTGTAATCCATAAGCTGTACTTCGGAAATTTATATTTTTTAAATAAAAGCTTTATAAAAAAACAAAACAAAAAAAAGACTTAGAAAAATGGGAATTCATGTTTCTCTGAATTTATCAGCTTCATTAATTAACAACATACTCACTGAATTTAATAATGTCAAATAATAGTATAGTCCATTAACACTGATTTTGGTTTTTCAGAATAACACACATATCTGTGTTCTCATCAACCTTCTGAATAAAGCCCATGAAAATGCTATAATGTTACTACATTGCCAGATTCACCCTCATTCCCAACAAATCTGACAGTTGAAGGATCTAAAGATACTTTAAATTTAGATTGAGTGGAATATAGATTTGGACTCTATGTGCTATAGCAACACTCCAAAGGGTTTTCCAAAAGCTTTTGAACCTACCACTTCATTCTACTCTTGACAATGATCCTCACTTATGCAGCAAGAGCATCGGCAGTAGAGAGTGAATCAGACCCTAAGGGCTACAGACTATCTACGTCTGTTTTGAAGGGGATCTTGGTATGTCCAGTTGCAGTGCTGCCCTTTGCAGACGACAGATTTCCAGGATGCACTCCACAGACAAACACAGACTCCACCTCCTATCTTTCTTTTATTTTAAATTCCCTTCCTCTAATTAGCTGCATAGATTTTGAGAGACGCTTACAAACAGCACACTCTCTTTTCTTCCTTCCTTCCCTTTCCACAAATATTGATTAAGAATATTCTATATCTCAGATACAGATGCTACAAAGACAAATATGACATGGTCTGACTTATGGCACTATAACATTTCCATTGAACTGTCAATTTCAAGTCACTTGAGATCCCTTAGCCTCCTTGACACTCGACTGATTGTAGTGCCTTTGAAAACCTTTGTTTGTCCCAGGTTGTAGCCTGTTCTTACAGACCACAGCTGAAAGAAAGGACAAAGATTCTTCCAGTATGTGCTTTTTGGTCATGACGTCTCTGCCCATCCTCTTTTCTTCCACTCATGGACTGCATGGCCAGGGTGGTAAGGCGATTTCACCAGGAATCCCAAATGCCTAGAAAAAGCCACGCTCCTTCCAGAATCTCAGCAACAATTTTTGTGCTGAGTCTTCTAATGATTGTGTTTCACTGGTGATGTATGAGTCAGTTTTAACTAAAGTACCCGAGAGGAGCTTCTTGGGGAGGAAAAGGTTTATTTGGACTTCCAGATTGGGGGTTCATGGTTCTGCATCAGGCAGCCCCATTAGCCTGACATCTATTGGTGGAGACCAGCAATGGAGGAGCAGGAGTGGCCAATCACATAGTGAGCCACCAAGCAAGGTGCAAAGCCAGATGAAAGTCAGCTTACCTAACTTTCTTAGGAGGATGACGTTCTGAGGACAAACCCCAGTGACCTAAACAGCTCTCAACAGACCCAACTTTCAGATGCCATAATTACACCAAGCTTCCACCCTTAATCCATCAATTCTTTTTATTAATTTAGTTCCATTTTCCCATGACATTTTTTAGATTTAATTAATTAATATTTTTGAAAGGCAGAGTTAGAGAGATCTTCCATCTGCTGGTTCACTCCCCAAATGGCCGCAACAGCCAGGGCTGGGCCAGACCAGTCAGGAACCAGGAGCTTCATCCAGGTCTCCCATATGGATGGCAGGGGCCCAAAAACTTGGACCATCTTCCAGTGCTTTCCCAGGCACATTAGCAGGGATCTGGATCAGAAGTGGAGCAGCCAAGATAAGAACCAGTGTGTATTTGGGATGCCAGGATCGCAGGCATTGACTTAACCCACTATGCATCAATTCCTAACAGAGACTCCCAAATTTAAACACCTATATGAATTTGAGGAGCCAAATTCTGTTTAAACAATAACAGGTCAGATTTGAGGATTAGATACAAGGTAAAGAAAGCCAGCATTGACCTAAGATGAACCTTACAACACCTGAGTCCTACCATGATGCCTCCCTAGCTAGTCCTAGAATATTGATCAGGATTTGTTATTTTAAGTATACAATGATGAGGAAAATCGTCTCTAATTTCTTAGTAAATATAAAATCATGAATAAGTATGTTATAGCCATCCCAATGGGTTTTCCCCAATCAATTTTCAACTTCATTTCATTTCAGGGTCAACACTGAGGGTCATTTTATATGCAGAAGAAATCCCTGCCCAGAATTTATTCCCTCTCCGTCTCCTAATGGGCTTACTATTCTTGGATCAGAATTTCAATTGAGCTAACATTACAGCTATTTCTTTTTCTGCTTGGGTAACTGGTAATTAGCACTAATAATATGAGAGTTGTGGCATGTCTTTGAATTCTTCCAATAGATTGATACCTACCTTAAGGAAAAAGCAGTGTGCTATTTCTCCATTTGAGGCATTCTTCCTAAGCCTAAATTGTATCTACTTACTTAATAAAAAATAAAAAAAAAAACAAGAAACAATGTAGGTCAGCAGAAACTCAGTTATCTTAAAAATGAAATTATATCTGCTTCTATTATTAGGTATTTCAGCTAAAAGTAGTGGGTTGGGACCAATTATTTGGATAATTGCTTAAAGCTTTATTTATCATATCTAAAGCAAATACACCTAAAGTACACCTAAAATGTCAGAGGCACTGACATCCTATATGAGTGCCAATTCCTGTCCCTGCTGTTCCTCTTCCAAACCAGCTCTCTGCTAATGGCCTGGGAAAGCAGAGGAGGATGGCCCAAGTGTTTGGAACTCTGTAGCAATGTGGGAGACCCAGAAGAAGCTTCTGGCTTCAGATCGGCTCAGCTCCAGCCATTAAGGCCATTGCAGGAGTGAACCAGAGGATGGAAGACCTCCCTCTTCTGTCTGTCTCTCCCTCTGTCTGTAACCCCACCTCTCAAATAAATAAATAGTTTTTTTTTAAAAAAAAAAGAGTTTATCTTGAAAAAGGAAGCTAAGAATTTTGAAATTTAAATCATTTGATCTTTACTTTGTAAAATATAGCTTGAAGCTGAAATCGGCTCTACAACACAGGTAGGCATCTATGGCCTATTTTCTAAAATCTGACCTAGAGTGTATTTTTGCATGGCCCAGAAGCTAAATCATTTTTCACAATTTTAAAGAATTGGCAAAGAAAAAATAAAACCAACAGGTGGCAGAGAATGAAAGTGGCCCCCAAAGCATAAAAGATTGGCTATCTGACTTTTTACAGATAAATTTTGCTGATGTCTGTTCTAGAATGCATAAAGAATGACTTATGGGTTGTTTGTATGGCATCATTTTCCCCCATTGGATTTCAGCTGTACAAAATACCATCAGTCATCAACCTTGATTCATAACACTGCTGAACCGCGGATGGCCTGTTTTAATTTAGTTAGTGGGTGGAGGAGGCTTCATTACTTTAATGAGTTGTAATATGGACACCCAAAATATAGGCAATGAACCACTAATGACCTACATGCAGTCAGGTGACATACAGCTCATCCCCCAATGTCTTCCACATGCTGCAGGCATCGTCCTAAAACCACTATTCATCATTACCCTTTTACTGATTTTTTCGCATGATTTTTTTCATCTTTGCATATCTTTTTTAATTATAAACGCTGCTTTTCTGTCTTTAAAATGAATTGATGTTTATGTAATCTTTGGAATTTTTTTCACTTAATAATTTTAAGTTGCTAACAGTTTTCCAGGTTTTTGTATGTTGATGAAGATCATTTCCTCAAATTGCTATATAAGCATTCTACCATGTAAATACATACCAATTAACCACTCTTCAGTTGATGGGCATTTTTCCAGAATTTGCAATTGTTGAGAAATTGCCAGGAACACTCTTACACATAATTTCATATACTTAAGCTGTTTATCTTAGTTATATACTTCAGAGTAACATTGCTCAAATATTCTATATATACTTTTGTACATATAGAATATGTATCTTGGGCCGGCACCGTGGCTCAACAGGCTAATCCTCCGCCTTGCGGCGCCGGCACACCGGGTTCTAGTCCCGGTCGGGGCACCGGATTCTGTCCCGGTTGCCCCTCTTCCAGGCCAGCCCTCTGCTGTGGCCCAGGAGTACAGTGGAGGATGGCCCAAGTGCTTGGGCCCTGCACCCCATGGGAGACCACGATAAGCACCTAGCACCTGGCTCCTGCCATCGGATCAGCGCGGTGCACCGGCCTCAGCGCACCATCCGCGGCAGCCATTGGAGGGTGAACCAACGGCAAAGGAAGACCTTTCTCTCTGTCTCTCTCTCACTGTCCACTCTGCCTGTCAAAAAATAAAAAAAAAAAAAGAATACGTATCTTATGTATATACTTAAGAATAGAATTGCTCTTAGATTCATAGATTGTTGAAATTTTTCCAAAGTGGTTTACCATTTACAGTCCCACAGCAATATTCAAGAGATCCTTGGGTCCATTGAAATTGCCTTTCCAAGTTTTATTATCTATGTGGTTTTAATTGGCACTATCTTGGTCACTGCTGACATTGGGCATCCCTTCCCACATGCATGGAGTGTATAAATTTCATACTCTGAAATGACAGTGTATGATACTGGCTCATTTTACAGTTTGTTTATGCTGCCCTTATTGATTTCTAGAAAGTCTGATATGTTATCGATGACCCCCTATGTTCATTGTAAACACCTCCTTCCCGTTTTTAATGTGTCTTTATTTTCTAAGGTTATTTTTATGTAAATATTTTATTAATTTTTAAAAGACATATTTTTAAATTTTTTATAACCAATGCATTTTTCCTTTAAAAGATATTTTCCTATCCCACATCTGATATTCACTTTACTTTTTACCAAGAGTTTTTGAATGTTGGTTTTAATATTTGAGAGACTTATTTTCTGCTGAGTTTAGTTTTGTTATACCATACAAATTGATTTAGGAATACAGTTTTATCTTTCACCCAATGAATAACCATTTTCCCAGATTCATTTCCCCAATGATCTGACATGCTGCCTTTGTCACATACCAGTTGAATCACATATGAATCTCTCTCTGACCTCTGTATACTATGCCAATTGTCAATTTGTCTCACCTTGTTCAATTGTTCTATTACTACAAATAACAAAGTCTACAGGCAAGTTTCTCCTTCCTGTTCCTTTTAGAAAGTACTCTGGACATTCATGGTCAATTTCACATCCATATTTATTTTAGAATTATCTTATCAACTTTATTTGTATTTTTACTCTAATTTAAGTAACTCTATGTACTAAACTGGGGAGACTCAGTATTTCACCAATACTAAGTTCAACTCACTTACGGGCGAAGAATACCTCCTCATTAATTTATGTCTTCTTTTTTATTTATTTACTTATTTATTAAGATTTATTTATTTGGTTAGTTGAAAGGCAGAGTGACAGAGAGAGGAGAGAGAGAGAGAGAGAGAGAGAGAGAGAGAAAGAGAAAGAATTTTCCATCATCCATCTACTGCTTCATTCCCAAATCCTTGCAATGGTGATATTGGGCCAGGCCAAAGTCAGGAGCCTGAAAGCTGATCCAGATCGTGCACGCGATGGCAGAGATGCAAGCACTAGAGCCATCGTCTGCTGCCTCCCAAAGTGTACACCAGCAGGATACTTAATCAGAACTGAGTCAGGACTCTGGCCCAGGCTTTTGGAGGTGCAGGTGTTCCAAGCAGAATCTTAATTGCTGCTCTTTTGGTCAAATTATTTCTATGTATTTGATTTAAACTTGATGTTCTACATTATACCTTTTCCTCAACTGTATTTCCTAATTATTAGCATTGTTAACTTTTTGACACATCAAAAGTTATTCTATGGGTTGTAATGTTTGTAGAAATGTTTACATTTTGTTTGTAAAATTTCAAAATGCCTTTAAATGATAGTTTTATTTTTTCTTTCTTTGTCATTATCCTTCTAATGTATTTTTATTTTCTTATTACACTGTCTAGCTTCAATGCAATGTGAAATAGAAGTGGTGAATTAGATATGCTTGTCTCATAATTGATTTTAAATAGAATGTTTCTAATTTGCTCTGGGATTTTTAAGTATATATTTTTATTACATTTAGGATGCTTTCTTTTTCTAATTTAATAGGAGTTTTATCATGATTAAATTTTGAATTGTAACTCAACTATTATAACTATTGAAATGAACTTTTGAGCTTTCTATTTTAACCATTTAATGTAGTAACCTACATTGATGGATTTTCTAATATTAAATTTGTATATATGAAAACAACACATATTGGGCATGACTATTTTATATATTTGTGAACATAATTTGAGGATATTTTTGTAGTTATATACACTTGAATGAAATAGACATTTGTAATGTTTCTTGAATATAACCTACATTTATTCTCTTATATACATTAAATCATCTCTGTATTACTTACGATACCTAATCTGATACAAAGGCCATGTAAGTAGTTCTTATATTGAGATATTTAGGGAATGATAATGTTCAGAACAGACACAACATTTTTAAAAGACTTTCAATTCATATGTGGTTGAATCTGCACACGCAGAACTCATAGATAAAGAGGCCAATTGTATAGTATTTAGTGACATGTTGCTACATTTCAAATACACACTCACTTTGTGGCATTAAGTCAACTTATCATCATTATATCAACTCATCTCTGTGTCATTAACTTCCAATTTAATTGCTCTGTATCCATAGGGATACTAATTGCTCTAGCATGTATTTAAAAATTTATTGATGCTTTCTTGTTGTCCTAGTATGCGACTGATTATTGTGAATGTTTTAAGTTTATTTAAGAAAAGTATGTAGTGTTTAACTGTTGAATGCAGAACTCTATGTAATAATCTGTCCATTTTGGTAAAACTGTTTACCTCTGATTTTTTAAACCCAGATAACACTATTTAATATTGATTTTGATAAATCATTAACAAAAAAGTATTTTGATATAAGCATGCAGTGAGATATTATTAACATAATTATCACCTCACTTACCTATTAGTGTTTGTAGTTAAACATGTGAAATTTACTCACTTTTATTGAAATAGTATAATACGTTTTTATTGGCTCTAATACATTTTATTGTCAGTTTGGTTTACAACAGAACTTTTTAAAAAATCCCTCCTATCTATCTGAAATTGTATTCTTTTCCCAACAATTTCATGATTTGTCAATTAAAATAACTTTTTGAAAAAGAAAAACTAGATAAAAAAGAATAAATGCAGTAACACATAAAGGAAAAAATGAAAGAAATAAAGGACAAGGTTAAACTGAAATCTCCATCTTGGAGGGGAAAAGATTTTGCTATATTTTGAGTGCATTTAGGCACATACACATTCTAACAGTATATTTACCATATGAAAGGAAATTTTCTTTACTAGACATAATTCTTTCTATACCATACATTAATAAATGTTTGTTGTTTTCTAATATCAATAAAGCTTCAGTGGTTTTCTTTGTATGAATAGTCTCCTGAGATATGTTGTTTTTGTTTTTACTTTCAGTCTTTGCTTATTTTCACTCTCATGTGTCGCTTGAAAAGAGCATATACTTGAACTTCATTTGTTATCCAATCAGTCATTTTAAGTCTTTTCACTAGTAAGTTTAGGATATGTAATTATTTTATCTGTTACATATGATGTGCATGTATTGAATTATAATACAGTCCCCGATAAACAAGTACAAACTAAATGTCAGTTTAAAATACTTAAACAATTATTTCTTTCTTTAACCTATTTTTTTTTTTTGACAGGCAGAGTGGACAGTGAGAGGGAGAGACAGAGAGAAAGGTCTTCCTTTGCCGTTGGTTCACCCTCCAATGGCTGCCGCGGATGGTGCGCTGCGGCCGGCGCACCGCGCTGATCCGATGGCAGGAGCCAGGTGCTAGGTGCTTTTTCCTGGTCTCCCATGGGGTGCAGGGCCCAAGCACTTGGGCCATCCTCCACTGCACTCCTGGGCCACAGCAGAGGGCTGGCCTGGAAGAGGGGCAACCGGGACAGAATCCGGCGCCCTGACCGGGACTAGAACCCGGTGTGCTGGTGCTAACCTATTTTTTTTTAAGATTTATTTCTGGGCCGGCACCGCGGCTCAATAGGCTAATCCTCTGCCCTATGGTGCCAGCACACCGGGTTCTAGTCCCGGTCGGGGCACCGGAGTCTGTCCCGGTTGCCCCTCTTCCAGGCCAGCTCTCTGCTGTGACCCGGGAGTGCAGTGGAGGATGGCCCAAGTGCTTGGGCCCTGCACCCCATGGGAGACCAGGAGAAGCACCTGGCTTGTGCCATTGGATCAGTGCAGTGCGCCGGCCGCAGCGTGCTGGCCGTGGCGGCCATTGGAGGGTGAACCAACGGCAAAGGAAGACCTTTCTCTCTGTCTCTCTCTCACACTGTCCACTCTGCCTGTCAAAAAAAAAAAAAGATTTATTTCTGTTATTTCTGTTTCTTTTTTTTTTTAATTTTTTATAATGCTTTTATTTAAAGAATATAAATTTCCAAAATACAGCTTATAGATTACAATGGCTTCCCCCCCCATAACTTCCCTCCCACCCGCAACCCTCCCCTTTCCCACTCCCTCTCCCCTTGCTTCACATCAAGATTCATTTTCAATTCTCTTTATATACAGAAGATCAGTTTAGTATATATTAAGTAAAGATTTCAACAGTTTGCCCTCACATAGCAACACAAAGTGAAAAATACTGTTGGAGTACTAGTTATAGTATTAATTCACAATGTATAGCACATTAAGGACAAAGATTCTACATGATATATATTTTTTAAATTGATTAATTTTCTATGCAATTTACAATTTAACACCAAGATTTTTTTTCATTTTTAATTATATTTATATACAGAAGATTGATTCAGTATATACTAAGTAAAGATTTCATCAGTTTGCACCCACACAGAAACTCAAAGTGTAAAAATACTGTTTCAGTACTAGTTATAGCATTACTTCACATTGGACAACACATTAAGGACAGAACCCACATGAGACGTAAGTACACAGTGACTCCTGATGTTGATTTAACAATTTGACACTCTTGTTTATGGCGTCAGGAATCTCCCTAGGGTCTAGTCATGAGTTGCCGAGGCTATGGAAGCCTTTAGGGTTTGCTCACTTCAATCTTATTACAACAGGGTCATAGTCAAAGTGGAGGTTCTCTCCTCCCTTCAGAGAAAGGTACCTCCTTCTTTGATGGCCCCATTCGTTCCACTGGGATCTCACTCGCAGAGATCTTTCATTTAGGTCTTCTTTTTTTTTGCCAGAGTGTCTTGGCTTTCCATGCCTAGAATATTCTCATGGGCTCTTGAGCCAGATCTGAATGCCTTAAGGGCTGATTCTGAGGCCAGAGTGCTATTTAGGACATCTGCCATTCTATGAGTCTGCTGTGTATCTCGCTTCCCATGTTGGATCATTCTCTCGCTTTTTGATTCTATCAGTTAGTATTAGCAGACACTAGTCTTGTTTGTGTCATCCCTTTGACTCTTAGACCTATCAGTGTGATCAATTGTGAACTGAAATTGATCACTTGGACTAGTGAGATGGCCTTGGTACATGCCACCTTGATGGGATTGTATTGGAATTCCCTGGCACAATTCTAACTCCATCATTTGGGGCAGTTCCGATTGAGCATGTCCCAAATTGTACATCTCCTCCCTCTCTTATTCCCACTCTTATATTTCACAGGGATCACTCTTCAGTTAAAATTTAAACACCTAAGAATAATTGTTTGTTAATTACAGAGTTCAACCAATATTACTAGAATAAAAAAAAAACTAAAATGGATAAAGTATTACATTGTACAACAACAGTCAGCACAAGAGCTGATCAAGTAACTGTTTCTCATAGTGTCCATTTTACTTCAACAGGTTTCCCCTTTGGTGCTCAATTAGTTGTCACTGATCAGGGAGAACATATGATATTTGTCCCTTTGGGACTGGCTTAATTCACTCAGAATGATGTTTTCCAGATTCCTCCATCTTGTTGCAAATGACCGGATTTCATTGGTTTTGACGGCTGTATAGTATTCTATAGAGTACATGTCCCATAATTTCTTTATCCAAATGTATGCTTTGAATTCCCTGTGATCTTTTGCTGTGAGGTTCCCTTCGTTTACCTACTTTCATGTTGATGGCCGTGTTTCTGTGTTTCTGTGTGTAACACATCTTTAAGTATCTTTTGCAGGGCTGGACGAGTGGCAACAAATTCTTTCAATTTCTTTTTGCAGTGAAAGGTCTTTATTTCACCTTCATTCATAAATGAGAGCTTTGCAGGATATAATATTCTGGGCTGGCAGTTTTTCTCTCTAAGTACCTGGGCTATGTCTTGCCATTCCCTTCTAGCTTGTAGGGTTTCTGATGAGAAGTCTGCCGTGAGTCTAATTGGAGATCCTCTGAGTGTAATTTGACGTTTCTCTCTTGCGCATTTTAGGATCTTTTCTTTCTGTTTCACTGTGGTGAGTTTAATTACAACGTGTCGTGGTGAGGATCTCTTTTGGTCATGTTTGCTAGGGGTTCTATGAGCTTCCTGTACTAGGATGTCTCTCTCCTTCTCCAAAACTGGGAAGTTTTCTGCTATTATCTCACTAAAAAGGCCTTCTAATCCTTTCTCCCTCTCCATGCCTTCAGGAACTCCTAGAACTCGAATGTTGGGTTTTTTAATAGTATCCTGTAGATTCCCAACAATATTTTTTAGATTTCTAATTTCCTCTTCTTTACTTTGGTTTGACTGTATATTTTCCTGTGCTCTGTCTTCTAAGTCCGATATTCTCTCTTCTGCCTCACCCATTCTGTTTGTAAGGCTCTCTAATGTGTTTTTCATTTGATCTATTGAATTCTTCACTTCATTATGATTTCTCGTCACTATCACAGTTTCATGTTCTACTAGTTGTTTCATTTCAGCTTGATTTCTCCTTAATATTTCATTTTCACGAGACAGATTTTCTACCTTGTCCATTAAGGATTTCTGTAGTTCAAGAATTTGTTTTTGAGTACTTCTTAGTGTTCTTATCAATTTTTTGAGATCTGCTTCTTGCATCTCTTCTATCTCATCATCTTCGTAATCTTGAATTGGGGTGTCTTTTTCATTTGGGGGCGCCATAGTGTCTTCCTTGTTCTTATTACCTCGGTTTTTGCGTTTGTTGTTTGGCATATTGGTTTCTTCACTGTGGTGTTTTTTTCTTGTTATACTATGACTCTAGATAAGTGGACTGTCTGCTTTCAATGGAGCCTTAGAGGCTTGAGATGGGTGTGGCCTGATAGCTCTGTTTGGTTCCTCAGGGTTGAGGGTGTGCCAAAGGAGACACTCCCAGATTAGGTGTGGTAAATCTCTCTCTGTTTCTTTCTTTATTTTTGATTCAAAAGGGAAGTAATTCCACACAGCTGAATGGAATTGGGGGTGGTTAGCAGGCAAATGATATACCCACAGGAGCCAGAGATCGGAAGCTCTTTCCCAAGGACCACAGAGGGAATCTCTGCAGCCTTCAGTGTGGGTTCAAATTCTCCTGCAGTCTCACCACTGGGCTACCAAGGCTACCGAACTGTAGCGTCTCTGGAGAGTACTCACGTGGTGAATTCCGTGAGTTCTCTCCCCCACAGTCTCTTTTTTCACCGTCTCAGTTCATTAGCACCACACATTCATTAGGTTCTAATCTCGTGTTATTTCACCCCCACGCCCAGAGTCAGGTTTTTCTGCTAGGCTCAGGGCCGGTGCAGACCTGAGGTCGCCCTGCTTATGACGTATTCCAAAATGGCGCCTGCTCTTTGTCTTGCTCACCTTTGAGAGGTGGGCGGAGAGAGAGAAACCCGTGTCCGTATCGGTCACTTTTTTCTTTCTCTCTCTCTTCTAGTTAGCCTGGTGAACATTTCCCCACAGGGTTTCAAGCCTTGTTCGCTCTAGTCTCCTCTTTCCGCTTCTCTGCTGGTGTCTCGGGCTATTGAGGATCGGCTCACCTGGCGTTCCAGCGCTGGTGCATTGAGTCTGCCGCTGGTGTCCCGAACTGCGGGCTCCCACGCTCTCCTCAAATGTCCACTGTGAATCACTAGTTCTGGAAGAGTTTCCTCTGCTGTTTCTTCCCCTACTCTTCCTTGAACCTGCAGTATCTCCACTTTTATTAAACTGTCTCTCCCCAGACTATCGGTGTGCTCCCTTCCTATTCCGCCATCTTGCCCTAATCCTATTTCTGTTTCTTTGAAAGGCAGAATTACAGAGCCAAGAGGAAGATCTCCCATCAGCTGATTCACTCCCAAAATAGTCTCAATGGCCAGGACTGGTCCAGGCAAAGCCAAGATCTCAGAACTCCAACTAGATTCCCCCCACGGGTGGCAGGGACCCTGATAATTGGGAGATAGTATTCTACTTCCCCAAGCACATTAGCGGGGAGTTGGATGAGATGCAGAACAGCCAGGACTCGCACCTACCCTTCAAAGTGGGATGCCGGCATTGCAGGTGGGGGCTTAATCCACTGCACCACAATGCCAGTCTCTAAAAGTTTTTAAAATTTTCTGTTTGTCTTTGATATTCTAAAATTTCAGCGTAGTGGAACTTGGTCTTTGGGTGATGGTGGACCTAATCCATCCCAATCACTTATTCCCTCCGGCCTAGAACCTCCAGAAGATTTAGAAAAGCAATCTGCTCAAAGTGAAGAATTGCTGGACCACAATGGAGAGTGGAAGGGTGCTAAGGTATACAGCTGTGGTGTCCGTTAGGAGTAGTTGTTAATTATGGAGGATACTGGGAGCAGTGTATTTGATAGATTACAGGTTAGGAGAGCAGAAATAGAGAACAGAACCCATTGAGACACAGGGCCGTGGTAAAACTCTGTCATTTAAAAAAAAAAATTTAAAAACTCTGTCATTTTTGACTGGGGCCACAAGGAATGACATCTGGGAGAAGGGATGTAACATGAGGACCTTACCAGAAAAGTTAGAAGCAAATATCTGGTGTGATTTATCAAGGAGCAAATAAATGGAGAAAAGGGAAAGAGATCGTGAAAGATATAATGAATATAGTGAGGATGTTCTGAAATGCAGAGAAGAAAGAAAATAATGATAGAAAATGTTCAAAATTTACAAAGATAAATTTTTCATGAGATCCTGAACCCAGAGTAGGATAAATTCAAGGAAGTCCACGCCTACGTATCACAAGAAAAGAAAGATCATTGCAAAATTAGCACAATAAGAAATAAAGAGAGAGAAAGCAAAGGCGATTACCCAAAAAGAGGCAAACCCTTCAATAGCAACAGTGGAAGCCAGAAAATGGCAACCCCCAACTGAGAACACCATAGCATAGAGAAAGTCCTTTGGTGAATTAATACATGGCCAAATAAAAGCCAAGAGAATTTGTTGCAAGCACATTGTATTGAAATGAAAATAAAAGCGTGTTCTCCAGGCAGAAGAAAATTGGCCCCAGATGAAATGCCAGAGCATAAGAAAGGAAAGAACATTAGGGAAATTAGAAAGGTGCAGGCATAGCAAAAGGAACATTGAACTTATGAAATATCAATGATAACGTCTTGATCTTAAAATATAGAGAAATAAATGAGGTATATGACTCAATGAATGCATTAGGTTATATAAATGAAGTTTAAATGTTGCAAGGGCCCTATGTTACTATAGAAAACAGTAAAAGTACTATTAATTTTAAACATTAATCCCTATGGTAAGCAATAAAAGAATAACATAGTGTATAATTCCTGCTTTAATATGACCATACAAAAATCGTTTCATAATACAAGCAAGGGGTTTGGCCTTTCAAGTAAATAAATAAATATTTTTTAATAAAGAAAAGATAGGGGCCGGCACTGTAGCACAGTAGGTTAATCCTCTGCCTGAGGCGCCGGCATCCCATATGGGTGCCGGTTCTAGTCCCAGCTGCTCCTCTTCTGATCCAGCTCTCTGCTATGGCCTGGGAAAGCAGTAGAAGATGACCCAGGACCTGGGGCTCCTGCACATGAATGGGAGACCTGGAAGAAGCTCTTGACTCCAGTGTCTGAATTGGCTCAGCTCCGACCATTGTAGCCATTTGGGGAGTGAACCAGCAGATGGAAGACTTCAGTCTCTCCCTCTCACTGTGTAACTCTACCTCTCAAATAAATAAATATTTTTTTAAAAAAATCAAGCAAGAATGAAAGAAATGGGAAAACGGAACAAAAAGGGAAGATCGAAAACTTTTGAAAATGTCAGATTTCAACTGAAATACATAATTATCTTACATATGAATGAAGCATTTCAATTATATGAAAAATATGATCAGGGCCGGCGCTGTGGCTCACTTGGTTAATTCTCTGCCTGAAGCGCTGGCATCCCATATGGGTACCGGGTTCTAGTACTGGTTGCTCCTCTTCCAGGCCAGCCCTCTGCTGTGGCCCGGGAGTGCAGTGGAGGATGGTCCAGGTGCTTGGGCCCTGCACCCCATGGGGAGACCAGGAAAAGCACCTGGCTCCTGGCTTCGGATCGGCACAGCGCCTGCCGTAGCGGCCAATGGGGAGTGACCCAACAGAAGGAAGACCTTTCTCTCTCTCTCTCTCTCTCTCTTTCTCTCTCTCTCTCTCACTGTCTGTAACTCTACCTGGCAAATAAAAAAGAAAAAGAAAAAGAAAAATATGATCAAACCAGATAAAGGAAAGCACAATCCTATGCTGTTACAAGACTGATCTAAACTATAGATATAGACATTTTGTGAAGAAAATACTGATCGAAATAAAAACTGAAGTATCTAAATAATATCAGACAAAATGGATGATTAAAGATAAAATGCTATGAGGGATTCAGAGGAAGATTTCAAAATGGTAAATTCAATTCACTAGGAAGATATTTGCATATCAGTAAATTCACACCCTCAAAATATACAAAGCAGAATTAACAAAGTTAGTAAGATACAATCCCAATCAATGAAGAGGGAAAACACTTCCATGAACTATGGAACGCTCAGCGTTATAAAGGTATTGATTTTTTTTCTAACTGATCTAAAAAATCAATGAGATCATAATCAAAAATCTGACAAATATCCTGTGGAACATCACAAGTGGATTTATAATAATTTATTATGATAATTATTAAAAATTTATTTATCTTTATTTCAAAGGCAGAGAGAGGAAGAGACAGAAATCCCCCACATGCTCATTCACTCCCCAAATGCCCACAACAGCTGGAGTTGGGTCAGATTGAACCTGGAGCCAGGAACTCAACCTTGTGGGTGGTAGGGTCCCAAGCACTGGAGACATCACCTGTTGCCTCCCATGATGCCCATGAGCAGAAAGCTGGGATTGGAAGTAGAACCAGGGTTTAAAATCAAGCATTCTGATACGTGATGTGAGCATCCCAAGTAGCATCTTTTCTTTTTCTTATTAAGATTTATTCATCTGGGGACCAACACTGCGGCACAGTGTGTTAAAGCCCTGGCCTGCAGTGCTGGCTTCCCATATGGGTGCTAGTTCGTATACCAGCTGCTCCACTTCTGATCCAGCTCCCTATTGAGAAAGCAGCAGAAGATGGCCTAAGTCCTTTTGCCCTTACACCCATATGGGAGACCTGGAAGAAGCTCTTGGCTCCTGGCTTGAGATCAGCTTAGCTCTGGCCATTGCAGACATTTGGGGAGTAAACCAGTGGATAGGAGACCTCTCTCTCTCTCTCTCTCTCTCTCTCTCTCTCTTTCTACTTTTCTTGGTAACTCTTTCAAATAAATAAAAATAAGTCTTTAAAAATATTCATTTATTTGAAAAGCAGAGAGAGGGGATGAGAGAGAGAGAGAGAGAGATCTTCCATCTGGTGTTCCCATCCTCTTGTTCACTTCCCAAGTGGCCACAATGGTTGGGGCTAGGAACTCCACCTAGGTCTCCTATATAGGCGGCAGGGATCCAGGCACTTGGGCCACCTTCTACTGCTTCCCTTTGTGCATTAGCAGAGATCTGAATAAAAAAATGGAGCAGCCTGTACTTTGACTGGAACTTTTGTGGGATGCTGACATCACAGGAAACAACTTAACCCACTGTGACAAATCACTGTCTCTCAAGAAGTGAATTAACTGCTACACCAAACATAGATCCCACAAGTAGAATTTAAATTTTATGTGCAAATGCAAACCTTACTGATAAGTAGTGAGTTTTATTTTTTCCAACCACATAGTTTAGTTCCATATTCCTGTCTTAGTCTACTGACTTTCATCTAGGGAATCCCACAGAACAAAATGGGCTCCCCAGGCTGCCTTGTGTTGACACTGATCACAGAGGAATCAGCAGCATCAAATTGGTGCAGTTCTGAAAATGTTTTTTATCAGAGTTAATGGTTCTTCCTCCTAGTCTTTGTCTTCCACATTTTTCTATAACGAATACATAGTTTTTCAGAAGTGCTTTCTGTATGTTTTCAGATTATACATATGAGTTGTCATTATCCTATGACTCTGGTGAATTACGTGACTGTCTTTCCTATGTGATACCAATTTCATCTTCTTAAGATAAAAACGAATTAGTCACGACATGTTATCATTTTATCTATTGCTGGCTTTTATTTAATAGCATTTTGATGAGAAGGATTGAATCTATGTTTCTGAGTGAGATTAATGTTCCTGTGAGGTGCTGATAACAAGGCCGTAGCTGGTTTTATCTACTGAGTTGAGAAGTAATCCCCTTGTTTTTGAGTCTCAGAAACAGATTTTTTTCCCATTTCTTTTGAGGCCACTGTTGTTTCATAAACAGTGGAAGAAAGGTGTGCTGCAATCTTCCCCTACAAATACGATTCTGTCTTCTTTTCCTTTTAGTTCTAGCGAATTTGCTCCATACAGCATGTACATTTGTGATTTTTTTTCTTCTTCCTTGTGCAATGATATTACATCACTGTGAAATAGCCCAGCTTTTCTTCCATAATGGTCCTTGCCTTTGTGTACATTAGTGGAGCAAGGCGAGCTATCTTATTAACATTTGCGTTGCATGTTTTTCCCCATCCTTTTTGTTTTCCATCTTGGTGCATTTGTGCTGTAATACCACGGGCTGGACAGTTTATAAAGAACAGAAATGTGTTCCTAATGCAGTCCATTTGGTATGTGGTGAGGGCCTCTGATGGTATCTGAAGGTGGTGAGGATCTTCTGAAGGGAAGAAGTGCTGAGTCTTCCGATGGCAGAGGTGGGACAGCAGGACGCCACCTGCTTGTGTGGTCAAGCCCTTTTGTAGGGACACCTGTCTCCGTGGAGGAGTCCTCAAGACATAATCCCTCTTACGCAGTCACACTGGCGACACCAGAGCTTCAGAGGTGACGCATGCAAACCAAAGCCTTTCTCAACCTTCTGCACCTGACATGGAATTTTGTCACCAGTTACAAGAAGTATATGGTAGCTGTGCTTTCACTCAGTCTCACAATCAAGTCTTAATGGCATCATGCACAGAATTCACACTTACTGTGATTACGTCAAACTTTTACTAAACATTTTCTATTTGTCTTGACTATACATGCTTCCTTTTCCTCTCCCTCCTTAGCTAATTCTGCAGTTTCCTCCCTAGGAAATCAGTACACACTCTCTTTCAAGGATTTAGCTAAATATTTAGCTAAATTATTTAGAAACCAGTACGCACACTGTCTATGCTTTCAAGGATTTCACTAGATGGAAACACCCCCCTGTGCTTACTAATGTCTAACGTCCCTTGATCCTCTTAGCTTTCCTCAATCAGCTCAGGAAACAGAACTCATCTGGTCTTCCCCTTCTTGACTTACACACCACGCGTGTTACTCAGGGCCTATCTAGAATGAAGCTACCATGGATTTTACTGGTCTGTACAGCAATATTCATTAGCGTCCCCCTGACAGCTACCACGTCTGGTCTCTTCACTTTTCCTTGTATCTCTGAATGCTCATCTGAAATCAAGAATTTGGGGAAAGTACACATGATCATGGGCTGATTTTTTGTTAAGGTCTTCCAACTTAAGTATACAATTGTAACTTAAGTTGAGAAAGTATCAACGGCCGGAATGTTCACATGATGACCTGCCTTTATAAAATTTGAAAAATGAGATATTTTAGCTAAAATGAGCAAAGACACTTTCCTTTTGCACTCAGGGTCTACCTCTATCCATCCTCCCTTCATAACAGATAATGTTTGAATGGACACAGCTAAAGGAAAGCACAGACATAGTAGCTTGAACTTACTGAAGTACATTTTTTGATCCATGTTTACTCTCTGTGTGTAGCAAAATAGTTTCTAGACATCTCGAATATTCCCAGCCTCTGCTTGCTAAGTCATGTGAAATGAACATGGTAGGCCAAGGTTGTGCCAAACAGGAATATATCCTATAGTGTTCAGCATTGGGAGTGTGCGGTTGTGCAAGAAAAGGGATGGGGTGGGGGGAGAATTCTGCAACATACAGTCAGCAGGTAAGATGTGGGAAGTTCCCTGATTAACCAGACATGTAAAATCATACATGAAAGATTATGTTATAGATGAGTTTTAATAAAAGTAGGAGATTTCTGTTATTAGGAATATATTCAATGAGGGCAAGCATTTGATGTAGCAGTTAATATGCTGTTTGCTATGTCTGTGCCCCAAATTTGAATGCCTGGGTTTGAGTCCCAGCTTCGCTGTCCTTTCCAGCTTCCTGCCGATATGAACTCTGGGAGGCACTAGGTGATGGCTTAAATACTTGGATCCCTGCAACCCATCTGGGAGAGCTTAGCTGAGTCTCAGGCTCCTGCTGTGGGCTAGCCCAGTCCCAGCCATTGTGAGCATTTGGAAATCCCTTTGATAAAGATCTCAGTCTGTCTCTGTCTTTTCCTTTCTGTTTCTCTCCCTTTCAAATGAATGAAAACAAAGTAAAATAAAATATTTTTAAAATATAATCAGTAGTGAAGCATTATAAATATACTATATGTATATGTATTAGAGAAATTGTATGAGATAAAATCTATGAAAAATCTCTGGTTTTGTGAAGTACAAACATAATAGCACTGTGAATACTAAGTTCATCTGTGAATACTGTTTTGTGTTTCCTGAATAAAAGGATCAGATCTTGAAGTATTTAATACATATTTTCCTAATTAATATCCAATAGTTACTTAACTACTATTTCACTGGAATAAATTGGCCTAACGCATGTTTGAGTGATAGGTTGGTCCAAATGGGGCAACTGAACCACAACCTAGCTTGATGTGTAAACAAACTACAACCTAACGTAGTGGTATGCCTTTTTAATCAATGAACTGAGTCTCAACCAATCATAGCAGCTGAATTTCTAACCAAGCAAAGGCTGAAGACTGCCAAATAATGCCCAAATTAAGCAAACATCAAACTGCACCAATCAAGTGATCTCTGTATGCCATTTCCTGCCTTTCTGGTTATGAAAATAACACACCAGGGGCATTCAGAATCATTTATGATGTAATGTGCTGACCCATTCTAAAATATTTTTTTACTCAAGTATATTTTGTTAAATTGTACTGATCTCAGTTTTTCTCTTTTTTTTACTTTATTTTTTCATGTTAATGTGATATTACTACAAAGAAAAACAGATTCAATATAGTCCATAGATACAATTCTAACACATCTAAGTGTAACAATGGGAAAAATTCAAACCCAGCAAAATAGACACTTTAAAAGAAGCCATATAGATGCATTTAGTGACTGCTTAGCATATCATTTATCTAGATGTAGGGATATTAGTGTTTTTCTTTTGCTTCTTTTGATTGGCTTTTTTATTCCAATAAATATTCATTTCTTAGCTAACTTTATTCTCAAAATTTGAATTATTTTAAAATGGGATTCAAGGTTAATGGTTTCCAATTTCCGCAAATTCTGAACCCAAGCCTTCCTTTTAAAGCTTATTCAATGTTGATAAGTATTCTGTTTTTGACTGAGAGCAAATGCCTTGAATCATTCTACATTTCTTAATGCTAGGATGTGAACTATTTTACCATTTGAAAATACTTTCCTGGTTTCCATTGTTTCTGTCCAAGTCAGCTGACATTCTTGTTATTGTACCTGGTTCGGTAACCAATCTTTTTATCTGGCTGATTTTAGTATTTTTACTCTTTCTTTACTTTCAGCAGCTTTATTGTGATATCAGATTTTCATCCCTCATGCAAAATTCCAAATAATTCTTTCTTGATTATTTCTGCTGCCTCTACTCTCTCTCTCTCCTCTTCTTCCACAACCCCAGAAGTGTAAGCCTGCATTAGAATTATTTTGTGCACCCCTTTCTTGAACTATTCTTTCTCTTTTGTCTCTGCATGCTCACTGGATATTGCCTTCTGAAATGACTTGCAATTTACTATCCTCCATTCAACTCTGTAGGATGTATTTTTAATTCATTCATTAAATTTATAAGCAGATGTTATTTGTGCATATCAAAGAGGTTGCTTCATTTCATTGATGCCACTTTCAAAATTCTCACTTTTTAATTATTCCTTTGAACCTAGTAGATGGTTATTTTAAACCTTATATCTGATTGTCCTGATATTTGTACCACCTATGGTGCTGGAGTTACTGTAGGTTGTTCTTCTTAAGTATGGACCACATTATTTTAAGGATTATTTATTTGTGATACAGAGAGAGGGAGAGACAGAGAGAGAGATCTTCACTCCCTAAATGGTTACAACAGCCAGGAGTTAGACCAGGCCAAAGCCGGGACTCAGGAACCCTATCTGGGTCTACCGCATGGGTGGCAGGGGCCTTCACTTGCTGTTTTTCCAGGAACATCAGCAGGGAGCTGGATTGGAAGCAGAGCAGCTAGGACTGGAACGGACTGTGAAATATAGGATGCCAGTGTCACAAGCAGTGGCTTCACCTGCTCTTCTGGCCTCTTGGCCACATTTTCTTCTCCTCTAATATGTTTGGGCATTTCATGTTGATTGCCAAACATTTTATAGAACACTTTAAGAGTGATTTGAGGACTAAGGTTTCGTTACTTTGTTCCACAGAGAATGTAATGCTTCCCCTGGCACAATGCAAGGTGCACTAACAAATCAGGAACTCAGCAGAGGATTCAAAGCAGTGTTTCCTCTCTGAGATAAAAGGATTGTTTCCATTTACTCTTTCTCCTATGGCATAAACTCTCAGAGTCTCAACCTGCAGAGTTGACTAAGGACTCATCATCTTGCAAGATTCCAAAATTGAATTTCATGACCCAGGCTTCATAAGTCTAAAAAAATAAAAAAACAAAAAGCTCTGCTTAAACAGAAAGAAAAAAGAATACATAAAGGGAAGGAAGAAATTAAAATATTTATTTCCAAAAGCAAGGCTAGCTATGTAGATAACCCCAAGGAATCTACCAACAGAGCCGCTAACAATACTAACTTTAGCAAGGTCTCAGGATAGAAGGTCAGCACATAAAATCAGTCACATACACTAGCAATGTACAATTGGAAATTTAAATTTAAAAAAATTAATATTTGGAAAAGATTAAATGTCTTAATAATCTGACAAAACATGTATAGAAGCTGTACTTATATATTGAAATAGAAAAAAATGCTAACTAAAGACATCCTAAATTGAGAGAAAGATTGCATCCTTAGATTAGAAGATTCAAAAAGGGACAAGTGTTGTAGTGTAGCAACTAAAGCCATTGCTTGCAGTCCAGCTTCCCATATGGGTGCTGGTTGGAGTCCCAGCTGCTCCTCTTCTGATCCAGCCTCCCTGCTAATGTGCCTGGAAAAGCAGTGGAAGGTGGTCCAGGTCCTTGGCCCCTGCACCCACATGGGAGACCAGGAAGAAACTCCTGGTTCCTGGATTCAGGCAGGCACAGTTCCAGCCACTGTGGCCGTTTGAGGAGTGAATCAGCAAATGAAGGATCTCTGTCTCTCCCTGTCTCTGCCTCTCTTTCTCTCTGTAAATTCTGCCTTTCAAATAGATAAATAAATCATTTAAAAAATGATTCAACAAAATAAAAATGTCAATT
The DNA here is from genome assembly GCA_949820135.1 of Sylvilagus floridanus. NCBI lineage: Eukaryota > Metazoa > Chordata > Mammalia > Lagomorpha > Leporidae > Sylvilagus > Sylvilagus floridanus. Next base: position 31,613,313 of record OX463246.1, on the reverse strand, counting down.
TTCCCCATACTGATCCATAGACTTAACAGTATTCCAGTTTAAATCTTAGAGCAACTTTCTTTGGGTATAAACAAACCAATTTTAAAATTTACACACAAGGGCAAAGTAACTGGAACAGATAAACTATTTTTTTTAAAAGGAGGAAATATATTCAGCACTTACAAGATATTGTTTTCAACACAGTGTGATATTGGTAAAGGCATTTCATACATTTTTTCAGCAGAAGAGAAAGTCTAGAAATATATTCACACAAGTATGACCACTTTGTTTTTACAAATCTATTTTTAAAAATCAATGAAAAAAACTTTTTAAAGCAACTGGTATTGGAGCAACTTGACATTGATGTCTTATTTTTAAAAAGTGAACCTTGACCTAAACTTCTCACCTTACAGAATATTTAACTCAAAATTGATCACAGATCTAAATAAAACATAAAATTCCCATATTGGATCATTCTCCCCCTTTTTCATTCTATCAGTTAGTATTAGCAGGCACTAGTCTTGTTTGTGTGATCCCTTTGACTCTTAGACCTATCAGTGTGATCAGTTGTGAACTGAAATTGATCACTTGGACTAGTGAGATGGCCTTGGTACATGCCACCTTGATGGGATTGTATTGGAATCCCCTGGCATGATTCTAACTCCATCATTTGGGGCACGACTGACTGAGCATGTCCCATATTGTACATCTCCTCCCTCTCTTATTCCCACTCTTATATTTCACAGGGATCACTTTTCAGTTAAAATTTAAACACCTAAGAATAATTGTTTGTTAATTACAGAGTTCAACCAATACTACTAGAATAAAAAAAATACTAAAATAGATAAAGTATTACATTGTACAACAACAGTCAGCACAAGAGCTGATCAAGTTAGTTTCTCATAGTGTCCATTTCACTTCAACAGGTTTCCCCTTTGGTGCTCAGTTAGTTGTCGCCTATCAGGGAGAACATATGATATTTGTCCCTTTGGGACTGGCTTAATTCACTCAGCATGGTGTTTTCTAGATTCCTCCATCTTGTTGCAAATGACTGGATTTCATTGTTTTTGACTGCTGTATAGTATTCTATAGAGTACATGTCCCATAATTTATTTATCCAAATGTCCTAAATAGCACTCTGGCCTCAGAATCAGCCCTTAAGGCATTCAGATCTGGCTCAAGAGCCCATGAGAATAATTTAGGCATGGAAAGCTAAGACACTCTGGAAAAAAAAGAAGACCTAAATGAAAGATCTCTGTGAGTGAGATCCCAGTGGAACGAATGGGGCCATCAAAGAAGGAGGTACCTTTCTCCGAAGGGAGGAGAGAACCTCCACTTTGACTATGACCCTGTCGGAATAAGATTGAAGTCAGCGAACCCTAAAGGCTTCCATAGCCTCGGCAACTCATGACTAGAGGCTAGGGAGATTACTGACGCCATAAACAAGAGTGTCAAATTGTTAAATCAACTTCAGGAGTCACTGTGTACTTACTTCTCAGGTGGGTTCTGTCCTTAATGTGTTGTCCAATGTGAAGTAATGCTATAACTAGTACTGAAACAGTATTTTTACACTTTGTGTTTCTGTGTGGGTGCAAATTGATGAAATCTTTACTTAGTATATACTGAATCAATCTTCTGTATATAAAGATAATTAAAAATGAAAAAAAATCTTGGTGTTAAATTGGAAATTGCATAGAAAATTAATCAATTTAGAAAATATATATCATGTAGGATCTCTGTCCTTAATGTGTTATACTATACTATTAATTAATTAATTAATACTATAACTAGTACTATAACTAGTGAATAAATACTATAACTAGTACTCCAACAGTATTTTTCACTTTGTGTTGCTATGTGAGGGCAAACTGTTGAAATCTTTACATAATATGTACTAAACTGATCTTCTGTATATAAAGAGAATTGAAAATGAATCTTGATGTGAATGCAAGGGGAGAGGGAGTGGGAAAGCGGAGGGTTGCAGGTGGGAGGGAAGTTATGGGGGGGCAGCCATTGTAATCTATAAGCTGTATTTTGGAAATTTATATTCTTTAAATAAAAGCGTTATAAAAAATAAATAAAACATAAAATTATAAAACTTTTACAAGAAAACAGATATACTGTGTGAGGTTTGGTGAAGAGCCCATATAGACATTACACCAAAAATATGGGGGATAACGGTAAAAAAAAAAAAAGGTAAAATTAGAAGTTTTTCCTTCAAAAGACACTATTTAAAGATTGAGAAGATAAGCTAGATGTTAGAAGACAACCTTAATAAGTCACACAAAAGACCAAGGATTTGTACTGGGACTATACAAATACATCTCATTCCCTGACCAGGGATTGCATGACCAAAGGAGGGAAGATGGGACTAACATGATTTGGCTGTCTTCCTCATGAAAGACCACCTCTGCTTTCACACTGGGAATAGTCACCAGGTTCTTTGTTCTTCCAACCGCTGGACTCAATCAATAAGCTTATGATAAACCAGGGCTCTTCCTACCGTCCACGGAAAAGTTCAGCTGATCCAGGCAGAGCCCTGCTCCCACTTTCACAAGACCACCCTCCAAATACTGGCCACTGTTCTTCTGTGTCATATTTGGCTTGTCTAAAATTTAGATTTGACTCTAATATGTTCTTAAATTTTAAATCAGAAAAGAGAAATAATCAAATCAATTCCACTCTGTACTCAAGGCTGAAAACCAAACTCATTCTCTTCTCTATATTGGTCCTCAAGTTACATCCAGCAACATTACACAAAATAGCCTAACATAGATCCTGCAGTGAGACTGACAACATGAAGATACTCCAATAATAAAACACCAACACAGAAACGCACGAAATTGAATATAAACCCCTTGCTATTATCAAATTCCCAGAGAGAAAAGGTCTGAGATTAAATTTTTTTATAAAGCTTTTATTTAAAGAATATAAATTTCCAAAATACAGCTTATGGATTACAATGGCTTCCCTCCCATAACTTCCCTCCCACCTGCAACCCTCCCCTTTCCCAATCCCTCTCCCCTTCCATTCACATCAAGATTCATTTTCAATTCCCTTTATATACAGAAGATCAGTTTAGTACATATTACGTAAAGATTTCAAAGTTTGCCCTCACATAGCAACACAAAGTGAAAAATACTGTTGGAGTACTAGTTATAGTATTAATTCACAATGTATAACACATTAAGGACAGAGATCCTACATGATATATATTTTCTAAATTGATTAATTTTCTATGCAATTTCCAATTTAACACCAAGATTTTTTTTCATTTTTAATTATCTATATACAGAAGATTGATTCAGTATATACTAAGTAAAGATTTCATCAGTTTGCACCCACACAGAAACACAAAGTGTAAAATACTGTTTCAGTGCTAGTTATAGCATTACTTCACATTGGACAACACATTAAGGACAGATCCCACCTGAGAAGTAAGTACACAGTGACTCCTGAAGTTGATTTAACAATTTGACACTCTTGTTTATGGCGTCAGTAATCTCCCTAGCCTCTAGTCATGAGTTGCCGAGGCAATGGAAGCCTTTAGGGTTCGCTGACTTCAATCTTATTCCGACAGGGTCATAGTCAAAGTGGAGGTTCTCTCCTCCCTTCAGAGAAAGGTACCTCCTTCTTTGATGGCCCCATTCGTTCCACTGGGATCTCACTCACAGAGATCTTTCATTTAGGTCTTCTTTTTTTTCCAGAGTGTCTTAGCTTTCCATGCCTAAAATATTCTCATGGGCTCTTGAGCCAGATCTGAATGCCTTAAGGGCTGATTCTGAGGCCAGAGTGCTATTTAGGACATCTGCCATTCTATGAGTCTGCTGTGTATCCCACTTCCCATGTTGGATCATTCTCTCCCTTTTTCATTCTATCAGTTAGTATTAGCAGACACTAGTCTTGTTTGTGTGATCCCTTTGACTCTTAGACCTATCAGTGTGATCAGTTGTGAACTGAAATTGATCACTTGGACTAGTGAGATGACCTTGGTACATGCCACCTTGATGGGATTGTATTGGAATCCCCTGGCATGATTCTAACTCCATCATTTGGGGCACGTCTGATTGAGCATGTCTCAAATTGTATATCTCCTCCCTCTCTTATTCTCACTCTTATATTTCACAGGGATCATTTTTCAGTTAAAATTTAAACACCTAAGAATAATTGTTTGTTAATTTCAGAGTTCAACCAATACTACTAGAATAAAAAAAATACTAAAATGGATAAAGTATTACATTGTACAACAACAGTCAGCACAAGAGCTGATCAAGTTAGTTTCTCATAGTGTCCATTTCACTTCAACAGGTTTCCCCTTTGGTGCTCAGTTAGTTGTCACCGATCAGGGAGAACATATGATATTTGTCCCTTTGGGACTGGCTTAATTCACTCAGCATGGTGTTTTCCAGATTCCTCCATCTTGTTGCAAATGACTGGATTTCATTGTTTTTGACTGCTGTATAGTATTCTATAGAGTACATGTCCCATAATTTCTTTATCCAAATGTATGCTTTGAATTCCCTGTGATCTTTTGCTGTGAGGTTCCCTTCGTTTACTTTCTTTCATGTTGATGGCTGTGTTTCTGTGTTTCTGTGTGTAACACATCTTTAAGCATCTTTTGCAGGGCTGGACGAGTGGCAACAAATTTTCTTTCAAGTTTAAGCCCAAAAATATTCAAGAGCAGAGGAATTAAACTTTAAAACCTGGAGAGTTAAAAGCTCGCAGACCAAAGAACTTTCCAGTTTTTCATTCTGCTAAGTCTCAGCCAGGGCAGTTCTCAATGCCTGGGTCCAGTTGGGTTTGGTCTCCTTCTCACTTTGGTATGGTTCCTCCAGATTCTCAGAAGTGAATTAATTCGCTATCAAAATTACCATGATCCTCAAATGTAGATGATACAAAGAGCTAATTGTGTACTCAGTTCTTTCCTATCCCTGGCTTGTCGCCCCACAGAATTTATAGAATAAGCTACTTCCCAGGCTCTATAGCAACTATTCCAGGCAAGACTGAATGCATAAAATAGTACACAGTGTGCCATATCATGCAGGTATGTTGCTCAGTTATGAATACAAAAGCTATTGAGAAAAATGTTGACCTAACAGGTTGACATTGTCACTGTGCACTTACCATGCCTGTGGAAGAGAAGGGGATCTATCTGTTCAGATCAACTTGTCTCAGAGAGGACTTTTGAGATATACTTGTCTTTTACAAGCTTTGTTTTAAAAAAATATTTGTTTATATGAAAGGTAAAGTTAAAGAGAGAAAGAGAGAGAGAGACCCCAAACGACTGCAACAGCCAGGGTTGGGTCAGGCCAAAGTCAGCAGTTGGGAATTCCATCTGGGTCTCCCCTATGGGTGACAGGGACCCAACTACCTGGGTCATTTTCCATTGCTTTCCCAGACTCATTAACAGGGAGCCATATTGGTATTGAAAGCAGCTGGAATTTAGAATTGTGCTCATTTGGGATGCCACTGTCTCAAGCTGTGTCATAACATTGGCCTTTTTTACAGATTTTTTTGAAGTTGCAATGAAGGCTCCAGATCTACACATGAGTAAAACCCCAGCACCTTTACTGGAGCAGAGAATGCTGAACCACAGCACAGGCGCTCTCCTGGAGCACCAGGGATTTAGAAACACTGGGTTTGTGTGAGGCAGGCTAAGTTGCTTTGAAAAATATTCAATAGGCTTATAGGTACACAAGAACCTCCTAAGCAGGAGGCTGAGACAAGTCTTATTTAAAATGCCCATAAATTTCTTCTTTTTTAAATAGCAGTCTTTGAAACTGCACAAACTTGCGTGAACTTCCTCCCAAACCAGCTTCTCCAAGATCAGTCTCTTTATAGGAGGAGTTGATTTACTCTAGATTAATATTTACTTTGCTTCTTATGTGTAGTTTTCATTCTAGTATCATGAACACAGGGAAGGGGCTCATAGCAAAGGCAACTAAGATGGGAGCTTGCACAGTTCAGTCCTAGAGATTTCTTGGGCTACATTTGACTGAACTCCCCCATGTTCCTGGCTCCCCACCCTTGGGGCCACCTTCCTTGACTTCTCTGCTTTCACAGGTGGTCTTGGTACCCATCCATGTTATTTTAGACTCACAGTCTTAGTATGTTCAATTTCTTCTAATGAAGTTTATTGCATTTTCTTTCTCCATTCCAATGCAAATTTTTCTGATTAGAATGATGTATGTTCACCAAGTGAAATGAAATAAGGATCAGAAAACTTAAGGGAAGCTATCATTTTTAATAGAAAGTGCCAGATTTTCCATTTTATATAATTATTTATATAATTTGGTAACACTTTCCAAATTCAAAAAATATCAGTGACTAAATTATGTTACAAAATTACACTCAGTTTATTCCTTAGTACACATTGGATAATCAACCACTCTAAAACATTAACATTAATGACATTTGTGAGAGACAGAGTAATGGTTGCCTAGAGACTATTTCCACATCCTAATCTCTAGACCCTATGAATACATGACCTTACATGGAAAAATAGACCTTTCAGAACTGATTTAGTTAAGACCCTTGAGATGGAAAGATTATTCTGAGTTAGCCAGGTAGATCAATGTTATCACAAAGGTCTTTATAAGAGGATAGCAAAAGGGTCAAAATGGGATGTTTGGCCCAGCTGTTAGTATACACCTGTCCTACATGATGATGCCAAGGTACAGCATCCAGTTCTGGCTCCTAACTCCATCTTCCTGCCAGTGCAGTCACTGGAAGACAGCAACAATGGCTCAAGCATTGGGTTCCTGTCTCCTATGTGGGAGACTCAGACTGTGCCCCCATTTCCTGGTGCTGGTCCTAGCCCAGGCCCAGGAATTCAGGGAATGAGTCTGCAGACAGGAGCTTGCTCGCTCTCTCTCTCTCTCTCTCTCCTCCTCCTCCCTTTTCCTCCCTCCCTTTTCCTCTCTCCATCTCTCTCTCCTTCTCTCTTCCTCTCTTCTCTCTCTTTCCCTCTCTCTCTCTCCCCTCTTCTCCCCCCACCCTCTCTCTCCTCTCTTCTTCCCCCGCCCCCTCTCGGCCTTCTCTCTCCCTCTCTCCTTATCTCTCCCCTCTCTTCCTGTCTCTCCCTCTCTCTGTCCCTCTATCTCCCTATCTCCCCCCTGTTCCCCCATTTATCCCTCTCTCTCCCCTCTCTCCTCCTGTCTCCCCCCTCCCCTCTACTCCCCCACTCCACTCTACTGTCTCCCACTTTCCCTCTCTCCCTGCTCTGTCTCCCTCTGTCCCCCCACTTTCTCCCTCTCTCTCCCTCCCCTATTCTCTCTCCTCATTCTCTCTCTCTCTCTCTCTCTCTCAAATTAAAATGAAAAAATTTAATTTAAAAAGAGAGTCAAGGTGAGTGAGAGGAGATGTGATAACAGAAACAGAGGATAGAGTGATGTTCTTTAAGGGTGGAGGAAGCACACACCAGCCCAGGAGTGCAAGTTGTCTCTGGAAGCTGGAAAAAGCAAGGGAACAATTTATACCCCGGAGTCTCCGGAAGCAGTGCAGCACTGCTAACACAAGGATTTTAGTCTGTAAGGCTCATTTCAGACTTCCAATCTCCATAACTGTATGAAAATAAATTGCGGTATTTTTTAAAGCCACTACATTTGTGGTGATTTGTTATAGAAGCAATAGGAAGCTGATTTAACCCTGCCCAGCTGTGACAATCAGAAATGTCCCCAGAAAGTGTCAAATGTTCCCCGGGGGGACAAAATCCACCACTCATCCTCTGTTGAGAACCGCTACCCTAAAATAAGCACTTTATTTATTCTCGAAGTCAAATCTGCAGCATGAATGTCCTTCAGCTGACCACGCTGAGCTACAAGCTGGACTGGATGCTGGAGGTTAGCTAGACTTCACTCCGGGCTGAGATTTAGGCTTATGTCTTGTTGCAAGTCCCAAGCTCAAGGTATGGAAGCGACTCCAGCAGGATCTTCTCATGGAGGATTACTGGAGTGTCAGGTATATAAGAACATCTAAACCTATAAAGCTATACAAGGACAACTAAAACTATACAAGAACATCTAAAACTCCTGGTATGATGAGCCAACCTCAAGCAGAGAAATACTTTGCTTAAGGAGCCAAGATTCAATTAGAGAAACAGAACTTCTGGAAAATGTATATAATGAATAGAATATTAACTGTTAATGTATGCATATGAATAAATAAAATATGATTTGGAGATTTGACCTTGTAGCTTGTGGCAGTCAGCAAGGAAAGGTATGTTTCAAGAGTTGGAAGCAACTGGGAAACCAATTGGGACCCACAGTGTTGGACTGGAAGCCACAGTGGTCTTCGTAGCTTCCAAGATTCTACTACAATGGGTGCCCCTCAGCAGGACCTTCTGCTCATTGCCACAGAGCTAAGCATGGACTCTGCCATGAAGTCAGAGTAAGTAAATAGGAATGGCCCAGCAGGAGCTGCCAGGGCACTGGGCCAGGTTCTGCCACACACCAACTGGATGAGCCAGCAGGCAGTCAAGCCTCAGTGCAGTGCCTCCTGACCACCGCTGACCTCCTTGCATAATAGAACATGGCCTCTCCCCAGTTCCATCTTCCAAATCTCACACAAAGGGGATTCTGGGAAATGTAGTTCCATTCCACTGACTGACATAAGCTTGCCTTCCATGTAAAGGTCATTCCACTTAACTCCTCTTTCAAATAAAGATATTTAAAAGGTATTTCTCCTCCTATGAAGATGAAACTATATGTTATACAACCAAAAACAGGCCAACTTATTTCTCCAAAAGGACAAAAAGGCCCTTCCTGTCATTGGATAAGGTTTATTTCTCTTCTGGTTGAATTACATCCCTGCTTTGATACCCTGTAATTTAAACTGAGAAATCAGATTTAAGCAGTATGGTCAGATTGGGTAATATTCCCCTACCCCATATAGGTCGATATCCTAACCCCAGGAACCTGTGCATCTTACCCTGTCTGACAAGAGATTATGGCGATGTGTTTAAATGAAGGTTCTTGAGATGGAGAGGATAACCACTATTATCTGAATGGCTCAGTGTAATCACACAAGTTCTTACAAGGGGAGGCGGAAGGAAGCAAAGGAGAAGGAACTGTGGTGATGGAAACAGGGGTGGCGGTGGTGAACACTGAAGCTGGAAGAAGGGGCCACAGGCTCAAGCACCAGGGGTAAAGGGAAGTTAGGAGAAGCAAGACAAAGGCTGTCCCCTCAGACCCTCCAGAAGGAACCAGCCATGCTGGCACCTTGTCTTTAGCTCAGGAAAACTCATCTCCCATTCTGTTCTCCAGAATTGTAAGGGAGGGAATGTGTTGCTTCCAACCACAGGATTTGTGATAATTTATGAACAGCAGCAACAGGGCATAAATAATATTAGTGCATCACATCATAAGAAGATGGGAAATGAGAAGAAAACACCTCAGGGCAGGTGTTTTTCCTAGTGGTTAAGATGTCAGTGAAGGGGGCCAGCTCTGTGGCATGGCAGGTAAAGCCACTGTCTGCAGCACTGGCATCCCATATGGGCACCAGATTAAGTCCTGGCTGCTCCACTTCTGATCAAGCTCCCTGCTAATGCACCTAGGAAAGCAGCAGCAGATGTCCCTAAGCACTTGGGCCCCTGCATCCACATGGGAGACCCAGAAGTAGCTCCTGGCTCCTGGCTTCAGATGGGCCCAGTTCTGGCCATTGCAGCCATCTGGGGAATAAAGCAGTGGATGGAGGACCTCTCTCTCTCTCTCTCTCTCTCTCTCTCTCTCTCTCTCTCTCTCCTTCTTTGTAACTTTTAAATAAATAAGCCTTTAAAAATAATTCCAGTGAAAATGTCCATCGCCATATTGGAGTTTCTTGGTTCAAACACCAGCTCCAGCTCTGACTCCTGACTCCAAATTCCTGCTAATGGGGGTCCTACAAGGCAGAAGTGATAACTCAAATAGCTGGGCTCCTGATACCCACATAGGGACCTGGATTGAGTTCCTAGCTCTCAGCTTCAGTTCCTTTGCATTTTGGGTGGTGGTGAACCAACAGCTAAGATCTCTTTCCCTCCTCTCTCATCTACCTCTAAAACAATTTTTTTAAAAAGTCAAAAGAAAAGCATGAAAAATACATTTCATTTAAATTAAAAAGTATTAACATGCATACATATTTGTATTAGTATCAAAATAAAGGAATCTCCATGAAAATATAGGTCCTCTACCTACTCCATGTTTCTTTGGCTTAACAAGCACCTTAGCTTGTTACTGTTGGCCTGGTGCAGAATTGCATTAGCACTTAGCATTTCTGCCTATACTTGCTTCTCTAGTTTTCCATTACAGAATGTGGAAATACAAAGACATTCCCTAGAAAAGCTTACAGCATTCCAAAAAACTCCTTACTCCACAGCAACACAATTTCCTCTGTATAGTCAGGATCAATCGTCCCAACCTGTGTATAACCTCATCTTAGCTCATTGATTCATTGACACAAAGAGCTCAAAGTGCCAGATGAGATTTTCAACTTCAATTATAACAGGAAAATTACTGTGTCCAAAGATAGAAGCAAATCTCTTTTGGGAACTAAAACTTCTGGACCAGTAAAGCCCCAAGGATACTAGAACAGAAGGCAAAAATCTCACTGGTGGAGGGACTGACGTTGTGGCACAGTAGGGTAAGCTACTTCTTCAATGCTGGAAACCCATATCAAAGTTTCTGTTTGAGCCCCAACTGCTCCATTTCAGGTCCAACTCCCTGATGGTGTGACTGGGAAAGTAGCAGAAGATGGCCTAAGTACTTGGACCTCTGCCACCCACATGGGAGACCTGGATGGAGTTCCTGGTTCCTAACTTCAGCCGGGCCCAACTCAGGCTGTTGCAACCATTTGGATCAACAGATGGAAGATCTCTGTCTCTCCCTCTTTCCCTCTTTTCTGTCACTCTGCCTTTTGGATAAATAAGTATAGCTCCAAAAAAAAAAAAAGTTCACTAGTGGAACACAAGGAGTAATAGTAGAAGAGTCACTCATATTTCCGACCCTTAATCCTCAGATCCACGTGCACTTTGAAGAGGCAGCATCCACATCTCAGCGCTTTGGAGCACATACCACAGCAGTCTGCGACATGCCCACAACCCTCCAGGTGTGGCCGGCCAGTGCACGCTGTAACTGAGTCTTCAAACAACTATTAGATGTTTCCATAAGGCCAGCTGCTTCAGGATGGTTGGGAACATGGCCAGACCAATGAATTTCTATTATTATTATGCAAGCTTATTTTTTGTTTTAAGTTTAACAATTTTTAACATTTTGTCACATTCACTTCATATGTATACATACACATATATATATATATACTATTTTTTTCTTGGAAATAGGTATTAATATCACAAAGTAAGAGATTTATGACAATAAACATAATGTGAGGAAGGAAGGGTATATTGTCATGTTCATTGTATGAATCAGCAAAACAATATTTATAACTGTACCAAATTATATCACACCCATGCAATTTTTATATTCTATATATACTACCTTCTACAAATAAGAGACAACATGTTATATTTGTCGTTCTGGATCTAGCCTATTTCACTTAGCATAATGATCTCCAGTTTCATTCATTATGTTGCAAATGTCAGAATTTCAATCCTTTTATGGCTGAGTAATATTCTATAATATATACATATATATGTATATATTAAATATATTCCATGTCTTTGCTACTGTGAATTGAGCTGCTATAAACATGGGAGTGCATATGTCTCTTCTTATATGCCAACTTCAATTCCTTTGGATATGTTCCTAGTGGTGGGATAGCTGGGTGAAAGACAAGTGAATTTCAATAACATGATATCACTGATATACTTCATTTGCTATAAAATGAGTTCCCTTGTCAGGAGAATACCATGTGTGGGAACACATCCTGAAATAACCCTCAAGAAATGACATCCTCAGGGGCTGGTGCTGTGACATAGAAGTTAAGCCACTGTGTACAGCACCAGCATCCCGTATGGGTGCTGGTTTGTGTTCTGGCTGTACCACTTCCAGTTCAGCTCCCTGCTAATGTACCTGGGAAGGCAGTGGAAGATGGCCCAGGTCCTTGGGCCCTGAACCCATGTGGGAGACCTAGAAGAAGCTCTTGTCTCCTGGCTTCAGTCTGGACCAACCCTGGCTGTTGTGACCATTTGAGAAGTGCAACAGTGGATAGAAGATTCTCTCTCTCTCTCTCTCTCTCTCTCTCTCTCTTTCACTCTCTCTACATATCTCTGCCTTTCAAACAAATAAATAAAACTTTTTTAAAAAAATAAATGACAACCTTACACAGTCTCTCCAAAACTGAGTTCATGGTGTGTGACCTGCTTCTAGACAGACTAGGAGAAAAGGTAATAGTATATTATTTTCATGATCATATTTCATCTTCTAGGATTCTACTTCAGCATACTGAAGGAACCACTTCTCCTACTGACCATGAGGAAGTAAGCAGCCACATTCAGACTTGATGTGGTGGGCTTCCATGTCAAAGCACCTCGGGTGGCCTATATATCCTGGAGGTCTCCTCCAATAAATAGCCAATAATGAGTTGTATGTGCCTAGAGCTAGGTTCTTCCCTAGCTGAGCCTCCAGATGAGAAACCACACCAACAACGCTTTGATTACAGCCTTATTTTTTTTAGAGTTTTATAAATCGTTTTTTATACAGCTTTTATTTAAAAAATATAAATTTCCAAAGTACAGCTTATGGATTACAATGGCTCCCCCACCACAACTTCCCTCCCTCCCGCTACCCTCCCCTTTCCCGCTCCCTCTCCCCTTCCATTCACATCAAGATTCATTTTCAATTCTCTTTATACACAGAAGATCAGTTTAGTACATATTACGTAAAGATTTCAACAGTTTGCCCTCACATAGAGACACAAAGTGAAAATACAGTTGGAGTACTAGTTATAGTATTAATTCACAATGTATAGCACATTAAGGACAGAGATCCTACATGATTTTTTTTAAAGAATTGATTAATTTTCTATGCAATTTCCAATTTAACACCAAGATTTTTTAATCATTTGCAATTATCTTTATACACAGAAGATCGATTTAATATTATAGTATGTAAAGATTTCATCAGTTTGCACCCACACAGAAACACAAAGTGTAAAATACTGTTTCAGTACTAGTAATAGCATTATTTCACATTGGATAACACATTAAGGACACATCCCTCATGAGACATAAGTACACAGTGACTCCTGAAGTTGATTTAACAATTTGACACTCTTGTTTATGGCGTCAGTAATCTCCCTAGGCTCTAGTCATGAGTTGCCGAGGCTATGGAAGCCTTTAGGGTTCACCGACTTCGATCTTATTCTGACAGGGTCATAGTCAAAGTGGAAGTTCTCTCCTCCCTTCAGAGAAAGGTACCTCCTTCTTTGATGGCCCCATTCGTTCCACTGGGATCTCAATCACAGAGATCTTTCATTTAGGTCTTCTTTTTTTTGTTTTTCAGAGTGTCTTAGCTTTCCATGCCTAAAATATTCTCATGGGCTCTTGAGCCAGATCTGAATGCCTTAAGGGCTGATTCTGAGGCCAGAGTGCTATTTAGGACATCTGCCATTCTATGAGTCTGCTGTGTATCCTGCTTCCCATGTTGGATCATTCTCTCCCTTTTTCATTCTGTCAGTTAGTATTAGCAGACACTAGTCTTGTTTGTGTGATCCCTTTGACTCTTAGACCTATCAGTGTGATCAATTGTGAGCTGAAATTGATCACTTGGACTACTGAGATGGCCTTGGTACATGCCACCTTGATGGGATTGTATTGGAATTCCCTGGCCTGTTTCTAACTCCATCATTTGGGGCAGTTCCGATTGAGCATGTCCCAAATTGTACATCTCCTCCCTCTCTTATTCCCACTCTTATATTTCACAGGGATCACTTTTCAGTTAAAATTTAAACACCTAAGAATAATTGTGTGTTAATTACAGAGTTCAACCACTAGTACTAGGATAAAAAAAAATACTACAATGGATAAATTATTACATTGTACAACAACAGTCAGCACAAGAGCTGATCAAGTAACTGTTTCTCATAGTGTCCATTTCACTTCAACAGGTTTCCCCTTTGGTGCTCAGTTAGTTGTCACCAATCAAGGGGAACAAATGATATTTGTCTCTTTGGGACTGGCTTAATTCACTCAGCATGATGTTTTCCAGATTCCTCCATTTTGTTGCAAATGACCGGATTTCATTGTTTTTGACTGCTGGATCACAGCCTTATTAAAAGAGAACTGAGAGCCAAGATAAATAATGTTTATATTCCTGACCCATGGAAATTGTGAGATGACCCATGTGTGAACTTGGTGGCAACTTGTTATGCACCACTGGAAATCTGAAGACTGCAACACTGAATAGCACGTACTTCAAGCTATGAACATCAGTTTTGGGTGGGGAAAGCACTTGGTATCCAGAGCTAAGCATCTGTTCCAATGAGAACAAAGTGCTGCCCTCTCCATGATGGAAATGGCCCTGTGTAACCTGTTGACTGACTCCCCTAGAAAATAGTGAGATCTCAGGGGCTCAGCATTGATCAGCTATGGATAGAGTAGACACTCAGAAGATGCAGTGAACCATCAGCTGCAGTGCATGCAAAACCAGCCTGTAACTCCAACACCACGAGCACCAGGCAGCCGAGCTCACTCAGCAAGTTCTGAGCGATGGAGGCAAGAGGGCTGAATGATGTCATAGCACAGTTTGTGTGGCTCAGAACCAAGAGTGTCATTCTATTACATCCTTCCCTCTATTTCTTATTAGGAGTCTCTTATTATTTACAGTTGTTTCTCATGGTAGGTGTTCCAACGTATTATCAAACATTGCTGGAACAATTAATTCACGTCTTTGCAGTAGACTGACATCCATATCCAGAGTGAAAATCTGGATCTGCAGGCTGAAGTGAGGCTGGAGGATCCATTTCCAGTTCTCAACGTTGAGCTCCCACATTCTTTGAGACATTTGCCAAAACACCAGGAGCTCCAGTCTGCCTGACTAAAAAATGGAGATAATAATATTCACTTTGCAAGGCTGATTTGAGAAAGAGCAATTACATGTCAAAGTACCTGGCAAAGATTACCACTGAGTGAAAGAAAACTGCTCGATCATTTACAAAAAGTACGAGAACCCATGTCAGGAGCATGGCTAGCAGTTTGGGGGAACAAAATAATCTAAAAGAGATGAGATTAGACTTACCCCTAATGATAGAGCTAGAAACATGCCATGGGACTCCAAATCCCATTAAGTTGGCATGTACCAATGCTATCTTACTAGTTAAAGTGATCAGTTTTTCATAATCAATCATAGAACTAAGTGTCAAAGGGATCACATAAATAAGACCAGTGTCTGCTAATAATAATTTATAGAATTAAAAAGGAAGGAACGACCCAATATGGGAAGTGAGATACATAGCAAACTCATAGAGTGGCAAATGCCCTAAACAGCACTCTGGCCTCAGAATCAGCCCTTAAGGCATTCAGATCTGGCTATAAAGCCCATGAGAGTACCTCAGACATGGAAAGCCAAGATCCTATGGCAAAAAATGACCTAAATGAAAGATCCTGCAAGTGAGATCCCAGTGGAAAGAACAGGCTATCAAAGAAGGAGGTAACTTTCTCTGAAGGGAGGAGAGAACTTCCACTTTGATTATGGCCTTGTCTAAATAAGGTCGGAGTTTGTGAACTCAAGAGGCTTCCATAGCCTTGGCAGCTCAGGACAAGAGCTTTAGGTGATTTCTGACATCATAAACAAGACTGTCGATTGTTAAGTCAACAACAGGAGTCACTGTGCACTTACTCCCTATGTAGGATCTCTGTCCTTAATGTGTTGTACTATGCAAATTAACAGTAAAACTAGCATTCAAACAGTAGTCTATACTTTGTGTGTCTGTGTGGGTGCAAACTGTAGAAATATTACTTGGTATATACTAAGTTGATCTTATGTATATAAAGATAATTAAAAATGAATCTTTTGGGAGAGGGAGTAGGAGATGGGATGGTTGTGGGTGGGAGGGTGGTTATGGAGGAAAAAATTACTAAATCCAAAAGTTGTACTTTCAAAATTTATATTTATTAAATAAGTTTTCTAAAAAATAAAATAAAAAGAGATGAAAGAAACCTTTGGTCTCAGAAGAAAAGACTCTTCTCCCCTGCTTCTCTCCTCTCAGTCCTACCAGCCTCATCCACTCCCTACTGCAGCACTTGAATGGACCAGTTGGGGAGGTTCTGGACAAAGGCTCGTCCATTCTTTCTCCTCACAGAAGAGTTAGAGGGACTGGCATTGTGGCAAAGTGGATGAAACTGCCACCTGCAATCCAGCAACCCATATGGATGCTTGTTCAAGTCCCAGCAGCTCCACTTTCAATCCATCTGCCTGCTGATGGCCTAGGAAAAGAATGAAGATGACCCAACTCCCCGGGGCCCTGCCACCCATGTGTGGGCGATTTGGAAGACGATTCTGGCTCCTGACTTCAGCTTGGCCCAGCCTGGGCTGTGGTAGCCACCTGGAGAGTAAACCAGTAGATGAAAGATTTCTCTCTCTCTCCCCTCCTCATTTCTGTAGCTCTGATTTTCAAATAAATAAATAAATAAATCTATAAAAAGGATAGGCAGAAATTTCTCCATAGTTATCTGCTGTATCTAACTCACTACATATTAACTCCTTCATAAGTAGTGCTCACTGCATATGGAGCCCAGCGTTCCATCGTCTCTTGTGCTCTTCTGTTTCGGTGCCTTGCTGATACTGTCCATTTCTTCCTGAAGCCTGCCTCTGTAATTTCTTGCCAGAATATCTTTCCACATTTCAGGGTCCATATCAAACTTCACATCATCTTTAGAGTTTTTCTTAACACTTTGTTCTATCCTTGTAGCATGAGATGCCTGAATCTCCCTCTAAACTGCATCTCTCAATGGTCTACAGGCTCCCTGAAGGGTGGCTTCAATACTCTCCACAGTGTAGTAGAGGCTTGTTCCTCATACTATGTGTTCAAACTTATTTCTTTGTAATTGGACTTTACTACAGGAATACATTCACATCTTTGCAGGAGATTGCCATTCATCTCCACTGTGAAAATCACAATGCTAAATATTTATATTCTTGTGAAAATTCACATTGAATGAAAAAGGGTTCCTCCTCCTCCTCCTCATTCTCCTCCTCTTCTTCTTCTTTCCTTTTTTTTGTCTTGGAAACATTCTTTCCTTTTTGTCTTAGAAGCATGAATGGCTGGTGCCGCAGATCAATAGGCTAATCCTCCGCCTGCAGTGCCAGCACACAGGGTTCTAGTCCTGGTTGCCCCTCTTCCAGGCCAGCTCTCTGCTGTGGCCCAGGAGTGCAGTGGAGGATGGCCCAAGTGCTTGGGCCCTGCACGTACATGGGAGACCAGGAGAAGCACCTGGCTCCTGGCTTCGGATCATCGCGATGTGCCAGCCACGGCAGCCATTAGGGGGTGAACCAACGGCAAAGGAAGACCTTTCTCTCTGTCTCTCTCTCTCACTGTCCACTCTGTCTGTCAAAGAAAAAAAAAGAACCACAAACACATATTTCATTTCCTGACATTGCTCCACGCCTAAGGCATTTCAGTAGAACCACAAGAGTGCTGGAAGGAAATTTAAAGAGTCAAGCAATCCACTCTCTTGTTTTTAAGTAAGATTGTCATTAACTCTCCAAAAGAGTGACTACCTCTACCTCGTTAAGAATCTGTTTTAGGGGCAAGGGCTGTGACTCTGTGTTAGGTCCCCGCATTAGGACCCCTCTTTGTGCACCAGAGAGCCTGGTCTAGTTCCTGCTCTTCCTCTCAACATCAGTTTCCAACTAAAATATGTGGAAGGCCATGGATAATGACCCAAGCATTTACATCCCTGCCACACGTGGGAGACCCACATGGAGTTCCTGGCTCCTGGCCTTGGCATGACAGCCCCAGGCATTTGGGGACTGAACCAGAACAGTAAACTAACTCTCTCTCTCTCTCTCTCTCTCTCTCTCTCTCTCTCTTAATCAGATAAATATGTAAATCTTTAAAAAGATAGCGAGAATCTGCTTTGGGGAAGAACTGGGTTAGGAAGGAAAAGCATAGTCAGAAACAATCTTCGGAGCCTGCTGCTCCCACAGTTGCTGTCCTTGCCAGGATCATTTTTGCGATGCATTTTTGGAATTTTTAAAGGGGCTATAAATGTTCTATTTTCCATATAACTCTGAAGGTTCTTCTTCCCTCTGATTGAAAGAATGGAACTCTCCTGTTTATTCTTTCAAGTCCTTCCGGGGAGCACCACATTTGTCTCCCAATGAGCATCAGCGATTTTGTAGCAGCAGACAAAGGCACTTCACAGAGCAGCTATTGATGTAAAACAAAATATTAGAATGAGAGGACCCCAGGGCTAGAAAGAGTCTTCTAATTCTTCCTCTGACTCCAGGTATGAACACGCAATCCATCACAGGCATTCCAGGGGAAAAAAGCCAACCTCCTTTGCTAACTGACTTCTAATGTCACTGGGCTGTGTTCCACAAATCACTGTTCTCTATTTCTGGTGCTGATGGTTGGTGGTGTGGTTTAGTTTGATTTAGCTGAGTTCGATTGTTGGTTTCTATTGCTCAACAATCTCATATTAAAATTATTGCCTTTGTGCTGGCATTGTGGCATTGTTGCCACTTGTGATGTCGGCATGCTATATCTGAGAGCCATTTCGAGTCCAGCTGCTTCACTTCCAATCCAGGTTCCTGTTAATGCCTGTGGGAATGACAGTAGATGTTGGACCAAGTGCTCAGGCTCCTGCTCCCGAATGGCGGACCAGGACAGAGTTCCTGGCTCCCTGCTTCAGCCTGGCCCAGATCTGGCTATTGTATCCATTTAGGGAATAAACCAGCAATGGGAGTTCTTTGTCTCTCTTCTCTCTCTCTCTCTCCTTCCTCTCCCTGTGTCACTTTGTCTATTTATTAAATATAAATAAATATTTTTAATTTCATATTAAAATTGGTGTCTAATTATCTTTCAGAATTTATTTATTAACTCTGTTCCTGATTCTTCTCATGCTTTGTCTGATCTTTAATTATTTTCCCCTCAATCCTCTTGGGTATGACCAGAATAGTGTAGATAGCTCCAGGAGATCAGTACAAAACTGTGGGTAGATTTACCTCTGCACTTTTCTGCTTTTTGATGATCCCAGCTTCATACTTCTTTTCTATGTAATGGTTGATTGATAAAGTTGCTCCACAGACTTGCCAAACTCTGATCAAGTTTCAAATTGGATTCAAATGTTATTACCCTAAGTATTTAATTTTTCCTTCCTCTGTGTTCCTATTGCTCCTTATACTTATCTTTGAGCACACATGCTATATTTTCCTTTTTAGATACCTATCTATTTCTTATACGTATTAAAATAAAAACAGTCAAGAATAGGAACTAGTGGGTGGGCATTTGGCACAACAGTAAGACAGCACTTGAGATGCCAATATCCTACATTGGAGTGCCTGGGTTCATTTCCCAGCTACAGCTCCTGACTCCAACTTCCTGGAAATGTGCCCTGGTAGGACCAGGTGCTGGCTCTAGTATGTGAGTCCCTGGTGCCCATGTTGACATCCAGGCTACTGGCTTTGCCCTGAATAACCCCAGTAATTGTGGGTATCTGGGGAGTAAACCAGCAGGTGAAAGGTCTCTGTCTGTCTATAGCATTGAAATTAATACATTAAAAGTGAATAGGAACTAGAAGAATGCCCATGCTCAATAAATGTGAAAAAATAAAGATAGTGGGTGAGAAGGGGATTAGTTTAGAATTAAGGGAGCCGCAAAGAGGATCACATTCAACCAAGTTCCACTAAGGAAGGAAGGAAGACAGCAGGAAACCAAGTGAGCCAAAGCCATCTGGGATATTTATGAACTGGGGGGCACTGAGCACCCATTCCTCTGTCAGTTTGTTAGGGGCTTCCAGACTTCAGACCCTTGACCACCTGGGAATTTCATTTGAACTCTGAAAGGAAGAGAAGGGTTCCTATCTGCCAGCTAAGAGCCGAGGTGAGTTTAGGGAGGAGGTGGTAGGAGCCACTGTGCCACCCTTGGGAGCTGAGAATAGAGGCAACACAGGTGGACAAAAGCCGAAAGGAGAACAGAAACCACGTGCTGTAATATTTCTTAAACCAAGAGAATTCTGCAGAACAATTATGCTGCCTGTTTTTCCTAAGCTTAACTTGGATTTTCTGATTTGGTTCTAACTAAAAATCACCCAGTGCTTAAACTAAAGCACAAGCGTTTAAACTCACACCAGGTGCTGCCCACCTCCCTCTCTCCTGATATTGCTTTTCCTTTCCTTCATCAATGGAGCAAGCCTCCTCTAGCTGTTGCACCTGCCCCACACCAGGAAGCATCTTGTTTGAAGGAGAGTCGGCATCCGCACAGCCTTGCATCTGATGCAGGAGGACTACCTCACCTGCCTTACATGACTGGATTCCCATTGATCCAGCCTCAGAACATGTGTGCTATTTTAAAAGTAAAAGCACAAGGCTCCCACCATCCAGGAGCTTTCAGTCTCATTCCGAATGTGTTCCAGTTGCTATTTATTCAGAGTTGTGAAAACTGGAGCCCTAGGGAGCCCCGAGGTCTGGGCATACATATGTATGGCCTTATCAGTGCAGAGACAGAAATTCTGTGCATCCGGAAAGCCCCATGCCAGAGGTGACTCCTAGACCATTGTTGGAATTGATTCTTCAGGCTGTTCTGGGGACTTTGGTGACCTTACCACTGTCACAGAAAGGGTCATGTTTGCTCAGTCACTGATCTATTGACTGTGTGGGAACACTGCTAGGACTTCTGTCCTCCCTCACCAGGTTGGTAACAGCTGAACGAAGCCACAGTGGAATCCCACATCCAGAAATCAGGGCTGCACTCTGACCTGCAGTTAATATTTCAAACCTAAAAGACAGTTGAGTCTGCACAAGTTGTTCACTCAGCCTGGGAGAGACTTGGAAGCACAGAGTAGGAGAGAGGTGAGAATCAGTTTGCGTTATAGCAATTTCAAAAGTATTTTGTAATTTAAGGTAAATGCCTAATAACATCCATTCCAGCATGGTAATGGTGAGACCCTAAATTTGCATAGACTGGCCTCTATTTCCTGATATGAAATTTTCTCCAAGACACCTTCTTGAGTGAGAAAGACAAAGGGCAGGAGAGTGTGTGTAAAATGCAGTTTTTACATTAAAGGAAGAAAGAGTGAGCCATATGAGCATGTGCCTGGGGGGGGGGGGCACACATGCACGTGTGTCCACCCACACGAAGTCTGATATACAGAGTCCTCCAGAAGGAACCACAAGGACCTGACATCACGGCTGCCTCCGAGAACAGAACCTGGAGCACTGAAGGCTACAGGGAGAGGAACTGTTCAGTGTGTTTCCTTTTGCAGCATTGGAATTTGTCTTACCATGTTGCACATTGCCTATTTAAAGTGAAAATAAAAAGCCAGCGTGCCAAAGTCTGAGCATGAGTGTGCTTCTCGTTACTTAGGAGCTTCTCTGGGGGATGAAAAGATTTATTTCAGCTCACAGTTGGAGGCTACAGCAGCCGGTGGCCCCACAATCCCACATCTGATGGGGGCTGGTCATGGTGGGAGCAGAAGCAACATCATGTGGTGTGGTAGGCCAGGAAGGAGAAGAGAGAGAAGATATTCAATCAAACCTCTCTGGAGAACCGCCTTTCCAGGACACGCCCACAATGACCCAAAGACCTCCCAGTGGCCCCACCTCCCAGGCACCACATTAAATGCAGTCTCTCTCCTTAACCTATCAGCTATTAACATTCAGAAATCAGAATGTCAGCAGCTGCTCAGGTTTTTGAGGCACCAGATCCTGTTGTACCCAGAACCGTCCGACTTTGATTTAGAGTTGAAAAATGAAAGCATTAAGATTTCATACTCTTTTTTTTTTCTCTCCTTGCAGGCTAAAGCAGGTCCCTTCCATCTTTGTTACTTGCTTTGCAATAAATAGGCTCTAGTATTTTTAGACTTCCTCCCTGGAGCCCAAAGCAAACAGCATTAAAGTAACCAGGGAAATAAAGAGGAGTCACAGCCCAAGTTCTGTGCCCCAGTGTTTTCTAGTTGGGGAGAAACTAACTTTTCCCCAAATACCACTGCTTGCAGCAGTATGAGCGTGCACTGTGGTGATTTTGTATTCTTTCCCGCTACATTGAAGAACGGGTTTAATCTTTTCCCTCTCTCTCCCCTCACTCTCATGGAAGGTTCTGTTGTTCTTTTCCTCAAAGTGAACACACATCTGCAAACAGCGCTAGCACATTTGTGCTGGAAAAAGCCAGAAGCCATTAAGGGCTGCACTTGACGCTGCTGTGCAAGTCCATTACCCCAGGAATGAATTAGAGCAAGTTTGTCGCTAGGCATGAGCCCAGCATTATCATTCTTACCTGAAAGAACAGGGCTCCTGGTTAGCAGGAGACAGCTGTTCCTGTCTCACCTCACTCACACACTGAAGTGAAATAAATAAAGACAAATAAAAGGGCCACCTCCTGAGAACTGGCCTTACTGCTTTTATTTCGAATCACCTATTCTGGAGGAAGCTATTTTTTCCCTTCATCCTGCCACCTCCTCTGAGGTTCCGAATGGTGCTGCCTGGGACTAAGACTCGAAAACATTTAGCTTGAGTTTATTACAGACAAGGTGGAGCCAGAATAGGGCATTGAAGGGAGGACCAAAGAGATACCTTTGTCACCCGGGAGACAGTCATCCCTTAGGCACAGCTGCAAACAGACAGTCCTGGTAGCCCAGGTATTCAGGAGAAACCTGTCTATGATGCCCCTGTCCTCCTCTATTTCCATTTCTCTTTCCCTGTCATTTCCACCCCTCCACTGCTGCTGTCCCAAAGTGCAAAAGATGACATTCCGTTGTGCCCCAGTTCATGCTTGGAAGAGGGCTTAGAAAGAATTAAATATAAATATAATTCAGATTGAATCTTGCCTCATTCTCCAAAGAGACCCTATCCTCAGGAAGTTCATTTCCAACAGCAGTGTCAAATATTCCTTCTATTTAAAACCAGGAATCAAGACTGGAGGGTGTGTTTGTCAAACTCCATGAGAAGGCTGCAACAAGCTAGCCCCCTACAGACTCTGTCCATCAAGATGCGAAGAAAGGGAGATCCTGTCATATAGTTGAAAGTGGGAATTTACGATCAGGAGGGCACTAAGATTTCCTGGTCAGTGATTCTCAAGCGTAGTTACACGTGCGTTTCCCACGCCTGTGATTTCCCCTATAAATTCCGAATGGGTGCTGTTGAGATCTGCACCTCCAAAGGGTTCTGTGAGTGACCTGAGCCAAGCAGCGCAGCTGCAACCAGTGAGGAAGCTCATGCGCTGGGAATAGCTCAATGACTGCTCCCCGGTTAAAGGGGCTCAGCAGACAAACTTGGATGCTTTGGCCTTGTCTGCGCTGGCTAGCACGTCACTGACTGCAATATCCTGTGTCCCCACTGCCTGCAGGGAGGCAAGACACGATATTCATCTCCATTTTACAGAACTGAAGATCCAAGTAATTTGCCAATGTCAGATCTGGAACTCCCAGGACAACCACTAAGACACTGACACTTACACTGCAGGACTAAAGCTTCCTCCAGGCTGAAAGTCCAAGATGAACAGCCTTGTGCTTCCCAGAGCCAAAGAAAAACCCTGGGAACGCAGGCTCCAGCAAAAGGCTACAGCCCCTTGGTTTTATAAACAAGGCAATTAAAGCACTGTGACTTATCCAAGGCCATATAGCTCATGGATAGAAAGAAAAATTAAAACAAAAACAGTATTATGGTTAGTACGGAATGAAAGCAAAGCAAGATGTACAAATCTGTGTATCGCCTGCTTAGGGTTTCCAAGGAAGACAAGGTGATTACCGTGCAGAGAGCTGCTGAGTATTGGAGCACTGCCCACTGCATTGAGAAAGGAGTAGCGGTGCAAATCCAAGGTCACCTTGCATGTCTTTCTAAGTGTGCCAGCCGGTCTATGCCTGTGTGTGTGTGTGTGTGTGTGTGCACGCGTGTGTGGGGGAGGGGGCTGCTCGGGGGCTGCTCAAGCAAGAAGCCTGTGTATGTTTGCCTAGAGAACAAAAACATTTCCTTGGAAAGCATTAGCATAATTTTGCAGTCCGCCTGTTTCTTACCTGGAGGTAAACGCAGGCTCTAGGATTCCTGTCAATGGTGACAATCACCCATGATAGAGCAATGTACAGGGGAGAGGTCTCCCTTCTCTCATCCTAAGTTCTCTAACCTTCCAGCATAGGTAGAGATTGATCCTACTCCTATAAAACAGAGACACTTCAAATGTGTGTCCGAGCCTGCCAGAGAGAATGATTTACACACGGCCAACAGAATATTGGTAGAAACAAGATAATGCCCATGAATTCCCAGCAAGTCAATTAGCAGTCAGTTATTCCGAACAGGCCCTGACCTTGATGCTTGAGGAGCTGAAGGGAATGCAACTTGTAACTTAAAGGAAAACGCCACCTCTTCCCCACAAACTGGCAGCTCTCTGGGGCTCAACATCTGGAGAAGTGGTCTTTCTCAGAAAAGGCTTGGGATTCAACACCACCTCAACACAACTCTAGCATTTTGGAACTGACAATATCTTTTTGCCTTTGAGGCCCCTGAGTGCGCATACACACACACACACACACACACACACACACTTTGCTGATGCTCACGTTTGATCTAAATTTCTAAGGAATCTAAGTTTACACCACATTCCGGAGGCATCTTTCACTTCAGGACCCCCGAGGACTTAAAAGATCTCAACATGAAGAATTACACGTATTTCTTTGAATATTTCTTGAATTGCCAATTCAAAGCAGAGGTTGTATTAGTAATGAGTCTGCTCATTAGCATTATGTTTGCTTTCCAGGGGTCCCTCTGCTCCTCCATGGGCAGATGCACAGTGAGCGCCCCTCACAGTGGTGCCCCCTCCAAGAAAGAAGGTGGCCAGCAGAGTCCACTGGCACAGAATGTCTCAAACATTATTGTGCTCATAAATTGCCCGAGACCTTTCATTGATTGATTTATTTGGAAGGCAGGGCGAGAAAGAAGAGAGAGAGAGCAAGAGATATTCCATCACTAGTTTACTTCCCAAATGACTGCAGTGGCCATGGTTGGGCCGGGTCAAAGCCAAGAGCCAGGACCTTCATCTCTCTCCCATTTGCATGGCAGAAGCTCAGGTGCTGTGGGCCATCCTCTGCTGCCTTCCCAGGCTCATCAGCAGGATGTTGAATTGGAAGTGGCGTTAGCCAGGACTCGAACCAGCACTCCCATATGGGACGCTTGCAGGCTGTGCCACAATGCGAGCCCCAACCCGAGACCTTGCAAAGGATGTTCTGAGCTTTTGCATGTCTTAGGAACTCCCGCGTGATCCTGACACTGCTGCTCCACAGACGGCACTGCAGAGCGCTTCAACAGACTTCTGGTCTGACAGCTGCTTCCATGGAGCAAATTGTTCTTCCAGCAGGAGTCCTTCCGTGACTCCTGACTGCTCTGTGTTGCAGGAGGAGTCACTAGCTTGTCTGCTTCAGGCATCTTTCATACACAGGTATATAGGAAGTCTTCCAACATCAGCCCTTTCAAGCGAGTGTTTCCCTTGTTTGCTGTTTGTTTGGCTGTTCACACTAGGTTAATTTGGTAGAGACAAACAAAATTCCTGTAGCACTGCTCATACTCGCCCTATTGGTGATAAGAACACTGGATTCACCGTCTGAAAAGGAGAAAGTCATTTTTGACTACAGGACTGCAGCAGAAGGGGGCGAGTCATGTTGAGGCCCAGATGCAACCCCGCTATAGAGAGAGGACTGGGAGTTTATGGAGAAGAGGGTAACTGGAGTGAACGTGGAGGAAACGATGGAAGGGGGCACAATGGTTGCAGAGGAAGGGGCGGGAAGCTCCTCCGAGCAGCCGTGTCTTTACATACATCATGTATTCAAAGAGGGCTACTGAATCGTCCCTGGACCTGTGTCACAAAGCGTGGAGGTGCACCACAAGTGCCTCTCCCGTCAGTCTGAGCTGCTCTATGCAGCCTTCGTAACACAAGGTTGGCTGCCTCCACTCCTGTCCTGGTTTATCAGAGATCCTGGAAGGGTAAAAAACAGTTTTTTGGTTTTTCTGTTTTGTTTTGTTTTTTGTTTTTTGTTTTTTTTTTGTTTTTTGTTTTGCCAAAGCAGCTATGATGGCACTGTAAGTTACACCCAGGTAGGCACAGATATATTGCGGACTGTTAGTGTGTTTCCAACCACGGAAGCTTGCTGTTCAGCAAGGGGAGGGTGAGTCTTCGCTGTCTGGTGTCAGCGCTGGCAGGCCTTGCTTCTGCTGCACTGCCGGTGGGGAAGAGGACAGTGAGCCTGATGTGATGCTGTTCTCCTCGGGAGCTGCAGGAGCGACTGGCTGGGCCCCGACAGCCTGCAGAAGCAGGTCCTCATCATGCAGGGGCAGGGCAGACAGCCGCTGAGGAGAGATCTTGTCTGGGAACCGAGAAATGTTTATCATGGGGGAATCCTCTCGTGCCCTCAATAGGCATTGTTGGTGTAGCTCTCTGCCTGGTCCCGGCCCGTCCTTCCCCAGCACACACACACACACACACACACACACACACACACACCTCCATTTCCTATGCAACATCCCTGGAGCCATTTGGAGCGTTCTGTCATCTCCTACATCCATATTTTCTATTCTTCATCCTTTCTCACACATTCAGACCAATCATAAATTGACAATAATCACAGCTGTTACCTAAATAATTTTGATCCTCACTACTGTTCCTTGAGATGAGTACTGTTACCATTCTCAGGTTGTGGCTGAGGATTCTAAGGCGTGAAGAGGTTAAGCACCTGGGCCAAGGTCACACACCTAATAAGCAGGGATATTTGTCCCGCAAGGCCCGCACTGCCGGGATAGTAGGACTAGGGCGTTCTTCGACAAGAAGCACCAGACACAAGTTTCAGTGAACATGTTCATTTATTAACAATCAGACAAAAACTTTTTTTTTTTGGACAGGAAGAGTTAGACAGTGAGAGTGAGAGACAGAAAGATCTTCCTTCTGTTGGTTCACCCCCCAAATGGCCACTACAGCCAGCGCGCCACACTGATCTGAAGCCAGGAGCCAGGTGCTTCCTCTTGGTCTCCCATGCAGGTGCAGGGCCCAAGCACTTGGGCCATCTTCCACTGCCCTCCTGGGCCACAGCAGAGAGCTGGACTGGAAGAGGAGCAATCAGGACAGAATCCCGCGCCCCAGCCGGAACTAGAACCTGGGGTGCCGGCGCTGCAGGCGGAGGATTAGCCTAGTGAGCCACAGCTCCGACCCCAGATGTAAACTTTTAAAGGGCAGGCAGCAGGGTGGAGGGGGTGGGTGGCATAGCTAGCGCAGGGCAACACTAATTCTATAGGGTAAAGTCAATATTGGTGCTGCTAAGCTTCTCCCATCAGCTTGAAGGTCAGGTAGCCTATGTGGGCTTCCAGGTGGTCCTTATGGGTCTGGGCCACACCAGGAGCTCTTTACCTGGTTGGAAACTACAAGGCCTTTCAATAGGAAGCAGGTGGGGAAATGTGCCTGGGGCTCCTGCCACCTGCTAGCAGTCAGGTCGTGGGGTCCTTCTCGGGAGACTTGGTGTGCCACACCCTCCTAACCACCTGCTTGGGCTAGGCAGGCAGACTCCCAGCCAGGCACAGGATCACCCACAGGGATACAGCTGCAGCGATCCTGGTGCTGGGATCCAGGATCTCAGCTACGACAAGCTACTCTTCCACACCCTTTCAGTCGCTTTACCAAAAACAGAGGAAAGCCTTATTATCCTCTTTATCTTTCACAGTGGATGGCTCATTAAAACTAGAGCCAAAATAATTAGCAACCAAATAAATTAGTTTCCTTTCCAACAGAGTGTTTTCAAACACTCCCTGGAGGTGAGAGAAAATATTTGCATTCGGTTCCTGTTAGTAGGGCGAGCAGTGAAGTGCCTTCTCCTGGATCGGGTTAGATACCGGTAAGGAAGCAAAGAGCAAGAAAACCAAAACTGTTGTTTCCACAGCAAAATAGGTCGACTTTCTTCTCTCCTTACAAGTAAGTAAGTTCTAGTCTCTCTCTGGGAGCTGAGGTCTTCGCGCCCGGTGACGTTTCCTTCATTACACCAACCCAGGCGGCTCCTCATTTTCCGACTAACTGTGGACAGTGTTATTAGAATTTCTCCACAGACCACTAGAGAACCTGCATCATGGGCTTTGCTTTGTTTTACATCTGTTATTCTAGTCTCTTGCACCAGATTTTTTTTAAAGATTTTGTATTTATTTAAATGAGAGGCAGAGTTACAATGAAGGGACAGACAGAGGGATCTTCCATCTGCTGGTTCACTCCCCAAATGGCCACAAAGGCTGGAGCTACGCTGATCTGAAGCCAGGAGCTAGGAGCTTCTTCTTGTTTTCTCACTGGTACAGGGGCCCAAGCACTTGGGCCATCTTCTACTGCTTTCCCAGGCTATAGCAGAGAGCTGGATCAGAAGAGGAGCAGCCCGGACTGGAACCCAGAGCCCATATAGGATGCCAATGCCTCAGGGAGAGGATTAACCTACTGCATCACAGCACTGACCCCTTGCACCAGATTCTAAGCATCTAGGTTTAAACACTCTTCTGGAACACTGGATAGCAATTTGGGCTCTTTGCATACACTAGAGTAATGGAGGCAGTCTCGCTTTATTGAATAAACACTACCACTGACCTAACTCAGATTAACACAGCAACTGTGCTTAGCTCAGGTGGTTACTGCCTCAGTCAGCTGTAACAGGCATGGCTCAGTCACAGGCTATCTAGACCCCTGCACCATAACAGGGTTACCCACAATACCTGAAACCTTGCTAGCCAATGTGTGATGTCACAAGGGCACTGGGTAAGTGACAAAGGCTAGATCCCAGCAGACTGAGGATCTCCAGTCCTGAAAAAAACAGACTAAGAGTTTAGAATCTATGGCTAAATCTCCAGAAGGATCATTTTGGTAGATGAACATCAACACTTATTCTTAAAGTTTTGATGTTTGGCAACCAGGAAATCTATCCACATAAGTTGGCTGGGAACTGGAAGAAATTCCCAGAAAAGCTCTGCTGAATCTCATCTTTCTAGGCTGGTGACTCACTCCTGGGTCCCCTGGGTTACATGAAGTCTAAAGTATTTAAAAGACAACGTGAATTTTGAGCATTCACACTACTGCCCTTTGAAAAAGATACCGAGAAAGATCATTGTAGGACCTATTTTGGACATCTTGAAAAGATAAAGGATAATGTTTAGCATGTTTGGTCAGGATGATGGAATGTTCTCAGGCATCAGGACACACACCCAGGAAATCTGTCCTGATCTCACTGAGACTCTGAGGCATCCTTTATGGCACACTCACCAATAAGCTGGGGAAGTGTATCCTGAGTTACACAACTGTGAAATGGACAAATGGGCAACCTACAGGCAACTCAGCATTGCTGTCAGTAGATCAGTGCTCACCTGAGAGACTGAAAATAACCAAAGTGCATTGGCAATGTACTACCGATGCCGTATCATCATCTACTGGAGTGCTCACGTCATACATTGTTTTTCCTGCACATGGAGCCACAGTAGAAGATGTTACTCATTTCCAGAGTAACTCCACTCCCTCCACTCCTGTTCCCATAAGAACATCTCTGGAGAAATTTAAATTGGAATAGTTTTTTAATCAGATGTGGAAAGTAAGTTATGTGAGACTTAGAATGAAAGGAATTTGATAATTTAAGGCTACTTAATACAATTTTTAAACTTTTATTTAATAAATATAAATTTAGAAAGTACAACTTTTGGATTATAGTGGTTTTTCCCTCCATAACATCCCTCCCACACACAACCATCCCATCTCCTACTCCTCTCCCATCCCGAACTTCATTAAGATTCATTTTCAATTATCTTTATATACAGAAGATCAACTTTATACTAAGTAAAGATCTCAACAGTTTGCACCCACACAGACAAACAAAGTATAAAATACTATTTGAAGACTAGTTTTACCATTAATTCTCATAGTACAACACATTAAGGACAGAGGTCCTACATGGGGAACAAGTACACAGTGACTCCTGTTGTTGATTTAACAATTGACATTCTTATTTATGACATCAGTAATCACCCGAGGCTCTTGTCATGAGCTGCCAAGGCTATGGAAACCTCTTGAGTTCACAAATTCCTACCTTATTTAGACAAGGCCATAGTCAAAGTGGAAGTTCTCTCCTCCCTTCTGAGAAAGGTACCTCCTTCTTTGTTGGCCCTTTCTTTCTGCTGGGATCTCACTCAGAGAGATACTTGATACAATTTTGACTCTGATGTTTTGTAGTTTAAGAGGGGCACTAATAAAATCCATTAACATATTAATATTCATAATGCCCATAAACAGACCAGGCTAAGAGATGGATGGTGACATAGGCCATAGGTCTCCCTGGGATGCCAGGATCCTGGCATGACACTGAGGTTTCCAGCAGTCTACAGGTAGCCTCATCATCACCATAGCAGTGCCACTTGTTTACAAGGAGCCTGAGCCTTCAGACCCAAGAGCCTCCAGACACCATGGTCTTTGGGATATAGTCAGATTGGTAAACTCTCTTCACTGACTTTCACCTGCCACTTTCATGTCTCCCACACTTCTTCACGCCTTGCCCTGGCAATGATCACTGGACTCAGGCCCTCTAGTGAATTCCAGGTCATCACTCTAGCTCTGATTTTAACTTTCATCCATCTCTCTCTTGGTCCCTAAAGTTAGTTATTTCCTGCTGAGCTCACTGTCTTCTCAGGAGCTCCTGCCTCCCATTCACTGCTTGTGGGACTGATTAAACAAGTCCAATCATGTGGGAACCATCTGAAAATGTGACATGTCAGGCATTATTCTTACTTTTGCTATTTTTTATGGCACCCATGAGAGTACCTGGGGTATGGTAGGTACTCATTGGATGAGTTCAGTGCACAAATAAATAAATAAAAATGCATCCCGTCTTATACATCAAAGTCAGAGCTGTCTTGTTGAAGTTCAGTCCTGGAAAAAGAAAGTGATTGCAATGAAATGTTTTGTTTAGGGCAAGTATTATATTAAGAATGTTCAAATAGATTAGCTGAATTTATCTTCAGAAACCCTGCGAAGTAGGTAATATGAGAATCATTACATACAAAGAGACTGAGGCAGAATCGAAAGTGGCAGGGCACACAGCTAGCAAGTGGTAGAACCAAGGACTTGAACCCACATAGTCTGACTTCACAGTCCCACATTCTTTTTTAAAATTTTTTTAAGATTTCATTTATTTATTGAAAGGTAGAGTTACAGACAGTGAGAAGGAGAGAGAGAAAGGTCTTCTATCCACTGGTTCACTCCCCAAATGGCCACAATGGCTGGAGCTGCACCAATTCAAAGCCAGAAGCCAGGAGTTTCCTCCTGGTCTTCTGCTGGTGCAGGGGTCCAAGCACTTGGGGCGTCTTCTACTGCTTTCCCAGGCCATAGCAGAGAGCTGGATTAGAAGACGAACATCCCAGACTAGAACCCAGAGCCCATAGGAGATGCCAGTGCCTCAGACAGAGGATTAAGCTACTGTGCCACAGCGTCGGCCTCTCACAGTCCCCACACTTCTAACCACTATGTTCTCTTGCTCCTTGGTAAAAGAATATTTAATGGTTCCTCCTTTCTGTACAACAAACATCAATCTTCATCATCCTTGCCTGTAATTCCAATCAGTATTTGATCCAAACCTACAACTCCAAAATTTTTCTCTTACATTTATACACTGTGAAATGATGGATTTTTACCTCATGTGCACATTTGGATTCTCTGGGAAAGTTTTGGATATCCTGGCCCCCATGTTTTCTCTCAAAAGGATCCCATCTGCATGTTGAGAGACAGAAGAAGAAAGAGAGAGCTTCCATCTGCTGGTTCACCTCCTAAATGACTGCAAAAGTAAGGGCTTGGCCAGGCCAAAGCCAGGAGCCTGGGACCCTATAAAGGTCTCCCACATGGGTGGCAGAGGCCCAAGTACTTGGACCATCTTCCACTGCCTTTCCATGTGCATTCGCAGGCAGCTGGTTCAGAAGTGGAGCATCCAGGAGTTGAACTGGCACTCCAATAGTTTGTGGGCGGTACAAATGGTGGATTAACCCACTGTGCCACAACGCCGGCTCTGAGTTTTTAAATCTCTCTGCAGTTTCAGAGCTGTTTCAGAAATTTGTCTCTATCCTTGCAACCAAAGTGATTACATTTAGTTTCCTACCTCCAGTCCCCCATTCATGTTCATCTACAGTATCTCATTTTCATCCAACTTGTTCCTCTAACAGAACTGGAAAACTTTTTTCTGCCTATTTGAGCCAGCCCTGTGGCTGGGTAGGTAAAGACACCCCTGAGAGGCCCAAGTGCCAAGGGCCATTGGGTAATTTATAACATCATTCACAGGCCGTATAAAATTATCAACTTAAGAATTAGCCTGTTATATATTTATTGATTTTTGAGTTCCACTTGTGGTTGCCTTGGCAGGTTTGGACCAAATGATTTCCTGGGCTTAATATGGCCCACAGTCTGGATGTTCCCC
The DNA here is from genome assembly GCA_949820135.1 of Sylvilagus floridanus. Taxonomy (NCBI): domain Eukaryota; kingdom Metazoa; phylum Chordata; class Mammalia; order Lagomorpha; family Leporidae; genus Sylvilagus; species Sylvilagus floridanus. Next base: position 31,580,801 of record OX463246.1, on the reverse strand, counting down.
ACGACTGGGAGAAGCACAAATGACCCCATTCTCACATGAAATCTGTCATATCTAAACAAACGGACAGAGATTCATAGTCAAGAGTGAGCATAGGATCACCGGATTCTACTGGATCTGGTTGTGATGAGACACATTGCAAGCCCCGCCACCCTTGCTTCTTAACCCTTGGAATGACACAGCCCTGAGAACCGAGTCATCAACTGCAGCTCACCTTTTTAAGCAAATTTTGATATTAAAAGTATTTCATGCTTCTGGAATTCGAGATGATAGGAGAAGAAGCATTATTCTCCCTCAAGCACAAAACCGAATCTCATTTAAATAAGGATTTATTACCTTTTTTTCTCCCCTACTGGAAAGAAGTAAGTTAAAAAAAAATTGACTTTGGTCGGTTAAAAATGTCACTGCCATAAGACTCCCAAATGACTTTCGCTTTGGGAAAAAATAATAATAATAAAAAGCAAATAAACAATTTACTGAACAGCTGTAAAATGTATTTTTGTAACCCTTTCTCTCACCGAATGCCAACAGTTTAGTCCTCAGTGATGCCAGGGCGAAAGAGATGGAAAGAGAGGGAGAGAGAGAGAGAGAGAGAGAGAGAGAGAGAGAGAGAGATTCAGCATTTCAGATAGAGCAACCAGCATTTATAATGCCCCTCAGTATGTCTTTGATACCTAAAGGAGTTTGAAAATGAGAATACACTGCACTTTGAAAAGCAGAGGCAGACTACTTAAATGTCATTTTTTCAATAGTACCCAGAGGTTTTGAAAATTAAGCAGCTCTGAAAATATAGTCTATGTTCTTGGAAGGAAAATTAAAACACAAATCAAAATTGTTGGGGAAACACTAGTGCCCTGCAGCGGCTGAGGAGTGGCACCCACGCGCTGTGCTCACAGCCCCTACAGACAGCAACGATGGCTCAACACAGGCCAGCATGCAAGAGCTAGGGCACTAGGCCCCCCCTCTACAGAGGCATCAAAATCTCCTGCTTAAAGCCCTGTTCCCTCCATCTCTGCCCACAGGGAGAGTTTTGGGGTGGACACCTGGAAGTTCAGAACCATTCTCCCCACTCCCACTCCACCCCACCCCCGCCACCCTCCTCCTCCTCCCAAACAGCTTTGTCAAAAGGGGCAGCTGTGTTCATCACCAGCCTGCCATCCACACTCCCAAGACTGTGTAGGGAATGAGTGCCATTTCAGTAAAAGGTAGTTTAAGAACACACAAAATTCGGGCCAGCGTTGTGGTGGGTGGGTAAAGACACCACCTGAGATGCCAGAATCCCATATGGGCACTGGTTCAAATCCCAGCCTCTCCTCTTCCAGTCTAGCTCACTACTATGGTCTGGGAAAGCAGTAGACGGTGGCACAAGTGCAGGAGACCTAGAAAAAGCTCCTGGGTTCGGAACAGCCCAGCTCTGGCCATTGTGGCCAGTTAGGGAGTGTACCAGCAGATGGAGGGCCTTTCTCTCTGTCTCTCCCGCTTTCTGTTACTCTACCTCTCAAATAAATAAATAAATAAATTTTAAATAAAAACAATATATGAAGACTTCTGTAAATAATTTAAATTCCAAAGTTGATCAGAGGACGGACCAAGCACAGATGCATTTTTACACAATTGTGTAAAGCACCTTATAACAAATCATTAGAATATAATGCTGATGTGAATAACTTTTTCTTTAATGGGTCACCTTTGATAACTATTTATTATTTTTTAATTTTGGTTTATTTATTTTTTATTCATATTCTTCTTTATTAATGATAATTAACAGTGGTTCAAAGTAATAAGTCATCAAATTTTTTTTGGTTTTTTATTTATTTATTTTCTATTTAGTAAATATAAATTTCCAAAGTACAATTTATGGATTACAATGGCTCCCCCACCCCCATAATTTCCCTCTCATTCACACCCCTCCTATCTCCCGCTCCCTCTCCCATTCCATTCACATCAAGATTCATTTTCAATTATCTTTATATACAGAAGGTCGATTTAGTATATATTAAGTAATGATTTCATCAGTTTGCACCCACACAGAATCACAAATTGTAAAATACTGTTTCAGTACTAGTAATAGCATTATTTCACATTGGACAACACATCAAGGACAGATCCCACATGAGAAGTAAGTACACAGTGACTCCTGTTGCTGACTTAACAATTTGACACTCTTGTTTATGGCATCAGTAATCTCCCTAGGCTCTAGTCATGAGTTGCTGAGGCTATGGAAGCCTTTTGAGTTCACCGACTTCAATCTTATTCTGACAGGGTCATAGTCAAAGTGGAAGTTCTCTCCTCCCTTCAGAGAAAGGTACCTCCTTCTTTGATAGCCCCATTCTTTCCACTGGGATCTCACTCACAGAGATCTTTCATTTAGGTCTTCTTCTTCTTTTTTTTTTTTTCCCCAGAGTGTCTTGGCTTTCCATGCCAAAAATACTCTCATGGGCTCTTCAGTCATATCCGAATGCCTTAAGGGCTGATTCTGAAGCCAGAGTGCTATTTAGGACATCTGCCATTCTATGAGTCTGCTGTGTCTCCCACTTCTCATGATGGATCGTTCTCTCCCTTTTTGATTCTATCAGTATTAGCAGACACTAGTCTTATTTGTGTGATCCCTTTGACTCTTAGACCTATCAGTGTGATCAATTGTGAACTGAAATTGATCACTTGGACTAGTGAGATGGCATTGGTACATGCCACCTTGATGGGATTGTATTGGAATCCCCTGGCACAATTCTAACTCCTTACATTCTATTTGAGAAAAACAGATAGAGAGACAGAGATCTTCTATCCACTTGCTTCATGCCCCAGATGCCATCAACAGCCTGAGCTGGGCCAGATTAAAGCCAGGAATCCAGAAATCATCCCCAGTGTCCCATGTGGGTGGCAGAGACCTAAGCACTCGAACAAGCCATCATAGCTGCCTCCCAGGGTGCTCATTAGCAGGAAGTTAGATCAGAAGCAGAGTAGCCAGGTATAGAACCAGGAAATAACTTCTGATTCTTTCTCTATTGTTAACAATCATAATTAGATGTTTTTATTCTGTAGTTCAATATGTATTCCTCCATCTATTCAGTTAATACATATGGAAAACATATAACGTAGGAGGCCTTGTGCTGTGTTCCATGAGAAAATCCAAGATTATTAAAACTCGGGCTTTAATTCTGTGGGCTTACTAGTATAGAGGCTTAATCCTTGATCTTCTAGAATAAAAGCAATCTGAGTTAAAATCTCAGCTCTGGTTGTTAACCTGCACAAGTTTTCTGATCTCACTTGTCCATAAAATGGAGATGATAATAATAATACATCTTCTAAAGGTTAGCTCAAAGTTGGGTAGACAGAAAGCCACATAGGCCAGTGAATAGAAAAGTCAGATCATCATCTTTTAAAGTGACAGTTCAATGATTGCTGAGAGGAGTCTGGAAACATGGTTTAGAACCAGGCTATCCAGGGCCTTGAAGATCAGGCTCAGGAATGTGAATTTTATACAATAAGTAGAATGATAACCCCCAGAGTTTTCGAGATAAGGACATAGATAAGTCTGTACTTCGAAGGATGTCATATGCAGTGGGACACAGAACTGGATGGAAACTACGAAAAAGAATTCATTTCAAGGATGACTGCAAAAGAAAAACAACACTGTGTAACATTAGTCTAATCACAGAAAAAATTCAGATCAATTTAAATGAAGGAACATTTTACAAAATAATCAGCATGTACTCTTCAAAAGAGTCAAGTTCATAAAACACAAAGAAAGACTGAGGAAGTATCACAGATTGCTAAGAATTAAGAATTAATGAAAACTAAATCAATGTGGGATCCTGGATTGGAGCCTGGAACAGATAAAGGACATTATAGTGAGACAACTGGCAAAATTCACACAAGGGCTAGGGTTCAGTTAGTGATACGGCACCATTGTTAATCTTGATGAATATTTTGCAGTTAGGGAAGATGTCAACTTCAAGGAAGCTAAATGAAGGGTGTATGAGAATTTTTGTACTTTTGTGTAATTATAAAATTATACAAAATGATTTTTAAACAGTGCAGTCAAGAGCAGAGAAGAAATTGAACCAGAGCAATGGTTGTAATAATGGAGAGGAGAGGAAGCAGAGCTGGTCAGAACTGCAAGTGGACTTGGGCCGGCACTGGGCAGTGGATTAAAGCTGAAGCACTAGCATCCCATATGGGCACTGGTTCTAACCCGAGCTGCTCCTCTTCTGATCCAGCTCTCTGCTGTGGCCTGGGAAAGCAGTGGAGGATGGCCCAGGTCCTTGGGCCCCTGCACCCACATGGGAGACCCAGAGGAGGCTCCTGGCTCCTGGCTTCTGATCAGCACAGCTCCAGCCGTTGCGGCCATCTGGGGAGTGGACCAGTGGATAGACGACCTCTCTCTCTGTCTCTACCTCTCTCTGTAACTGTGTCTTTCAAATAAATAAAATAAATCTTAAAAAAAAGGAACTGCAAGTGAACCTAGATTGGCAGGGTGCAGAGGAGCCCATGAAAATCTGGTGGAGCCTCAGCAACTGAGCAATTTGTAGCCATTAATGTGAAGAGAGCCAGGGAAGGAGTAGGTATTAGAGGAGGGGCAAGGAGTTCTATCTTGCATATGCTGAGTTGTAGATGCTGAAGGCTATCCAACTAGAGATGTTCCACAAAAAAACAATATGGAAAACAAGGGCACAGTGATTAGAGGACTGGAGTCAACCAATATACAGTTTGGGAAATATCTAAGTTTAAGAGCAAGAAGGAAAAGGTAGAACCACATTATAACTCCATTTATTCTTCAGGAGAAAGATTGTTTTTAAAAATATAACAGACTTGGAGTAAATTGAGGATCCTGAAGACAGCAGGTTGAGCCAATATAATGGAGAAAATTCATCATGGGAACGAAAATCAAAAAAGAAGGAACAAGAAGAGCAGAATCATTTGAGTGAGATTTCAAATAAACAGAAAATGTAAAGAAAAATTGGTTGTATTTAACTGATCTAGTTTGGATTTAAAATTCCAGAGATTGATTGTAAAATAACTTTTTTCTACTTAATTTTTAAAAATTTGGCCAGTGCCACGGCTCACTACTTCACCTGCGGTGCCAGCACCCCAGGTTCTAGTCCTGGCTGGGGCGCCAGATTCTGTCCCGGTTGCTCCTCTTCCAATCCAGCTCTCTGCTGTGGCCCAAGAGTGCAGTGGAGGATGGCCCAGGTCCCTGGGCCCTGCACCCACATGGAAGACCAGGAGGAAACACCTGGCTCCTGGCTTTGGATCAGTGCAGCGCACCGGCCGTAGTGGCCATTTGGGGGGTGAACCAACAGAAAAAAGGAAGATCTTTCTCTCTGTCTCTTTCTCTCTTACTGTCTAACTCTGCCTGTCAAAAAAAAAAATTAACAGATACATAAACAATGTACACATTTTTGGGGTACCATGTGCTATATCCCTACATAAAAATGTTGTGTAATATGTGATTAGAATAAACATATCTCCTCAAACATCCGACTTTTTGGTGAAAACCTTCAAAATCCAATCTTCTAGTATTTTTATAGAGATATATACAGTACTTTATCTACAGTCCCATACTGTGCAACAGAAACCCAGAACTCCTTGCTCCTATGTAAAAATAACTTGTTACCCATTAATTACCCTTTTCCTACTCATCTCCCCCTCTCTATTCCCAGCCTCTCATTACTACCATTACACTTTTAACTTCTGTTAGATCACTTTCTTTTTGGACTGCACATAGAACAGACATCATGTCATCTTTGTCTTTCTGTTCTTGCCATTTCACTTAGCAGAATGACCTCCAGTTCCATGCATGTTGCAATAAAAGAGATTTCACCCTGTTTATGACTGGATAGTTTTCCACTGTGTATATATACACCACATTTTCACTTTATAAAGATATTTATTTATTTGAAAGTGGAGTCGCAGAGAGACAGGGAAAGACAGAGAGAGAGAGAGAGACAGAGAGACAGAGAGATCTAACATTGGTAGGTTTACTCCCCAAATGGCCACAATGGCCAGAACTCATATGGGTCTCCCACGTGTGTGAAAGGGGCCCAAGCACTTGGCCATCCTCTGCTGCTTTCACAGGTGTATTAGCAGGAAGCTGGATCAGAAGAGGAGTAGCCAGGACACTACGAGCACTCAGGTGAAGCTGGTGTTGCAGGAGAAGTTTAACCCGCTGCTCCACAATGCCAGCCCCAACACATTTTATTTATACATTCATCAATAGTTGGACACTTGGGCTGCTTTTCTTTCTTGACTACTGTAAACATGGCAGTTCAGATGTCTTCTCCACAGACTGATTTCATTTCCCTTACACACACATGAAGTAGTGGGATAGCTGGATCATATAGTAGTTCCATTTGCAGTTTTTTGAGTAACCTCCATATTGTCTCCCACAATGATGATACTAACTTCCATTCCAATCAACAATATGCAAAATATCGTTTTTCTCCTAATCCTCACCATTATTTGTTACCTTGTGTCTTTCTGTGACAGCCAATGTAACTAGAATCAGGTGACACCCCACCCTCACTGGGGTTTTGATTTGCATTTCCCTGATGATTGGTGATGTTAAGCATTTTCTCATGTAGCTGTTCACCATTTTTTGTCTTCTTTTGGGAACTTCCTGTATAGATTTCCTTCTCATTTTTAATTGGATTGTTTGGGTTGGTTTCTTTTTCTGCTATTGAGTTGTTTGAGATCCTTATATAGTCTATTAATTAACCCTTATCATATCTATAAGCTGTAAATAGTTTCTCCATTTTGTAGGTTTTTCTCTTTTCTCTTTTGACTGTTCTGTTTGCTGTGAAGAAGCTCTTTAGTTTGATAAAATCCATTTGTCTATTTTCACTTTTGTTTCCTGTGCTTTGTGGATCTAGTACAAAACATCTAGTATAAAACATCTCTATGTCCTGAAACATTTCCCCTACATTTTCAAAGGCTCAGGTTTTACATTAGATCCTTAATTCTTTTTGACTTGATTTTTGTGCATGATGAAATATGAGTTTGTTTTTATTCTTCTGTTCATGGATATCCAGTTTTTCTAGCACCATTCATTTAAAAAAATTGTCTTTTTTTCCTACACATGTTTTTAACACCTTTACCAAAGATCTACAAGTTGTATTTGTCTATCTCTGTATTTTTATGCTAATAATATGCTGATTTAATTACTGTGGCTTTGTAATCTATTTAAAAGTCGAGTAGTATAACGCCTTCTGATTTGTTTCATTTTTCAATTGTTTTTGGCTATTCAGGGACTCTTGTAGCTCCATTCAAATTTTAATAGTGTTTTTTGTAATATCATTGGTGTTTTCATAAGGATTATGTTACATCTATAAACAACTTCGGGTAGTATAGATACTTCAACAATATTGACTCTTCCAATCCATGTACACAGGATGTCTTTTCTTGTCTTTCTGTCCTCTTCAATTTCTTTCTTTGTGATTTATCATTTTCACTGTAGAGATCTTCCACTTCTATGAATAAATTTATTCCTAGGAGTTTTGTTTCTTTGTAGCTATTAAAAATGGGATGATGTCCTTGATTTCTTTATAAGGTAATTTGCTATTGGTTTGTAGCATTGCTACAGATTTATGTATGTTGCAACCTTGTATCCTGCAACTTTGATGCATTTTTTATTGGTCATAATAGCTTTTCAGTGGCATTATTGGATCATTTCACTTGCAAACTGTGACAATTTGATCTCCTCCTTTCCTTATTGGAGGGCCTTTATTTCTCTCTCTCTTCCCTAATTGTTCCAGCTAGCACTTCTAGAACTAGGCTTAATAAGAATGGTGGAGGCGGACATCTTTGTTTTGTTCCAGAGCTTGGGAAAAAGCTTCAGTTTTTTCCATTCAAAAAGATATTAGCTTTTGGTTTGTTATGTATGACCTTCATTATGTTGAGGTAAGCTCCTTTTATACCTAATTTGTTCATAGATGCTTTTTGGCACAAAGGGAAGTTGAATTTTATCAAGCGCCTTTTCTGCACCTACTGAGATGACTATATGATTTTTGCTCCGTATTATGATTGTTGATTGTGTGCATGGAATCACCCTTTGCATCTCTGGGCTGAATCAACTTGATCATAGTGAAAAATCTTGTTAATGTGCTGTGGGGTTCTGTTTGCTAATATTTTATTGTGGATTTTTTTAATTTATGTTTATCAAGGGTATTGGCCTTTTTTCATGTCCTTGTCTGGTTTGGTATCAAGATAATGCTAGCCCATAGAACATTTAAAATAAATCCCTTCCCTTCTAATTCTTAGAACAACTCAAGAAAAAGTGATGCTAATTCTTCTTTAAATGTTTGATAGAATCCATTAGTGAAGCCATCTGGTCCTGGGCTTTTCCTTGGTGGGTGACATTTTATCACTGATTCAATCACACTACTCAATATTGACCTATTTAGATATTCTATTTGTTCTTGATTCCATCAAGGTGAAGTATGTGTCCAGGAATTTGCCCACCTCTTCTAGTTTATCAAACTTATTGCCGTGTCATTTTTCATAATAATCTCCAATGATCCTTTATATTTCTGTGGTGTTGAGTTTTTTTAATCCTTGTTTTCATATATTTGAGTCTTCTTTTTTCTTAGTCTAGTTAGTGGGTTGTCAGTTGTGATTCATTTTCAAAGCACCAGCTTTTTCTTTCATTTATTTTTGTGAATGTTCCTTTCTTTCCCTGTCCCCTCTCCTTCCCTTATTTCCTTCCTTCCTTCCTTCCTTCCTTCCTCTCTCTTTCTTGGCTGGCACTGGGGTTAAGCTGGGCATCTTATTCCAATCCTGGATCTGGAATTTGGAAATATATGGAATTATCTCACTAGCTCTAACATCTTGACATGTAGGTTTTGAATTTTTAGAAATAGCCCTTTTTTAAGAGAAAAATTATGATTTGTAGCAACAAAAGAGAAACTTTGGAACCAACTAGAATTGAATGTGATTCTCTCCTTTACCACAATCTTTGTGGACTTGGATAAATTGCGTATCTTTCTAGCCTGTCCTTAAAAGCTACATTGAACCACTCCAATATGCCAGAGAGTGTACTAAGTACTTCACATGCCATTGCTGCAAGATAACTCCACTGCAATCCACACTTTGTACTGAAGAAACAGAGCTTTAGAAACATTAATGACTTTCTAGAGGAAACTGCATAGCAGACTCCAAAATTCACATTTATCCACAAGGTGACATTGTATGGTAATACTCAGTTCACAAGAATGTTATAAAGGTTGAGTTGACATTGTAGGTACTTAGTCTAGCATTCCATATGTGGTAACAATAAGCGTAGTTTATTGTGAAGAACCAAGTCTGTCCTTTTGTAGATTTTCCTTTTGCTTTTATCTGTAACTTCAAGCTATAGGAACCAATCATTGCGTATTTTGAAAAGGAGAGATACAATGCAACACAATGAGGTGCTACTTGGGTCAAGATGCTGTTTACTTTTAAGATTCATTCCAGAGGCAGAAGCTTAGATGCTAGTTAGTACACCTATGTCCCGTATTGGAATACTTAGATGCTGGTAAAGAAACCCTATGCCCCATATCAAATACTCATCTCTGGCTCCTGACTCCAGCTCTCAGCTAATGCAGACCCTGGGTGCTAGTGGTGATGACATGAGAAGTAACTGCACTCCTGCCACTCACATGGGAGACCTTGATTGAGTCCCCAGGTCTTGGCTCTGACCCTGGTCCAGACTTAGCCATTCCAGGCATCTGGGGAGTGACTTCAAGAATGGGAACTCTCTCTGTATCTTTCTCTGCCTGTCTGCATCCTGCCCCACTTTAAAATATAAATAAGTATATTTTTTAAAAGTCACAGCAAAAAATATGTGAAGCTGACATTTCCATAGACAGTGGCCATCCATAAAGGTGAGTAAATCAGCAGAACTGCTAGCAAACTACTGTGCTACTCATGAATTAGGTACTAATTTTCCATTCTAAACACACACACACACACACACACACACTCACACACACACACACATACACAGGAACGAGAAAAGTGAGGTAGAGAATGCCCACCTGACTCTTCAGAGAATTTACTCCTGGCTTTCCCATGAGTTATCACCTCAGTGCTTCCTGTCTAACTCTTCATGGCCTTGAGTTGTCACTCCATCCCCTATCTATCAGAACTCAGAGAATCTATGATTTGCATCGGATGCAAACATTGTTGCACCTACAGGATACAGAAGATAATGGATACATGTTAATGTAATCAGGAGTTTAGTGATGTTGAGTAGAAGATAAAATTCTCTGATCCATTGTAGGCCAAATTTTTCCTTCTTCTGTCCAACTTTGTTCAGGATCCTTTTTATTCCACTTTGCCCCTGGTGTAAGTGAAAATTAAAAACCTTCTTTCCAACACTCAATATCAAATGCTATCTCCCTATGCACAGATTTCTGGGACAAAGTTTCACCTTTTGCTACTTGATTTCACACAGCAAAGCTGTCTCTCTTTGTCTTAAGAAATAAGGGGGAAATGTGAATAGAGCCTGTCCAACACCCACAGTACGTTAGCTCACTCTGGGAGTCACGTGAGCACCTTTACATCTAAGCAGCCATAGAGATGATGGAGTAGAATCAGGGCCTACTGCTCCTTATTCTTCCTGCCCTTTAAAAATAATGACTTCTTTGTGGAGAGGCTATTTTTTTATTAAAGTAATTCATCTCTTTCTCAGTTTTTCTGTGTCAAATGAACAATGTAATTTAACAATGACATTTTGGCTAATCTATGGATTCAGACAGCTAGTTATATAAAAATTAATTGAAGAAATAGAAATTACTGGGGCTGGCACTATGGCATAGTAGGACAAGCCTCTGCCTGTGGCACCGGCATCCCATATAGGCGCCAATTCATGTCCTGGCTGCTCCTTTTCTGATCCAGCTCTCTGGTATTGCTTGGGAAAGCAGTGAAAGATGGCCCAAGTGCTTGGATCCCTGCACCCATGTGAGAGACGTGAAAGAAGCTCTTGACTCCTGGTTTTGGATCAGCTCACCTCTGGCCATTGGCAGCCATCTGGGGAGTGGATGGAAGATCTCTCTCTCTCTCTCTCTCTCTCTCTCTCTCTCTCTGCCACTCAACATCTTAAATAAATAAAATCTATTAAAAATAGAAATTATTTTCACTATATAGTACTACTGCTTATTCTGCATTAAATTCCAGTGTAAAGCTGAAACATAAACCCAGCTGTTATGGAGATGAGCATTTGGTGCAATAACGAAGATGCCACTTGAGACATCCATGTCCTGTACTGCAGTGCTTGGGCTCCAGTTCTGGCTCTGCTTCAGACTCCAGTGCATGCTTGGAAACAGCGGGTGATAGTTCAAGTGTCTCAGTACTCACTGCCCATGTGGGATGCCTGGACTCAGTCCTATGCTCTTGACTTCCATCTGGCTCAGTGTTGGCTGCTGTGGGCAATGAACCAGTGGATAGAAGGTATATATATTCTCTCTATCCCTCTCTCTTCCTCTCTCTTTCTCTGCCTTTCAAATACAACAAAAATAAGTAAATGATTTTAATGAAGTCTTCCAACAATATTCATAGTGTGTTTACATGTATGTGTTTGTTTCTGCATCGAGCAATAGATTTAAGATCTAAGACAGCAGAGTAGATCAAAACATTACACTATGGCCGGCGCCATGGCTCACTAGGCTAATCCTCCGCCTGCAGCGCTGGCACTCGGGTTCTAGTCCCGGTTGGGGCGCCGGTTCTGTCCCAGTTGCTCCTCTTCCAGGCCAGCTCTCTGCTGTGGCCCGGGAAGGCAGTGGAAGATGGTCCATGTGCTTGGACCCCTGCACCCGCATGGGAGACTAGAAGGAAGTACTTGGCTCATGGCTTCAGATCAGTGCAGCGCGCCAGCCATAGCTGCCATTTGGGGGGTGAACCAACAGAAGAAGACCTTTCTCTCTGTCTCTCTCTCTCTCTCTCTCTCATTGTCTAACTCTGCCTGTCAAAAAAATTACACTAGGTCATACTATTTAATTTTCATGTAACTCAGTTTCTTTGCATATAAAATTGGGATGATAATGGCTTACAGATTTCATATCAAGATGAAAGATCATGAATATAATGAATCTAGAGACAGTGAATATTAAGCCTTGTTATATACCATGTGCCTATGTAAATACTATGTGGCCTTACACACATGTACACTGCACATATGTGGAATCATCAAAGTGCTGCAGTGGCTCCATCCCCAGCAAGCAGCAAAGCTCCTAGAAGGTGCTGGTAAAATTCACCAAGGCTCAGATGACTTTGAGAGGCAAAGCACAGGGGCAGAGATGCTTGCCAACTTCCTCTGCTTATCTCCAGTCAGAAGTAATAGGGCTGTTCATTAGGAGTGACCATAAACTGTTCTTTGCATTTGGAGAGTGATTGTGAAGCTATTAAATTGACTCTCTGGGAATAAATGGGGAAACAAATCAGCCACAGGCGTTACCTTTGTCAGCTTCTATCCGTTTCAGCTGGCTCTGCCGTTCTATTACTGGACTCCAACAGACCACGTGACCCAGCGGGCGGATAACTCATTTGAGAGTCACAGAAGTTAACTTCACTTTTCAGTATTTCTTCCAAAGCTGCTCCTGGCAGTATGGAATGAGTTTCCAAATAAAGAAGACATAAATTGGATTCCCAAGTGAACATCTCATGTATGGAACAACTTGAGACAAGTTGTGTAACTTTCAAAAACCAGTTTCCTCATCAGGAATATTTCCTAACAAAAAGGCTTATTCTCACAAGTTCAAGTTCACCTGGGTAAAGCACCTACTCTAGGGCTTGGTAAACTTTAGCTTGTTGATAACAGTTTATTTCCCATACTTCTATCCACTCTGTGACACTGTTTTAGATAAATGCTAAATATAGGGATGTTCTGATCTAGCAGAACAAAGTCATGTAAATGTTAATGTCCTCAACAAAAAACACTGAATTCAAATTAATTTCATCAACACTATAGAAGACTCACGTTTCCTGTGTATGCTACCTGTCTTTAATACTATAGATAACGAAGTCAGCAAATATCATATTCAGATTTCACTAGTGAGAGGACTTTCAACACATCTGCTTTGCTTATATGATATCCAGACATACCTAACAGTTCCACAAAAGATATGTTGTGGGGAAGACATTGGGTTCAACATTTAAGACACTGATTAAGATAACCAGATCTGGCACCTGATACCAGCTTTCTGCTGAGGTAGTGCCTGGATTCCTACCACCTGCATGGGAGACCTGACGGAATTCCTATCTCCAACCTTGGCCCCTGGCCAGGCCCTAGGGCTGGTGTATAATTAAAACAAAGACTTTCCAAGCTTCAATTGTCATATCTGTGAAATAAGGATAGTAGTGCTTATTTAGTAGGCTTTTTGTGGTACTTATGATAATATCAGTGAAAGTGCTAAGTAAAACTTAAAATATTTTGTAAGTTCTTAGCATTTTAAAGAAGATGTATTTATTTGAAAGGCAGAGTTACCGTGAGAAAGAGGGAGAAATAGAGGCGTGGGGGAGCTCTTCCATCTGCTGGTTCAGTCCCCAAGTGGCCACAACATTCAGGGCTGGGCTAGACCAAAGCCAGGAGGCAGGAGCTTCATCCGGGTCTCCTAAATGGGTGCAGGGGCCCAAGAATTTGGGCCATCCTCTGCTACTTTTCTAAGTACATCAAAGGGGACCTGGATGGGAAGTAGAACAAGGGGGACTAGAACCGGCCTCCATATGGGATGCTGATACAGCAGGTGGCAGCTTAACCCACTACACCACAGCATCAGCCCCTCTGAGCTCTTTTTCCTATTAAGTCAATAGTGGTTATTCTTTGAAATAGCAGCGCTCAACTCAGAAATTCACTAACTGCACTTCTCACATTATTTATACTGGAAAATGTTAAACACATATTTTAAGTAATTTTAAATCAAAGCTGTAAATATTCCTAAAATGGTAAAATGTAGCAGTATCTTTGTCCATACTCCAAAAAAGATCCTACTTTCTAGAAGGTCAAAGTACAGTTACACAATGAATGAAAATAGGTAGATTTGTAAAAAAGTAGATGGATAGCTTATGGTGAATCAATTTCTTTTGTTTTTCAGTATTAATCTGTGCAATGTGTTAAGCAATCACTTCCTGCCCAAAGTCCCCGATGCCTGATGAAATGTGCTAGTGAAATTCTCTCTGCTCTACAGAAGTTAGAGATTCTTGCTCAACTATTTGGTTTGATCCCCAAGCCCTGAAATTTATCGTTTGATTTTCAGGTATAACCTGATGCCTAGAATCTGCCAATTCCATTATAATCAAACACATCCCTCTATGTAATCAAATTATCAAGAGCAATAATTATAAAATTTGTCCCTTGGGACGTTTTGCAGATAGAAACTATGCCTCTGTTCTGCATAGACACACTTGCCCACAATTCTGCCTGGTATTGCAGGAGTTGGCCATCCACCAGGAAGCTTCAGGTAAGAACAACTGACATTGAAGAAGCGGGCATGTGTGATTCAGAGTTTAGGAGGGGCAAATGGTGATTTCCCCCATGAGTAAGTCATAGTTACCTTTCTGCCTCTGTCACTAGCACAGTGGCCTGACCAGGAAAAGTCTTCAACTAGAAGACTCAACGAAAGAATGAGTGCAAAATTAAGTTTAAGATATAGGTGGGGAACAGCCAAGGAACCTGATTCTCTGGTATGTAAAGGAATAATCAAATCCTTTCTTTGAAAATGCTCTAAGATAGAAACCTGTGAAGCTCTGTGGACACTGTTTTAGCATGGCCAGCTCACTCGAGGGCCCAAGAAGAATTAACCAATTTCACACAGTGACTGATTTACAGAAAAGAAACAAAATACATCTGGGACATATGAGTCTCTGGAGAGCACAGCTTTTACTTGATTGAGTTGAGCGAAGCATTGATTCTTGACTCGCTCACAGATAGCCTTCTCGTTTGCTGGGTAATGACATCACAATGGCATTCTGTAAACCCCTCCTGCCTTAGGACTGAGAGCCCTGGACAGATGCTCTCCCACTTCCCTATCCTCTCTTGGGCAGGCATATTTGGAAGATGATATTTTAACCACAAAGGTTGTCACACCTTGCTAATTGTATCTGTTAGTAGCAACCAACCCGGGAGTCTGTGTCAGCATTACCCACGCCCATATTCCAAGGAAACTCCAGCCCCCAAGAGAAGGGGTAGATGGCTCTTGTTTGTAAATTGATGGTATGTGCAGCTGTGAATGTGAAGAGAAAATACAAAACAAAGATGTCTCTGGAGGATCGGGGAGGAGGTGGAGTTTCCCCAGACACCAGGCACAATGGAAGCCTCTCCTTTAACACCTTACCTTCCTGCCATTTCTAACACAAAACATCATCATGTATTTTAACTTACCCACTTCCTTTGACTACCAGAAATCACAATGCAAACCAAACAAACAGAAGTAGACTTAAAGAAAGGGGCAATTGGTCCTGATTGCATATTTATTTTGTTGGTAAGTAAAAATGGCAACAATACTTTAATACTTGGACAAATAACATGGGATTGGCATTCAAAATTCCAGTGGGTATAAGCAAGAAGTTGACAATTTGCAATCAAATACTAACATCATGAACAACCGTTCTCTCCACACCAGTTCTTCCTGCCTTCTTTTTTTCTTAATTTTGACAGTACTAAGTCATTTGGTTTTTCTCCTGGTATTAATTCCCACAACCTGATACTTTTTAAAAATCCATCAGGACTGAAAATGCTTCTCTTTGCTTTTCTCTGTACCTCCAATTTATACTGTCACTCTCACTCTCCTAACTCCAACATGGCACCAAGCTAAGAAAATAAAGTCAAAAGATTGAGTCATTTTTTAGCAATTGTCATTTTCCCTTTCATTGAAGATGCAATTTAACAGCTGAAAACTGAGAAGAATGAGCAATTCTTTTATTCAGGGTTCTGTAGAAAGTCAACAATATTAGGCAGCTGCCTTTAGGAAATTCAGCAAGCGCATTGACAGTAAGAAGCAACACAGAGATTGCTGGGAAAAAATGACAAAATCTGTGTATGACTTTAGCCTCTTGGATTTTTATGACTTTAATGTGATAATATGCCCTTCCCGCCTTATGTTCACACACATTCTTGTGTGATTTCAATACACAACACCACTGAATGGAATTGCGTCTGGTAGCCCAGTTCACCAGATCTGGAAGGTTAATTCTGTTCCCTTTTGTTTGGAAACAGGGGGAAGTTATGACTAAAAGTTCCATAATGAAGTGATATCACATCAGTATTCTAACAATGACATTTTAGAAACTTCCTGAGTGTGGGCATCACCACCAGCCTGCAGGGACAGGCTGCAAATGTCCTTGGCCTGGGAGAGTCTCCAGAACACATGTTTGCAGGGGCCTCCCTCACCTGCCTCAGTGTTTATTTGCTAGTGCCCTCGACAGGGTACACTGGCTGTATAGCCTTGGCCAGGCTCACTGTCTAGGAAGATAGTTAGGGATTCCATCAATAAATTTCATCACACCACACAAATACCTGAGGATGTCCCAGGAGATCACTGAAGAGCAAGTTCTGAAGTTCAAAGTCATGCTTCCTGGTTCTGTAATTACAGAGCTAAGAAGGAAGTCACAGAAGGCTCCTGGGGAGCCAGGAGGAGCTGAAATAAGGTAGGCTTCTGCTTATAAAACAGGGCTGACTGCAGCTGTGTGAGCTGAACTTTGAAGATAAAAAGGACACTTTACAAAAGAGCAGGCTCTGGCTTTTTATTTGCCATGCCCAAAGAAACAAATTTAAAAGATATTAGGCCCCATTCAAAGATATTCCGAGAAAGCAGGCCATTTGGAAAAGACTTGTCTTACTTTTCATCCAACTAGTGCTACACAGTTTTTATTAAACAATTCCACTCTATTGTACACCTACTAGGTGCCAGACACTATATAAGCATTAAGTATATAGAGACAAAAAAAACAAAGCCTGGATCTCCAAAAATGTGATGTATAATTTGAGGAACAAATAAACAAATATAAAATTACAATCTAAAATGCATGAAATGTGTTGAGGAATCTGAAAAGTGATCTCCAGTGACTGACCATACACAGATTTTTCAGCTTCCGTAAACACAGAATGTAGGGACCAACGCTGTGTCGTAGCAGATAAAGCCGATGCCTGCAGTGCAGGTATCCCATATGGGTGCCAGTTCAAGTCCTGGCTGCTCCACTTCTGATTTAGCTCTTTGCTCTGGCCTAGGAAAGCAGTAGAAGATGGCCCAAGACCTTGGGGCCCCGCATCCATGTGGGAGACCCAGACAAAGCTCCTGGCTCTTGGCTTTGGATCAGCACAGCTCTGGCCATTGCAGCCAATTGGGGAATGAACCAGCAGATGGAAGACCTCTTTCTCTGCCTCTCCATCTCTGTTTTAACTCTGACTTTAAAATAAATCTTTCACCAAAAAACAAAACAAAACAAAACAAAAATAACAGAATGTACTGAGCTCAATGACTTAGGGAAAAGCTTTGGCACTAAAGATAAATGAATATGCCAGGCTCCTGATATAATACAGGCTGAGTAGAGAACATTCTAGAAAAAGCACTACATTCTAAACACATGTCTGGTACTATTTTTATGTTTTGACCAAGTCTAATATACCTGGCTCTCAGCTTCTTCAGTCCTTAAAATTATCTAAAAGATTTCAAAGCTTATCACAGTACTAAAACAATATTATATGTATTAAATGTGTAATACCATAAAACAGTTTACATCTCAACATTTTCCCACACAGAATTTAAACTTTTTGATGATTTTTGAGTATCAGTTTTCATTTAACATCAACATATGCTTAAAAGGAAGTAAACACACAAAGGGCTTTGATTGATTTTCACTATACTGTGACATTAAATAATTGTATCAGTCAGTTAACAGATTCACAGATAATAGATAACACACTCATAGTAGAATATGCCAAAGGTCAAAATGACCCTCACAAAGGTCAGTGTAGAAGAACCACAAAAGATAATGTAATAACAAGAAGAGAGAGTAGTTACCAAAATCCAAAAGAATAGAACCGATAAAGGACCACTCCCAGTTGATACTCAAACAGCCCAAAGCAATTTCACAGAGACTCCCCATGGCCAAACCCAACTGGAAACCCTAGATTGTTGATGAATGTCCAGAGGTCAACCTTCTGAGGGCAGAGCACAGGGTGGAGAATGGTGAAGAGGATTTGCTGTACAATCAGAAGATATCTAGCATGTCTGTCCCTTTATACCCTTTAGTATCTACTCTGATCCCTTATCCAGATAAAAGGTTCAGATCCTCAGAGCAGGTATTTGGCCTGGTAGTTAGATGGCTGCCGGGATACCTGGGTCCCACATTAAAGTGCCTGGGTTCTACTTCCAGCTCTACTACAATTCCAGTAAATGCAGGACCTTGGGAGACAGCAGGTAATAGCTCTAGCAGTTGTATTTCTGCCACCAACATGGGAAAATCCGGATTGACTTCCTGGCTCCCATCTTTGGTTCCTGGCAATTGTGGACATTTGGGTGGTGAACCAGCAAACAGGAGCTTTCTCGGTCTCTCTCTCTCACCCTCCCCCCTACCTCCCACCAATCTCCACCAAATACATTTGTGTACTAAATATACAGGTTGTACAATATCTCATTAGAACAGGGTGATGTCAATTTGGTCATCTCTTACTGAAACCAGTAGTCATCATTCTTGCCCATTATTTGAGGAAAGAGGGGAAAGAGGAAAAAAATATAATTATAGAACAAAACAAAACTGTCTGCTCTTGTAGCTCATAATGATACCAAAGTTCATATTTTTCTCTCACCCTATCCTGGGTGACAGGATTTCAGTTGAACAAAGTAGGAGAGATGCTCATTTGTGAATGAAGGTGAAATGAAGACCTTTCATAGCAAACAGAAATGGAAAGAATTTGTCACCATTCATCCAGCCCTGCAAAAGATGCTTAAAGATGTGTTACACACAGAAACACAGAAACACGGCCATCAATATGAAAGAAGGTAAAGGAAAGAAACCTCACAGCAAAAGATCACAGGAAGTTCAAAGCATATATTAGAAAATATTTAGAGGAGATGTACAATTTGGAACATGCTCAATCGGACTTGCCCCAAATGGTGGAGTTGGAATCGTACCAGGGGATTCCAATACAATCCCATCAAGGTGGCATGTACCAATGCCATCTCACTAGTCCAAGTGATCAATTTCAGCTCACAATTGATCACACTGATAGGTCTAAGAGTCAAAGGGATCACACAAACAAGACTAGTGTCTGCTAATACTAACTGATAGAATCAAAAAGGGAGAGAATGATCCAACATGGGAAGCAGGAGACACAGCAGACTCATAGAATGGCAGATGTCCTAAAGAGCACTCTGGCCTCAGAATCAGCCCTTAAGGCATTCAGATCTGGCTCAAGAGCCCATGAGAATATTTTAGGCATGGAAAGCCAAGACACTCTGGGGGAAAAAAAAAGAAGACCTAAATGAAAGATCTCTGTGAGTAAGATCCCAGTGGAAAGAACAGGGCCACCAAAGAAGGAGGTACCTTTCTCTGAAGGGAGGAGAGAACTTCCACTTTGACTATGACCCTGTCAGAATAAGATCGAAGTCGGTGAACTCAAAAGGCTTCCATAGCCTTGGCAACTCATGACTAGAGCCTAGGGAGATTACTGACGCCATAAACAAGAGTGTCAAATTGTTAAGTCAACAACAGGAGTCGCTGTGTACTTACGTCTCATGTGGGATCTGTCCTTAATGTGTTGTCCAATGTGAATTAATGTTATAACTAGTACTGAAACAGTATTTTTACACTTTGTGTTTCTGTGTGGGTGCAAACTGATGAAATCTTTACTTAATATATACTGAATCGACCTTCTGTATATAAAGATAATTGAAAATGAATCTTGATGTGAATGGAATGGGAGAGGGAGCGGGAGATGGGAGGGATGCAAGTGTGAGGGAAGTTATGGGGGTGGGGGAGCCATTGTAATCCATAAACTGTACTTTGGAAATGTATATTTATGAAATAAAAAATGGTGAAAAATAATAAAAAAAAATAAAAGTACTTTTCTGGTGTAGTTTCCCAAACTTTAATGTCTAAAATATCTAAGAGTTTAGATGTCTTGCTTACTAGTCTGTTGTTGATTTCAAACATTGACAGAACTGTTGCGGAAGTTCTGCATTAAATCCTCCAGGTTCCCTGCAATTCTTTGCTCTCACTGAGTTGCAGGTATCATATTGTCTTTGTGGTAACTGGGATAAGTCACCTCAGAGAGATGGTGACCCAACTGGCACTAATATCACTAACTCCCAAATCACAGAGCCTGGAGAGAAATACTTCCCAAGTGATTGTAAAGCATAGCAGTGACTTTTAGTCACTTTTTGGTTCCAGAAGCCATGTGTTCTGGCTGAGAGAACTTTGCTTATGATAAAAAACCTAAGAAAGATGCTTGCTTATGTTATATACGGCATACTGTCAAGCAGCACCTCGATTTCACAAGGTGTTTCCTAACTAATACCAGAACTGAGTATTCAGCAGGCCATCTAAGAATTCTCTCAAGCCAAAGCGCTCCTTAGTAGCAAGTCACATGCTAAGACAACTGGTGTACCTGCACACATGTTGCAGTGATATATGTCCCTGGGCTGCAAGTGATGTCTTGACTGAGAAAAACATCCTACAGGTACATGAATGGTGGTTTCAACATCTCTGGAGTATAAATCTACCCCCTCAAAGGCACCTCCTTCCGGAACTGTGTGCTATTGGAAACTCATCTAGTTAATTGATAGTGTGAAGAGTCAGGAATGGCAGTAGTCAATTGAAGGGAAAGGCATGTTTTTGAGGCCATGCACATCTCCCACCCCTGATACTCTGGCCCCTTTGCACTTGGACCCATTTTTAAAAAATAGAGAGCTGCACAAGCACTCTTGTCCATCCCCACAGTGGATGGCTTCTGATGGGATCAAGCATGTGGGACCTGAGCATTTTCAATATGCTGTACCCGTTCAAAGGGGGCTACTCATCACCTCTCTCAGATACCTTTGCCACCAGTTTTTCAACTGTGGTATTTCCAAGTCCATGACCAGCCAGCCAGACCATTATCTATTGCCCGTGAGTCATTGTAGGTCTGTTTTTCAGGCTGTCTGCCTTTCCACACAAAATATACAGCCAGATGTTGCATGAGGAGTTGTGTTCACTGGAGGATTGATACCACTGTCCTACAGGCCACCCCGAGTGGGACGGCAGTGCAGCAAACTCTTGCTGCTGGTCACTGACCTACTATACAGATACATCTATAAACCAGGCTTGTGGCTTTTTATTTCAGAAATATGGGACTGATAAGGAAGTTTTTACAGTGCTGAGTCTACTATGCATTCTACAGCTGGGGAAGCAACCCGAGAGTGTTCCTGCTCCCTGCGAACACACATTTAGACAGATATTGGTTAGGACTCCTACTGAAACATGAGTTCCACAGTCCCTGCTCTGACTCAAGAACTCTAGAGGGTCTCTGGGGAGCACCTCAAGTTCAGACACAGTATTGAACAAACCCTGGAAGAGCTGAATTCCTTCCCATCCAGTGGATCCTCACTCTGGTAAATTGTTTTAGGAATATTGGAGAAGGCTTGGGGGTTTATTGTACAGTTATTCCTCAAAATGACCTTACATGTCCTCAACTTGATGGATTCAAGGTCCATGCACTCACTTAGAAACTAGATAAGAGTCTGTAAATCCTACTTAAGGCAATTCAAATTGGTTTTCTTCACAGCCAACCTGAATTTTGGCTGCCTATGTATTTCAAGAAGCTTTTGCTGGGCTGCTGAGCTCTTTCTTTTCTTAGGAGCCATTGCCAAAGATCCCTACAGGTCAAAATAATCACCATTTTAAACATGACTTTATTGTAGTAATTACATCACCACCTGTTCTTTACAATTCCACATGACATTATTCCCACTGAGGTCAGAAAGAAACCCAATTGTACTGAAATGTCCCTACATTATAGCTGGCCGCAGAGAAAGGGAAACTCGCTATAGGGTGGTGCCCTCACCACTGCTTCTGTGAAAAGACTCCCCTCCATGTTTCCCCCAGAGCGCGTGATTGAGGGTGTTAGGCAGACCGTGTATAACAGATCTATTCTGTCATTCCCATATCCTGGGGCATCAGACACCTACATTTTCATAATGCAGGGGGGGTGCTAACAGTTTAATTTATTAATAGTAAACTGACTTTGAGGACACACTTAGAACAGCCAATCCAGCAAACGATTCATGCTTCTGCCCAGTGTTTTAGCCAATGCATTAGATTCTGAGTCCCAAAAGGATTCACTCAGTTCAATGAGTTCAGTTTTACCTGATTATATTTCATGTCTGTTGGAGAAAACGCTCCACAAATCCAATAATAATAATAATAATAAATAATGGCAAGGTTGTTACTCTTTTTCATTATTATTAAGAAAGGTATTTATTTTTATATAGAATTTATTTTAGCATTATTTCAAAATACATTTAAATTGCATGAATAATATAAAGAACTCCAATATGCCTTTTATCTAGATTTCACAAGTGTTAATTTTCTGCCTTGTTTATAATTTTGTGTTTCCTTGTTTCCATGTTCACATCCTCATGCAATTTTTTCTGAATTACTTGTCATTTAAGATGAAATTGCAGATATTGCTTACCATAAATTACTTCAATATGTATTTTCTAAGAATGTGGACATTTCCAATTATCAAAATCAGGAAATTTAAGTTGAGATAAAATGCTATTATGTAATTCACTATCCTTATTTGGAACTTGCAACTTGTCCCAATAATGGCCTCTATTGCTAGTTTTCTTAGATAATACATCATATTTAATTTTCTGTAAGTTTCTCACCCTTTTTTCATTATTGAGTTCTACCCTCTGAAATTTTTAAGTGTATGACAGCCTATGGCTAACTACAGGTACAATGGTAGACAGCAGATCTTTATAGCTCATTTATCTTGTTTACAACAGAAATGTAATACCTACAGGTTTTAGTGACTCCTCATTTCTGCCTCCCTAGAGCCTTAGAAACCACCATTCTACTTTGTTTCTCTCAGCTTGACTATTTTACATATCTCATGAAAGTGGGATCATACAGTGTTGTCACTCTGTTACTGGCTGATTTCACTTAAAATAATGTCCTCCGGGTTCATCCATGGTGTTACAAATGGCATGATTCCATGCTATTTTAAGGCCAAATAACATTCCACTTTGGGTATATACCACATTTTTTTTAATCCATTCATCCATTGATAAAATCTTAGCTTGCTCACACATCTTGACAATTGTGAATAATACCACAAATACTTTAAGATATTAATTTCAATTTTTTAGGATATATAACTAGAAGAGGAGTTATATGATCTTTCTGCTTCAATTTTTAAGTAACCTCCATATCAATTTCTACAGTGACTTATGCTTTACATTCCCACAATCCTTTGCTTTCTTGTAATAGTTATCCTGACAGATGCAAGGTGGCATTTTATTGTGGTTGTACATATTCTTCCTTAATGATTTGTGATGTTGAGCAGATTTTCAAATAATCTCTTGGCCATTCATATATCTTTCCAGAGAGATGTTCTTTAAAGTCCCTTGCTCATTTTTAATTGAGTTATTTGGGTTTTTTAGCTAGTGAATGCAGAATTACTTTGTGTATTTTGTATATTAACTCATTGTTGGACATATGGCTTACAAATATTTTCTCCCATTCTGTGAATTACTTTTTATTCTGTTGATTGTTTCCTTTGCTGAATAGAGGCTCCTTAGTTTGACACAGTCTCACTGTTCTACTTTTGCTTTTGGTGTCATATCCAAAAAAAATCACTGTCCAGACCAATGACACGAAGTTTTTCCCCTAAGTTCTTTTCAGAAGTTTTAGTTTCAGGGCTTCAAATCTCGAATCCATTTTGTGCTGTTAAAAAAAAAAAAAAAAGATTTACTTATTTTATTTGAATTGCAGGGTTACTGAGAGAGGAGACAGAAAAAGAGAGAAATATCTTCCATCTGCTGGTTCACTCCCCAAATAGCCACAAATGCCAGGGCTGGGCCAAGCCGAAGCCAAGAGTCAGGAGATTTATCAGGGTCTCCCAATTGGGTGCAGGGGTCCAAACACTTGAGCCATCCTCTGCTCTTTTCCCAGGTGCATTAGCAGGGAGCTGGATCAGAAGTGGAGCAGCCAGAATGGGATGCCAGCATTGCAGGTGGTGACTTAACCCACTGTGCTAAAGTACCAGCTCCTCACTTTGCGTTCTTTTGATTTGTGGTTAAAGATAAGACTATAAGTTAATTTTCTACATGTGGATGTCTAGCTTTCCCAACACTGTTCATTAATGAGAATAGTCCTTTCTTCATTGTGTAGTTTTGGCATCCTTATTAAAGATCAATTGGCTACATATATTTGTGGGTTTAATTCTAAGCTCTCTATTTTTTTCATTGGTCTAAATGTCTGCTTTAATGACTGTAAATTACATTTTAATAACTGTGACTTTTGGAGTATAATTTGAAATGTGATACCAATAGTTTGTTCTCATTTTGTAAAGTTACTTTTCAGGGCCACTTATGGTTTCATATGAATTTTAGGATTTTCCTTTCTGTCTAAAAAGATTAATCATATTTTAATAGGGATTTCAATGAATGTATAGTCCATTTAAGGTAGAATTGGATTTTTAACAATACCAGCCTTCCAATACATGAATAGAAAATGCTATTCCCAGGCCGGCGCCGCGGCTCAATAGGCTAATCCTCCGCTTAGCGGCGCTGGCACCCCAGGCTCTAGTTCTGGTCGGGCGCCGGATTCTGTCCCGGTTGCCCCTCTTCCAGGCCAGCTCTCTGTTATGGCCCGGGAGTGCAGTGGAGGATGGCCCAAGTGTTTGGACCCTGCACCTCATGGGAGACCAGAAGCACCTGGCTCCCGCCTTCGGATCAGCGCGGTGTACCAGCCGCAGCACGCCAGCTGCGGCGGCCATTGGAAGGTGAACCGCAAGCAAAAGGAAGACCTTTCTCTCTGTCTCTCTCTCTCACTGTCCACTCTGCCTGTAAAAAAAAAAATGCTATTCCCTTCACTTGTATGTTCCTTAATTTCTTTCATCAATATCGTATAGTTTCAACATATAAGTCTCAATCCTGTGTTTAATGCTATTCCTAAATATTAAGTATTTTATTCTTCTAATGCTATTGCAAATGAAATTCTTTACTCTTTTCTTTTCTTTTCTTTTTTTTTTTTTTTTGGACAGGCAGAGTGGACAATGAGAGAGACATAGAGAAAGGTCTTCCTTTTCCATTGGTTCACCCCTCAGTGGCCACTGCGGCCAGCGCACTGCGGCTAGCATGCTGCAGCCAGTGCACCACGCTGATCCGAAGCCAGACCAGGTGCTTCTCCTGGTCTCCCATGCAGGTGCAGGGCCCAAGGACTTGGGCCATCCTCCACTGTACTCCTGGGCCACAGCAGAGGGCTGGACAGGAAGAGGAGCAACAGGGACAGAACCCAGCACCCTGACCAGGACTAGTACGTGGTGTGCCATTGCCGCAGGCAGAGGATTAGCCTATTGAGGTGTGGTGCCAGCCAAAATTCTTTTCTTAATTTCTTTTTTTTAACAATTCGTTGTTAGTGTACAGAAACATAATTGATTTGCATGTGGCTAATTTTTTATCCTGAAAATTTACTGAAGTGGCTTATTATTTCTAAAAGGTTGATTTTTTTTTTCCTGAAGTCATTATGGTTTTCTATACAAGGATAGAATCAGTAAATAGGAATGACTTTATTTCTTCCTTGCCTATTCAGATACATTTTCTTTCTTTCCTTTTCTAATTTTTCTGGTTAGGACTTCCAATACTATCTTAAACTGAAGTGCAAGAGTGGACATCCTTGTCTTTTTCCTGATCTTTGAAGGAAACCTTCCAATTTTCCCTAATGAATATGATGTCAACTATGGACTTTCCACATATGGGTTTTAGTGTGTTGAGGTAAATTCATTCGGCCTAGCTGGTTGAGAACTTTTTAACATAAAAGTATTGAATTTTATCAAATGCTTTTTCTGCATCTATGATCGCATGATTTGCTTTTTTCTTTTTTTTTTCTTTTTTTTTTTTTTTGATAGACAGAGTGGACAGTGAGAGAGAGAGACAGAGAGAAAGATCTTCCTTTGCCGTTGGTTCACCCATCAATGGCTGCTGCAGCCGGTGCACTGTGGCCAGCGCAACACGCTGATCCAAAGCCAGGAACCTGGTTTTCCATGGGGTGCAGGGCCCGAAGACTTGGGCCATCCTCCACTGCACTCCCGGTCCACAGCAGAGAGCTGGGCAGGAAGAGGAGCAGAACCAGAGGGACAGAACCAGCACTCCGACCAGGACTAGAACCCGGGGTGCCGGCACCGCAGGCAGAGGATTAGCCTATTGAGCCAAGGCACCGGTCTGATCACATGATTTTCATTCTTC
Source organism: Sylvilagus floridanus (assembly GCA_949820135.1). Lineage (NCBI taxonomy): Eukaryota > Metazoa > Chordata > Mammalia > Lagomorpha > Leporidae > Sylvilagus > Sylvilagus floridanus. Next base: position 31,554,384 of record OX463246.1, on the reverse strand, counting down.
ATTCTGTTGATGTATCACATTAATTGATTTTTGTATGTTGAACTATCCTTGCATTCCAATGATAAATTTTACTTTTTCATGTGTGAGATCATTTTAATGAGCTGTTAAATTTTATTTGCTAGGGTTTTGCTCATGATTTTGTGCATCTATGTTAACTGGAGATAGTGACCTATAATTCTCCTGTTATATCTTTGGCCTTGATGGCAGGAAAATACTGAAGCTGCTATAAATAATTATAGACCAACAAATTGGCTAACATAGAAGAAATGGATTATTCCCAAAACATAAATCCACCAAATCAAATCATGAAGAAATAGAAAATATTAACAGATCAACAATGAATTGGTTGAGTTAGTAATAAAAAAAACTCCATCAAACAGTAGAAAATGACTTCACTGAAAATTTCTACCAAATGCTTTAGGGGAATTAACATGAATCATTCTTAAACTCATCCAAAAAATGAAGAGGAAGGAGCACTTTTAACCCATTTTATATCATCATTTACTATTTAAGTGTACAGACAAAATCTTTTGGAGTAGTGCTGGGCGAAATTGAGATCCAGCTCTTTTCATGAATTGTAAGGCAAATGTGATGAGGTGGTTGCTGATGAAGACTGATGACAACTTCTGAAGCAACTGTCTCAAGTGAAGTCATTGAAAGGCTTTCAGCAGTGGAGGGATGGTCCTTCCAGGTGGGGGAGGAGCAGGCGCAGCCCCCTTACCCACACAATACCCAGACAATTTAGGGGAATTTAGGCGTAAACATTTATTAGACTTCTTCCTTTCTGACAGCATTCAGTCTATCAGGGTCTCACACCATCTCCATACAAACTTGAAAGTTTTCTAAGTTTAATGAGCCTGGCAATACTTTATCCCTTACAATCAGAACCCAAGCTTGGTTAAGAAACACAGTCAGCTCAAGACTGACCAAGAGATATGACTCCAATCTTCTCTTTCCTCTGATACCTCATAAGATCTCCCTTTGTTGCTGTCCTTTCCCCAAAAAATCCAAAACCAGAAGGCCAGAAAAGCCTGCTTACCTAGTCCATCCAGTTCAGCCTTCGGAAAAAAGAGCAGGGTGGAAAGTGTTAAAAAGTGGGTCTGGGAAAAGAAACAACAGGCATTCTAGAAGCATCAAAACTGGACTTTGACCAACCAAAAAGCTGAAGAAAAAGGAAATTATCTAACTCCAAGGAAGTTGGAGAAATAGACTCAGAAATGAACAGGAGACTTGGTTAGAAACAGGAACTACAGGGCCGGCGCTGTGGCTCAATAGGCTAATCCTCTGCCTTGCAGCGCCGGTACACCGGTTTCTAGTCCCAGTCAGGGCGCCGGATTCTGCCCCAGTTGCCCCTCTTCCAGGCCAGCTCTGTGCTGTGGCCAGGGAGTGCAGTGGAGGATGGCCCAAGTGCTTGGGCCCTGAACCCCATGGGAGACCAGGATAAGCACCTGGCTCCCGCCATCAGATCAGCGCGGTGCGCCGACCGCAGTGTGCCGGCCGCGGTGGCCATTGGAGGGTGAACCAACGGCAAAAGGAAGACCTTTCTCTCTGTCTCTCTCTCACTGTCCACTCTGCCTGTCAAAAAAAAAAAAAAAAGAAAGAAAGAAAGAAAGAAAGAAAGAAAGAAAGAAAGAAAGAAAGAAAGAAAGAAAGAAAGAGGAACTACAGAAACAATTCAGTGAAGAAAATTCTGAGACTTTGCTGTATATTTAAATTCTAGGGTGGGATTAAAATTTTGCCCAGCTTGCCTCATGTGCCAAATGTAGTTATGAAGACCAGGACCCCTGATTCAATATTATTAGACTGTTCCCCATGGGACAGAATACCCAATATTAAAAATCAGAATGCTCTCCAAAGAAGAAAACTGTTGGGCAGCCACAGAACAGTGCTTGCCCACTTGAACTGCGGAAGGATTTCCTGGTGGATGACCAAGGTGATCCTGACCTGCACACCCAGAAAGTTCTGCTACTTGCAGAGCAGTTTCCCCATCTACAAAAGCAAAGGGAATTGGAGCACTGAGCTGCAGCTCCGAAGTCTGGTCAAGGTGAGATTATCTGGATTATCTTCCCCACTCTGAACACCAAAGCACTTTAAATGACCCTCTCTCATGTCATTGATCACTTTTCCTGTATTATGCTAACTTAACAATATGTCACATCAGTGCTACTAATGGCACATGCTAATGAGATGAGATGAGTGTAACTTGTTTTTCTATTCCCCATGTACCTAGCTTAATACCTTAAGCTCAATAAATATTAATTGAATAAATGAATTAAAAAGCAACCTCCTCAACCATCCAAAAATGATTGCTTGGTGTAGTTCAAGATGCAAGCACATTTTACATTCTTGTCACTTACCAGGGGCATCATGGATATTATTCCAGAGTTGTAAAGTAAGAATACAACTTAGAAATAATCCAGTTTAGAAAACTGAGTGAAAATGGGCTTAGATCTATGCTCTTGTAGCAGATGGAAACTCTGATTGAAATGATCATTTCATTTCTACCCTCTCTGGGGACCAAGGGAAAGTCACTGACTACGAGCTTACTCCACTTTTACTAGAGCCTCTGTAGGACTTCTAAAGGAGAAAAAACTGATTTTTTTTCCTTCTGCTGAAAAAAATCCCTTATATGACTCATATTGTGTTATGTGAAAAATAGTTGTTAGATGATTTTAAAATGTTAGAATTAGCTATAATATTAATCAATTTATAACCTATACTATCTGTTAATGGAACCAAGTTAATTAGAGCTTAAAAATATTCTTTTAATGGGACAAAATCAATTTTATGGCCAACCAAAATCTCGCAACTACAATAATATATCAAAAGATTTTTTTGAATTTCTGTTTATTTATTTGAAAGACAGAGCTAGAGAAGTAGAAACAGCAAGAGAGAGATCTTCCAGCTGCTGGTTCACTCCCCAAATAGTTGCGATGACTAGAGCTAAACCAATCTGAAGCAAGGAGCTAGGAGCTTCTTCCAGGTTTCCCACATGGGAGCAGGGGCCCAAGGATTGGGCCATCCTCTGCTGCTTTCCCAGGTGCATTAGCAGGGAGCTGGATCAGAAGTTGAGAAGCTGGGACTCAAACTGGTCCCCATATGGGATGCTGGCACTTGTAGCCTGCTGCACCACAGAGCTGGCCCCTCAAAAGATTTTAAAATTAAAAAATCACAATGAAATAAAATGGAGACTATACCAGAGCATTGATACAAAAAACTTAACTGAGTTAAAAATATATTATGCAAGAGTTGGCATTGTGGCACAGCAAGTTAAGCAGTGCCTACGATGCCAGCAAACCATGAGTGTCTGCTGAGTCCCAGCTACTCCACTTCCGATCCAGCTTCCAACTAATGAGCCTGGGAAAGCAGAAAAAGATGGTTCAAGTACTTGGACCCCACCATCGATGCGGGAGACCCAGGTGAACCTCCTGGCTCCTGGCTTCTACCTGGCCTAGCCCCAGCCATTGCAAAGAATTGGAGAATGAACCAGCAGATGGAAGGTCTCTCTATATATATTTCTCACCCCTCCAACACTCTGTATCTCTGCCTTACAAAAAAATAAATAAATCTGAAGAAAAAAAAGAGAAAAGAGGTTGTGCCATTTTGGTATATTCAAGGAAAATTTAACCTAGCTAAAATGTTAAGACTCTAATACATGCAAAGGAACTTCAAAAGTTCATGGAAAATGGAATTCAAAGCTGAGTTTATTTTGGTGCAAAAAAATTTTTATTTATTTATTTATTTTTTTTTTTTTTTGAAATCTACATATAGGGGCCGGCACTGTGGTGTAGCAGGTAAAGCTGCTGCCTGCAGTGCCAGCACCCATATGGGTGCTGTTTGGATTCCCGGCTACTCCACTTGCAATCCAGCTCTCTGCTACGGCCTGGGAAAGCAGTAGAAAATGGCCCAAGCCCTTGGACCCCTGCATTTGCCGGGGGGACTTGAAAGAAGCTCCTGGCTCCTGTCTTCGGATTGGTGCAGCTCCAGCCGTTGCAGCCAATTGGGGAGTGAACCAGTGGATGGAAGACCTCTCTTTCTCTGCCTCTCCTTCTCTCTGTATGCAACTCTGACTTTCAAATAAAATAAGTAAATCTTTAAAAAAAGAGAGATCCACATATAGTTTTTGCATAATATATATTTCCATGAACTTTTTGAAAACCCCCTTATGCACGGATTTCAAAAATTTTTTGCACCAAGTCAAGTTTATCTTTTAATTTCATTTTACATGAACTTTTTTTTGACAGGCAGAGTTAGACAGTGAGAGAGAGACAAAGAGAAAAGTCTTCCTTTTCTGTTGGTTCACCCCCCAAATGGCCGCTATGGCCGGCGCACTGCGCCAATCTGAAGCCAGGAGCCAGGTGCTTCCTCCTGGTCTTCCATGCGGGTGCAGGGCCCAAGCACCTGGGCCATCCTCTACTGCCTTCCCGGGCCACAGCAGAGAGCTTGCCTGGAAGAGGAGCAACCAGGACAGAATTCGGCAACCTGACTGGCACTAGAACCTGGGGTGCCGGCGCTGCAGGCAGAGGATTAGCCTAGTGAGCCTTGGCGCTGGCCTTTACATGAACTTTTTGAGGTGACTTCATATGTAGATGAAAGATCTAAACAAGTAATTTTAAAATTAAAAATGCCAGGCAACAGACATAAGAAAACCATTGACACCACTAATAATAGCAAAAATTAAAATTCAAACAAAAAGATAACACTTCAGATTTTTAGATAATAATTTAAAAAGTAATTACTAATACTTGCAAAATATGAGCCTTCAGACACTTCTGGTTGGAGTACAGATTATAATTTGGCATAGAAATCAAATGTCTTGGAGCTGGCACTGTGGGGTAGGGGTAAAGCTGCCACCTGCAATGCTGGCATCCCATATGGGCGCCGGTTCTAGTCCCAGCTGTTCCTTTTCTGATAAGACTCTCTGCTATGGCCTGGGAAAGAAGTAGACAATGGCCCAAGTTCTTGGAACACTGCATCCACGTGGGAGACCTGGAAGAAGCTCCTGGTTCCTGGCTTTGGATCAGCTCAGCTCTGGTAGTTGCGGTCATCTGAGGAGTGAACCAGCAGATGGAAAACCACTTTCTCCCTCTTTGGCTTTACCTCTCTCTGTAACTCTGCCTTTCAAATAAGTAAAAATAAATCTTTTTTAAAAAGCCTTTAAGAGTCTTTCATGAGCCTTTAAGATATTTGATATTCTGTGACCCATCTATTCTCATTTTTTGAATCTATTCTAAGAAATGATTTTAAATGCCAAGGTACACTTTGTAAGTAGCTACTTATTGTGAAAAATCTCTCCTTAATCAAAATTTTATTAAGGACTCATTTATTCATTCTCAATATGTAAGAAAAGGAACTGAAACACCCCATACACATATATCATTATGATCCATAGTTACTCATTGCATTCCTGCCCTTCGTTCTGACAGTAATGACCATATATAAGAATCCTTGCAAAAGTTCACGGAAAAACAAAAGTATGAGCTTATTCTTGTGCAAAATATTTTGGAAATCCATATCTAGTTTTTGCATAATAAAGTGCTCCATCTATTATAAAAAAAAAACTTTACACCAAAGTAAACTCTTATTTTTAGTTCCATTCTACCATGAACTGTTTGAAGTACCCTGGTATTGGTAAGTTATGCAATATGATAATCAGCGTCCTGACTGCTGCTTCCTGGGAGTTTGGTTGGGTTTTCTCACATATAAAAATAAGATGACTATAATTTTCCCTTTAAATGTCATGCCAAGCCAATGACAGAAGAAAAAAGATTGTGAACCTTAGCTCATGTCCCAGAAAGATGTGGGAGGAAGTGGGGTGGAGGCAAGGATGACAGCATCAAGAGCATCAGTTTGTTGTGAAGAAGCCTCTACACCTGGAGCACTATTGTTGAGTGAAAATTAAGGCCACGTGTTTGTCTGGACTTGGAGGATCCCATATGCTCCACAGCAGAAGCAGTGAAAGCTTCAGCACTCACATCCAGAAAATACAGCGAGAAAGATTGAATACAGGTCCCTTTGATACAGAGGTGGATTCCATTACCCCCAATCAATGTGTTAAATTGCTAAACTGGGAGATTTGCCAGTTTCCAGATTGCTTGGACGTGTATGACACTCTCTTGGCCACAAATTCGTCCCAGCCTCTGTCAGTCTTCCCCCATGAGTAGAGCCATGACATGGTGTAGATTTAAATAAGCATGTTTCTTTTACTGTGGATTGATGAGCGGCAGACACACAGGAAACAAATGTGCATAGAAAGAACCAACAGTTAGACGATTCTTCTCTGATGACTGGCCCCTATTTTATTTCTTAGCAATAATCCACAAGATCCAGCCATTTCTTTTTACCAGCCATGATCACTCTATTCTCTAACATAATTTTACATTTACTGATGCTCTAAGGACAGAACCCTTTCTAATACTAAACCCAAGCCTCCATGCCTTTAATTTACCATGCAGCAGTGCACTTAACGTGCCAGCTTGGGGGTGCATTTCCAAGTAGCTTTCTGTTGCTTCTCCGAGAGCGTGAAGTTATGGCTGGATTTGCACAGCGGTCACCAAGTCGCCACAGGGGTTTGTGAAATGTAATCAGGGAGCAATGCTGTGTGTCGGCACTGTGCAGCCCCTGGAGCCAAGTGCTACATAAATACAAGGTATTAGAATGTTTTGACCTGTGGGGTGGATGGTGCTTTGATAACATCTTCATCACATTGTACGGTGACAGGCCTCTGCAGAAATCACAAGACAGTCAGCAGCCGGCTTGTCTTGCTGTGTAAACCTCAGTGGGAGGCAGGCAGACCTGTACTGCAAGCTGACGTGCCTTCCGCACACCCAAGATTATCTATCTCCATCTTTTATTAATTTCCGCTTTTTCACAACTGAAAATACGCGGCCCCAACTGCCTCTTTTCATTAAACAGACTCTGATACGTTTCAGATGAGCCATAAAATCTGTTCTGTGCTTTTTCTGCATAAATGAACATTTAGGAAGAAGGAAAAAAAATTTCCAATCAGATCCTTCTATAGATTAGATGTTATTAGTTGAAAAGATGATTCTGGATGGTGTTCACTGTGGAGACAGGGGCATCCAGGGAGCTCCCTGAGAACAGAAGGTGGAACCCAGAGCACCTGCATCTCAGTGACAGAGCCAAGTGCTGTGTTTCTCACCTTCTTAATAGCTGGGTGATAGGGAGCTCTCCAACTGCTAGTGAATCTGTAATAACAGAAACCCCTAACACTTTGCTCAAATGAAATTTCCGATGACAGTGGCTCACAGCAGAGTAATTCTTATTTATACATCTTCAACCATGTGAATTTTTAAAGGGCAAAAATCCTGGCTTGTTTATGCTTGCAGGAAACACACAAGGTGAGGCTCTTAGTGTGTGTCGACTAATGGCAATAGAAACTGCTTTGAGGCCCATCACCATCTTCATCAAATACTCATCTTGGAAAGCAAAAAAAAAAAAAAAAAAAATAGGGGGAGTGAATGCTTTAGCCAGCAACCCATAACTACCCAAAGTAGAGGCAGCAAAGGGGTCGGAGCTGACAGGACCAGAATTACAATCAAGTCCTCAGACTAAGGGGAATCTGCATTGCATTCATCCTACGCTATTTTTGCTTCTCAAATACATGGTTGCACGTGCACACTTTCATCACATGCACACATTCCATCTGGAGACTGGGAGGCAAGTGAAGCCTTATCTTAAAGCAGAACTTTGGGGAAAATGGATCATGCAGTCAGCTGATAGCAGTTATCAGCCACTCTAATTCAAAGGTAAATGTGAACATGTGCACCCACAGACTTATCATTTAATGTTGATAGCAGGATAGTCTATTTTCAAGATAAGATAGAAATAAAGGCACTGGCATAAATGGAGAATGTGCAGGATCCACTCTGGTAGCTTGCCATGAGGTTTAGCTATGGTGGATAGTACTATTTCCTGGAGACTCTGTAAGCACCCCTTCAGGAGTGAGTCCTTCGAAGAGCCCCTTTAATTGAAAATGTGGGCTCCCGCCAGAGAGCAGAGCTTGGGGTTGGGAATCTAATTACCTACATCTTCTTTTAAATGAATGCAACATGACTGAATGGCTGCATTTCTCAGGATGTTGTCCTGACTATAAGTTCAATGTTCAGTCTTTAATCAGAAACCTGACCCAGGAGATAAATGTGTTAGCTTTCATCATGACCCTCCACTGATTAAATTTTGCACAAACTCAGAGAATTAAATGGAAAGAGGAAAGTAAAATTGGTGTTACTCTGTTTTCAGCTGTAATGTCTTATTTGTTGAGATTACTTCGAATAAAAATTTGCATGCTATAGTTTAGACTTCATCTGAAATAAAGAAAGTTTATTTGTAGTTCAAATGGATTTTAGCTCTTGGGTTGCCAATGACTTACATTCATTAGATCAGTAATTGTTATTTGCTGTGCAGTTTATTAGGTAATGATTGCTAAATAAGATAACGTAGGTGAAAGAGAACTGATTGAGTATTTAATCATAGACAGTTTAAAACACTAAGTGGAGAAATTACACTCGTGTGCACATTAGAGGCTAAGAAAGCTGTGTGTGCCACTGGTAGTTTGTGAGAGAAAAAGGTGCTGGTTTCTAGCCACTAACATAAACACATAGAAATCTTCTGTAATTTTAAAGATGAGAGAGTTGAGCCATATAAAAAGATTAAGTGGCTTTTTCTGAGGCACATCATTAGTTAATAACCTACGCAGGAGCAGTACCTCCATCAATCAGGTATCAGATTAGGTCAAGGGGTTTATCTATGGAATGCACATTCAGTAAATGTTCCTTGAATGAGTGAGTGGTGTACAATTAGAAAATTAATAGCCCTGCCATTAGGAAATTAAATCTCAATCTCCTATATAACCTCCCATATAATAGACAGACAGACAAAAAGATTTCACAATCTCAAAACTAGATCATTAATTCATTCCTCTTCCCATTAGGGAATATTTTTGCTATCTCTTTAAAAATTTCTACGTGTTCAAAAGCAAATACTCTAGATAGTAATAATATATGAGTCGTGTCTAGCCAAATGTCTGGGTAAAATGTTTCCAATTATCCAATCTCATTTTCCTCTTGACAATGGGTTTCAAAAGAAAAATTACATGGGAATCTCCTTCCTACCTTTTGGGAATTCCAGAGGCCTCTCCTCTCATGATAATTTAGGAAAGAAAATTGTACATTAGAGGAGGACAGTAGTAGGCAAAAGACAAAAGATCCAGGCTTTTCACATAGTCAGGTTCATATCACTCTGTGGCGGAGAGAATAAGAATATAGACCATTCAACCTCCCTCCTTCCTTCCTCAGTCCTCTCTCTCCCTCTTTTTTCCTAATTGCTTGCCTTCTTCCTCCTTCCTTCCCCCTTCCTCCCTCCCGTTCTCCCTCCCCCTCTCCCTCTTCCAACTCCCTCCCTCCTTCCTTCCCTCCCTCCTTTCTTTCCTTCCTTCCTTCCTTCCTTCCCATTCCCTTCTCCTGAGTCAGATCAAATTTTTAAAGCACATGAATACCATAACTTAATCCTGAACCCACTATCCACTGAGTCCATGGCATTCCTATCATTACAGGAGGCCAGACACTGCTAGATTACAAAGAAGTCAATTCTTACATTTAGGATTTTCAAATGTGTTGCAAAGGTAATCGCTTAAAAGTCATTTTTTTTTCCTATTTCAAGTCAGGATTTTAAAGGGATAAAGCATTTTTTGAAACAGCAGTTTTGATAAAAATAAGAGCATTAATTTTATATTATATACAATGAGATTAGGAAAAAATGCCAGATTATGTAGCAGTCATTTTCACTCTTAAAAAGAATAAATTTCAACCAGCATGGAGGAGGAAAGGATAGAGAAGGAGATAAAAAGAGAGCCACTGGCGGGGTCTCTCTAAAAGGAGATTAGGACTGGGGGTGGCGCTGAGAGCACAGGAGAAATGTGCCCACTCCTCTGCCCCTCGTCAGGGTATTGGGAACTTCTTGGAAGGGTGTTCCATTTGGCCTGGGCATTCTGAACGGAATGATAGCAGGACAGAGGTACACAGACCAGGTCTGAGTATGCCCGATCCTGAGGCTCCACAGCCCAGAGTGGTTGGACCACAACTGAAGATTTCCACTGCATGGGAACCAGAGTGACCAAACAAGAAAAGCAGAAGTGTGCCATAGCTGGCATGCACGCACCTGCTTACAGATGCTGCTGGCCTGTTGAGCTGAGGTGAGCTGATTCAGGAATGAGGAGAGCAAGAAAGATACCTGGCAAGATACCAGACACAGGTGCCAGTCGCCCTCCATGCCAGCATGGATTTTAAGAGTGGCAGGTAGATTCAGATCTGACCAGAAGGAGAAAGAACCAGAGCCCTGAAATCTCTCTCTGTGTAAACTCTGAATGGACAGAACTATTGTGAGCAGATTAAGAAAGAAGATACGCCCGGCAGGTTCAAGGAAGAGTAGGGGAAGAAACAGCAGAGAAAACCCTTCCGGAACTGGAGATTCACAGTGGACCTGTGTGGAGAGCGTGGGAGCCCGCAGTTTGGGACACCAGCAGCAGATTCAACACACCAGCGCTGGAACGCGAGGTGAGCAGAACCTCAATAGCCCGAGATACCAGCAGGGAAGCGGAAAAGGGAGCCTAGAGCGAACAAGGCTTGAAACCCTGCGGGGAAAAGTTCACCAGGCTAACTAGAAGAGAGAGAGAGAGAGAGGGGAAAAAAAAAGTGACCCATACGGACACGAGCTTCTCTCTCTCCGCTCACCTCTCAAAGGTGAGCAAGACAAAGAGCAGGCGCCATTTTGGAATACGTCATAAGCAGGGTGACCTCGGGTCGGCACCGGCCCCAAGCCTAGCAGAAAAACCTGACTCTGGGTGGGAGGGGTGAAATAACAGGAGATTAGAACCTAATGAATGTGTGGTGCTAATGAACTGAGACTGTGAAAAAAGAGACAGTGGGGGAGAGAACTCACGGAAATCACGAATTTATGTGAGTACTCTCCAGAGACGCTACAGTTCAGTAGCCCTGGCAGCCCAGTGGGAGACTACAGGAGAATCTCAGCCCACACAAAGGGCCGCAAAGATTCCTTCTCTGGTCCTTGGGAAAGAGCTTCTGAACTCTGGCTCCTGTGGGTATATCATTTGCCTGCTAACCACCCCCAATTCCATTCAGCTGTGTGGAATTACTTCCCTTTTGAACCAAAAAAAATAAATAAATAAAAAATAACAGAGAGAGATTTACCACGCCTAACATGGAGTGTCTCCTTTGACACACCCTCAACCCTGAGGAACCAAACAGAGCTCTCAGGCCACACCCATCTCAAGCCTCTAAGGCTCCATCAAAAGCAGACAGTCCACTTAATCTAGAGTCATAGTATAACTAGAAAAAAACACCACAGTGAAGAAACCAATATGCCAAACAACAAACGCAAAAACCAAGGTAATAAGAACAAGGAAGACACTATGGCATCCCCAAATGAAAAAGACACCCCAATTCAAGATTACAAAGATGATGAGATAGAAGAGATGCAAGAAGCAGATCTCAAACAATTGAGAAGAACACTAAGAAGTACTCAAAAACAAATTCTTGAACTACAGAAATCCTTAATGGACAAGGTAGAAAATCTCTCTCGTGAAAATGAAATATTAACGAGAAATCAAGCTGAAATGAAACAACTAGTAGAACATGAAACTGTGATAGTGACGAGAAATCATAATGAAGTGAAGAATTCAATAGATCAAATGAAAAACACATTAGAGAGCCTTACAAACAGAATGGGTGAGGCAGAAGAGAGAATATTGGACTTAGAAGACAGAGCACAGGAAAGTATACAGTCAAACCAAAGAAAAGAAGAGGAAATTAGAAATCTAAAAAATATTGTTGGGAATCTACAGGATACTATTAAAAAACCCAACATTCGAGTTCTAGGAGTTCCTGAAGGCATGGAGAGGGAGAAAGGATTAGAATGCCTTTTTAGTGAGATAATAGCAGAAAATTTCCCAGTTTTGGAGAAGGACAGAGACATCCTAGTACAGGAAGCTCATAGAACCCCTAGGAAACATGACCAAAAGAGGTCCTCACCACGACACGTTGTAATTAAACTCACCACAGTGAAACAGAAAGAAAAGATCCTAAAGTGTGCAAGAGAGAAATGTCAAATTACACTCAGAGGATCTCCAATTGGGCTCACGGCAGACTTCTCATCAGAAACCCTACAAGCTAGAAGGGAATGGCGAGACATAGCCCAGGTACTAAGAGAGAAAAACTGCCAGCCCAGAATATTATATCCTGCCAAGCTCTCATTTGTGAATGAAGGTGAAATAAAGACCTTTCATAACAAACAAAAATTGAAAGAATTTGTTGCCACTCGTCCAGCCCTGCAAAAGATACTTAAAGATGTGTTACACACAGAAACACAGAAACACGGCCATCAACATGAAAGAAGATAAACGAAGGGAACTTCACAGCAAAAGATCACAGAGAATTCAAAGCATACATTTGGATAAAGAAATTATGGGACATGTACTCTATAGAATACTATACAGCAGTCAAAAACAATGAAATCCGGTCATTTGCAATAAGATGGAGGAATCTGGAAAACATCATGCTGAGTGAATTAAGCCAGTCCCAAAGGGACAAATATCATATGTTCTCCCTGATCGGTGACAATTAATTGAGCACCAAAGGGGAAACCTATTGAAGTGAAATGGACACTATGAGAAACAGTAACTTGATCAGCTCTTGTGCTGACTGTTGTTGTACAATGTAATACTTTATCCATTTTAGTAATTTTTTTATTCTAGTACTAGTGGTTGAACTCTGTAATTAACAAACAATTATTCTTAGGTGTTTAAATTTTAACTGAAAAGTGATCCCTGTGAAATATAAGAGTGGGAATAAGAGAGGGAGGAGATGTACAATTTGGGACATGCTCAATCGGAACTGCCCCAAATGATGGAGTTAGAATTGTGCCAGGGAATTCCAATACAATCCCATCAAGGTGGCATGTACCAAGGCCATCTCACTAGTCCAAGTGATCATCTCCAGTTCACAATTGATCACACTGATAGGTCTAAGAGTCAAAGGGATCACACAAACAAGACTAGTGTCTGCTAATACTAACTGATAGAATCAAAAAGGGAGAGAATGATCCAACATGGGAAGCGAGATACACAGCAGACTCATAGAATGGCAGATGTCCTAAATAGCACTCTGGCCTCAGAATCAGCCCTTAAAGCATTCAGATCTGGCTCAAGAGCCCATGAGAATATTCTAGGCATGGAAAGCCAAGACACTCTGGAAAAAAAAGAAGACCTAAATGAAAGATCTCTGTGAGTGAGATCCCAGTGGAACGAATGGGGCCATCAAAGAAGGAGGTACCTTTCTCTGAAGGGAGGAGAGAACCTCCACTTTGACTATGACCCTGTCGGAATAAGATTGAAGTCAGCGAACCCTAAAGGCTTCCATAGCCTTGGCAACTCATGACTAGAGCCTAGGGAGATTACTGATGCCATAAACAAGAGTGTCAAATTGTTAAATCAACTTCAGGAGTTACTGTGTACTTACTTCTCAGGTGGGATCTGTCCTTAATGTGTTGTCCAATGTGAAGTAATGCTATAACTAGCACTGAAACAGTATTTTACACTTTGTGTTTCTGTGTGGGTGCAAACTGATGAAATCTTTACTTAGTATATACTGAATCAATCTTCTGTATATAGATAATTAAAAATGAAAAAAAAATCTTGGTGTTAAATTGGAAATTGCCTAGAAAATTAATCAATTTTTTTAAAAAAATATATCATGTAGGATCTCTGTCCTTAATGTGCTATACATTGTGAATTAATACTATAACTAGTACTCCAACAGTATTTTTCACTTTGTGTTGCTATGTGAGGGCAAACTTTTGAAATCTTTACTTAATATATAGTAAACTGATCTTCTGTATATAAAGAGAATTGAAAATGAATCTTGATGTGAAGCAAGGGGAGAGGGAGTGGGAAAGGGGAGGGTTGCGGGTGAGGGGTAAGTTATGGGGGGGGAAGCCATTGTAATCTATAAGCTGTATTTTGGAAATTTATATTCTTTAAATAAAAGCGTTATAAAAAAATAAAAATAAATAAATGCAAATAGTATAAAAAAAATAAAAAGAAGATACGCCCAACTACGGAGAGTAAATCTTGAACATCCAGTTCATGGTCAGCCAAGTGTATGTCTGCTACCCTCAGAAAACAAAGGCAGAGCTACTGCATGTTAGTGGATCAGGGCCCAGAGTCCCACCCCTTCAGCTTCATCTGTCAATCTTCTTGGGCAGGATTCTTCAATCTGGGGGTGATTGCCATTTGGTATTACACAATTCTTTGTTGTCCATGTGTTGTACGATGCACGGTGAAGTCCATGACCTCCATCCACCAGAACAGGGTAGCAACCACTGCTCCTCTCATCACCTTGTTTCCAGACATTGCCAAATGTCCTCTGGGGATGAGCAGGTGGAGAGCCACTGATCTCAAACATCTCTGGGCAACCCTTGGAAAGAAACCATAGAACTCCTTGGGCACAGTTCAGATACATGCCATCAAGTCAACTTCCTACTCACATATGTGCCATCAAAGCCAGGGTAAGTAAACAGATTTTTATTCTCTTCACTGTAAAGAAAGAAGATGGTGAGGACAACATCCTGGTTTCCTGACACTAAGTTGTGTGCTTTGTCTACCTAAAATTTCAAATATCTCATAAAGCCAGCCCAGAACCTAGCACTTAGCAGCAACTTGCAATTATGGATCAATTCAATGAATAAGTGCTTCGTCCAGTTGGGCCATGCAAAGACCTTTCCAGAAATCTCAGTGCTGATTCTGACACCAATCTGCTCATCTATGATTCCAAAGTCAGGGTGCAAACTATTACCAGCCGATTTCCAACTCAATCCTGCCAGACCTCTTATCTTTCAAGGCTTCACAGATGGTGAACGTGGACTGACACTTCGTTTTTTAGAGGGCCCATGGGTGACAGACTTGCTGAAGCAGCTGCACGTGCCACCTGTTCTAAGCCCCATCTCCATCCTGCAACAGGTAAGGCTCCTCGAATTGGTTTTTTCCTCTGCTTTGTCCATGTTTCTCTCGCAAAGTTTCAGGTGGGTTGAAACTGATCATAGTCTTTTTTGCTTGTTTGATGTTCACTATGTCCTAGCACGATGCTGGGCACATAATGGTAGCTGCCCAGATTTGAACTGCTACAGAAATGTTTTCAATCTTCTCAGAAAGTGGATTCCCTGAGGATCGTACTCTGTCTGCCACAAACAGACCAAAAACCATGAGTCTGCTGTCTGTCCTGATGTATTAAGGCGCAGTGGGATGGCACACTATCTGACATCAGAAGCCAGTGGCAACTTTTCAATCTGTGTTACTAATAGAGATAAATGTGCAGCAGAGGTGGCAAACTGGCTGAGGGCCTACCAGAGGCAGCCCGAGGGTAAGTTCTGCTTGACCATTTATTAAAAGCACATGTTGCCCTCAGTCAGTACAAGCAACTTGGCACTGGGCTCACGTCACTGGATAGGTGACCAGCATTTGAGCTTGCAACACCCATGGAGAAGTATAAGTTAATAACATGAGTGATTAGCATGAGTCCAATTGGAGCTCAGGGGGGATGGAGCTAGCTGGGTCCTACAGCTCTGGCCTTTGTGAATGTTAACCACCATACTCTTCTCTGGACTCCTCAAAAATAGCCCATTCTCTCTTCTTCCATCTCCTATCTGAAATTACCAGAGAAGACTACCTAAATTTGGACTTTCATCCTAATGCTTCTTGTTTCCAAGGCATTTGCCTTTAAATCGTCACCCAGCAAACACCCTGACCAGGTAAGCCTTTTCATACAGGGTGACAGAGAATATCAAATGTGAAAGAGTGATGGGAGAGGCAGCCGTAACATCTGACTTGTGTGCCTATCCAGTTGTACATATTTCATCAAATTCTAAGACAGTGGCATTGTGACTGACTTTTAACTTGTAGGCTTGCTCAGTCACTGTGCTGAAGCTGATGATGCTGTGTAGCAAGAACACTTGGAGCCCCTGGAGAAGTCATTCACAGCTTCATCCAGAACCCTGGGGGTGTGGCTGGATGGCAAGGAGTGACCTGTGCTGTGCATCTCCATTGAGCTGTCATAGGAGGCAGTGACAGCCACAACTTTATCAACAGATATAGCTCGTGCAGCTCCGTGGGCTACAGCCCAGCTGCTCTCTCCCTTCTCTGATGTGCAATACAAATTAATTTGCCAAAACATCCAAGAGCTATCTTTGTACTAAATGATGCATGATTAAAAACACACACACACACTGGCTATGTCCGTCCCTGCCACATTCGGTACCATGGTTTGCTGAAACAGTTATGAGCCCATCACCATTTTGGGATGGCAACAGCTCGGTAGAGGCCAAGAGGACCCTGAAAATGCACTATGCTGCCACTTCTGGAAGGCACAGTTTCAGAATTGTTTGTTGCTATTTTCGAGCAAAATATTTCAAAGCAATCGAAAGTTTTGGGAGAGCAGGCTTCCCTAATGACCCTATCAATCCTCAACTCCACAGCATGCCACAGTCTCAAGTGCCTTTAAAAAATAATAGTCCAGGAAAGTTGCAGCTAAATGTCCGCAAATGCAAAAGATTCTAATCAGCAGGAAGGAGGGGAGACAGAAAGAGACTCTGGAGGGGATTAGTCACAGTTTATAAAACATTGATGACTTTTGACTACTGTGCTTTACTCTAGCAAATTCCCAGAGAAATTCAAGCATAACCTATAGAGCAGGATGTCTTCAGAGTGAAGGAAAACACCTGAAAATACACTTTCATTCGACTTTGAGGCACCTTTCATCGTGCATGACTACCCGGCAAAGCATTGCTGTTCATATTCCTGGGGTAGATTCAGTTGTGAAGTTGGTTAGCCCAGGCGCTGTGTGTTGCTCCGAACTTCTCAAGAGAGGGATTTACCACGTCTCTGTCAGTCCCCAAAAGGGCTACCATCCGGGCAGGGACAGACTGCCTGAGCACTTGCTCTTGACGTGAGCATCTCCGGCTCCCAGGGACAGGAGGGCCGCAGCATTGCCTGTCTGCTCACTTCCCAGCTTCCTGGAAGCAAAGTTCAGTAGCTGGCTTTCACTCAGGAGGCCATGGACATCACCGTCGCCATTGCAATTAAGTAGCACAACATCAAAGCTGGCTCTGCCTTTAGCAAGACAGAGGCTCAGTTAGTCAAAGGTCTTTGTTTCTTCCTTGTAGATCATCAAATTCTTTAAAAAAAATAATGCAAAAAAGAAAAAACCCTGCAAGGCAGAACAAGAACTATATTGAAGAAAAGTCAATAAAACAATTTGCTCTTCAAGAGACCGGCAAAGGTAATTTCCACTTTGATCTTCCATATCTGCATCTTGGTTTGTCCCTGATTTATTCGGTTTCTGAAGAAGCAGCTCCACTCTAGACTTTTTCATTAACACTTGTTTTGTTGGTTGAGGGCAAAGGCCTTTAATTATCTCCATGCAGAATGTCCTTATTGGACTCCAAAAAGCAAAGGTGCCCTACATCCAGGCACAAGAAAGTCTATAAGGGGAGTATTAAGTCCCAGAAATGACAGAGAAACCACTTTGCAAAGCATTGTAACCCGTAGCGAGTTAGTGGGCACATTAGAAGACCCACTGAAAACAGCAGAGAGGCCAAAATGCATAACTTTAAGCAGTTTTACACGGTGTCCAGAGGGTTTTCCTGGACAGCTCCCTATATGCAGAATTGCATAATCAATTAAATGTGCACTCTACTAAAGGGGAAGCTAAGCCCCATGCAAACAAATGTACCCAAGCCTATCCAGTGTATCCAACGTTGCCTGCTTAATGGCAAAGCCAGCACTGGCTCGTGGCTCCCAGACTTTCGTCCAGTCGCCAAGGGACGGCAGTGATGAGCGCCTCAGAAAAGCACAGTGCTGAGCCTGTGGGCAAGATGCCAGAACATCAGGACAAGGTGGTTAAGTGATTTAAAAACGAAATCAATCATCCGCATGTTTCAGTGGCATCATGCCAGACAACCAGCACACTAAATGCTGAAATGTTTAAAACTTGGCTAGCTTCTAGGGTAGCTTTAAGTAAATAGCAGTTTCCTTGTACTAAATGAGGCTCCTCTTGTCCTTTTGGGAATTTTTCCTTCTCTCTGATTCAGAAGAGTTTAGGTCTTCAACAAATGAAAAATCACTTCCTTTCTCATGATGGCTCATAAGATTAAATTCATTACAAACATCTTGCTGGTTGAAATGAGAGAAACATAATTATATACTTGAGGATTGTGCGAGGAAGGAGGAAACTGCTGACTCCCATTGCTATATTCTACACCAGTGATAGCCACTAGGAGACTATTATTCAATATACATACGGGAGGCTACCTCCAAAACTTCATGGAAAGCACTGGAATTGAAAGAGATGTATGTTTTGTTGCAAAAAATAAATTTTGACACCCATGCAAAGTTCTTTCATTATATGCATACTTCATGAAGTGTCTGAAGACCTCTCATTCATAGCAAAGAAACAACAACAACAACAACAAAAAGCAAACAAAGCAGAACAAAAAAACATGTCTTGTGAGCACGGTTGTAATGGAGGTGTGTCAGGTAGAGGTTGTGATCAGAGAAAACCTTGCAGGCTTCTAGAGGGAAGAGGTCCACAAGATGATGAGAATGGATCCTTTGCTGTGGAGGAAAATCATGCTGGGAAAGTAAGATGATGTTCATAAACCAAAAAAGCAACTCTCTATCCACACTGATGACTCAGTCTGCGGTGGTACCTGCCTGCCTACTAAGTCTGGTAGGCATGCAGATTTCAAGAATCAAACTCAAGTATCAGGGGCCAGTGTTGGGGCGCATGGAACAAGTTCCTGCCTGTGACACAGGCATCCCATACTGGAGGACTGATTGCAGTTCCTGCTTCCCCACTTCTGATCCTGCTCCCCGCTCATGTACCTGGAAAGGCAGTGGAAAATGGCCCAACTGCTTGGATCCCAGACCCACTTGGGAGACCAGGATGGAATTCTTGGCTCTTGACTTCAGCCTGGCCCTGCTATGGCTGTTGTGGCCATTCGGGGACTGAAAATAACAAACAGCAAACAGAAGATTCTATCTCTCTCTCTCTCTCTCTCTCTGTGTCTTTCAGATAAACAAACAAATAAATAAGTATTTTAGCAGACACCTTAAGGGGCCAGTGCTGTGGTACAGTACAGTAGGTTAATCATCTGCCTGCAGCACTGGCATCTCATATGGGTGCCGGTTCAAGACCTGGCTGCTACACTTCTGATGTAGCTCTCTGCTCATGGCCTGGGGAATCAATGAAAGATTTTCCAAGTGCTTGTACCCCTGCATGGGAGACCTGTAGGAGGCTTCTGGCCCCTGGCTTCAAATCAGCACAACTCCAACTGTTGCAGCCATTTGAGGAGTGAACCAGCAGACAGACGCCCTGTCTGTCTGTCTCTCTCTCTCTCTCTCTCTCTCTCTCTCTCTCTCTCTCTGTAACTCTGCCCCTCAAATAAATAAAACTTAAAAAAAAAACCTTGAGTATCAGCTTTTGGTTGTGAGAGATAAAAATGAAAAGCTCCCGTTCTATTCAGCCATTGCAAACTGGTTATCGCGTAGAAGTCCTAGGATTTGGCAGAATATAGGAAGAGGAGCTTAGTCATCTTAGTTAATATTCCTTTATGTTCATTAAACTTAAGTCTGTATTAAAAGTGCTTTTCAGAAATTCCCAGGAGGATTGACAAAGAAGGGTGGAAAACGCTGAGATGTCAACATTCCAGAAGCTAATAGGGGAAATCTGCAGCAGAGTCCCCTGGCCCTGGTACAGCACCCACGCCTCTCTCTATGGCCAGTGTATTCTGTCCTTACACAACACAGCTCTGCAGGAAGTCGATCAGGGGAAACCGAGAACCTACCAAGTCTTGCCACTTGCAAGGTGCTTGGCTTAAAGTGTGATCAAGTTATTCTAGCTGTTTCTAGACTCCTGAAGACCAGAGATGAGACAGACACAGGGACAACTTCCAACTCATAGCTCTTATTTGCTTCCACAAAGAATTTCTACATTTAACCATTTCACCAAATTAAATAGCACTGCAGCTTCCCACAGATGGGGGTAGTGAGTTTTAGTATTTCTGTGTAGTATGATATACCATGGAATACGAAGACAAAAGGAATACTGTGGGAATACATGTGCAGGGTTTGACAGATAAATATTAATATATTTAATTTGAGTGAACACTGCAAATCAAAATTAAAAACAAACTGTGGCACAGTTCTCCTGAATTGAAATGTTTTCACCTTTGGGGTACATCATTCAGTTGTCTGTGTAAGGAGATATTTAATTTTTTTTAAGTTGCTTAATGCTGCCTGTAAAAAAATCAGGGAAGAGATGAACTCTCCCTCTTCTTTCCCACATTATTTACTTTAAAAAAACTGATAAGTATTTTCTCCTCTCTTTGAAATGTGTATAAATCCTTCTGAAAACTCAATTGTCTCTTGTCAGCTTGATGGTCTGGGAAAATCTGTTTCAAGAAGCAGGGTGTCACAGCAGAGCTGTGGCGTAATAGGTGAAGCATCTACCTGTGGTGCCATCATCCCGTATGGGTGCCAGTTTAAGTGTCAGCTGCTACATTTCCAATCCAGGATCCCTACTGATGGCCTGGGATAGTAGTAGAAGATGGCCCAAGTTCTTGGGCCCCTGCACCCACATGGGAGACCAGGAAGAAGCTCCTGGCTCCTGGCTCTTGGCTCCTGGCTGAGGTTATTTGGGAAGTGAACCAGCAGATGGAAGACCTGTGTGTGTGTGTGTGTGTGTGTGTGTATGTGTGTATATATATATATATATATATATATCTTTGTAACTCTGCCTCTCAAGCAAATAAATAAATATTAAAACAAAAGCAGGGTGCCATCTCCTTGAAATGGAAACACCAGAAGAGGCAGCATCCCTACCTCTCAGTCTGGGGAGGGTAGGAACCTAACTCAGGTGGGTGACCTGCTCCTACTGCAAAATTTCAGCCTGTTGTAAGGGCAGAAGGAGTTCATTTTTCTGCAAGATAAAGCCGATAAGCTAACACTGAGGACCACTCCAATCACCAGGTAAAATCAGAATAAACCAGATGTGACAAATGGCACTATCAAGTCGTCTTATTGAGGACTGAGTACTGTCTATATTGTGAAGATGTGGGTATTGATATGCACCTACTGGGCTCTATGAAAGGGTGAGATTTCCTCCAGTCTTTGTAATCTCTGAGTGGATTTCCTGTGATGCATATCACATTCTGGTTAAATGCTTATTTAGCAATGCAATTGTTTTCTATCTCTACTCCCTTCATGGAGATGTTTCCTGGGTTGCAGGAGATTTTATTTTTAATTATATTGCCCCAAGATCTGTAATTGGTTTTGTCCATTTTCTCCACCAGAATATGAACTTCGCAAATCCAAAGGCCTTGTTGGTTTTGTTCACCTCTGAATTTCTATGGTGTGGCACATGGAAGATACTCAATAAGAATTTGTTAATGGATAGGCAGTCCAAGACTTTTCCAATAGAAAGGATAGATGTTGGGTTCTTTAATGAAATTGAGGCTTCCCAACAGGCCCTAGGATGGTCCACAGGTAGAACCAGGAGGTGCCTTTCTGTGACGGAGCTCTGGGTCCTCACATTCATTTCTCTTCTCTGCTTTTCTTCACATTTGCAACAGAGTGAAACCCCTAGGGCAGGACTTACCACCACCTGTCACAGGGCAAATGTCAGCTACTCTGTGGGTGAAATGAAATATTTATTTCCAAAGAGACAACTTTCTCCCATAACAGAGCAAAGTGGGCGTGTACATAACTACCTCTCCAAATCTGGAACCTAGGTAAGAAAACCATCACCTCTGTACAATACGAATGAGAGTAGCAGTCCACAATCCGGAAAGCTGATCAACAGTGTGCAGTCAATTGTATAGCCCTTGTCTCATTTGACCCTGGAAACAACTCTGTGAGTTAAAAGCACAAGTATACATATCCTGCCCCAGAGGTCACAGGATTTCTGATTGCTCAGGCTACTAGGACTCTGCCCTTCACATTCCAATTCTGGTGTCCTCTCCAGGCTCCACTGTCTCCTAACCCTTAGTGACAGAGGAAATGATAGCCACAAAGCCTTTTCCAGAATGACCTGCTGCCCATGGTGTCAAGCTAACTTGATTGAAATCTACCCCCAAGTTTCCATGCTCTTCCCATGAACCTGCTTAGTCTTCACTTGCATCTGACATGAAGACACCACGATTTTGCCACCTTAAAGTCCCCATGCCTGCCCTCCTCCTGGACCTCATCAGTGGTGGAGGCTTGCAAGCAGATGGCTTTACTTCCACTTCTGCTAAAGTCTACTCTTCCTTGTCAGAGCAGAGGGGATTATTGTAAAATCAAGAGCTCTTAAAAGATCCTGCACGATGGAACACAAAGGCGCAGGACAAAAGGAGGGATGATTCTTCAGTACTGTTACAAGAAGCGAGAGGTTACTTGGAACAACAGGAAATGTATCTGTGTCCATTCAATAACATTTACTGAGCACTTTGTGTGTGTCAGGCTTGGGCTGCACAGTAATGAGAGCAATGTGAACCCTGCCTCTGGGACTTGACAATAGAAGGGGATATAGGGAGAAGCAAATGAATAATTAATATAACTCAATTTTATAAACATTCCAATAGCAGCATCAACTATTCATATTCATCCCACTAGAAATAGAATATTCATCCAAACAGAAATGAGTAGAAAGTTTCACAAAATTCTCAAATCGAGTAATCACTTGGTCTCATGCAAACACTTCAAAAAGTTGAGAAAGCAAAAAAGTAAGGCAAGTGTTTATTCTGGATATAATGGAGGAGACTCAAAAGTGTTAGGGGTTAAATCTCTTACCTACAATAAGCCAGGCTCTGGGCTATGCTGTGGACACAAAAATTGAGCAAACAAACGAAAAATGGAGGTAAGGAAGTAAGTCACCATGGGGAGGGTGTTCCAGAACACAGTGCTGCAAGAACAGGGAGGAGATTCTCAAATAAAACAGGGAAACCAAGAGCAGGTCCCTTAAGCTGAGTTTAAAATAAGGAAATGAGTTTTCTAGGTTAAAGTGAAGAACACAAAACATTTTAAAATTTATATATATTTGAAAGGCAGAGTAGCAGAGAGAGGGAGAAATATTCCATCTGCTGGTTCACACTCCAAATGCCCACAACAGCCAAGGCTGGGCCAGGAGCCAGAATTCAGTCCAGGTCTCCCACATGGACGAGAGAGACTTAAATACTTGAGCTGTCACTGCTGCATGAAGCTGGATCAGAAACAGAGCTGGGACTCAATCCCTGGCACTCGGATATGGAATGCAGGTGAACCAAGCAGCATCTGAACTGTTGCCCCAAATGCCCACCCCTCTATTTTCTTTCTAAAATGAATTCGGGCAGGCATTATGGCATACTGAGTGAAATTACCACTGAGGTTTACTCATCCTATATTGGAGTGCCTGATTTGAGCTCTGGACCCACATCCAGTACAGCTTTCTGCTAATCAACACCTTGGGACACAGCACTAGAAGGCTCAACTATTTGGGCCCCAGCCACCCATAAGGGAGCCCAGATTGAGTTCCAGGCTCTTGGCTTTGGCTCTTGACTTTGGCCTGGCACAGCTTTGTTCTGGACAGATAACAAACAAACTGAAAGTAAATGCAATAACAATAATGAAAGTTTTTTTAAAGGAGAGGAAAAAACAAAGTGGAGAAATCACGAATGCTCAAAATAGCACGCCAGATTTGAGAATGAAAAAGAAAACAACGCTCAAAAGGTGAGCATTGGTACCAGTATTGTGGTTCAGCCACATCTCATGTCAGAGGACTGGTGAGAGCCCTGATTCCTCCACTTCCAATCCAGCTTCCTACTACGTGCCTGGGTAACAGCAAGTGATGGCTTGAGACTTGGGCCTCTGTCACTCACGTGGGAGACCTGGATGGATTTCCTGACTCCTGGCTTTAGCCAGGCCCTGCTCTGGCTGTTTCTGGCACTTGGGAAGTAAACCAGCAGGTTGTCTCTCTCTCTCTCTCTCTCTCTCTCTCTCTCTCTCTCTCTCTCTAGGTTGCACTGCCTTTCAAGTGAATAAAAAACATAAACATTTTAACAGAAAATAAAAGATAAAGTATGGCCATGCACATGGCTTGGTACAAAAAGAGGATGCTTCAGAAGGAGCCAGCTCAGGAAGGCCTCGTACACTCAACTATGCACCTGACCTGCTGCTGAAACTACTGGGGGATTTGAAGCAAAGGAGGACCAATTCTGAAATGTAACTCAGCCAACACTAGAGAAGGGCTGGAGACTAGGAAGAGTTAAACAGTAGATCTGATGGACATTCTTCTTTCCCTTAGAGGCTACTATTCCCCTATTTTATTATGATCAGGCAACATGGCCTTGGTGGGATGATAGGTGCCTCCATGCCCAAGTGGCTTTTTTCTGGGTCAGTTAGAATACCCTTCTCTCCCCGCCCCTGTTAAGGATATGTCTTTAAAATATTATTGAATATATTAAAAATAGCTATGTGGAAGTGATTCAGGGAGTTCCTGAAATTCGTGAGGTTTAGGGGTTATAGCTTATGGCTTTATAAAAATGGCATGTGACCGAAAGGATAAGGAGGCAGGTGTTGTCATTCAGCCTGCAAATTAACATTTATCAAGGGCTCTCTGCATGACAAGTGCAAATGAGGTGCTGAAACAGGGTTGAAAGAAAGATAAATGTAAATTAAGCACAGTTCCTTTTTTTAAAGTTTTTTTTTAATTTATTTGAACGAGAGAGAGAGAGAGAGAGAGAGACATCACCCATCCAGTGGTTCACTCCCCAAATGGTCTCAACAGCCGTGTCTGGACCAGCACTGAGTCAGGAGCCAGGAACTCTAGCAGGGTCTCCCACATGAATGGAAGGGGCACAAGCACTTGGGCCATCTTCTGCTGCCTTCCCAGGCACATGAGCAGGGAGCTGCATCAGAAGCAGAGCATCCAGGAATGGGACCAGTGCTTTTTTTTTTTTTAACCCAGAAGCCTTTTGTTTAAGGTATATAAACTTCATGCATTTCATAAATGCAACTTTATGAACATAGTGGTTCTTCCCACCCTAACTGTCCTCCCACCCACACTCCCACCCTTCTTCCTCTTCCCTCTCCTAATCTCATTCTTAGTTTTTACTAAGACCTATTTCCAATTAACATTATACACATAAAATTAACTCTATACTCAGTAAAGAGTTCAACAAATAGTTCAACAGTCAATACAATGACTGTTCACAGTCATCACATCTCAAAGTGTCAATTTCAATTCTACACATTGTCTTTTAGGTGCTCTATTAGTTTCTACTCTTCAAGGACAACATACGTATTTGTCCATTTGAGGCTGGCTTATTTCACCAAGTATGATGGTTTCCAGTTTTATCCATTTTGTTGCAAACAACAGGATTTCATTTTTTTAGCTCTATGTAGTATTCCATGGTGTACATAACCCATCATTTCTTTATCCAGTCTTTAGTTGACAGACATTTGGGTTGATTCCATATCTTGGTTACTGTGAATTGAGCTGCAATAAACATGAGAGTACAAATAACTCATAAGTATGCTGATTTTATTTCCCTTGGGTAAATGCCCAGGAATGGGATGGCTGGGTCATATGGTAGATCTATATTCATATTTCTGAGGTATCTCCAT
The DNA here is from genome assembly GCA_949820135.1 of Sylvilagus floridanus. NCBI lineage: Eukaryota > Metazoa > Chordata > Mammalia > Lagomorpha > Leporidae > Sylvilagus > Sylvilagus floridanus. The sequence goes on along the minus strand of OX463246.1, from coordinate 31,528,658 downwards.
ACTGTCTTCCACCATGGCTGTACCAGTTTATATTCCCACCAACAGAGGATTAAGGTACCTTTTTCCCTACATCCATTTGTTGTTTGTTGATTTCTGTATGAGAGCCATTCTAAAGGGAGTAAGGTGAAACCTCATTGTGGTTTTGATTTGCATTTCCCTGATGGCTAGTGATCCTGAGCATTTTTTCATGTGTCTGTTGGCCATTTGGATTTTCTCTTTCAAAAAATGCCTGTTTAAGTAAATGAGCAAAGGCTCATTTATTAATGGGTTGTTTGTTTTGTTGTTTTTGAGTTTTTTGAGCTCTTTATATATTCTGGATATTAACTCTTTATCAGTTGCGTAGTTTGCAAATAATTTCTCCCATTATTTGGCTAACTCTTCACGTCCCTGAGCATTTCTTTTGCAGTACGGAAGCTTCTCAATTTGATGTCAATTCATTTGCCTTTGCCTCTGGGTCTTTTCCAAGTTCATTTTGCCTATGCCAATGTCTTGCAGGGTTTTCCCAATGTCCTGTAATAATTTGATGGTATCGGGTCATGGATTTAGGTCTTTGATCCCTTTTGAGTGGATTTTTTGTGTAAGGTGTACGGTACGGGTCTTGCTTAATATTTTTGCATGTGGATATCCAGTTTTACCAGCACTATTTGTTGAAAAGATTATCCTTGCTTCAGGGATCAGTTTTAGTTCCTTTGTTAAAGATAAGTTGATTATAGATGTGTGGGTTAATTTCTGGAGATTCCATTCTGTTCCAATGATCTAGCCATCTGTTTTTGTGCCAGAGCCAGGCTGTTTTGATTATAACTACCCTGTAGCATGTCTTGAAATTTGGTATTTTGATGCCTCTGGCTTTGTTTCTGTTGTATAAGATTGCTTTAGTGGGGCTATTGCTGTGGCATAACAGGTAAAACCATTGCCTGCAGTGCGGGCATCCCATGTGGGCAGCACTACGAATCTTGGTCACTCCACTTCAGATTTAGCTCCCTGGTAAAAATGTGCATGGAGAAGCAGTGGATGATGGCCCAAATCCTTGGGCCCCTGCACCCATGTCAGAGACACAAAAGAAGCTCTTGGCTCCTGGCATTGAATCAGCTTACATCCAGCCATTACAGCCATTTTGAGAGTTAACCTGAGGATGGAAGATAACTCTGTATCTTCCTTTCTCTCTGTAAACCTCCATTTCAAATAATTTTTTTAAAAAAATTGCTTTAGCTCCTTGGAATCTCCTCTATTTATATATGAACTGCAGCATCATTTTTTCTATATTTGAGAAGAATGTCCTAGGATTTTGATTGGTATCACATTGAATCTGTAAATTGCTTTCAGCGGTATGCATGGTTTAATATCGATTCTTCCAATCCATGAACATGGAGGAATTTGGCTTTTTTATATCTTCTTCCATTTCTTTCTTTAGTGTTTTGTAATTCTCATCAAGGCCTTTGATGTCATTGGTTAAATTTATTCCAAGGCATTTGATTTTTTTGCAGCTATTTAGAATGGGATTGATCTTAGAAGTTCTTTCTCAGCTGTGGCAATCTACAAAGACTATTGATTTTTTAAAAAGATTTATTTGTTTTTACTTGAAAGGCAGAGTTACAGAGAGGCAGAGGCAGAAAGAGAGTCTTCCATCCACTGGTTCACTTCCCAGATGGCCACAATGTCCTGAGCTGTGCCAATCCGAAGCCAGGAGCCAGGAGTATGTTCCAGGTCTCCCATGTGGGTGCAAGAACCCAAGGACTTGAGCCATCTTCAACTGCTTTCCCAGGCCATAGCAGAGAGCTGGATCAGAAGTGGAGCAGCCAGGACTTGAACCAGCGCCCATATAGGATGTTGGCACTTCAGGAAGCAGCTTAACCCACTATGCCACAGCGCGGGCCCTATGAAAGGCTATTGATTTTTACCTGTTGATTTTATATCCTGACACTTTACAAAACTCTTCTATGAGTTCCAATAGCCTCTTGGTGGAGTCTTTTAAATCCCCTATATATAGAATCATGTCACCCGCAAATATGGATAGTTTGAGTTTCTTGTTCCCAATTTGTATCCCTTTGATTTCTTTTTCTTTCCTAGTGACTCAGGATAAAACTTCCAGGACTATATTGAATAGCAATGAGGAGAGTTGGAATTCTTGTCTGGTTCTGGATATTAGGGTAAATGCTTCCAACTTTTCCCCATTCAATAGGATGCTGACTGTGGGTTGGTCATAAATTGTGGATTGTGTTGAGGAATGCTCTTTCTATACCCAATTTGCTTAAATTTTTCATCATAAAATGATGTTGTGGGGCCGGTGCTGTGGCATAGCAGGTAAAGCCACCACCTGCAGTGCTGGAATCCCATTTGGGTGCTGGTTAAAGTCGCGGCTGCTCCACTTCCAATCCAGCTCTCTGCTATGGCCTGGGAAAACAGTAAGAAGATGGTCCAAGTCCTTGGGCCCCTGCACCAGTGTGGGAGACCCGGAGGAAGCTCCTGGCTTCTGGCTTCGGATCAGTGCAGCTCTGGCTGGAAGACCTCTCTCTCTCTCTCTCTCCCCCTCTCTCTCTCTTTTTCTTTCTCTCTTTATCCTTGCCTCTGCCTCTCTGTAACTCTGCCTTTCAAACAAATAAATAAATCTTTTTTAAAAAGGACATTGTGTATTATCAAATGCTTTCTCTGCATTTATTGAGATAATCATATGGTTTTTGTTCTACAATTTGTTAATGTGATGTATCACATTGATTTGCAAATATTAAACCATCCCTGCATACCAGAGGTAAACCTCACTTGGTCCAGGTGATTGATCTTCTTGCTATGTTGTTGGATATGATTGGTTAGAATTTTCTTGAGGATTTTTGTGTCTATGGTCATCAGGCAAATTGGTCTGTTAGTTTTCTTTCTCTGTTGCATCTTTTTCAGGTTTAAGAATTAAAGTGATGCTGCATTCATAGAATGAGTCTGGAGGATTCCTTCCCTTTCTGTTGTTTTGAATAGCTTGAGAAAAATTGGAGTTAATTTGTCTTTAAGTGTCTGGTAGGAGGATGGTGCTGTGGTGCAGCCAGTTAAAGCCCTGGCCTGAAGCACCAGCATCCTATATGGGCACTAGTTCAAGACCCAGCTGCTCCATTTCTGATTCAGCTCTCTGCTATGGCCTAGGAAAGCAGCAGAAGATGGCCCAAGTCCTTGGGCCCCTGCACCTGCATGGGAGACCTGGAGGAATCTCCTGGCTCCTGGCTTCAGATTGGCACAGCTCCAGCTATTGCAGCCAATTTGGGGAATGTACCATTGGATGAAGACCTCTCTCTCTCTCTCTCTCTCTCTCTCTCTCTCTCTGTCTCTCTTTCTCTCTCTGCCTCTCCTCTCTCTGTGTAACTCTGACTTTCAAATAAATAAATAAATCTTTTTAAAAAATTAAATGGCTGGTAGAATTCAGCTGTAAACCCATCTGGTCCTGGGCTTTTCTTTATTGGGAGAATCTGTATTACTGATTTAATTTCCTTCTTGGTTATTGGTCTGTTTAGGTTTCCTATGTCTCCATGGCTCAATTTAGGTACAACCTTGTATGCCTCCAGAAATCTATCCATTTCTTATAGGTTTCCAAATTTGTTGGCATACAGCTCTTTGTAGTAATTTCTAATGATTTTTTTATTGCTGTAGTATCTGTTGTTACATTTCCTTCTTCATCTCTAATTTTATTGATTTGGGTCTTCTCTCTCTCATTTTTATCTAGTTCAGTAATGGTGTGTCAATTTTCTTCTTTTTTTTTTTTTTTTCAGAAAACCAGCTCTTCATTTTGATGATCTTTTGTATTGAATTTTGTGTTTCAATTTTTAATTATTTCTTTTCTCCTAATTTAGGGTTTAGTTTGCTGTTGTTTTTCTAGATCTTTGAGATTCATTTATAGCTCATATATTTAGCATCTTTCCAATTTCTTGATGCAGGCATTGGTTGCTATTAACTTTCCTTTTAACACTGTTTTTGCTCTATCCCATGAGTTTTGATATGTTGTATTGTCATCTTCATTTACTTCCAAAATTTTTTTTCATTTCTCTTTTGCTTTTTCTATGACCCACTGTTCATTCAAGAACATGTTATTCAGTCTCCCTGTATTTGCATATGTTCTGGGGATTCCTGTTGTTGATTACCAACTTCATTCCATTGTTGTCAGAGAAGATGCATGGTATGATTTTTATTTTTTTGAATTTGCAGAGACTTACTTTTTGGCCTAGCATGTGGTTAATCCTATAGAACGTTCCATGCACTGGTGAGAGGAATGAGTATTCTGCAGCTGTAGGATGGAAAGCTCTGTAGATATCTATTGGGTCCATTTGGTTGTTGCTGTGGATTCATTCTGAGAGGAGAAGCGCAGTGGCGGCAAGAGGCATAGAGTCACGACACAGACACTGGGAGTCAGATGAAAGTGGGCTAGAGGTGAGCAGCTCACAGATTTGTTTATATCAGTTGGAATAGCAGCTTATATAGGCAATCAATCTGGTCAAGGGGCGGTTTATGCCATAACCAATCACTGCCTGTTGTCAGGCAGCTCCTTTGCCAAATGGGTTCCAAAGCCATTTCCTGAGTAACTGACACTCGCTTGCCAGTGGCCATCTTGGCACAGCCTTCTCATTTCACCATATTTGGTCAATAGTGTTGATTAATTCTGCTGTTTCTTTCCTGATTTTCTGTCTGGTTGCTCTGTCTATTGCTGAAAGTAGGGTATTGAAGTCCCCTATTACTATTGTATTTGAGTCTGTGTCTCTCTTTAAATCTGTTAACATTTCTGTTAAACAGCCAGATGCCCTGTAATTAGGTGCATGTATGTTTATAATAGTTACATCTTGCTATTGAATTGACCCCTTAATCATTCTATAGCACCCTTCTTTGTCTCTTTATAAAGTTTTTGTGTTGAAGTCTAGTTTTTAATGTTATGATGGTTACACCAGCTCTTGTTTGGTTTCTGTTCTGTTCTAGCAATCAGTGAGCCCTGATCATTTGGAGGAATATTTTCTTCCATCCTTTCATTTTCAGTCTGCAGGTGTCTTTGTTGGTGAGATGTGTTTCTTGTAGACAGCAAATAGATGGGTCTTGTTTTTAATCCATTCAGCCAATCTGTGTCTTTTAATTGAGAATTGAGGTCATTTACATTCAGGTGACTGTTGAGAACAACTTAGCCTTGCCATTTTTCCATAAATATTTTTATTGTTTACTTTGATTTACCTTTGTATTTTTACTGGGAGATTTTCTGCCTTCACCTTCTTTCATAGTGATGACCATGTTTCTCTGTGTAGCATATCCATATTTTGTAAGGTTGGAGAAGAGATGACAAATTCTTTCCATTTCTGTTTGTTTTGGAAAGTCTTTATTTCACCTTCATTCATAAATGAGAGCTTTTCAGGATACGGTATTCTGGGTTGACTTTTTTCTCTTAAGACTTGGAATATATATATTCTCTCCTAGCCTTAGGGTTTCTGATAAGAAGTCAGCTCTGAGTCTCATTGGAGATCCTCTGAAAGTAATCTGGCATTTCTCCTGTGCACACTTTAGAATCTCTTCTTTATGTTTTACTTTGGGGAGTTTGACTACAATGTATCATGGTGAAGATCTTTTCTGGTCATGTCTATGGGGAATTCTATGTGCTTCCTTACTTGGACGTCCCTTTTTTCTCCAAATTAGGGAAGTTTTCTGTAATTACTTCACTAAAAAGGCTTTCTAGTCCATTCTGTCTGTCCATGCCTTCAGGAACTCCAAGACCTATATGTTGGGTCATTTGATAATATCCCATTTATCTCCAACAGTGTTTTTCAGTTTTCTAATTTCTTTTTATTTTTTTTTTTTGGTCTGACTATAAAATTCCCAGAGATTTATCTTCTAACTTGGATATTCTTTTTCTTCCTCACTGAGTCTGTCAAGCCCCCCCCCAACATTTTTCATTTGTCTATTGAATTCTTTATTTCCAATATTTCATTTTGATTTCTCTTTAAAATCTCCATTTCGTGTGAAAAATTTCCATTTATGTCATGTATGGAATTCTTTAGTTAGTGGATTTGCTTCTGATTACTTCTTTGTAATCCTACAATCCATTTATAATTCCGTTTCTGGCATTTCTTCAATCTCTTCATCTTCACATTGTAGTGTTTAAGTGTCGTTGTGTTCCTTTGGGGTCATCTTGTCTTCCATATTCTTGTTTCTTGAATTTCTGCATTTATTTTTATGCATTTGTGGAGACACTTGTTGGGTTTGGTTTTGTTGTTTTTCCACCTGTTGTGGACTATCTTTTTATCTTTGGACTATGCCTCTGTGGCTTAGCAAAGTGTCTGCTCTTTCACTGAACACCCAGAGGCATGTGCTGAGTGTGGGCCAGGAGCTCTGTTCAGTGCTGCAGTGTGAGGGGAGTATCCAAGGTGACACTGAAGTTGGGCATGGTAAATCTCTCTTTTTTTGTCGGGGGGTGGGGTTTGATCAGCTCTATTGACATAATCTCACACTCACCTTCTCCCCTCCAAGGAGACCAATGCCCAGTGCTAGCCTCAGTGAGGGCAATATTTCATCCATACTGTCACAAAAGCCGCACAACAGATCCATGCAGTCCTCAGTGTGAGCTCAGATCCTGCAGCAATGACTCTCACAAGGCAATCAGTGAGCCCTGAGCATATGGAGCCACCCAGAGTGACTGCTTGTAGACCCAGCCACACCCTGCACCCTCCAATGCAGCCAGTGTGTCACAGTCCATCTCAGCACACAAGGCTCCTATGGTCATGAGCTTCCAGCCACCTATCAATCTTCCCAGCTAGACTCAAGCATCTTCTCTCTGCTGGTTACTGGGCCATACGGACACAAGCTGGCACAGCTGTTATGTATGTCCAAAATGGCACCTGCCCTCTCTCAGCTACTTACAGGATGACAGTGCCAGGTGATCAGGGAGAGAGAACCATGCCCTCTCTTTTTTTTTCCTTCCAGGTTGGCAGGTACACTGTACCCCACTGGGCTCCAAGCCAGAATCAGGCCAGGCTCTTCCTTCAGCTTTATTGTCAGTGGTTTGGCTGCTGCAGTCTGGTCTCGCCTCACTCTCCAGAGCTGACACTGAGGCTCTTGGCTGCTGGGGTTCTGAGTTGTGAATTTCCACACCCTTCACATAGATCCACAGTGTCACTCTAATTTGCATAGCTTCCTCTACAGTTTTCTCCCTAATTCTTCCCTGAGATTGCACTCTCTCCAATTTTTTTTAACTATTTCCCCTAGACTAGAGCAGTAAGCTCCCTCCTTATTCCACCATCTTGGAATCCACCCAGACATAGTACTGGATCCTAAATGTCTTATTTTTGGCAAAGAGAAACCTTTAATTATTGTTCAGTCTTTAAAACTGTAAATGTTTAAAATGGTACAAATAAAGGAATATGTTCACTGGGAAAAATAGGTAGGTAGTTATTGTTTAGGATTAAAAAAAACCCTGAAGAAGATATAGTTTTTGAGTTGGGTCTGGAATGGGTGAGATTTGGGCAGGTGGAGATGGGAAAAATTAGTATTCAGTCAGGACAAGGAAGATGAGGTTAAGGTCATTATCATGGATCTCAAGATGGCAAAGGAGAAAGAATTGCAGGAGGTATTAAAATTACTCAGGGAGGGGCCAGAGCTGTGGCACAGTGGGATAAAGCCCCGGCCTACAGTGCCAGAATCCTACATGGGTGCCCGTTTGAGTCTTGGCTGCTCCACTTCCAATCTAGCTCTCTGCTATGGCCTGCGAAAGCAGTAGAAGATGGCCCAAGCCTTTGGGCCCCTGCACCCACGTGGAAGACCCAGAAGAAGCTCCAGGCTCCTGGCTTAGGATCAGCACAGTTCTGGCCATTGCAGACATTTAGGAAGTGAACCAGTAGATGGAAGCTCTCTCTCTCTGGTGCTACCTCTCTCTGTTACTCTGTCTTTCAAATAAATAAAATAAATCTTTAAAAAGAAATACGCAGGGAATGGAAAGTAAAAAAGAAGTAGTGAGAAGCAATAGATTACTCGTGTGAAACATTCAAGTCCAAAACATCAACCCAAGAGTGAACCACCAGATGGAAAAACTCTCTCTCTCTCTCTGTAAATCTGCCTCTCAGATAAATAAATATATCTATTAAAAATCAACCCAAGATTCCAAAGCAATTCTAAAAATCAAAGAGGCTTCAAATTTTGAATGTGAGAGGGCAGGCAGAATTTCCACCAAGAGAGGACAAAGGGAAGGGAGGTGCAGGGTGAGGAAATCCCTTCTACCACGTGCCATGGGTCACAGGAGCCCGTGGCAGAAAAGCAGGAGGGGGGAATGGAGGATCCTGTGAGCCAGCTATCTAGGGGCTGTGTGAACCTTACACTGGAGATGGCAGGATGGGGCAACCATAGCCTGAACAAGAATGAGGTTAGCAGGGACTTGGAGGGTGGGGCGAGGCACTTCAGCCAACGGCAAGGGTTTGACTTACAGAAACAGTCATCTGTCTTCTCCTTAATGCTCTAGCAGTCTGCTTCCTTCGTTCACAATTTCTCTTGCAGTGAAGTTTCACCCTGGAAAGCAATCACATACACAGTAGGGTGGGATTCAGACTTTTTCTGCTGCATTTCCTTTACCCTGATTTTGGCTTTAATGTATTAGAATCAAATGGGAATTAAGCTTGCTGCCAGGTTCTAATTCCTGACGGGACAAGGTCCTCAACACAGGGAGCCTCTACAGGCAGCGCTTGTCTTCGCCAGGCTCCCCGGCTCCTGACTCACCCCCTGACAGCCCCCACCCTACCAGCCTCATGACGCCCGTGTTGAACCACTTCCATCTCCTGTGAAGTGCGGTTCTTGGTATTCTATTCTAAAACTTCCACCTTAAAACCCTAGCTGTTTGCTATTTTTGCAACACTGATAAACACCTGCAGAATATAAGAAATGAGAAACAAGGGAATGAAACTAGCATTATGGTGTCCCTGCTAAGCACACTGATACACATTCTGCTTCTCACAAAAACTCCCTTTTTCTTTTATCTGATTATTTCTGTAGCAGGAACTAGAGAATAAAACTAGCATAGGAAATGTTGACTGGTGGAGGCACTGAGGAGAGTAAGGTGCAATCTGACCCATGTTGGGAGAGAGAAATGGAAAGCAGGAGAGTGTGAATCTGGAAGCTAACCAAGCTCCCTCTCGAGAAGCGGTTTGTGACTCCTCAGCCATGGTTTGAATATGAGGCTCTTCATATGTGAATGTGTGATGGAGAATGACCAGGTCTGTTCAAGCCACACAGTCCCTGAAAGAGTCATCCGTGCTGATTTCTCCCAGAGGGTATGAGGGTGAGAGGTTACCTTGGTAACCAAATGGGGTAGCCAAAGGCATCAATTACAGTGATATAAATGTGTCAATGACCCAGCCGGAGAGAGTACCTGAAGGAAGCAATGAATGAAAAGCAGAGAACCAAGGAGAACGAAAATGCATCCTGGTAGTGTTGTTTTCTGAGTCATTTAGTGACTAATGGCTTTCATCCAAGTGAGTCTCTGGGTGCGCAAAGCAGTGCAGGGAGGGGGCATGTTCCCATGCTATCCTGTTAGCACACTGAAATCAAAGTGAGAAGCTAGATCATTGCCGCTGGATGAAAGGCGACCTCACACAATCATTTGTAATTATCAAACAGAAGGTGTGAATGAGTCCAGTTGTTTTAAGGTGTGTTTATGAATTCAGTTGCGCTACATCAACAGTCTCTCCAAAATATGTCTAAAGCTCTAAACAGATGCTCCCCATGTTGCAATGGAGTTACTTTTCAATAAATTCATCATAAGTTGAAAACATCATAAGTTAACAACGCTCTCAATACACTTGAAATCGGAAAAGACCCCCTAAAATTTACCCTGAAATGTGGCCCCTTAGAGTTCCCTAAAAATGCTCTCCTGGGTGCCACATGTGCTACTGGAATTTGGGGTGCCTTATGATTTCACCACGGGCTTATTACTAAATCCCCAATATCAATAAGCCCGAGAGGGTTCTTGCCTAATATTTAGAGAAGAATTCTAAATACCGGCACAGATAAACGAGGCAGCATGGTATGTTTTAAGCTTTTATTTAGTAAGAAAGGTGCATAAGAGAGTATTTAGGAGAGAGAAGTGAATGGGGGTTCATGCCGAGCACCAGGAACCAGCCACGTGGATGAGCATCTAGGCCAGGAAGCCTAGAGCACATGGCCCAAAGGCCATGCGCCCTGAAGGCGCAGGGCTACAGCAAGCCCTGTCCTGGCTAGAGGCCAGGGAAGAAGCGCAAGGCCAGAAAAAGCAGACAGACCACACTGTGCCCTAGACTTTTAATCCATTCCAAAGGCGAGTGGTTAATTAACCTGATTGGCTGCTGGGCACCCTGGGTGTAGCCAGGTAGGGGAATGAGGCCACACAGGGGTGTGGCAAAGGCATCAGGTAGGGGCATGAGGTCACACAGGGGCGTGGTCTTCCAGTTCACAAATCAGCAATTTTAACCTGTGTGCCTGCCCACTTCACACTCAACATAACAAACAAGCCCTGGTCGTTTTCTTTCATGATCATGGAGCCAACGGGGAGTTCTGCTCACTGCCACTGCCCAGCATCATGAGAGAGAATCCTAAAGCATCCCACCAGCCAGGGAGATCAAAATTCACAGTTGGATAATTGGAGGTGAGCTTTCTTCTGAATGCATATCACTTTGACACTATCATAAAGTAAAAAAATATTTCATGAAATTGAACCACAATGAGTAGGGTATTGTCTGTATATTTATTTTTTTTCTATTGTAATTGATTTATTAGCATTTTTCTTCTCAAATTATTTTAGAGTATCTTGTGATTTTAAAAGCTCTTGATATATGTCCTCATAGAATTTTTGTGTCAAAAACCATAATTCATGGATTATTTCAAAAAATCTCTAGTGATTATGGAATATGAGTGAACAAGGTAAGATTAAAAGTTTTGGGTGTTTTTTTAATCTATTTTCTTCATGTAAATGAGAACAGAAACAGAAAAGGAACAGTTCAAACCAAACAATTATTCAGGGAGCCTATCTGGTTTCTTTTATAATTTTTAATTACATAATTCAAGAAATATTATTCTCATAAAAATTCCAATAGTACAAAGCAAAAGTCCTGAATTATCATAATAATCAATCCTACTCACTTCCTTGGAGGTACCCACTATTATAAGTTTGATATTTGTCCTTCTGAAAATGTTTCTATGTGGTTAATATATATTATATATATATATATATACATATATGTATATATAGAGAGAAGCAAAGGCTGAGTATTGTTTACTACATATATGACAGCATATTCCTCATTAACTTGATATGCCTTTGAAATATATTTAAATTAAAACATATAATTCTACTTCCTCCTTTTTAACTGCATCTATCATTAGTATTGGGAAAACATCAGCTACTTTGACAAACAAATATCAAAATGTCAATGGCTTTGTGTTAAAACGGAACTTTATAATATATTCACATACCAATCCAATGGAAATTATGCAAGTCTAAAGTAACTCATTCCTTCAGGAAGCTAAGTTCCTTCCATACATTTGCTGGCTAAGTCCTGGGGTTCTGGGATTGTCTGCATACAGTCATGGGAAGAGCATGGAGATATATCTACTCTTTAAAATCCATGGCCTAGAAATGATACACATGACTTCCACTCATCTTACACTAATAACTTCAAAGAAGATTTGGAAATTGATAATTTAATTATTCTGCCATTGGTGGGTTGTCTCTAGTTGTTGCTCCTGTGAACAATGAATGTTTTTATTCCTGCCTTTGTAAGCACATGGACAAATATTCTTTCTTGGGGGAAAGTGCGATATACAAAACTTATTTTAGGGGCTGGCGCCATGGCACAGTAGGTTAATCCTCCACCTGCAGCACTGGCATCCCATATGGGCAGCAATTTGAGTCCCAACTACTCTTCTTCCAATCCAGCTCTCTGCTATGGCCTGCGAAAGCAGTGGAAGATGGCCCAAGTGCTTGGGCCCCTGCACTCGCGTGGGAGACCCTGAAGAAGCTCCTGGCTCCTGGCTCCTGGCTCCTGGCTCCTGGCTCCTGGCTCCTGGCTTTGGGTTGTCGCAGCTCCAGCCATTGCAGCCATTTGGGGAGTGAACCAGCACAAAAGGAAGACCTTTCTCTCTGTCTCTCCCTGTCACTGTCTGTAACTCTTCCTCTCAAGTAAATAAAATCTTTAAAAAAAACTCATTTTATTTTTTAAGATTTGTTTATTTATTTGAAAGGCAGAGTGACAGAGGGAGAGAGACAGAGAGAGCTCTTCTATCTGCTGGTTCACTCTCAAATGCCTGCAACAGCCAGGGCTGAACCAGGCTGAAGCCAGGACCCAAGACCGCCATCTGTTACTCCTACATGGATAGCAAGGACCCAGGTACTTGAGCCATCAGCTGTGGCCCACCACAAATCATTAGCAGGAAGCAGAGGAGCCAGTGCTGGAACCGGCAATGTCACCTGCTGTGCCACAACCCCTGCCCCGCATTTCTTGTTATAAGGAAGACTGCCAGACCGCCCTCCAGAAAAGACTTTACCAATGTTAACTCCACCAATAATGTGTGGTTCCCCTACATCCCACTGATATTAGCTGTTATAAATCATTTACATTTTTACCAGTATGATAAATAAACATGGTATGTAATTGCTCTAATTGCATTTCCAAGTTTTCATGATGATGTTGAGCATCTTTTAAAGATGTGTAGTAGCTATTTATGTGAATGCATCTGTGAATTGATTAGTCATAGCTTTTGCAAATATTCTGCTGGGTTGTAAGTTTAACAAAATATTCAAAGGTAGCTATTGCATATGGTTTTAATTGTGGCCATACTACTTGGGATCAATGCCATCAACACTACATAAGAAGCCATGAGTAAATAGAAGTAGGACTTTCAAAGCAGATGGCTGGGACTTAGTTTGGGGAAACTTTGCTGAACACTACTTCCAACTGGTGAAAGAATGTGGATGGGGAAGGCTGGGAGTATCAGAAGGTAATTTGGGAGAGAAGGAAGAGTATGGGGATGGAAAATTGATTTCTTTATTTTATTTGTTTATTTATTTATTTGAAAGGCAGAGTCACAAAACGAGAGGGAGAGATATAAGAAGAGAAAGATCTTCCATCAGCTGGTTTACTCCCTAAATGCCCTGCCTGGATCAGGCCAAAGCTAGAAGCCTAGAACTCTATTATCCAGGTCTTCAATGTGGGTGTTAGGAGCCCAAGCACTTGGGCCATCTTCTGTTGCTTTCCCAGGTGCACTAACAGGGAGCTGGATCAGAAGCAGAGCAACTGGGACTTGAAACTGTACCCATATGGCATACTGGCATCACAGGCAGAAGGCTAACCCACTGAGCCACAATGCCAGCCCCACATGTTTTCTTTTGATCAAATCCTGGGAAACAAGCTTTAAAAATGACTCTTTCCAATCTAGAACTTGTACCACATCTCCTGAAGCTTAAGGAGAAGAAGCCTGACGTTTCACTGACTCCTGAGAATCTAAATGGAAGTTATTATTGAGTCACTGGCCACTCTTTTAAGATTTATTTTATTTATTTGAGAGGCAGAGAGAGAGAGAGAGAGCGAGAGAGCTTCCATTTGCTGATTAACACTCCAAATGGTCACAACAGCCAGAACTGGTCCAGGCCAAAGCCAGGAGCCTAGAATTCCATCCGGGTCACCCAAGTGGATGACAGCATCCCAAGAACTTGGTGTATCTCCAACTGTCTTCCAAGATGCATTTGCAGGAAGCTTGATCTGAAGTGGAGCAGCCAGGACTTGAACTGGCCCTCCTATGGGTTTCCAGCATGACAGGCTGCAGCTTAACCCACTGTGCCACAATCCCAACCCTCACCTGCCACTCCTTAGGCAGGAGAAGAGGAGTCTAAGGGAGAAAGACTGTACATTATTTCCTAAGAGCAGAAGTGGTTCATGCAAAGGAAGAGTCAGCTTGAGTCTGTCTTAAACCCTTTGTTCACAGCCACTTGGAGAGTAACCTGATCTTAGCAGAGAAGAGCTAGAAGTGTGTTACCATATGCCTGGTGCCTGAAGAAGGAGTAAGAAGTACGTTTCTGGAAGAATCCAGGTGAACTCCAGAAGGGCTGATCCCTGTGATAGAGCAGAAGAGATATTCAAATACCACAAATATGCTCCCCGCAGGATGCTAACACACAACTGAGAACATTTGCAGCATATGCACCACTTACCTCCCAACTTTTCCCTAATTTCGACCCAGGAAGAATCACAAGGATCCTGTAAATTGGAGAAAGAAGGGGAAAGCACAGGTTGAGAATATTGGAGCCATGGGAAAGGATTATCTAGACATTATTCCAGTGTAGGGTCACTTTGAATTTACAATTTCCACACTCCCTACTCAGGTAGAAAAACTTCAAGGACACGGGGGCCAGGTAAAACTAGGAGGACAGAGCAGGGTCTCTTCCAAATTCGCCAAATGAAAATTTACCATTAAACTTGTATGGAGCCTGGAGTTTTCTGTGATTTCATGAAGATAGAGTTAGCAATGTGAGAGGAGACCCATACCTCACTTTACAAGAGGAGAGAGAGGACCCTGTGTTGTGTTGGCTTTTCCAGGAGGCTCTTCCTGGCTAACTACCTCAAGACTCTGTGAAAACATAGAAATAATTTACCTTAAACAACATAACAGAACTGAATTTCCAAGAAAGTACAGTGTTGGTGATGACTTGAATTCAATGGCCTATCTACACTTGATACTCTTCTGGCTTGATTTAGTGTCATCCCCAAATGAGCTCATACATTTTGAATGCTTAGAAATGTGTCTGCAATAGAATTCATGTTCAATAAGTCATATTATCAATATTAAAAATTATCAGATTTTCTATAAAGCAAAATTAAAATTATCTGTTCATGATTTCTTTCACTGCTTATATAGTCATTAAAATATAATTCAGTTTCCATTCTGAAAGGAAAATTATTTTGGTTTCCAAGGGGTAGGGGACTCTGTGTGTGTGTGTGTGTGTGTGTGTAAACCTTCAATTAGTTACTGAAGTTTATCAAATTAAAGCATATTACCAAAAGAGAACCCAGAAGGTTCAGGGTCACATTACTGTGCAAGCCAGATGTTGATGTTCATACCTCAAAGCTGGCTATCCTGCCCTAGTAGTTGAGCCAAGAACTATCCATGAGAGAATGGGCATGAAATAGGGCAAGTAAAGAGCCTTACTATCAGTAATGAGTGAGCAGATCATAATAACCTCAGGCAGTAAAAATTGTTTCAAAGCTAGAAGATGCAAGAGTGCCAGACTAGACTTCAATGCAGGTGATTGATCGTCTCCAACTGGTCCCAAGTTCTGAGAATTTCTGGCATTGTTGCAGGATTCTGCAGTTCTGATCACTCAAGTTCATATCTCATGACCACAAAGAAATAGGAGCATTGATAAGGAAGAGTGTGTAAAGTAGTAGTTTTTTGAAAAAAAGAAAAAATAGAGAAAGCATAAGTGAACGAAAAAGCTACCAGCAGTGCCAAGCAGAAATCTCTGAAGAAAGGAGCCACTGAGGGCTTCATTGTCCAGTAGTTTTTATAGGCTGTAAAAGGGGAAGTACTCCTGTGGGGTACATAAAAGGGACAATTTTGACTGATTAATTGGGTGAAAGTTCCAAGTATGACTCAATAGAAACCACATGAAACTTTCCTCTAAGGCTCATAAAGTTCTTGTCAACTAGATAGCACAGAAAAACCTGGATTACAAGGACTAGCACACATCAACACCCTCCACAGAAGCAGATTGCTTGACCTTTCTCGGGCTCTCCAGGACTCATTTCCAGAGTGTGGGGGACGAGCACCCTGGAACCTATCTGCTTAGCCAGGAGTCCATCTTTCTATCAGGTCTAGAACTCAACTCTCCACTGGGGAACCGTTATACACCATTGATGAGAATTCCGATTAGCATAGCCATTGTGGAGAACAGTTAGGAAGTTCTCCAAGAGAATATAAGAGAGCTACCATATGATCCAGCTCTCCTACTTCTGGGATTTAATTTCCTTTAGAAGGGTATTTCACAACCTATAAAAGATACCTGCACTCTCATGTACATTGCAACACTATTTGCAGCAGCCAAGATACAGAGTCCACCTAGGTACCCAGTGATGGATGAATGGACAAGGAAAATGTGGTATATAATATAATGGATGAAATATCACTCAGCCATAAAAAAAGAATAAAATCTTGATATTTGCAGTGGGATGGATGGAACTTTTCATAATGAAATAAGCTAGACACAAAAAGACAAATACTGCATGTTCACTCTCATATGAGGAAGTTAAAAAAAAATAGTAGATCTTGCGGCCAGCTTTGTGGTACACTAGGTTCAGACACCACCTGCAGCACAAACACGCCATATGAGTGCCAGGGCAAACCCAGCTCAGCTCCATTCAACTGTACCTGGGAAAGCAGCAGAAGATGACCCAAGTACCTGGCCACCTGCCACCCATGTGGGAGACCCAGATGGAGTTTCAAGCTTTTGGATTTGGCCTGGCCCAGCCCAAGCCATTGTGGCCATTTGGGGAGTAAACTAGTGGACGGAAGGCCCATCTCTCTGTTTCTCCCTGTCTTTCTGTAATGCTGTCATTCAATAAATAAAAAAGTCTTTTTTAAACTTTTATTTAATAAATATAAATTTCCAAAGTAAAACTTTTGAATTATAGCAGCTTTTTCCCACATAACCTCCCTCCCACCTGCAACCATCCCATCTCTCACTCTCTCTCCCATCCCATTCTTCATCAAGATTCATTTTCAATTATCTACATATAAAGAAGATCAACTTAGTATATACTAAGTAAAGATTTCAACAGTTTGCACCCACACAGAAACACAGAGTATGGAGTACTGTTTGAGTAGTAGTTTTACCATTAATTCACAGAGTACAACGCATTAAGGACAGAGATCCTACATGGGGAGTAGGTGCACAGTGACTCCAGATTCCTCCATTTTGTTGCAAATGACCGGATTTTTTTCTGCTGTATAGTATTCTATACAGTAAATATCCTATAATTTACTTATCCAGTCTTCTGTGGATAGGCAACCAGACCCAAAATTAGTAGGAGAAGATAAATAATTATAATTAGAGAAGAAATCAACAGAATTGAATCCAAAAAAATTAAAAAGATCAGCAAAACTAAGAGCTGTTTTTTTGAAAAAATAAACAAAATTTCCACACCATTGGCCCAACTGACAAAAAAAGGAGAGAGTAGACCCATCAATAAAATCAGAGATGAAAAAGAAAATGTAACAACAGACACCACAGAAATAAAAAGAGTCATCAGAAATTACTATAAACAGTTGTACGCCAGCAAACAGGGAAATCTATCAGAAATGGATAGATTCCTGGACACATACAACATACTGAAATCGAACCATGAAGCCATAGAAAACCTAAGCACACCCATAACAAAGTCAGAAATTGAATCAGTAATAAAGGCCCTCCCAACATAGAAAAACCCAGGACCAGATGGATTCAATGCTGAATTCTACCACACATTTAAAGAAGAACTAACTCCAATTCTTCTCAAACTATTCAGAACAATTGAAAGAGAGGGAATCCTACCAAATTCTTTCTATGAAGCCAGCATCACCTTACCTCCTAAGCCAGAGAAAGATGCAACAGAGAAAGAGAATTACAAACCACTTACTCTGATGAACATAGATGCAAAAATCCTCAAAAAAATTCTAGCCAATAATGTCCAACAACGCATCAGAAAGATCATCCACTCAGACCAAGTGGGATTTATCCCTGGTATGCAGGGATGGTTTAACATTTGCAAATCAACCAATGTGATACACCATATTAACAAACTGCTGAATAAAAATCATATGATTATCTCAATGGATCCATTTGATAAAGCACTATATAAAATACAATTCCCTTTCATGATGAAAACTCTAAGCAAATTGGGTATAGAAGGAACATTCCTTAATACAATCAAAGCAATTTATGAAAAACCCATAGGCAGCATCCTATTGAATGGGGAAATGTTGGAAACATTTCCACTGAGATCTGGTACCAGACAGGGATGCCCACTCTCACCATTGCTATTCAATATAGCACTTGAAATTTTAGCCAGAGCCATTAGGCAAGAAAAAGAAATTAAAGGGAAACAAATTGGGAAGGAAGAAGTCAATCTATCCCTCTTTGCAGATGATATGATTCTTTATTTAGGGGATCCAAAGAACTCTACAAAAAGGTTTTTTTTAAAATAGCAGATCTGAACATGGAGTAGTGATTAGTGGAGGCTGGGAAGTAGGGAAAGGGAAAGGATGGGGTAGTAGAGGGAGGCTAAGGGGGTTGGGTACACGTAGCAAAACACAATCTGACAGAAGCAATAAATTCTAGTGTCCCACAGCATGGCAAGAATAGTTCCCAAGAATGCATTGTTTATGTTATAAAGAACTTAAAAAGAGGAGTTGGTAGGCTCCAATCACAGAAGTTAAGGAATGGATGGCTAGGTGCTCAGCTTGATCAGTTAATGCTGTGTATGTGTTGAAATACCCCAATATACCTCCTAAAATGAACAAGCATCACATGTTAATCAAAAACATTTTTAAATAAAATTTAACCAAAAGAAAAGGAACAATGGGGTAGATATACAAGGACCACAAGGACCTAAAGACCAATTAAATTTTTTCCTATTGTCTTTAAAAAAGTGAAGAAGGTGCGATTAAAAAGAAGAAAGAAAGAATAGATTGGCTTTGAAATCACTGAGTATTGCCCTCTCATGTAGCAAATGAGATACCTTAGATTCAAAGGAGCAAACTGACCAAAGAAAGAGCAAAGAAATCATTATTACTGGAGGCTTCTGAACATGTAGAACAGAATGGTGCTTTCTAAAAAGGGAAGCCAGGAACAGGATGAAGAGGTGGAAATGTATAGGGAACAATACCATAATATTGACTAAATGATATTCTTGGTTGCTTTATTTAACATACTGGAACTTTTTAGTATTAAAATATCAAGAAATTGGTGTCTCTGAACCATCATGTGTGTACTCCCAAATTTTATGCATAGAAACCCTAACCCTCATTGTGATGATTTCTGCAACTGAGGTCTTCGGAAGGTAGTTAAGGTTAATTGAGATCTTGAGTGGGGGCCCCTGGTCTGATGGGATTATTGCTTCTGTAAGACACCAGAGTGCCCTTCCTGTCTCTCCCCATGGCCCCATGAGGCCAGAGCAAGAAGACAATTGTCTGCAAGCCAGGAGGACAGCCCTCACCAGAACCTGACCTCACTGACACCCTAATCTTGAACTTCCAACCTCCAGAACTGCAGGAAAATGAATTGCTATTGTTTAAGTCACCCCTCTCTGAGGTATTTGGCTCTGACAGCCCACACTAAGACTCACGCATATGTGGGATAAACCCTAGACAATTCCCAAGTATTTTTCTTTCTTAATTTCCCAATTGGAAAATTTTTTCTTTCTCATTGCCATCCTTTCTCAACTTTGCACACATACACACACTCCTGCTATAACTATACCTCTTCTCATGACTCTGCTCATACTTCACCTCTTCCCAGATCCTGTCTCTGCAGAATGAATCTGTCATTTCTTGGCCCACCCAAAGCCCAAGATAGTGCAGAAGCGCTGTCATTTCTCTGCTGTGCAGGCTAGTGATGAATGTGTCCTACTCTAGCTCTGGGTGGGCTTGGAGCCCCAGAAGACAAGGGTCTGTGTCCCAATCACCTTTTCATCTTGTCCTGCTAGCCTTACATTTGACTCCAGCGGTTTCTCAGCGAATGTCTGCTGAATTCAATGGAATCGGCTCTTTCTTGAGGGCCTACTTTGTCCCTGGAGGAGCCTCTTTCCAGCTAGAAAAGAGAGTGGTGGTCCCAGCAGGGTTGTTGTGTAGCTTTTCCTCCTCTAAGAGTTAGGGTTAGGGTTAGGGTTAGGGTTAGGGTTAGGGTTAGGGTTAGGGTTAGGGTTAGGGTTAGGGTTAGGGTTTCACCAGCTGTCTAAGCATCCAGAAATTGATGGCAACTAATGATGTTGTCAAAGAGCCAGGTCACAGGGAACACACACACTAGAAGCTCCAGTGGACGGTCCATCAGGGCAGTGCCCCTAAGGAGCTTATCAAAGCTGCCCCTCCTGGCTCCCTGCACAGAGCCGGATCAGGTGTGGGTGAAGAGTTTCTTGCTGTTTTCCATCCTCACCCCTGGAATGATGGCTGTGTTTTTCAGTAAGGGGAGCAAGGGTGGATTATCTCAGTGCTGGGCTGTGAGGCACAGAGAGGAACGAACAGCCACTGGTACTCTTGCAAGATAAGGGAGGAAGAGGAATGGAAAACAAGAATAAAAGACTGGAAAGCCAGGGGCTCCAGCTGTGCAGAAAAGGAGGATGGAGCAGGACTCGCTGCATGTGGAATGCAACATCATTTTCAGCCCCACAGGCAGGTAGAACTCTCCTGTACCAAAATGTGAGATGGGCATGACATCTCTAGCCTTGTGTGTATGCATCAGCACACCCGATAAAGAATAGAGCCCTGAACTGAATTGTAAACTTTGAAAGACACCAATCAGAGCTTATCAGGAGGGTGCAGTGGCTCTTGATAACACTCCCCCTCCACCAGCACTCTGCTGCTCCGTCCTCTGCCTCCAAACCCTCCCACCCCCATCCCTCTACCCCTAGCAAGGGCCACCCCCACCAGAGCAGCAACAGTGGTGGAAGTTTTTGACAAAGACACCAGGAACCCTGGGGTAGAAAGATTGAATAGAAATCAAGAGAAAAGGAAGTGCAACAAGCAAAGTTAATTTAAGGCCTGAGAAAGCCACTTGAACATTCTCTTCCCTGCATTATCTTTCGCCCAGCAGCTGCAACGACTTTCATCCCTGGCATAAACAGTCCAGTGCTGCACTTAGAAGCACCGGGGAGCAAGCATTAGTATGCGGCATCCAGGCCCGGGCAAGGTGTAGTGCTGGGCTCCTGCCTGCCTTGGAAGTTCCGAGCAGACATGCCCAGGAACAAAGGGAAAGAAACGCAGACAAGCCAGATCTCCTTTGGATGTCACAGCCCGCCCATGCCTGAAGGTGTCAGAATCACAGGATAGATGAGAATAAGGATGAGACACAGTTGGTGACTGCGACTGATTTTTTTAAAAAAAACCCATCTTTTAAAGAATGAACTACTCACCAAGAGCTTTGGGCTAATTTTAGAGGAAAGTGCACAAATTTTCATACTTTAAAAAAAAAAAAAGCTTTTTCTACCTTCCTGGCATATGTTGGCGCTAATCAATGGAATGCAAGTAGAAGGCACTGGAAAGAACTTGTGGGAAATCACTGTAAAAAGAAGCAGTCAGCCAACATGTATCTTCGCCCACCCTGGTACAGAAATGGAGGGGCTATCTTGAAGCCACAGGCAGCAGGGTAAGGTCGATGTCTGCAAACCATCAGCCATTGAGCAGGAAGGCAGAGCACCTGGCTCACTGTGGGCACCCCGAGCCATGGTACCTGCCCCATACCATCTGTCTCAGACTTCTTGTCACTGAATCAGACATAAGACTATTTTGGTACTAGCAAATTCATGCATAATTTTTATTCATGATATGCATTTTCCACGAACTTTTTGAAGATCCTTCATATGCAAAGGTTTCAAAAATTTTTGCAACAAAATAAACTTGTCTTTTCATTCCTTTAACCCTGAAACATTTTTAGTCTTTTACTTTTGTTTTTAATCATGTTATTTATTTGAGAGGCAGAGAGTGAGAAAGACTGATAGGTAGAGAGCGCTCCCATTCACTGAGTCACTCCCCAAATGCCTGCAGAGCTCAACCCAAGTTTCCCACATGAGTTTCAGGGATTCAACTAATGAGCCATCACCTGCTACCTCCCAGGCTGTGCATCTGCAGGAAGCTAGAATTGATAGCAGACCTGGGGCTCAAACCCAGGCACTGTGATAAGCATGCAGGCATCTCAACCGGTACCCTAACTGCTGCACCAAACACCCACCCCCTCCACACACTAATGTCTCCTCTTCTGGGAGCTATACCTTAAAAATTGGGAGAATTAAAATCCTCTTCTTTCCCCCAGCCCACTTCCCCCCAAAAGAGAAACCAAGGGAAAGGTTGACGGTTGCCACATGAGCTGCATTAGACACTATGTCCAAAATCCGTATCCACATGGAAGCCAGAGTGTGACTTTTTTTTGGAAACAGCATCATTGTAGTTATAGCCATGTCAGGGTTAAGGCATACCAGATAATGAGGTTCTTAAACCTAGTTTCACCCGTGTCCTCTTAGGAAGAAGTAGGTTGGGAAGCAGAGACGCAAAGAGAAGGTCACGTGATGACAGAGGCAGTGGCTGGACACAGTGTGCTAATCTCAGGCAAGCAAGAACATCTGGGAGGGGGAGGGGCAGATCCTCCCTCAGAGCCACACACACACACACACACACACACACAGACACCTTGATCATGACTTCTGGCTTTGGGAGCAGGGAGAGACTGAGTCTGTGCTGCCTTTGTTACAGCAGTGGGCTTGCCTCCTGTTGATTTGCAAAATTGTGTTTTCCTACTTCACCTTTCAAGAATGGGGAAGCTGTCGGAGGAAAGCTCAGAAAATTGAATTTCCTTCCTGAGACCTGTGAGAGTGGTCAGAATTCGAGGCTGCCTGGAAATTTTCCACTGTTCATGGAAGTGACCGGCCCTTCAGAGGGGACAGCTTTGCACTGTGCCAGCGAAAGCCGTGAAGAGTGGAAATCGTGGGACACAACAGTCAATGTCAATAACACAGCCTGAATGATACAAATGACCAGACAATAGTACCCTGTTCGTTGGATACCCCCATTTGGAGAATATAGATGTATCTAGGTTTTAAAATGTAGCAATACTAAATGATTAACACTTAATAATCAAGTATTTGATACATAAATATGGAAACTCCACTCGGTGGGATACGATGATAATTTTCACGGAAAGTTGTTGAAATAAAATTATGTCTGTGAAAAATTCAGCAGATTCCAAGATAAAAGTTATTCCTCCATTTTTTGAAAAGACAAATATTAAATGATAAGTAGAGAAGTTAAGAAAGTGAGAAAAGGAAAAAATGCATTTAAAAAATAAAATACCAACCCATGTCCTTCCATCAGAGACAGATACTCTACCTAGAGCCAGCCCCCGGGGCCGGCGCTGGACAGGCAAGAAGCCTACATTCTCAGGACAATCGCCACAGTTTCTAAAGATCGCTGGAAACAGGAAAAATATCCCTTCCTCAACACGTGCGTGAGTTTTGGATTCTGTTTCTACAAAGTGTTTGTCTTCAGATGTCCTTAGTAAACAGATTCCCTGATCAAAAGAACAACAAGCCAGCACGTCTCCCAGCTGGGCAGAAGACTGAAATGCAACAGGCGACAGCAGTCTCATCTTCACTTGTGGAAACCTAGCCTCTCCCTGGAGGCCTGTGCATCTTGGGCTTAACAAATGGTAAAGTGCATCCAACCCAAAACCCAGGCCAAGCTCCAGACCACTGAGAACCAAAAACGTAAAATTCCATCTTGTGGCTGGAGGGCGCTTTCTCAAGGCAGGCTTTTGTCTGGCCAATAGAACTAGAAATGGCCTCAGGGACCCATGAGCCCTGAACAGGATGAGCCTTATCCAGATGAACTGACCGTGTGCAGCTCCCAGTGGGAGCAGTGAGAAACCTCTGTTATAGCTGGGAGGCCACAGGCAGAAGTCAAAGAGAGAAAGTAGGCCAGTGATCAACAGAGAGCAACAGTACGGAAAATTAGGAAGATTGTTTTCCGCAAATAAAAGCTGGAGGAGGAGAAGGTAGTGGGGAGAAGCAAAGCTTGCCCATACCGCTTAACCCACTTACCCGTGCAGAAACTCCAGCTCAGCAACACCTGACCCACGCCTCCTCCACATGATCCACATCTGCCTCCCTCCGCTGTGTTTGCTGGTTGGATGTTGAGTCATCTAAACCTCTGTCCTGACCTTCTGACCATCTCCTGTGCTTGATTGCGTCCTGCTCATCCCCTTCCTTGCACAGGGAGGCAGAGGAAGAGCCAGGACCTAATCCAGGCTCTCTTTCCTGTGCAGTCTGGTGCCTCCTATGTCCAGAAGGGCCTTTCCTTCAAGGCACGAAGCGTCACCAGCAGTGGCAAGGAAATCACAGGAACATCTACAGGTGCTAGGTTTCCTACGGAGCAATTAACATCTTATCAAGAAAACTAAATTCGATATGGAGGAAATGTAGAAAACACAACCGGATTCAGGTGTAAAATAGAGGCCAAAAAATGTGTTTTCTTTTCCAGTTTTAATGTATTAACTTGCCAAGATTAGCTTACTTAGTGAAAAACAAAATGCCCTCTCAAGTTACATGAAACATTGATGAGGGTCTGTGTGTCACCGAAGACTGAAAAGGGAGAGGCTCATAGGAATGGTACGTGGAAGAGGAGTCACCAGCATCACTAATCCCCACTAGTGCCAGGTGGTCAAGCTAAGGGAACTCCTTTGCAAGTCAGTCTGTAAACTAATCCATTGGCCAGTGGAACAGAGATTGAGACCAGAGACCATATCCAGCATAAAACTGCAAATAGGAGAGGTCCTCACAAAAGTTCATGGAAATATGTAATATGAAAAGAATGCATGGATTTCAAATTTTCCCATTAACTTTTGGAGGTACCCTCATCGTTTAGCACAAAGTTCTTAGTTGTGTCACAGAGAGAGCCACAAGGACAGGCCCTGACTTTCCCAGGCCTCAGGAATGTAAGGAGAAAAAGCATTTTTATAAAAAAAAAATTAAAAGCCCTCTAATCCCACTGCTTCATATTGCACATGCGTGAAACAGGGGCCATAGGACCCCAGAATCTCGGTTGTTTCCCTCTTAGGCACTCACAGGAGCACACATTTTCCCTCCGATCCTCTATCTTGTTGATGACTGCTTCCCACATCCACCCAGAACCATCTGACCCCAGAACCCAGCGGTTGACACTGTCCAGTGTTAGAGGGAATGCAGGGGTCCACGCTGAGGCTGCCCTACATCGAGCGCTGCATTGGACTCTGCAGGGACAGGGGTTCCCGCCCCACCCCCGACCGTGTGACTGTCACCACAAAGTGGCCACACAGTAGGATGTCTCATATGCCTGAGCATCCCTCATGGAAGGCCTCCCTCACCCATGGAAAGGCCTCACCCTGTGCCTGTAAACTTTCTAGCCTTTAGACTTAGATGCAAGTCCATGAGCTAGGATGGCAGGCAGAACCTACAACACGCATCGCACTGTCTTCACATTTCTGTCTTCCCTACAGACACACTAGAAAGCCTCTGAACAGAACAGGCCACATGGCTCGTTCAGTCACACAGTCAGCAAATCCTTTCTAGAAGTCTACCTATGCCATACTGTGGAAATGCCAGAATGAGAAATGCAACAATGAACAAAAGAGTTAGCTGAAGTCTACTCTCATGGTGCTTGTAGTCCAATGGGAGAGCAAATGTTATTCAAAGAATGATACAGAAAGAAAACTATCACATGTTCTCCCTCAAATGTGCAAGTTACAAAAAGCCTATCAGAGCACAGAATATATCACAGTCTGGGAAGGATGCTGGGGGCAGGACAGAGCAAGCTTGACAACAGGCACCAAAACACAGAGAAGTAGCAGACTCTGATGTTCCACAGCACAGCAGGACCACTACAGTTCAGTCTCATGTCTTCCATGCTGTAGAAAGAACTGGAGGAGAGCAAGTGGGCTCCAATCCCTGCTCTCTGTCTCACACCTGAATTCTTTCTTGCACAAAGACAAGGACCCTTTGCTTCTCCGGTAACAGAAGAGAGGGGAGGTGGGAATGCTAGTGGCCTGATGTGACGCAGACAGATACTGCATTCTGCCTCATAAAAGTGCACACGTATCACATGTTAACCACAACCATCCTAAGAATGATGAAGTGGAAGTGAATGCACAATGGTAAGAGGAGCAATAAACAATGCCAGGAAAGAGGAAATCCAGCTATAGCTGGAGAGCAACGGAGTGTCTTGGAGAAATGATTGAAGAGGGAACCAGGTGAAGAAATGGAAGAAGCCCAAAGGAAGGGCAGGGCAAGACTAAGAGGGGAATGGGGGCTCCAGGCAGTGAAGGCATTTAGACTCCAAATGAGCTTTATGGGTTGATTCAGTCAACATCACGTGTTGACTTGGTTAACATTATTGAGTTCCTTTAAAGCACTGTGATAAGTACTGGGTAGCACTGTGTAATTACAGAAAAAAGATATAATCTTTGACTCCTTAAATAAGGCCTAACAGACAAGAAAAATAGCTTTCCAAGGGAGATGAAAATGACCATGTGGAAGTTACCTGTAAGTGGTGGCAACCTGGTGGCTCAGCCACTTCAGCTGCTGTGTGTAATGCCAGCATCCCATATGAGCAGTGGTTCGAGTACTGACTATTCCACTTCTACTCCAGCTCTCTGCTAATGCATCTGGGAAAGCAGCCAGAAGGTAACACAAGTACTCAGACCCTGCCATCCCCGTGGGAAACCTGGATGAAGTTCCTGCCTCCTGGCTCCTGGCTTTGGCTTGGCCCAGCCCTAGCCAATGCAGCAATTTGGGGGCGTGAACTAGCAGAACTAGTGTATGTGTAATTGCCTTTAAAAAAAAAAGATTGATTGATTGATTGATTGATTTGAAAGTCAGAGTTACACACAGAAAGAAGGAGAGGCAGAGACAGAGAGAGAGATAGGAGAAAAAGAGAGGGAGAGAGAAAGGTCTTCCATCTGCTGGTTCACTCCCCAAATGGCCACAATGGCCAGAGCTACACTGATCCGAAGCCAAGAGCCAGGAGCTTCCCAGGTCTCCCATGCAGTGCAGGGGCCCAAGGACTTGGGCCATCCTCCACTACCTTCCCAGGCCACAGCAGAGAGCTGGATCAGAAGAGGAACAGTTGGGATTCAAACCGGTGCCCACATGGGATGCTGGCACTGCAGACGGCGGCTTTACCCACTATGCCACAGTGCTGGCCCCTGTAATTGCCTTGCAAATAAATATTTAAAAGAAAGGAAGAAAGGAGTAAGGAGCTAAGGGAGCCTCAGACCAGAGGGTGAGGGTCAGGTGAGATTTGGTGCTGCGAATTCAGTGGGGGATTTCCAGAAAAACCAGGGTCTTGGGCAAAGGCACAGAGGCAGAAACAGCAGGACACACTCAGTGACTCACAGGAAGTTGAGTTTGGCTTAGGAGAAGTGTGAGAACAGATAGGAATGAAGAATGGGCCAGGAGATGGAGCTGGATATGCAGAAAAGCTGGAGCTCCCAAGAGGAATGGCAGGTGTGTAACCCTTATTCAAATAAAGACTGGGAGACAATGGAGGATTAAAAAGAGGCAATGCGTGGTCTCCTCTTTTGTTTTGCTTTGCTTTTTCTCCCTACTGTCTCCAACAGTGAAAAGCACAAAGACTTCAAAAGAAAACCAGAAAACCTATAGCAATTGATCCTGACTCAACTTCGTCATGTTTGCAGGTTTATTTCCCCTGCCGGATGTGAACACATGAAATCCCCAGGTGCTTTCGATGTGTGCTACGTTTCCTCCAGTTTAGGGTTTATTTTGCCTTCATTACTCTGTTTTGTGTTGTCGTGAGCAGTAAGCCATTCTGGCACTGAATGAAAATTCAGGCTTTTAACAATTGTGTGCCCATGTATGATATGGGTAGATGCTAGATAGAAAACAGGTTTATAAAAATAGATCATGGTTTATTTATTGAGCATAAAGATAAAATAAATATTGAAAAAGTGCTAGCTCTCTTTTTTTGAAAGACAGAGTGGATAGTGAGAGAGAGAGAGAGACAGAGAGAAAGTTCCTCCTTTGCCGTTGGTTCACCCTCCAATGGCCACCGCGGCCGGCGCGTTGCGGCTGGCGCACCACGCTGAGGTGCCTATCCTGGTCTCCCACGGGGTGCAGGGCCCAAGCACTTGGGCCATCCTCCACTGCACTCCTGGGCCACAGCAGGACAGAATCCGGCGCCCCGCCTGGGACTAGAACCCGGTGTGCTGGCGCCGCGAGGCGGAGGATTAGCCTGTTGAGCTGCGGCGCCGGCAAAAGTGCTAGCTCTTAAAAAGTGCTAGCTGCATTCTAGCTGAGTCAGAATGCAAGTGGTTTTTAATATATTTTTAATATTGTATGACACAAAGATGTTTATCAACATGTGTCTATGATGAAAAGCACAACATATTAAACTTCAGTGCACATACTGTCCAATGTCCATGAACACGATGCACCCACCCATGTATTCCTATCTCAAAGCCTCTCACCACCTCTCCTTAACCAGACAGCAGCACTATTTTGAGTTCTGAGGCCTATATTTACCTGGTTTTTAAAAAATAGCTTTATTAAATGTGTATGTATGTCCAAACATATTAGTTTATTTTTGTGTGTTTGAGCATTATCTTAACACTATTATACTATATATGGTCTTTTTTTTTTTTTTTTTTGACAGGCAGAGTGGACAGTGAGAGAGAGAGACAGAGAAAAAGGTCTTCCTTTGCCTTTGGTTCACCCTCCAATGGCCCCGAGGCCGGAGCACTGAAGCCAGCGCACCGTGCTGATCCGAAGCCAGGAGCCAGGTGCTTCTCCTGGTCTCCCATGGGGTGCAGGGCCCAAGGACTTGGGCCATCCTCCACTGCACTCCCTGGCCACAGCAGAGAGCTGGCCTGGAAGAGGGGCAACCGGGACAGAATCCGGCGCCCCGATGGGGACTAGAACCTGGTGTGCTGGTGCCGCAAGGTGAAGGATTAGCCTAGTGAGCCACGGCGCCAGCCTTATATATGGTCTTTTAAAACTCATTTTTTTAAAGTGGACATTAGATTTCTAAAACTTATATGTGACTGAGTTTGTAATGGATCTTTCATTTTCTCTGCTTCCTAATTTTCCATTCTGTAACTGTAATACAACTGTCAGGTAGGAAGTCAGAAATTGAGCCTATGCGTGTGTGAGAAGGGCCTGAAGACCAGCACCTACTGCGGAAGCTCCAGAAGCCCAGCGTCTTGCACTTCAAAGTCCTGCCCAGACCCTGGGAACCCCCCAGGGGGTCCCAGCCCTTCCCCAAGGAAAGCTCCCAGAATTCTCTCTCCTCAGGACCAAAGGGGCTACCTGATCACAGGGGGCAATAAAACCTTCTCAGATGCTCTAAGGGAAGCCCCCCTACTCTGCTGGGGTGCCAGCAAATCTGGGGAGGAATTGGCTAATTTTCACCCAACAGCCCTTCTGCCAGGACTCCCCATCCGTGGTCCTGGAGGAGAGGGGGAGGTGGGTAAATAGACTCCCTTAAAAACCTCTCTGCCTCTCTGCTGAGTAGCCTGCCTGGCCTGCCCATGTGTCTTCTCTCCACTCAATCAACCATGTAACCTCGAGACTGGGTGCCTCTCTTTGTCCCTTCTGTTCTGATGGATGCCCTGTCCCCAATCCATTCTCTTGATAATGAATTCTAAACAACTTCAGTTCCTAGCTAGTCCATACTGTTTTTATGGGCATGTGTGCAATGATTTCTCTGGGAATTTCTGAGTTATAATATGTCTCCGCATTCAGATGTCCAAGAAAATGCCAAATTGTTTTCCAAAATGATTTTCTAATTTACCCTTCTAAGACCAGTATTTAAGAATGCCTAGAGATCCATATTTTTCCAATACTTTATAAATACAAATAATGACCAAGGGAATGAAGCGGGAAAAGGAGAAAACAGGTGTAGGATATGTTTTGGAAATAAAGCACACAAAGATGTGGTGGGTGGGGGGAAAGGTCCTGTGTGACTCCTAAAATTTAATTCCTAATATTTACCAATAGAATAAGAAATATTTCAATTTGATCAGAATTTTTACTTCCCCAGCTGCTGATTTGTTTTTATTGGCCACACATTTAACTATTTTCTAATTTTGTTTGTGGATGTGTTTTTTCATAGATTGGTAAGCTTTTATATATTCTGAATATTAAACATCTATTGTTTATGTGTCTGACAAATACATTCTATTATTTTTGTTTTTTCTTTTCACTTTCTTTATAGTGGTTTTTGATAGACAGATGCTATTAATTTTAACAGAGTTAAATTGCTTCATGTATGTTTAAATGTATGTTTAAAATATTTTTCTACCCAAAACTAGAACAAGACTCTTCCATATTTTCTTCCTAAAGTTTTCTTTTAGCAAAATTCCTTATCTATTGAAACTGACTCTCATGAGTCATATAAAGCATGAATTGAATTTCTGGTTTTTAACTGAATATTCAGTTACTCCAGCACTATTTATTGAAAACATCTTCCTTTCTCAGTCATCTTTAACATCCACTGAGCTACCTGCTTGGTGTGGCCCCTGGCACCCACTGTTTCACCTTCTTGCTTTCTCCTGTACCAAAGGGCTAGAAATTTAGAAATTAAATTTTCCAATCTTATTTGCCAGTAAAGTTTAAGATCTGGGCACCCTGAGATAATTGTACTTTGCAAATTGGGAAGACAGTGGGGAGATAGGAACAATTCACTCCCTACAGCAATGGTGAAGGAGATAAGACTTGAGTGGCTATGAGATTTCACAAAAACTAGACTCAGCGTTCCCATGTGAGTCTCCAGTTTGCTGACCTCTGAGTCGCCCCTCCTGAGAGCCATGTCACAGGAATCACACACCTAAGGGCACTCCCGCACCCCAAACCTTTGCCCTTCCTGTCCTTCAGTGTTCTTGCATTTCTGTTTCTCTCTTTTAAAAATCTTTTACTGGAAATAACAGATTTCTGGTTTCTTCACTGTGCTTACAAAATAGACTGCCTCTGTCAAAAATCACAGTTTTATTTACAAATGGGTCTTGTACCTGTGTTTTCCAGCATGAGTCACTGGTTGGATTGTCTGTTGCTGATGCAACATAGCACCTTGGTTATGGCATCAGAGTAAATCTCAGTGTCAGCAAAGCTTTCCATCTGCTCGTCACAGGTGCCCTCACTGCTCTTAGCTCTTTGCTGTTCTCGATCTGTTTTAGTCATCTTATCAAACCTATTAAATCAATCGTAATTTTTATTGGACTTGCATCAAATCAATGGTTAAGTTTTTAGAAGATTGTCATAAACTCACATTTTAGAAGAATCTTTCTAATAACAGTGAATGTATTCAGTCTGGTGAGGTCAGAATAAATGGAAAACAAAAGGCTAGCAAGAAAGCCATTTAGGCAACTAGGTGAAAAGGCAAAATAATGAAAACGAAGAGATTGATGCCATAGTTATGAGATGAAGCATGAAGATGTGATGACTCCGCTCTCCTTCCAGGCCTCAGGGTGCTCCTCCTTGAGATGAATCCTGCAGCAATATGCTTAGGTACCAGGACGGTGTGGCTAGTCTGGGGCATGAGAGTCCTAGTAAGTAAGAGATACTCAGGTGACTGCGTATCTGAAACCCTCGGTGAGACTGAGCTGTGTGTGCAGAGTTATGAGTCAGCCACTTGTAATCCCATGTAACTGTGGAAGCCAGTGTGGAAAAAACGCTTATTCAGTTGGGAATGAACCTTGGTGAACATTCATTTGAGAAAAATCACAGGAAAAGAAGCCAGTGAGGGAGAATGAGAAGTATGTCCAGAGACATGGGCAGAAAACAAGAGAAGAGGGCACGCACAGTGCTGTAGGCTAAGCCCTGCCTGCAATGCTGGCATCCCATATGAGAACCAGTTCACATCCCGGCTGCTCCATTTCCAGTTCAGCTACCTGCTATGGCCTGGAAAAGCAGTAGAAGGTGGTCCAAGTGCTTGGGCCCCTGCACCCGCATAGGAAACCCTGAAGGAGCTCCTGGCTCCTGGCTTCAGATAGGCCAAGCTCTGGTTATTGCAGCTATTTGGGGAGTAAACCAGCAGATGGAAGACCTCTCTCTTGTCTCTCAAATAAATAAATAAAACTTGAAAAAAGAAAGAAAGAAAACAACAAAACAAAAATGTTGTCAGAGTCAAAAAAGGAAAGACGTAAAGCAAGGGTTGTTAAAAACATCAAATAATAAAGAAAATGAAACGTGTGGAGAATCTTCAGGAAGTTCATTCAAGGAGCAGGCATTCTGTACAGTGGGTTAAGCTATTGCTGGGGATACCTGCAACCCATTACAAAATGCTTGGGCTGGGGTCCTGCCTCTGCTTCCAATCCAGCTTTCTGCTAGTGAATGCCCTGGGAGGCAGCAGATGACAGCTCAAGTGCACGAGTCCCTGCTGTCCATGTGGGAGACCTGGAGGGTTCCTGGCTCCTGGCTTCATCTCTCCCACCCCTGGCTGGGGCAACTGGGGAGTGAGGCAGCAGATGGAAACGCTGTCTCTCTCGCTCTCACTCTCACTCTCACTTTCTCTCACTCTGCCTTTCAAGTAAATGAATGAACTTTTTTAAGCAGTTTGTTGAAATGTGGCTCTTTTCTAGATTTATTTTATTTATTATTTGAAAGACAGTTACAGAGAGAGGTATATATAGAGAGGTCTTCCATCCACTGGGTCACTCTCCAAATGACCACAACAGCTGAGCCGAACCAAAACCAGGATCCAGGAGCTTCTTCCAGAACTCACACATGGGTGCAGGGGCCCAATTTCTTGGGCCATTCTCCACTGCTTTCCCAGGTGCATTAGCAGGGAGCTGGATGGGAAGTGAAGCAGCAAGGATTCAAATCTGCACCCATATGGGATGCCGGTGCTGCAGGCCAGGACTTTAACCTGCTGGACCACAGCACCAGCCCCAAAAATATATTTTATGAAAAATGAGGTGTGGGTTTCCAAAAATTATTGCACAAAAATAAACTTATTGTTTAATTTCATTTCCCATGAATTTTTTTAAAGGTTGATTTATTTAATTGAAAGAGTTGGACGGCGCCTCGGCTCACTTGGCTAATCCTCCACCTTGCAGCGCCGGCACACTAGGTTCTAGTCCCTGTCGGGGCAACAGATTCTGTCCCGGTTGCCCCTCTTCCAGGCCAGCTCTCTGCTGTGGCCAGGGAATGCAGTGGAGGATGGCCCACGTGCTTGGGCCCTGCACCCTATGGGAGACCAGGATAAGTACCTGTCTCCTGCCTTCGGATCAGCCGGCCACAGTGGCCATTAGATGGTGAACCAACAGCAAAAGGAAGACCTTTCTCTCTGTCTCTCTCTCTCACTGTCCACTCTGCCTGTCAAAATAAATAAATAAATAAAAATAAAAGAAAGAGTTACACAGAATGAAGAGAGAAAGGGGGGTGGGGGTCTTCGATCCAATGGTTCATGCCCCAAATGGCTGCAACAGCTGGAGCTGCGCTGATTTGAAGCCAGGAGCTTCCTCCTGGTCTCCCACACGAGTGCATGGGCCCAAGGACTTGGGCCATATTCTACTGCTTTCCCAAGCCATAGCAGAGAGCTTGACTGGAAATGGAGCAGCCGGGACTAGAACCGGCGCCCATATGGAATGTCGGCACTGCAGGCCAGGGCATTAGCCCACTGTGCCACAATGCCAGCCCCAATCCCATGAATTTTTTTGAAGTCACCTCCTATTCGTTGGATTTAGCCATATCAAAATAATTAGTAGAAATAGTTTCATTGCTATCTGGAAGGCAGAAGACAAATTGTTTTCAGGTGAGCAGTAAATGGCCAGTGGGGAAGGAAGATGCCAGATGCAACCCTTCAAGATGCTTGGCTGCCAGAAGAAAGTGGTGGCTGGAGTAGCTGACAATGGCTGGAGTAGCTGATGATGGCTGGAGTAGCTGACAGCAGCAAGACAGCAAGACAGTGATGTGGAGGAAGAAAGTTTTAGAGAACAGGCTTTTACTTTCACAGGAGCAAAAGCATACAAAGGAAAGTGGGTGCCCGATGGTCCAGGGTCTCTGTCAAGTCAGGACACAAACTCCAATGCACACGGTTAGATAGACGGATTAGAGTTTGGAAATGGAAAGCATGATTTTTACATGAAACATTGAAGACTCTAAATGCACAGGGCCAGATGGAAATACATTTTGCAGGTGGGTTGGGTTGTGGGGAGTAACTTCATGTTCTCCTGAGTGAATGTGAAGGCCACGTCAAATGCTGAGTTGGAGAGGATGGGGCAACATAGTCAAAATGTGTCATAGCCGTGGGGATGAAAGGGAGAGGCAGCCAACCAGCAGCATGGAGAATGACTTCAGGCAGCCCTGGGAGTCTGGCTGTGTTTGAAGCATTTGTCCAAACTGCTGGATGATTTTCCCCAACAGAGTACTGTAAGTTGGGGGCAGCCTGCTTCATTTTGTCCCAAAACCTATGTCTGTGATTCTTACTACCAGAATGAAATTGGACACTTGCCTTGTAATCCCACTTGGCTCTTACTGCAAACTGCTATGGGCTGAGTGACAGCTAAGATTGCCACAATTAGACCCATAGGAGAAATCAGAAGAGAGATTGAATGACAGTATGTGGCAAGCTAAAAAGGCAAAACAAAATGCATAAGAAAATATTCTTGAACTCTGGTGGTTTGGGGTTCCACCCAAAGGCATTGACATGTGACTGTTATTCTTTTCATTAGGTTACGAAGTTAAACAACACTTTATCACTAATCACAGCTGAAAAACGTGTGGGGAAAACCACCATCCAAAGATGAATTGATACAGCATGGCGATTAAGCAACTTCAGCCAACGGATCAGATATCTTGCTCTTTAAGAAACTTAATAAAAGTGTAGGACTTATTGATTTTGCTCTTCCTCTAGGCAGAAATATGCCAGGCATATACACAGAGAAAATAAATAATCTTGAACTTCTGTAAGGAAGCTAAAGCAAGTGTGGAATTATAGCTCCTCAAAGTGAATGCAGAGCTAGGAATGGCCCAGCATGCAGCTAATACGATAAAGATTCATTACCAAGTGCTTATGTTAACAAAGATAAAACATCCATCAATGACCTGGAGACTTTTTTTCTCCAAATCATACCCCAGAGAAATGGAGACAGAGTAGCAAGTTAAAGCCTGATATACCAACCGGCCATCTGTGAGGGAGAGATCCATCAGGTGCCTCAAGAGAGGCAGTTCTGGAAGGTTCCAGGGGAACAATTTGATACCTTGTTAATCACTGAGAGTCCAACAGCACAGCTGTTCCTAGAAAATGTGAGAATATGGAGCAGAATGTTCCAGAAGGAAGCTGAGCAGCCCCAGATCTTACCTTGTATTCCTGGCCATGAGGTCAACAGGTATTTGCTTCAGTGATTTGTATAAGGGCATCGGCTAAGCTGGTAACCAGCCCCATGCTGAAAACCAAAAAATATTTTGCCAGATAAAACAGACAGTGGCATGGCTAGAAGATGTTTCACCATTTGCTCTATCAAGGGCAATCTGTGATCATCAAAAAGACAAGAATGTCTAGAGGCATCAAAACACTTGAGAGGCTGATGGTAGAAGACACCTAACTCAGGTGAGAAGAAGAAATATCTCTGTCTATTCCTGGTTCTCCCTCTCCCATTGTTTCCTCACTGTCCAAGATGAAGCCATTGTGGAATAACACTTTTAAAACTTCTTACTGACTTTCTCCTGCTCCTCTTGAAAGGAGGAGGGGTTATTTTTTTCTAGATTAAAGATACTCAGAGAGGCGCTTTGGTCCAGTGGGTTAAGTCTCCACCTGTTGCACCAGCATCCCATATGGGCACTGGTTCTAGTCCCGGCTGCTCCTCTTCCCATCCAGCTCTATGCTGTAGCCTGCAAAAACAGTAGAAGATGGCCCAAGTCCTTGGACCCCTGCACCCAAGTGGGAGACCGGAAAAGGGTCCTGGAGCCTGGCACAGCTCCGGCTGTTGCAGCCATCTGGGGAGTGAACCAGTGGACGGAAGACCTTTCAGTCTGTCTCTCCCTCTCACTATCTGTAATTCTATCTCTCAAATAAATAAATAAATATTTAAAAAAAAACATACTCTACTCTTAGCAAGCTGGAAATAAAAAGGAGTATCTTTAATCTGACTACATGTTACAGAAAATTCCTATATGGATTTCACATTTAATAGGAATTGAACATGGACATATTGAAAATTTTCTCTCCACCTAAGACCAGAG
The DNA here is from genome assembly GCA_949820135.1 of Sylvilagus floridanus. Classification (NCBI taxonomy): domain Eukaryota; kingdom Metazoa; phylum Chordata; class Mammalia; order Lagomorpha; family Leporidae; genus Sylvilagus; species Sylvilagus floridanus. The sequence continues at coordinate 31,492,734 of OX463246.1, read as the reverse complement.
ACAAAACAAGCATGCTAATTATCACTAACTCTAAATTATACTCAAAGTCCTAAGTAATACAATAACAAACACAAATAAATAAAAACTGTTCAATTATTCATAGATGATATAATTGCTTTCATTGGAAACTTCTTAAACTATTAACTAACAAATTAATAACCAACTTTAAATGATGCTGTGGATATGCATTCAATATTCAAAAATCAACAAACTTTATAAATAGCAGCAGCATATTATTAGAAAGTGGGTCTTTTTAACCAGAGCTTTTACAATGATGTAAAAATATCATCATATGCCTAGGAATAAATTAAAGGAAAAATGTATAGGGGTCCGCGCGGTAGTGCAGTATGTTAATCCTCTGCCTGTGGCGCCGGTATCCCATATGGGCACAGGTTCTAGTCCCGGCTGCTCCTCTTCCTGTCCAGCTCTCTGCTGTGGTCCAGGAGGGCAGTGAAGGATGGCCCAAGTGCTTGGGCCCCTGCACCTGCATGAGAGACCAGGAGGAAGCACCTGGCTCCTGGCTTCGGGTCGGCGCAGTGCCGGCCGTAGCAGCCATTTGGGGAGTGAACCAATTGAAGAAAGATCTTTCTCTCTGTTTTTCTCTCTCTCACTATCTGTAACTGTCCAATTTAAAAAAAAATGTATAAAACCTTAGAGAAAAAAATATATATGGAAGAAATTCATGAATGCCTCAATACATAAGGGATATATTACATGTATGGATCAGAAAATTTATTATTACAAATTTCGTTTTTCCAAAATGATCCAATCTAATACCAATTAAAACCCCAGTTTTCTTTGCTGAAATGGCAAAGGCCAGGAATAGGAAAAACTATGTTGAAACTGAAGAACAGAATGAGAGGACTTCTGCTAGCAGACATTTCAGTTACTAAGGGAGCACAGTGTTGGTAGCTGGATAGACCATTAAAAAACAATGAAACAGAATAGAGAACCCAAAGTTAGAATCATATTTATGTGGTCCCCGAGCATTTGACAAAAGTGTCCTACAATGCAGTAGAGAAAGGGTGGTCTTCCCAATACACTGTACTGGATCAATTGGACATCCATGTGGAGGAAAGGTGTGGCTTCACCTAGCAACGTTTCATGTCCAAAAATCTATTTCAGAGAGATTGTAGGCCTATATGCAAGACATAAAACAACAATTCTAGGAGAGTACATTCATGGCCATGGGACAAGGAAAGATTTATTGAACAAAACCCAAAGAAATTACTACCTATAATAAAAGACATTCAGGTACTGGACAGGGTTGAAAATCATGTGGCAGTAACAAACAATGCTGGACAGATACTTTCTTGGTGAACCTGAAATGCTACCCCTAGAGGTACATTCCACAGAAATGTGCACATGTGTGCACCGAAGACAAGTACAAATATTATTAGAAAAACTGTTCATAACAAACTCCTATTGGAAATAACCCAAACATTCTAGACAAATGAGTTAGAGTATGTTCTTGCCATGGATTATTCCAGAACAAAGAAAAATAACTTGCTGCATGCTATGACTATGGTGAATAATGTTGAGAACAAGAAGCCTGGCACAAAAGTGTATTTTATGTGATTAAATTTCTATAAAACCTAAAAACTAATTTATTGGTAAGATAGAATATTGGTTAATTTGTAGGGGGCATTATCACTATCCATTAACATGAGAGGGGCTATAAAGGAGCTTACAGTGTTCTGTTTCTTGATAATGTGCTCATTTTATAAAAATTCATCAAACTATACACTTAGGATTTTATACTTTAGAACACATGATTTACATTTCAGTAAAAATAATATGCAAAATAAAATCATAAATGTAAGTTTGGATTTGTATAACATTTTTCTCCCTAAAACTTCAATGCTTCTTCACGCTCAAGCAAGATGAATGTATGTATATACTACTCTTAGAGAATGCATAAAATATTAGAAAATCTGCATACTGAGGTGCTGATTGGTACAGAGGGCTGTCATGGAAACAATAGGAAAGACCTCAGTGCATTCTTTGCATTCTGACTTGACCTTGGGCAAGTCTTTGGACTTTATTAATCTCAGTATCTTCATCTATATACAATTTTTTAAACGGGAATAGTACGCCTACTCCCCTATGTTGCTATTCTCCTTTGCACAACCTGGAAAGTAATTTTGTTTTCTCTACTCTCCCTAAATTCTTGCTTCTTTCTGAAACTGACTTCTACTCCTCCAATGGCTTAAACAATCTTTCCCTGCTTCTCTAACTACACTTTGTACATGCTCAGGGCTATGTTCTGAATGCTGGTCTTGAATCTGCCACGTGACAGGATTAAGAGGCTGGAGCCTCTGGGAACTGATTAGGTCTCCAGAACTCTGTCCCCATGAATGAGATGAGTGTCCTCAGAGAACTGTCTGAGGGAGCTTGCCTAGTCCACCTCACCCACTGCCTGAGGGCACAGCGTCTCCTCCCCTCCACCTTGGGAGGAGGTGGCTACCAGGCACTTACAAGGAAGCAGAGAGCAAGCCCTCTTCAAGTGCTGACCAGCAGTTGGCTGTCACTCTGTGGGCCTTGGACCTTCCAGCCTCCAGGTCTTTGAGCAATACATTTCTGTTATTTATAATTTAGTCTACGGCTATATTTAGTTACAGCACAGGCACAGACTGAGACACTTTATGTATTTTTACATAGCTAGATTATTATACTCCATATTAGTAGATTTTGTTAGCTTTCACTAGAAGAGAGCATCTAGAAGCTTCTAGAAGATAAGAACTCTGCTTTGCATGTTTTGTATCCTTGGAACCTAGACCAATACCTGACATAGTAGTGCTTATAAATATACAAGCCAACAAGTGAGTGACTAAGTAGCTGCCCCACATTTCTGGCCGAGTGACTGGAGCAGTCTCATGGGTTAACACTCATGAGAAGGAAATGCCCACAAACGAGCACGTGCCAGAGTAGGTCACAGAATTGTCTCCAGTTTGTCTTCTTCACTCACAGCAATGCCGCGCAGTCTGATTGATTCCTGAAGAGACATGATTACTGAAGGGTTTACAAAATATTCACAGAACCTTCAGTGAAACTCATGAAGCCTGCAAAGACAGACAACTGACTGGCTGGAACAGGAATCCAGTCAGAAGTGACAATAAAACACTTGTCATGGAGACAGAAGCAATGTCTAAAACAAGCAGCCCTCAGCTCAGCAATGAAATGCAGTCTCCACAACGACTCCAAAACTCAGCGGATGGGCAAATCATGTGAAAAGAAACCAGCATGGCCCGTGACTATAAATGAGGCAATTAGACTATCTGTTGCAAACACATTTATGAATAGTGGTGCTGGCAAGCTTCTTTAAAAAGATTTATCTACTTCTTTTGTGCAGAAATATATAATCCAACTGCCCCCTCTTTGTAGAGACTGTGGCCTCCCCTTTTGTTTTCGGTTTATGTTACACAAGCTAATTTTCACTCTTTATTTTAATAAAATAGAAGAATCTCGGTCAAACCACAGCACATCAATATTGCCATTCATGCCAACATCATGCTATTCCTCAGGCCACTCACAATAGAAAATGTATAAGGAAAGAACTCCGTGGAGTCTAGGGACTGGTTCTGGGCTACAAAACGCTTCAGCTCCATGTCAGCAGTTCAAATCCTGCCTGGGGTGAAGAGGATAAAACTATTTCCAGGTGTTGCGGGTTTAAGTCAAGTGAAAGCCTTGCTCTGGCTCCCTGAGGCAAGGGATCAGCTAAGCGATTCAGCACCTTGTTCACAGCCCTGAGCAGGAGGCAGGTCTGCTGGCGCCAGGGGTGTGGGCCAGCCCCTTGTCCCAGCATCCGGTGGTTTTCTCCAGGCCTCCCCTGCACCCCTAATGTCCTTTGGGCCCCTCTCCGGTGGATCCAAGATGATTTGCACTCAACATCTCTTCCATACACCTAAATCGTTACCTCCCACCACCACCGGACTGCTGGAAAGCAAAGCTGGGGATAGATAAAGAAAACGATTCCATGATTCCCTTCTCAAACAGCACGCTGATGATTCAGAAAGAACGAGAAAATGGGAAGAAATTTCGGTTCAGACTTACAAACTTTCTTGCACATGGCCATGAATACATAGTAACATCCCCAGTAAACTTTTTAAGGTTTTGCCCAGGGAAAATATTCCCCCTATTATGAATGTAATGGAGTTCCTATAAATGTGATGCACGACCTACTAACTTGCATACCAAATTAGATGCTGGAGACAGTGCCGAACCACAAACACCTGTTCCTGAATTTCTGTAAATACATCAGCTATGGAATCAAAATGATCTCTAGCAGTAGTAAATTATATCAAAATCAAGGCAGATACACCTCCTGGGTGAACAGAGCAAATTAAGATATTGATGTATTACCACTGTTAAACTTGGCCAAATGCAATTACACATTCCTACTGTCACTTTTCCAACTCCTAATGCATTCTTCAGTTTCATTTTCTGAGACAGCCTTACCACTTGACCCAAAGCCCTGCCCGGGGGTCAAGCTGCAGGTTGACATAAGTGAAAACCCCAGGGCTAAAACATCAGCAGTCTGGGAGTGATCCCTTCCTGCCTGCCTGCTCCATACACTGCCTGGCTGGAGGAGAGACCTCAGCTACCCAGGCTGCCTCTTCATATGCAAAACGAGGCTTTGAAAGGAGGGTAAAATGAGGCATCAGGGAAATTTTGCCTCAGCTCTGCATCCTAGAAAATTTGAAATAGGAATTTAGCAGCCTGGTCCAGCCCGGGCTGTTGCAGTCATTTGGGAAGTGAACTGACGAATAGAAGATCTCTGTCTTTCTCTCTGTAACTTTGCCTTTCAAAGAAATAAATCAACCCTTTTTTTAAAGATTGGAATCCATGCAGTTTTTCCATAATAAGCATTTTTCCATGAACTTTTTGAAGAAGCCGTGTGTGTGTGTGTGTGTGTGTGTGTGTAAAAACGCCCAAATATTTCTATGAGGGTGCTTCGAAAAATTCATGGAGGGGGAGTAGGTGTTTGGTGCAACAATTTATAGATGCTTCTTGGACATGCACATCCCACATCACACTGCCTGGGTCCCTGCTCTGTGACTCCAGTCTCCTCCTAATTTAACCCCTGGGAGGCTCAAGTACTTGGGTCCTTGGCCACCCACAGGGGAGACCTGCATAGTCTCCAGTCTGTCTTCAGCCCTGCCCCGCTCAGGTGGTTCCAGGCATACAGGGGGTGAATCAGTGAATGGAGAATTCTCTCTGTGTCTCTGACTTTCCAATAAACAAAAATTAATTAATTACTTTTCAAAGTTCATAGAAAATTAATATTATGAAAAAATCATGCATGGCTTTCAAAAATTTTTGCACCAAAATAAATACCTTTCAAACATGTTTTTCCTCAAACTTTTTCCAGTACTCTCTATCACACACACACACACACACACACACACACACTAATTTAGTTATGAGTTAGCATTATAAGGCCTTCTTCAGTAATAGAGATTAAAACACTATATATACATATATTTCTATTTTAAAAGATTGATTTAATTAGTGATTTTATTTATTGCGATATCTTTACTTCACTCTAAAGATGTACTTTTATTCCAGACTTAAAATTAAAAATGTAAAGATACTGGACTCCGAGAATGTCACTTAATCATAATCTAAACAAAACATTAATTCATCACTCCAACAATTTCCACCAAGAGAAACTAGACACAGAAAAGTATCAGGATTCTTTCTATGTGCTTGGACTTTCCTAAATGTTGCAGCAAGGCTACACACGTACTTATTTATGTCTTGTTTTCCATGTGAAAAAAAAATGTGAGAGAGGTGGCCACAGATCTGTAAGTCACAAATGAAAGGAGGAGGTCTGACTGAGTTCTGTGAGAGATAACTTCCAGATTAAAACGCATCTCACTAAGGTAAGTATGAGGAAATCTGGTTGGCTGGTGTTCCCAATCAATCTTTTAGAAGACAAAGAAGACACAGAGAGCTGTCTACTGTGGAGCGTAAGCCAGCATTCCTCATTGCAATGGTTAATTTTATGTGTCAACTTAGCTGGTCCATGGTACCTAAATCCCTGAAGACACATATTTCTGGATGATTCTATGAACAGATTAACATTAAATTTGCATAAGATTATCATTAAACTACAGACTGGGAGTAGGGTACATTGCTCCTCATAACGTGGGTGGGCCTCATCCTATCAGCTGGAGACCTGACTAGACACAGGGTTGTTCTCCTTGGAGCCAAAGGGAATTTCGCCCACAGACATCCTGTGGACTTGCACTGTGCCCTCAGCTCATCCCTGAGTCTCTGGCGTACTGCTCCACCTGTAGATTCTGGATTGACATCCTCCATAACCACACGAGCCAACTCCTCCAAATAAATCTCTCTTTTTCTACACATCCTGGCTCTTCTGCATCTCTTGAGAACTCTGACCAATACACTATGGTCTCATTCCAACTGTTGTCTGGTGTTGTTACTTAAGTCAATTCCTTAAATTTACTTTTTATTTGGTAAATGGTCTCATTAGTGCCTATAATATAAATGAAAATATGTTATCACAAAAATAATAAATAAAATATTAAGTTAAATGAATTTATTGAACCAGCTTCCGCTCTTTTGTAAATTGGAGAAAGTATTGTACCCACGTACTGGGTGCTATGAAGACTGCACGTGATTGTGCACTGAAACCATTTCATAGACGAGCTGGCACGCTTTGCTTGCAAAGACAGGCAGTAACATGGGAGACTGTAGACCAAGATGCAATGTCCTCAACTCCTGAAAACAGCTCTCATGGAAAGCCCTGCAGTGCTTTTTTACATTTAAGAATATAAAAAATGGGACCGGTGTTATGCACAATGGGTTCAGCTAGCACCTGTAATGCTGGCATCCATCCCATATCAGAATGCCAATTCAAGTTCTGACTGCTCCACTTCTGACCCAGCTTCCTGCCAATTCACCCAGGAAGGCAGCAGAGGATGACCCAAGTGCTTCAGCCCCTGCCACCCACATGAGGAAACCAGACGGAGTTCCAGGGGCCTGGCTTCCATCTGGCCCACCTCTGGCCATTAAAGCCATTCATGGAGTGAACAAGTGCATTAAGATCTCTGTCTCTATGTGTCTCTGCCCCTCACTCCCTCAGTCTTTTAAATAAATAAAACATCTTTTTAAAAAATGTAGGGGCTGGCACTGTGGTACACTAGGTTAATGCTGCAGTGCCAGCATCCCATGTGGGCGGCAGTTCTAGTCCCAGTTGCTCCTCTTTCAGTCCAGCTCTCTGCTGTTGCCTGGGAAGGCAGTGGATGATGGCCCAAGTGCTTGGGCCCTGCACCCACATGGGAGACCAGCAAGAAGCTCCTGACTCCTAGCTTCAGATCAACACAGCTCTGGCCATAGGGGCTATCTGGAGAGTGAACCAACGAAAGGAAGACCTTTCTCTCTGTCTCTCTCTCTCACTGTCTGTAACTCTACCTGTCAAATAAATAAATAAAATTTTTTAAAAAGGTAAAAACTACTCAACTCAACTCATGGTTTATAATATATATTAACTAAGTATTGAACATTGACGTATTTGTGCCCTGCAATGTCAAAATTGTGAAATAAAAAACATTTGTCTCCTAAGCCCATGATTCCTTTCTTGTTTGCCTATACCCTCTACTCACACCTTTTTTCCATTTCTTTTGAGAGTGTTGAACCCATAATCCCCTGTGTCTCCTGAGCTGAGAAAACGCTGGTGTCTTTTAGGATTTCACACTCAGTGTTTTTCCCAGGGTAATCTTGTCATACTCTGTCCAGATCACATACAGTGGTGACGGAAGAGCATCATGGTCAGCCTTGTAATCACTCTGGGGGGAGACACTCATCCCCCTCTAGATAGAAACATTTTAAAAGCAAATTTCTTTTGCTTAAAAAATGACAGCCACCATGTGCCACTCTACATGGAACTCGGGTTAGGTGACACATAGGGAAAAGGCAGATGAAAAGTTTCAGTCCCCATGGAGAGTTTGGGGAATTTCCCTATTATTAGCTTCAGCAGTAAAAGTTCAATTGCTCATGAGCGCTTAGCTTCATGTCTAGTTTCTGGATATCTGGACACAGATTGATCCCTAAAAGAAGTCCCTACAACATGTTCTGCCCACTCACTTTTCATTGTGTGTGACAGTGTATAGGGTTTTTCCAACTTTTTGTCATGAAAAAAAATTTCAAAGATATAAAGTAAGAAAATGACAGAATGAATATAAATATGCCTGCCATCTAGGAGAAACAGCTGCAAACCTTTGGCCCAGTTTGCTTTGTCTATAGTTCATCTTATCTCAAACTAGGGTGCTCTGCACCTCATCATTCAATGACGTAACCTATGTGCCATCAGAGAGGGGCTGCCAATCAGACCAGAGTACGTAGATACTGGTGTCAGGGCATGAGAAGGGCATTCCACAGAGACAGAGCCCCCAGCCTTCAGCTCCAGCAACACCCATAAAGGACTGAACGTGATCACATCAGTGGTTCTAGTGTAAAGAAAGCATGCCATTCTCAAAACCAACTAGCATACTACTTAACAAACATGGTCGGTGCTGTGGTTTAAGGGCGTCCCCCAAGTTCACCTGCATATTGCAGTGCTAGGAACTAGAACCGAGTAAGAGGATTATAATCACCGAAGGGGATTAGTTATCATGAGAGCCAACTCCTTTTTTTTAGATTTTATTTACTTGAAATACAGAGTTACAGAGAGAGGTAGAGACAGAGAGAGAGGTCTTCCACCTGATGGTTCACTCCCCAGATTGCCACAACAACTGGAACTGCGCCGATCCAAAGCCAGGAACCAGGAGCCTCTTCCAGATCTCCCACGTGGGTGCAGGGGTCCAAGGACCTGGGCCACCTTCTACTGCTTTCCCAGGCCACAGCAGAGAGCTGGGTTGGAAGTGGAGAAACCAGGATTAGAACCGACGCCCAAATGGGATACCAGCGCTTCAGGCCAGGGCATTAATCTGCTGCGCCATAGCGCCAGCCCCGAGAGCCAACTCTTATAAAGACAAGTCTCCTCCTCCTGCTTTCTCCTTTGCATGTGCCCGCTTACCCTTCCACTTTTCCACCATGTGATGATGCAGAAAGAAACCCCTCCCCAGACGCCACTGCCATGCCCTTGCACGGCCCAGCCTCCAGAAGCATGAGTTAAATAACCTTTATGCACGCCCAGTCTACAGTGTTCTGTTCTAGAGACATAAAACAGGCTGAGACGGAGGGACAGAAAGACACTCTACGCCATTCCCTGCTGGAGCTGACCTGAAAATGGTTCCAAAGGCACAGAGGCGATGGGGGTGGAAACTGAAGGCTTTGTCTGCTTCCTAAACGTAGCCCAAGACACTGCTCCCCACTACATAGCTACAACTTCCATTTGAGACAGCAACTTACGGAACTGATTGTTTGCACAAATAGGATATTTCAGAAAGTTCATGGAATGATGGAAGTAAAAGATAAATTTATTTTGGTGCAAAAACCATGAAACCATGCCTAGTTTTTGTTATAATATGCATTTTTCATAAACTTTTAAGACCTATTATATGCATGGGTTTCAAACCTTTTAATGCCAAAATAAACTATTCTTTCAATTCTATTTTTCACAAGCTTTTTGAAATACCCTTGAAGAATCCATTGCTCTCTTTCTCTTTCTCTCTCTCTGTGTCACTCTCTCTCTGTCTCACTCTCTCCCTGTAAAACACACACATACACACACACACTAACCCATCACTGCCTTTTTTTTTTGTTTTTGCTGATGCTCCTTGTGGCAGTCACTCAAAGACGAGACAACTGTTAGCAGCATCTCAGAAGGCAAGACCAGTTAGGGAAGGATGAACCCTGTCCTGAGTTGACAGCTCATCCTGATTCACATTTCTTCATTCCCTCATTTACCCAGTCCATCAACCAGTGTTTGTTCAGCACCCAGGATGTGCTCTGCACTCTGCCAGATGCTAGCCACAAAGCACGAGATGCTCCCCTAAGCAGTTCGCAGTCTCAGGATCAGGGTAACAGAAAATAATCTGGCAGCTCACTTACCCTCGAGGAGGACCACACACCCAACTCGTTTCAGTAAGTCGGGATGAGGCACAGGCATTTGGCCTAGCAACGAAGACAGTGGTTAAGATGCCTGTATCCTGTATCGAAGAATCTGGGTTTGATTCCCCAGCCCAGGATCCTGACTGCAGCTCTCTGCTAACACAGACCCAGGGAAGAAGCAGTAATGGCTCAAGTAGTTGGGTCCCCACCACCCTTGTAGAAGATCTGAATTGACTTCCTGGCTACCAACTTTGGATTGACACAGTCCCAGTTGTGGCAGGCATTTAGAAAGGGAACCAGAAGGCAGGATTTCTCTCTTCTCTCTCTCTCTCTCTCTCTCTCTCTCTCTCTCTCTCTCTCTCTCTCTTCCTCTCTCTGTAACCGCCTTTCAAAAAATAAATAAATCTTTAAAAAAGAAATCACTTCTAAAATAGAATATAAATAAATCCAGACCATGCTAAAGTTGCACAAATGATCAATACCAGGAGGCACTACACGACTTGAATTCTTAAGTAAAAAAAGAAAAAAAGACGCTTTTCCACTTTTTTAACATTTTGCTTTCTTTTTTGATAAAAAAAAAATCTATTTATTTATTTGAAAATCAGAGTTACAGAGAAAGAAAATGAGAGACACAGAGAGAGTGAGATCTTCCATGTGCTGGTTCACTCCCTGCATGGCTGCAATGGCCAGAGCTGGGCCAGGCCAAAGCCGGGAGTGTGGAGCTTCATCTGGGTCTCCCACTTGTGTGGTAGCAACCAAGCAGTCTGGCCATGTTCTGCTGCTTTCCCAAGCCACTAGCAGGGAGCTGGATCAGAAGCAGGGCAGCCAGGACACAAACCGGTCCTTGTAAGGGACACCAGCGTCACAGGCCGCGTTACTTGCTACATCACAACTCTAGCCCCTAATGCTTTAGAGTTGTTTTCTAAGCCATTCTTCTTATGCAAAGGCAGTATCTCTACACTTTGGCTAAACTTGATCCTTTTCCTGTCATAATTAAAATGAGAAAACAAGGGCGACAGCAACAATCTAGACAGTTTACAGCAACCTATGCTAACTCAGGATCAGTCTGCGAGAAAACTGAAACAGGCCAGGAAAGCAGAGGCCAGCTTGGCGCACTCACTTTGAGATACTTCACACGTACGTTTTCAATCACAAGCACAATGTCCCTAAACTCTGAAACGCCCTCATGTACTTGATAGTGACCCAGGGAATTTGTGTCAGGACTTGCGGCCTCTTGCCATGTGTGAGCTCACTTTGCAGGTCCCGCAGCTGTGCTCCAGCCAGAGGTACTCTAAAAGCTTTCTGCACAAGCCACACAGTGACGAGTTCCTAGGGGCAAGGGCTGTGTCTTCTATGCTTGCGTAGCCTTCCAAAACCTAGCACAGCTCCAGGACTGCAGCCACTGCTTAATCAGTGTGTGAGATTAAGAAACTATGCTGGCCTCAGACAACAGTTCACTCAAGCAGAAGTTTCCAAATTTTGTCAATAGCCCTCTGCATCATTTCTTGGTTTTCACTCGAGTTGTTATTTTGGCTTTCAGTGACTAACACCAATCCAGGAAACTATGATGCATAAGAAACTTTTGTTCAAGGTTTTGTTTTGTTTGATTTAAAGATTTATTTATTCATCTGAAAGGTATAGTGAGAAAGAGACAGAGGGAGAGACACAGAGAGAGATCTTCCATTCACTGGTTCCCTCTCCAAATGTCTGTAACAGCTAGGGCTGGTCCAGGCCAAAACCAGGAGCCCAGAACTCCATCTGGGTCTCCCAGTTGGGCAGTAGGGGCCCAAGCACCTGAATCATCTTGTGCTGCCTTCCCAGGCATGTTAGCAGCGAGCAGGATAAGAAAGAGAGCAGCCAGGACTTACGCCAACGCTCACATGGGATCCTGGTCCCAGCAGAGGCTTAACCCACTCCATCACAATGCTCACCTCTGTTCAATGTTTCATGATGAATTTCACTCCTGGGAAATGCCTTGCTGATAAGTTGATATTCTTCTAAAAGTGCACTTTCTTAAACTGGAAAGATTCTAACCTCTCTGAACAAGTTCAATAAGTGCTCTGGAGATGATGAAGTTATCATAAATTGTTTCCAGATGTCACTTTTCTGTAGAAGTTATTAACACCACGGTAAGCTTTGGTAGAAAGAAGGGGCAGGGGGGCAGGAATAAGAAGGAAAAATCCTTATGTCTGTAAATGCCTGCACTATTGAATCAATTATTAAAGGGTTTATCTTTAATTTGATCAAAGTTTTGTTTCCTATGTACATTTTCAAAGGTGTAGCTTTCCCTTTATAAAAATGTCACTTGATTCAGTGTGACCACCACCTAGGTGGATTTAAGGCTGTTATTGACTTTTCAGGATTCACATGCTTCAAAAACATTTTAGAAGCTAAAAAGTTGTAAAATGGCTTTAAAATGCCAGTTCTAATGCAAACCATTGAATGGTCCAAAATCAATCTGCATGAACCATAGAAAATTCTCATGGGACTAAGAGTATGGAGCAAAGACCAAGGAAGCAATGAGGTGAAATGAAGAGTAAACTGGATCCTTTGGCAGTGGGGTCTTCCTTGTCTCAGAAACCAGCCTGATTCCATGCAGGTGGACAGAGGGAGCTGCTGCAGGCTCAGCAGGTAGAATTTCAACACTTGGTGCCAGTCTTTCCATGGCCCAAGAGTCTCAGGCATAGGATCTCCTCCAGTTTGACTCATGCATCTTCCAGACCACATGGGATTCTGCAGTCTCTAATCTAACCCAGGTGACTAACTTGAATATTCTGGGGGTGGGAGATGCTGTAAGATCAATGTTTCCACAAGAGGAAAGAAACGTTATGAACATAGCCTTTCTTGGAATATTTCATTGTGAGGCTCACACTAGTGGTCTTTGAGCTGCTTATATTGGAAATGACATCAGCTTTTTAATATGTTAGATGCTCATTCCTTTTTCACCCTTAACTCACACACATAAATGATGCAGCCAACTGTGCCCATCAATCAACGAGAGGCAGACAGCAAAGTAGAGACAGAGACACAGAAAACAAGGCTTTGCGCTAAAAGTTCTACACATGGTCAGTACTTGATCTTATCTCAGGCATACTCGTATTCCACAAGTATTTAATGAGAGACTGATGCATGCTGGGGATAGTGTTAATAGTTACGCACAAGGGATAGCACCAATAGTGGGGGACAAGAAAAAGTACAGTCCTGGTCCTCAGGAAACTTACATTCGCGGGGGGGGGGGTCTGATGTGGTTGGGGAGGGGGTAGGAGGGTGGAAGGTTGGACAGGACATGAAGGACATAATGAGGAGCCAGCTCTTCTGTGGTCAGAAGATGGTATAAGAAAAGGGGGGCAGATTGGTGCCTCCTCTCATGGGGCACCAAATGTAAGAAAAAAGGGACGCGGAACAGAGAGGAGATAGGATACAAACTTGCAGCCAGACCGAATTTATTCAAAGCGAATAAACTCACAGAGGTTGACCAACTCCCAGCGTGAACACAGACTGAACGCATGGCAGAGGGCCCAGACCTCAGCAGGCTGGGTCTTTCTATCTCTTAGGTGGTCTAGGGGTGGGTATGGGGGGCAGGAGGTGGAGATGAGCTTCTGCAGACTGGTTCGTCAAGTCTGGCACACTGGCTTCCAAACCTGGGGAAGAAGGCAGAGGGTAGAGGGGAACAGTACAGGGTATGGGGCTGAACTGGTTTCTTGAAAGAAGGCAGGTGTAACAAGAACCAAAAATGGCTGAGGCTTATGTCCTTGTTCCATCAGAGGGTGTGTTGTTTGTCTTGAAATTCAAAAGGTGAGTCAGTTGCCAGATGAACAGTGGGGCTAAGGAACGATTCCCACAGGCGAAAGGAAGTGGTTCAGAAAGTAGGTCACAGTGATCGCAACGTGAGAGCCCATCGGAGGCACGAAATCCGGGCAGGGTTGTGTGTTACACCAGTCCTGGTAAACCACAGCTAATCATTTCAAATTTTGTCCCACGTGCCTCAGAAAGCTGCCGGCTGGGAAGGTCTATTGACAACTTTTCAGATCATGTGCAGCGGAAAGATCAGCATTGCGGACAATACTCATGGTTCAAATGTTATTTTCATTTCCAACTTTGCAGCACATGCACATATATGAGAAAAATAATAACCAAAGGGAACTCTAAATGAGGGATTTTCTAAAAATCAAATTCAAGTGCAAATGTTCCCACCGATTCAGTCTCCTCCTTAATTTGAAGAAAGCGCTTTCACTGGGTATCAGCATAGGCACAGAATCAGCCTGTTTTAGGTACTGAGATGGTGAGACTGAGACAGGCCTGGGGTATTAACATTCATCATTGTTCTGTTCCTCTCCTGCTTCAGGCACAAATCAAGATGCCAAAGAGAGACATAATGTGATCAGCCAGAACAGCTCTTCCCTCGGGGCAGTCATTAAGTCAGGTGCAAAGTGAGGTGCTTTAACTCCAAACCCCCAGGGCTATACTTACAGCACTGCAACCACTTGGAAATCCCAGCTTTAACCAGCTGTACTTCTTAGGCTCCTGCTATTTGTTCTTCTAGCTTCCCTTCCCCAGGGAAGGACTCCCAGCAAGCAAATACGTCTTCCTCTCACCCACAGAGGACTTCCTTTCCCGGGGACACAACATCACCTTCCATGGACAGTGTTTAGTTAGGGTCAAACACTCCTGGAGGAGATAAGCCTCCAGCTCAAACCCTCCAAGGAGCCTCCTCTAGGAGCCTCCTCCTTGCCTCCTCCTTGCCTCCAAAAGCTCATCCTAATGCCTGGCTAGAGAATGAGAGAATGACCCTTTCCTGCAAATGAGGACGGAGAGATTCAAGGGTGCTAACCTCTTGGGGATGCGAAGCAAGGACAGGAGGCAGAAAACACCAGGAGTATGGCTGAGCAGAGACTCCCAGCTAGCAGGGGTGCCCCCTCACCCCCCAGTCAGACCACGGATTGGGTTATATCCAAGAACAGCTTCCAAAACAAAGAGAAGTATCCAGATAAGAGGCTGTTCCCCTACCTGGCAAGGTTGACGCCAAGGCTATTCTGGTGGTTGAGGAGGAACAAAGGCATAAAATAATGTTTTGCCAGGAAATGAAAGCCAAGGAAACAGAACTGCATCACTATAATTAGGTATTTGGCTTCACTGTATTTCAAATTGAAGTCCCCAATACAGTTTTGTTCTCTTCTTGGAAGGGCTAATTATACTGATGTTTCCAAAGAAACATGTGATTGTTACAGTGGTTTTTCAGAAAGCCAGACTGAATTAAAAGCAAGACTAGTTTCATTCAAAAAATATTTGGTCTTTTTATTTTCAAACTCTGAAAAGTAGGAGCATTCATATTTATAGATCCCCGTGTACACATAGAAATGTGCAGAGAAGCAGGCTGTGTCTGCCTTTGGCTTTCCTTCCAAGAAATCTAGAAGAATTACTCATGCACAAATAGGTGCAAATCGCTGTCTTTGCCATTGTGTAGAATAAACTTAATACAGAGATTTCCAGTGGTATCAATGGGCAAAGGCACATATTTGTTTAGTGGTTTTTTATTTTATACTTACTAGACTATGCCTTCTGTGTGATGCAAACTCTGCAAGGAGCCAGTGAAAAATAATGTTTAATTAAAATAGACAGCAAACATTGACTGTCACATATTAGCATCAGTAACTCACCATAATAAAAAGAAGGCTTGTCTCACCAGGGCTTTGCCAATCAAGGCAGGAAGAGAAAATTCTACAAAAGAGGACCCTCTGCAGGCAGTGCCTGCTCCTCTTTCTCTGAAGGTTGAGCTTCTTAACTGTAGCTGGAGTGCTTCAAGTGGCACTAATTGTGATGGCGGTGTATGGGGAGAGCTGCAATTTCTGAGACTGGGGGCAAGTTATTTGGGAACTTGGAAGCCAGTGTCTTACAGTTGCACTGGGAATGGAAAATGCAACTTGAGCACACTGGAGCTACCTCTGTTCCCACAGCTCACCCCATTTCACAGTCATAGACACACAGTTTGAGTTCCCAGGGGACCTCAAATGTACTCATATTCAAATTACAACTAAACATGTATAGACTCATGGAGAACTGCTGGTGACATAAAATCACCTACAATGTCACATACCACTCTGTTTCCATCTGTTTTGAAATGAGTACTTTTGTTTGTTTTTTTCCAAAAAACAATTTTTACTTAAGGAGTAAAAATTTCATGAGAACAACTTTAGGAATATAGTGATTCTTCCTACGATTCCCACCTCCCAACTCCCACTGCTACCCCACCTCCTCCTCCTTCTCCCATTCTCAGTTCCATTCTCTATTAAGATTCACTTTCAACTAACTTCATACACAGAAGACCACCTTTATACCAAGTAAATATTTCAACAATTTGCACAGAAAACTGTTTGAGAACAAGTTTCACGGTTAATTCTCATAATATAAACTCATTGAGGACAGAGGTCCTGCATGGGAAGTAAGTGCACAGTGACTCCTGTTGTTAATTTAATGATTAACACTCGTACTTATGATGCCAGTGATCAACCAAGGCTCTTGATATGAGCTACAAAAGCTGTGGAAGCCTTTTGAATCCACAATCTCTGTTAGTATTTAGACAATGCCATAAGCAAAGTGGAAGTTTTATCCACCCTTCAAAGAATACATACTTCTTGATGGCCACTTCTTTCCAAGGGGGTCTCACAGAGGTACTTCATGTAGGACATTTTTTGCAACAGTGTCTTGACTTTCTATGCCTGAGCTTTTCTCAGGGGCTTTTCAGCCAAATCAGAATGCCTTAATGGCTGATTCTGAGGTCAGAGTGCTACTTAAAGTGATTGTCATTCTATGAGTCTGCTGTGTGGACTGCTTCTCATGTTGGAACATTTTCTCCTTTTTTTAATTCTATTATTATTGCCAACACTTGATTTTATATTATCCCTTTAATACTTAGTACTATCTATATGATCACTTTAACACTTAATATGATCACCTTAACACTTAAGATGGCATTTTGATCACCCAAATTAATGGAATTTGGAGTCTAATGGCAAGTTTATAAACTGTACGCTTAGAAGTAAGTCTGCAGGAATGTATGCAGAACTATACATCTTTATAGCTACAAACTTCATCCTCCTTCTCTTATTCCCATTCTTATTTTTTACTGAGATCAATTTCAATTGACTTTATACACATATGATTAACTCAGTTAGAGTTCAACAAATAGTATTGAAGAATAAAAAAAAACTGTTCCTTTACAGTTGAGACAAGGGATGTTCAAGTCATTGCTTCTCAAAGTGTAAATTTCACTTCTACAGATTTTCTTTTAGGTGATCTATTATTTTTCACAGATTAGGGAGAACATGTGCTATTTTTCCCTTTGGAACTGGCTTATTTCACTAAGTATGATTTTTGCAGATTCATCTACTTTGTTACAAATGACCTGATTTCATTTTTTTACTGCTGGGTACTATACCAGAGTATATATATCCTATAGATTCCTTATCCAGTCTTCAGTTTATTTAGGTTGATTCCATGTCTTAGCTATTGTGAATTGAGCTGCGATAAATATGGGGGTGCAGATAACACTTTTATTTGTTGATTAGAATTTGTCATTTCTATTGGGTAAATTCCCAGGAATCAGATGAATGGATTATATGATATGTCAATATTCAGATTTCTGAGGTATCTACAAACTGATGTCCATAGTGGTTTTACAAGTTTACATTCCCACCAAGAGTGGATTAGAGTACCCTTTTTCCCACATCTTCACCAGTATTTGTTGTTTGTTTATTTCTGTATGAAAGTCTTTCTAATTGGGGTGAGATAAAACCTCATAGTGGTTTTGATTTTCATTTCCCTGACGGCTAGTGATCCTGAAGAGTTTTTTCATGTGTCTGTTGGCAATTTGGATTTCATCTTTTGAAAAATGTATGCTTAAGTCCCATGCACATTTCTTCACTGGGTTGTTTGCATTGTTTCTTGATCTCTTTATATATTGTGGTTATTAATTTGTTATCAGTTGCATGGTTTGCAAATAATTTCTCCCATTGTTTGGCTGACTCTTCACTTTGCTGAATGTTTATTTTGCAGTACAGAAGCTTCTCAATTCGATGTAATTATATTTGTTAATTTTGGTTTTGATTCCCTGTGTCTCTGGGGTCTTTTCCAAGAACCCTTTGCCTGTGTCAATGTCTTGAAGGGTTTCTCCAATGTTCTCTAGTAATTTGATAATATCAGGTCATAGATTTAGGTCTTTAACTCATTTTGAATGAAGTTTCACGAAAGCGTAAGTTAGGGGTCTGGATTAATACTTCTGCATGTGAAAATCCAGTTTTCCAGCACCATTTGTTAAAGAAACTATCCTTGCTCCAGGAATTGGTTTTAGCTCCATGATCAAATATAAGTTGCTTGTAGCTGCTTGGATTGATTTCTGATGTTTCTACACTGTTCCATTGGTCTAGCCATCTGTTTTTGTACCAGCACCAGACTGTTTTGATTATAAATTCCTGTAGTATGTCTTAAATAGAGGTAGTTTGACTTCTCTTTAACAATTTGTATCCCTTTGATTATTTTTCTCGCTAATGGCTCTTGTTAAAATCAAGGACTATATTGAATAACCATGGTGAGCGTAGGCGTCCTTGTCAATATCGGATTTCAGTGGGAATGCTTCCAACTTTTCCCCATTCAATAGGATGCTGGCCATGAGTTTGTCATAAATTGCCTTGTGTTGTGAAATGTTTTTTCTATACCCAATTTGCTTAGAGTTTTCATCATGAAAGTGTGTTGTAGGCCAGCACCGCAGCTCACTAGGCTAATCCTCTGCCTGCGGAGCCCCGGGTTCTAGTCCTGGTTGGGGCGCCAGATTCCATCCCAGTTGCTCCTCTTCCAGTACAGCTCTCTGCTGTGGCCCAGGAAGGCAGTGGAGGATGGCCTGGGTGCTTGGGCCCTACACCCACATGGGAGACAAGGAAGAAGCACCTGGCTCCTGGCTTCAGATCGGTGCAGCACACCAGCCAGGAGAGCCATTTGGGGGGTGAATCAACAGAAGGAAGACCTTTCTCTCTGTCTCTCTCTTTCACTGTATAACTATGCCTGTAAAAAAATAATAAAAAATAAAAATAAATAATAATAAAAAAGAAAGGGTGCTGTATTTTATCAAGTGCTTTATCAAATGGATCTATTGAGATAATCATATGGTTTTCATTCAGCAGTATGTTAATGTGGTGTATCACATTGATTGATTTGCAAATGTTGAACTATCCCTGCATACCAGGGATAAATCCCACTTGGTCTGAGTGGATGATCTTTCTGATGTGTTGTTAGATACTACTGGCTAGAATTTTGTTGAACATTTTTGCATATGTTCATCAGAGAAATTGGTCAGTAATTCTCTTTCTCTGTTCCATCTTTTTCAGGTTTAGGAATTAAGGTGATGTTGGCTTCATAGAAAGAATTTGGGAGGATTCCCTCTCTTTCAATTGTTTTGAATAACTATGAAAAAATTGGAGTTAGTTCTTCTTTAAATGTGTGGTAGAATTCAGCATTGAATCCATCTGGTCTTGGACTTTTTTTATTGGAGGGCATTTATTACTGATTAGATTTCTGTCTTGGTTATGGGTCTGTTTAGGTTTTCAATGTCATCATCATTCAATTTAGGTAGGCCATATGTGTCTAGGAATCTATCCATATCTGCTAGGTTTCCCAGTTTGTTGGCAAACAGCTCTTTATAGTAATTTCTGAAGATTCTTTTTATTTCTGTGGTGTCTGTTACATTTCCTTTTTCTTCTCTAATTTTATTGATTTGGGTTTTCTCTCTCCTTTTTTGGTTAGTTGGGCCAATGTTATGTCAATTTTTTTTTTTTTACTTTTTAAAAAAAAACAGCTCTTCATTTTGCTGATCTTTAGTATTTTTTATTTCAATTTTGTTGATTTCTTCTCTAATTTTAATTATTTCCTTTCTCTTACTAGTTTTGGGTTTGGTTTGGTGTTGTTGTTCTAGGTCCTTGAGATGCATTGATAGCTTATTTATTTGGCGCCTTTCCAATTTTTGATGTAGGCACCAATTGCTATAAACTTTCCTCTTTACACTGCTTTTGCTGTATCCCAACACTTTTGATATATTGTATTGTTGTCTTCATTTGTTATCATAAATTTTTTTATTTATCTTTTGATTTCTTCTATGACCCACTGTTCATTCAGGAGCGTGTTGTTCAGTCTCCGTATGTTTGCATGAGTACTAGAGATTCCTGAGTTGCTGATTTCCAGCTTCATTGCATTGTGTTCTGAGAAGTTGCATAGTATAATTTTGATTTTTTGGAATTTGCTGAGACATGCTTTATGGCCTAGCATGTGGTCAATCCCATGCACTGCTGAGACAAATGTGTATTCTGCAATTGTAGGATGAAAGGTTCCATAGATATCCGTTAGTTCCATTTGGTCTTTAGTGTCAATGAACTCTGTTGTTTCCTTGCTGACTTTATGTCTGGTTGATCTGTCTATTGCTGAAACTGGAATACTGAAATTCCCTATTATTATTGTATTTGAGTTTATGTTTCCCTTTAAGTCCCTTATCAGTTCTTTTAAATAGCCAGGTTCCCTGTAATTAGGTACATGTATGTTTATAATAGCTACATCATCCTGTTGAGTTGACCCCTTAATCATTACATTGTGCCCTTATTTGTCTCTTTTAACAGTTTTTGTATTAAAGTCTGTTTTTTATAGTAGGATGGCAACCCCAGCTCTTTTTTTGTTTATGTTAGCATGGAATATCTTTTTTTCATTCTTTCACTTTCAGTCTGTGTGCACCTTTGTTGTTGAGGTGTGTTTCTTGTAAGCAGCAAATGGATGGGTTTTTTAATCCATTCAGCCAATCTGTGTCTTTTAACTGGAGAGTTGAGGCCATTTACATTCAAGGTAACTATTGCTAAGTAACGACTTTGTCCTGCCATTTTTTCTATTAATATTCCTATTTTTTACTTTAGATTTCCATTTTACTTTTACTAGGAGATTTTCTTCCTTTACCTTTTTTCATAGTGATTACCATGTTTCTGTGTTTCTGTGTGCAGCACATCCTAAAACATCTTTGGCAGGGCTGAATTAGTAGTGACAAATTCTTTCAATTTCTGTTTGCTATGGAAGGTCTTTATTTCACCTTCATTCATAAATGAGAGCTTTGCAGGGTATGGTATTCTGGGTTGGCAGTTCCTTTCTTTTAAGACTTGGAATATATCTCACCATTTTCTCCTAGCCTGTACGGATTCTGATGAGAAGTCAGCTGTGAGTCTAATTGGATATCCTCTGAAAGTAATCTAGCATTTCTCTTGTGCACATTTTAGAATTTTTCTTTATGTTTTACTTTGGAGAGTTCGATTACAATGTGCTGTGATGAAGATCTTTTATGGTCATGTCAATTTGAGTTCTATGTGCTTCCTGTACTTGCATGTTTCTTTCTCCAAATTTGGGGAATTTTCTTTTATTATTTAGCTAAAAAGGCCAACTAACACTTTCTTTTTTTCACGTCTTCAGAAACTCCTAGAACCAGTATCTTGTGTTTTTTGATAGTGTCTTGTAGATTCCCAACAGTGTGTTTTTAGTTATCTAATTTCTTCTTGTTGTGTTTGGTCTGACTGATTTATTTTCTGTGCTTTTTCTACTAAGTAGGATATCCTTTCTTCTTCCTAACCAATTCTGTTAAGGCTTCCCACTGCATTTTTTATTTGTTCTATTGAATTCTTCATTTCCAAGAGTTCATTTTGATTTCTCTTTAAGATCTTAATTTCCTGGGAGCAATTTTCTTTCATGTCATATACACATATCATTAGTTTGTGCGTTTATTTCTGATTACTTCTAAGTAATCCTACGATGAATTTTTTGAATTCTATTTCTGGAATTTCTTCAATCTCATCATCTTCACAATCAAGTATTGAAATGTTGTGCTCCTTTAGGGTCATAATATTTTCTTTCTTATTCTTGTTTCTTGAATTGGTACATTTGCTATTTGGCATTTGTGAAGGTATCATTGGTTTCCTCTTTGTTTTTTCACTGTGCTGGCTCGTAACTTTGTACTATTCCTCTGCAGATTAGTGGAGTGTCAGCTTTCAGTGAATACCTAGAGGCATGTGGTGGTTGTGGCTAGAAAACTATGTTCAGTTCTCTAGGGTGAAGGGCATGTCTGAGGTGACACACCCAGGTTTGGTGTGGTAAATCTCTTTTTTATTTATCAGAAGGGATGTTTATTCTTTTCTATTGGCATAGACTCAGTTGAGCTCCTATCCTTAAAGGAGAACAGTGCCTGAGCACTAGCCCCAGTGGGTATATTATTTGTCTACTCTACCACAAGGACCACACAAAGGATCTGTGCAGTCCTCAGTTTAAGCTCAAATCCTGCAGTAATGTCCCTCACCAGGTAACCAGGAAGCTCTGAGCATGTGGAGTCTCCCACACTTACTGCCCAAAGTCTCAGTCACACTCTGAATTCTCCCACACAGCCTCAGTGTTTTCACAATACTGGCACACGAGGCTCCCACAGTAACCAGCACCTAGCCCCCTGACTTTTCTCCCCACCAGACTGAGGAGTCTCCATTTGGCTGGTTGCTGGGTGCAGAAATGAGCTGGTATACCTGTTACATATGTCCAAAACAGCACCTGTTCTCTATAAGCTTGTTACAGAACACTGTTGCAGGGTGATCACAAAGAGAGAAATGTGACCCCCCCTTCGTATTTTCTCCTCTAATTTGGCAGACACATCATCCACCATGGGGCTCCAAGCTGGATTCCCTCTAGGCTCTTCCTGCAGCTTTTTCACCAGTGACTTGAGCAGCTGCAGTCTGGTTTCACCTCACTCTCCAACGCTGGTGTGGAGGCTCTCGGTTGCTGGGGTCCTGAGTTGTGCATTTACAAGCCCTCTACGTAGATCCACTGTGTCCATCTAATTTGCATAGAGTTTCCTCTGCTATTTTCTCCCTAACTCTTCCCTGAGACTGCATTCTTTCTACTCAAAATAAGTGCTTATTTGCGAAGACTTCCTCCCAGTAATTTCGGTCTTTGTTTAAAAGAAAAAGAACAAGAAGTCAGCAGCCATGTGGACGGGAAAGATATAGCTTTTCCAGCAAGGGAGGCCAAACTGATTGGATTTAACACCACTGAGCTGTTTGATAATATAAACCAAGAGGTCTAACTATTTACTTTGAAATATCTAGCTCCATTTGGGGAATAAGTCAATTTTTGAAAATAAAGAGGACTTTAGGTGTTTTTGCCTTTCCAACAATCATTTCTCTTTGCTAAGTTTTTCTTTGGGGAGCTTCCTGTCTTGTACTCGAAACCACCATATCACAAGTGGAGAACTAAGC
The DNA here is from genome assembly GCA_949820135.1 of Sylvilagus floridanus. NCBI lineage: Eukaryota > Metazoa > Chordata > Mammalia > Lagomorpha > Leporidae > Sylvilagus > Sylvilagus floridanus. The sequence goes on along the minus strand of OX463246.1, from coordinate 31,469,404 downwards.
TACTCATCTCCAGCCTGGGGTTGGGCATTTTATCCAAACTGGGCCAAAATAACTGCCTCAGAAACACAACACAGACATACAGACACACAGACATACAGACACACAAACATATATACAGACATACAGACGTACAGGCACACAGACATATATACAGACATACAGACACACAGATATGCACACACACGCTGGACCAAAAGCCTGAAAGATCAGAATGAGTGGTTGGAGTTTTGTCATAACTAGAGGGAAAAAATATTTCCTGGGAAGGTGGAAGACTGCTGAGTTAAAAGAGATATGAAGGATCAGCTGTAGATGAGTGAGTGACTGACTGTGCAATTCCTATTCTGCTTAAGTCAGTCTGAATTTGTTTCTCTTACTTGGGACCCAAGGAGTACAGTCCAAAGCCCCAAGCTGAGAGTCATGGGGCCTCTGACCTTATCCTCACTCTACTGCATGATTACACTCTCACTGCATGAATATGGGTGAGTCATAGCCCTCCCATCCATGAAATTATGGAAAGAACAAACAATTGGAAATTCTAAACATGCTAAAATGCTTTCCCAAGTCGACTCTTGTTGAAGTTGTCCTAAGACAAATCATAATCACAGGAACAATATGAGTGTTCACTGAGCATGTGCTCCCAAGAGTCATAGTTCTAGTTCTGTATGTACTTCACTCATCTTCATCCTCACAAAACTCTACGGAGTGAGAAACTTATAAGTTCCATTTGAGAGAGAAAGAAACAAAACACCAGAGATTAAGAAACATAGCCAAGGTGCACAGTCATGCGTGGTGGGTCAAGGACTTGGATCAGACCCCAGCATCTGTGCTCTCACCCTCTGTGTTCTCAAGCAAAACTCCTTGAGTTGAAGTGGGAGGAGCAGGCTGGAAGCCTACTCCTGAGGCTTTGCCAGGAAACCACAGGACTCCAAAGAGTGTGATAACCATGAACATCCATGGCACCTAATGCTCATTTCAACTATAAATATTTCTGACCCTATAATGCTCACGCATGTTATGCTGTCCCAGACGTGCTATGACAAACCAGTCCTAAGGTAATCTAGAATCACACTCTGAGGACCACTCTCCTAAGGCCCAAGGGATTTTTTCCAGTAATGCAGGCTCTTGTCTAATTTCTTGGGAGATCGAGGATGTGTCAGAGCCAATGTCCAGAAAACCACACAATGTAGAAAATTTGACTGTAACTCTGACTTTCAAATGAATAAATAAGTGTTTAAAAATAACTAACTAAAAGGATTGGAAGAAAAGGCAGCATACATTCACCACCCTGCCCGTGTTGCCTGGCATTCCTATGAGTGAGATCAGTATTGAGAGGGGTATGGTCTCTGAATCCAGCACAGTGGGGCACTGCCCACCCCATCCTACTGCTGCTACTGGGAGAGTAGAACAGACAAATGTCACAGGAAAGTTTCATGCCATCAATTTCATAGGCCAAGAAAGGTGCCCTGACCACACTTCATACCTCTCCCTAACGTGGATTCCACTCATGACAAAGCAACTTTTTTGGAGATACTTGGAATTCGGATTTCATGGCTTTTGCACTCATGCTCAGTTACAGTAACTTATGGCAGCACAGAACAGGCTTCTGATTCAAGTCTACAACACAACTGCTGATTTGTTTTTCAGTAGAAAAACAGGAAATAAGAATATTGATGGGCTGCCTTGTGGCACAGAGGGTTAAGCTGCCACTTGTGATGGGGCAGAGTACTGTTCCACTTTTGATCCACCTTCCTGTTAATGTGCCTGGGAAGACAACGGAAGATGTCCTGAGTGCTTGAGCCCCTGCCACCCATGTGGGAGACCAGAATGGAGTTCTGGCCGCCCAGATTCAGCATAGCCAACCCCAAACAGTTGTAGCCATTTGGGAAGTAAAGCAGCAAATGAAAGATCTCTCTGGTTTCTCTGGTTTGTCTCTGTCCTTGTCTTTGTCTCAGTCTCTTTCTTTCTTTCCCTTCCAAAAAAATAAATAAATCTTAAAAAAAAAACACTATTTGAGAAATGCATTACCAGGCTACAAATAGCCATTCGGAGCCATACTTTGACACAAGTCCAAATATTAAATCGTGAGGCCTGGTGGAGAGCTTGCACTTCAGCGTTTGAGGCACATTGAACCAATATTTTTTATTTGTCTAATATCCTACTTAATCTTTCAGAGCCTTGGTTTCCCCGTATGAAATTGCAAGTGATAAGCACAATCCCTAAAGTTGTGAGAATTCAATCAGCAAGCACATGTAAGACAACTGGGAGCCATTCTGGGACTTGTGCTAGTTCCCATCTACTCTTACTCACCTTCTGGGCTTTAGGCAGCTGCCTGGGTAGTGACAGAACCAGATGAGAGTCCAGTCGACATTAAAATGTTGACTACATTAAAATACTTTTCTTCAAACAAGCAGGAAAGAAGCTCAATACTTACAGCCTGGAAGGAAGTATGAGGAGACTTTAAAAAGTTCATGGAAAATGAAACAAAAATAGAAATGTTTTGGTTCAAATAACTATGAAAGGCTTGCATAGGTTTTTCATCGTATGCATTTTTCCATAAGCTTTTTGAGAACTCCTTGTATGTGAATTTGTGCCACAATTTTAAGAGCTAACAGTAAGAGAAAAATATTTTTTTTGGTAAAAGAAACATGAAGGGGAAAGATTTCCCTCAGGCCAGATTCCCTTGAGAGGAACAGAGAAACAGAGAGGCCCTGGGGGATGGGAACTATGAATGCAGGCACCATTCCCCTGCCACGCACAGGGTCACAACGGAGCACAGCCAAACTTGGGGTATGGTGACCCCCAACACGAGCCTGAAGATGTCTCAGAGGTTTCTGTATCCTAAGAGGGATTCAAATAACTGGACATGGTGGGAATGTGGGCCAAACTGATTTGGGAATCATCTGTGTGGATGAGACAGTGACCAAGCAGCTTAGTTCCTGGTCTGTCAAGACTCAAGGGATACACAAGACTTCCAGAATCTTGAAAAGATTTTAGGCAGCAGACACTGAGTTGAACCTGACAGGATAGAAGCTTGCAAGGGAAAGGAAGTTGATTTGTAGACCCCAAGATATAGGCTACGACCACAATGAAATCACTCCATACCCACTAAGAGGGTTGTAATGAAAAAGACAGATAATAGCTTGTTGGCAAGATTGTGGAGAAATTAATATCCTCACGTAATGCTTGTAGGAATGTGAATAGTGAACTGCTTTGGAAAATAGTTTGTCATTACTTTAAAAGTCAAATCGTGTTATTCTATGACCTCTCAATTATATTTCATGAAAGAGAAATGAAAATATATGTACACGAATGTTCAAAAACTTATACAAGGAGCCCTCATTGTGGCACAGCAGGTTAAACTCAACTTGCAAAGTTGGCACCCCACATTGGAGCACTGTTCAAGCCCCAGCTGCTCCTTTTTCTGATCCATCTCTCTATTAATGCTCCTGAGAAAGCAGCAGAGGATGGTCCCAAATACTTGGGCCCCTGACACCCATGTGGGAGACCCAGATGGAGTTCCAGGCTCCTAAGTTTAGTCTTGGCTTCATGGCTATTTGGGGAGTGAACAAGCAGATGAACAATCTCTTTCTCTCTGTCTCTCCCTCTCTATCACTCTGCCTATCAAATAAATAAAATAAATCTTAAAAAAAAAAAAACTTGTCTGCAAATATGTGTGGTAGCATTATACACAATAGCCACAAATTGGAGACAGCATAAATGTCCCTCAACTGATGAATAAATAAACAAAATCTTATCTATCCATCAATTGAATATAATGCCGTCATAACAAGGGATGAAGTATATGAATAAAGTTTAAAAGCATTATGCTAAGTTAACAAAAGTTCCCATGTTGTATGAGTTGAACACATGCAAATCTTTAAGATAAGAAATAGATTGCTGGAAACTAGAGTGTGGGAAGGAGAAATAGGGAGCAGTTGTTGACAGGCATCGTGTTTCTTCCTTGGGGGGGAGTGACAAAAAATTTCTGGAATATGATAGTGATGATGTTTGCATAGCTTTGTGAATCTACTAATGATCAACAGATGTTCTGTGAATTAGATCTCCATGAAAAAAAGTATGTTTATAAGTCTGAGTTATAGACTCTAGCTCACAAAGGCTACTCACACAAAAACACTTTTATACAAAGACCTGGATCACAGTGGGATCTCAGTAAATGGGAATTATTATTAGAACTACATGAAGGCAGGATCTGCTCTTTACAGAAGCATCAACGACGCAATTTCCCTCAAGGCACAATCTGGCAGCCATCTTGAGGTGCATTAAAGCCTCTTGGTCTCTACTCGCCAAAGCTGAGGAAATCTTTTCCACCAGATGTGGACTTAATGTCTAGGGGAGCACGTTGCTTTCTCCCCCTCTGAACTGTTCTTAAAGGTCCCGCTGAAACAGCAGAGGTGAGGGACAAATGACTCAACTCTGCCCGACTTCTCACATTATCAGGACTGAGACACTTTCTGGGCTGATACTCAAAGAATGTCCTGGAAAGGGAGACATTTCCACTTTAAAGTTTTCTGACACTATCATCTGGGCAGGAGACTGGGAGGCTCAGTGCAGAACTGTGTGATGGGAAGGATTTAGATGTTTTAAAGAGACTAAGAGAGCAAGAGTGGACGAATGAAAGCGATAAACCAGGAGTTAGAACAGCACAGCTGATGCGGGTAGCTCATGCAGAGATTAGCAAGAAAAGAAAACGTCCTTGAAAATGTTTTTCCAGGTTCAAAAACAAGGCTCAGGTCTCCTAAATAGAGGGAAAGCCTTAAAATAAAAAGACTGTAGCACAGCTCTGAGAGGAGGCATGGTTTCTTTCCTTATGACTGTGAAATGTGCAGTCCCCTTAGGACAGGAATAATGCTATTACTCTGGAGGGGCTCCATTATGATGCATACTGGCTCATATTTTAGTTTAGAGCAAAGGTTCTTAAGAGTGTGACTTATTTCTAAAGGAATAAAGGGACTTTGAGAAGAATAGAAATAGTCAACATTATTATGGGGCATTGACATAGCAATTTGCTTGCAAATGATTTTCAAAACTATGGCTAATAACACACCTTATTGTATATAGTACTCTCAACAAAGCCACCTTGGGTAATCGAATTAATACAAGGGAAAAGGAACAGGAGAACCTATAGCATTACCAGCAATGACTGCAATTAATACAAGCACATAAAGTAACCCAATGGGACCACTGGACAACCTGGGCAATGAAATACTTTCCCCAAGACATATCATTTAGCATGGTTATGCAGTAGAATAACAGAATGGGAGACTATACAATTATTTGCTAAGGAAAGAAACTGATGCAAAGACTGAAAACTCAACAACACAAGTTCATCTGTGTGCTTGACTTGGAGATAATTTTCTCTTCTTTACCTCTGATCAACTCAGCACAAAGAGCCCACATCTGGAACAATGAGCCAGTGGAATACCCATGTCACTGTTGTCAGAGCTGCTGTAAAACCTCATCTGAATGAAGGTGGCAAGATCATGCTATTGAAAAGCACAATGATAGTATGAAAACATGTCTGCCAGAAGTTGAAAAGATACACACAATGCACACACATGCTCACACAAACACACCACTCACATAGAATGCATATTGTCTTTTAAACTCTGCCCCCAGGTAAAAGGTGAAGCCCTCAGGTCCCATGGTACACTCATAATCAATGAGTGCTAGTTCCTGCCACAGAGTGAGAGGCCAGATTTTATGTATCTACAGACTTGAATGAGGCAATGATTTCAGAAACAGAAAACAAGAAAGTTTTGCAGAACAAGACACCACAATGAGCCTAATTAATCATTTGATCTAATCCCTCCTTTCACCACTGTCTAGATTACACATGAATGATAACATCCCTTGGTGAGGCTCTTTGCTTCACATGGTACCTGTAGTTGAGTTGCTACCTTTAGTTTAGTGAGCATATCTATTACAAACTGAATCTCAACCCTGACCTAGTCCTCAGTATCTTCTGGTTGTCTTTTCCCATCCAAAAGAAGCAGAAAACCAGGTGAGTCAGGGCTAGACATTTTTGAATCTTTGTAGCACCAATGCTTGAAGCAATTTCAAGAGTAAATAATGAAAGACTTATTTAGAAGCAAGAATCATATTTTAAGAATTAATAAAAGGAAATCAAGGAATTTCACTGGGAAAACAAAAAGAGGAGTCTTTCCCAGCCTGCCTATAAAACAGTGGTGTGGCTAATGATCTCATGGCCTTAAGATTACACCAGCCTCTCCACACATCCCAAGGGTAATCCTCTAACACGGGCAAAAGTGCAAGCTGTCACTCAGAACTCTATTCCAGCCCCACGTCTCCTGCTCAATTCCAGTTGCCTGTTATTTGATGAAGTCTTCAAGGTTCTAAATTGTTGGCACCATGACTCCAATTATGACCCTTATGACCCCTCCCTTTTGTCCTCCAGATGGAGCATTTAATTTAGTGGGTGTTCTTCCAGGCTACATAATCACTTACATGTTCAACCCCCACTCCAAACCCCATCAGTGTCACGTGTATTATCAGCCTATTTAGGCTTGGACTTGCTCTGGCTGATCTGTTGGTGTTCATCTCAGTCATCACTGATTCCTTGATGGGATCAGGGAAGATTTGTGCATTTTTAAAAGTGGAAGGAAAATCTTCCAAAAGCAAGGAAGTTAACAACAGCATGCAGAAAACAAAGAGCAGCCTGGGTTATAAGATCTGATGATGGGGAGTCCACTGGGTGGCCAAAGAGTGAAAGGGTGGATAGGCAGTGAGAAGGTGGACACAGAGAGCATACACTATGCTTTAAGCGAAGAGAGCATAATGTTTTGAGATGATAGCTGGATAAAAGACAAGGATAGAAGTGTGTCTTGCAATGGTAGAGGATCAAAGACACAGAGAGAGTCTGATCCTGAGGTAGCAGTGCATCAAAGACACAGAGGAAATGTTTTGAGATAGTAGCTGGAGTAAAAGATGGAGCTTTCAAGACTGCAAAGATTAAACACTGTATGAAAGGTCTATTCTTAGAAATGAGAAGGGCCATAATTCCCATTCAGAGACAATACAAAATGGAAAATAATATAGAGAAATTTTTACAAATAAAAAGGGAAGTCGAAGAAATTTACATTCATTTATCATTAAATTAACTTATTTTAAGGTATCTAACTTGATTTTTTGGTATACTTATCTTCATATATTATATATAATTAAATGATTACTCCAGTCCAGAAAATTAACATACCAATCTTTTTATAAGGCTATCTTTTCGGGCCGGCGCCGTGGCTCAACAGGCTAATCCTCCGCCTTGCGGCGCCGGCACACCGGGTTCTAGTCCCGGTCGGGGCACCGGATTCTGTCCCGGTTGCCCCTCTTCCAGGCCAGCCCTCTGCTGTGGCCCAGGAGTGCAGTGGAGGATGGCCCAGGTGCTTGGGCCCTGCACCCCATGGGGAGACCAGGAAAAAGCACCTGGCTCCTGGCTCCTGCCATCGGACGAGCGTGGTGCGCCGGCCGCAGCGCGCCGACCGCGGCGGCCATTGGAGGGTGAACCAACGGCAAAGGAAGACCTTTCTGTCTGTCTCTCTCTCTCTCACTGTCCACTCTGCCTGTAAAAAAAAAATAAATAAAAATAAAAAAAAATAAGGCTATCTTTTCATCTCCTGCTCTTTCTCCTGTTTCTTCTCATTCTTTTTCTCCTTCTCCTTTTCCTTCTATTTTTATTGTGGTAGGAGTACCTAAAATCTACTGTCTTGGAAATCACCAGTATACAATACAACATTATTAACCACAGGTCCATTCATTATGTTATATTAGATCGCTAGACTTCAGCTACTTTCATTTAATACAATGTCCACTAGGTTCATCTGTGTTGTCACAAATATCAAGATCTTCTTTTTAAGGATTAATAATATTCCATTGCATACATAAATACATATTATATGTAGATATATCTCTCTACACACACACATATAGTTTCCTTATCCATTCATCCTTCAACAGACACTTTTGTTGTTTCTATATCTTGGCTATTGTGAATAATACTGTAATGGATGTGGGAGCACAGATACCTCTATGAGGTGTTGATTTCATTTCTTTGGGGTACATTTTCAGAACAAGGATTGCAGTCATCTTTCAAGTGAGAGAAAGTCACCTTTGGGGAGTAAAGGGACCTGTACCAGGATAGGTACCTGAATGCAGTGGCCAAATAAAATCAGGAAATGGGCTGCCACACGGCCATAAAGATCCAGCCTTCACAAGACAGCACACACACATATACAGTAGAGACTTCCTCAGTCAAATTCAGAAGCAGACTGAGACAAGGAATAATGACACCAGATGGTGTAATATGGTCTGACCCAGTGAGGACACAGGAAGCTGATGGCTCTGGTGCAAGCCTTTGTGGAATGGCTGCAGGCCATGAGAATGCGCTCAGGGTGCTGAAAGAAGAGACGGCCTATGACAATAGACAAGAAGGCCATGCATGGCAAACCTGGAGTCATGGTGACAACAAATTCTTGGTTCAGATTACATGCATACATGAAAGAGGAAGAGAAAAGTAGGCATTGTAATCAGAGGTGAAGATGGTTGGAGTTGTACAGGTGAAGGGACTATGAAGCCAAGATGATAAAAAGCCTCCTTGGAGAAAGAAAAACCCTGAGGTGATGCCAGAGCACCCACAGGAGAAAGGAGGACCGGAGGCTAATGCTGAAGAAGCCAAGAAGCTCTCCCCATGCAGCTACTGCCTTCCTTCAACAGTGACCAACTTCTGTCAATGTAACAGGAATTTCAACCCTAGCCTCAGTCTGATAGGAAGCCCTTGATAGAGTTGCTATGGAAAACATTACACAGATGGGATAAGCTTCACTGCCCCTGGAGTCAACTAGATTATCAAGAACATATGGCTAATGCGGTCTGTTGAGTTAGGGCCGGACATTCTTCTCTTCAGTGCAGCTGAGTATGTGTGAGTATGAATATGTAGTGGTGTGACTACGGGTCATTATTGATCCAGAAAGTTTCAGGCTCTGTATTATTATTATTATTATTATTATTATTATTATTATTCAAGAGGCAGAGACAGAGTTCCCATCTACGAGTTCATTCTTCAAATGCCTGCACTGCCAGGAGGCTATCTTTTTACATGTGTATTTCTTCTTCTCTCTTACTTTCCTTCAGTATTTCAGGAAATAGGTAAATGCTATCTGGATGACAAATTCAATTTATTTAATATGATGTTTGTTTTTGTAAATGCCAAGTTAACTACAGTGTGTCACATCAGATACTAAAGATATGCAAACCAGATTTTATTTTAAGTTCAATATTACTGTGATTTAGAGACTATGATTGGCAATTCTCAAGCATGAGAAAAACAGTCACTGAGGATTTTTAAAATTATTTCTAAATTCCGCTGTTATTTATTCCATCTGTTCTCTAGGCTGTAAATGTATATTTTAACGTGGTTCTAGTTTTGTCAATTCTTTGATAGTTTTCTCAGGGAAATACTTAGTGTGTTCAATCAATATCCATTCTATTGCTAACAATTGCCCTCTGTTTAAAATTAAAAAGGTTTTGACTGACATTCACAGAAGAAAGAATTCAATTCACGTATCCTATAGGATTTAGAGGCAAAGAATCATTTTTAGGGAGTTTTGACCTATAAATTAACTTATGTTGAAGTCAATACATTTTGTATCAAATGTGGAATACATTTTGCATTCTAAGAATCTTTGCAAAAATAGTAGAAGCCTCTTGCCCCAACTCAGGGAAAATGTAATTCTTAGCTAACTTTTCATTATATGGGTTAGGTAGGCAGTACCTGAGTTTCCATCCTTGACAGAGTGACTGACATCAGACTTGACCCTCTAAGTAAACAATTGAGAAGCTGGGCAAATAAAGGCAGCAGTCATGTGTACTGATATTAGACAATACGCAGCCTCAGATGTGAAGCTTGAAAGGAAGGAAGCAAAAGAGACACTGAAATATCCTTAGTTCTCTGCCTAGAGGCACTTTCCAGACGGTGGTGCAGGGAACGGGCCCAGGTAGGCACAATCCTCTCACTGGAATTGAGGACATGGCAGGATTTGCGGAGGCTGATGCAGTGGGATTAACAGGCAAAGCATTGGGGAGCAGAGAGCTACACCCAGAATTATTTTCAGACATCTTTATGGAGGTCTTACATTGCTTTTGCTTGAATACCAAGATGTTCATGTGTTGAGGGAGATCCCACAAGGTTGAGCAAAGACAACTTCTAGGAAATTCTCAGAGCCCGGGTCAGAAAGGTGTTCAAATCCCAGCCAGTTGGCGGGAACACCTGGTTGACCACTAGGACATGCAGTAGAGACTCAGATATGTCATTCCTGAAAGGGAGACTAAAGTGACCCTAGAGGAGAAGCTCCTTCAGATAAACTCAAAAAGCTTAGACACAATTTTCAGGAGAATGAGGATGGCCTATATAAGTAGCTGCTTACTCGCCTGTTAAGCTCACTAAAGGAAAACCAAAAACATTGTATGTTCATCAGCATAACATATATAATGTCCATCATCCTATTCAAAATTTTTAAACTAAAAAATAAACAAAATATGGAAACACACGTTCTGGCAACAGAGTAATCCCTAAATAGCTCTTGAAGGGAATGATTTCTGAATTGGTATCAGGATAGCAGAGCCAAGGAGGCAAAATAATCAGTCAGTAATTTGTCTCTAGGCCCTCAACCCACAATCAGCCCCATTCTGGGCATGTTTTAAAAAAGCCTCTAAGAAGAAACACAACACGGATGGATTCTACTGGGCAAACACAGGGTTGTTCAAATTGAAGCAGAAGCTGCTAAAATTATCACAATAGATCAGACATGGCTGTCATTTCTACAGTGTACAGTGTCCGACAAGTTCGTTTTTGTTTATCTTGACATAAGAATATTTATTGTTCTTATTCAATGTATTATGATGGTTAGAATTGAGTTCTCCGTTTACGACAGGTGATTTGAAAAGGGCCCTGCATTCTCCCTGAAAAAGAAGAGGATGGAAAAACCAGGAAAGTAAGCATTGAGCAAAATTTAGAGAAACAAAAATAAAATAAGAAAAAAATATGTTACAGACAACCCGAAAGGGGAGGGGACATTGATTTGTCTCAGGGAAATGATGCAACCAGCACCTGTTCTATTCCCCAGCAGGTGAAAAATTTCCCTCATCTGACTTTTGGGCAACAAATTACTGTGGGTTACATTATTCTCAAGGTTACTGAAGTTTCATGGTCTTCCCTTGGAAAATAAATTCATAGATCTGCTTTATAAAATGTATTTAAAATTATAACTGTATTCCTAGACTAGAAAGAGAAAGAAACAAGGAAAGGGAAGAGAGAGAGGGCAGTAGACCTGCAATTAAAAATTAAAAGAGGAGCAGGTATCGCTTCTCCACCTTTTGGCTAAGATCAAGTATAAAAGAGAAACAGGTGTTATGACACAGCCAGTTAAGCCGCCACTCAGAACACCTACATTCCCCATGAGAGCGCCTTGTTTGAGAATGGGCTGCTCTGCTTCTGGTCCAGCTTCCTGTTCACATGCAGCTTGAAAGGCCACAGATGATGGCCCAAGTGCTTAGGTCCCTGCACCTGTGTGGGAAACTGGGCTAGAGTTCTGGTTCCTAACTTCAGCCTGGTAGAGCATAAGGTATTTGCATTTGGGGAGTGAATCAGAGGATGATATCTGTCTGTCTGTCTGTCTGTCTTTCTCTCCCTCCCTCCCTCCCTCTTGCTCTCTCTCTCTTTCTGACTCTGGCTCTTTCGCTATGCTTTTTTGGCAGATGAAATAAGTATGTAAACATTTTTTAAAATTAAAATAATTGTCACACACGCAACCACAGAAGTGCAGGAAAATAAAGGAGCAAGTGATGGAAAAGATAAAAATACAGCTAAATATAAATGAATATTGACTCAGAAAACAAAGCTGTTTGTGGATTTAAACTATTTCTTGATATAAAATGCATGACAAAAATAATAAAATAGGCAAAAAAGAATAAATTAAAATGTTCTAAGTATTCTAGAATTTTCAGGAAGTGGCAAAATAATAGTTAATATTCACAGGTATCAAAACAAAGATGCACATTGTAATTTCTAGACATTGAAAAAGAAGATATAAATAAGCTATGTAGAAAAAGAAAAGAACTAACATAAATAGATTTGCTTAATCTGCTTATGGTAAGTAAAAAAAAATTCCCTACAAATAGGAAGCTCAAATGAAAAATAAATAATCATTTAAACTCAAATATATTTGTAATTATATAAGGGTAAAGGGATTAAATATTATCAAAGACTAAGACTTATCAAAAATTTTTAAAATATATTTAATTTTTTTTCAAGAGACAAATTTGAAATATAAGAACAGAGAAAGGCTGAAAGCAATAAGATTGGGACTGGTGCAGTGCCGTCATCCCATATGGGTGCCAGTTCGAGTCCTAACTGCTCCATTTCCGATCCAGCTCTCTGCTATGGCCTGGGAAAGCAGTAGAAGATGGCCCAAGTCCTTGTACCCCTGCACCCACGTGGGAGACTCAGAAGACATTCATGGTCCTGGCGTTGGATTGGCACAGCTCCAGCTGTTGCTGTTACATGGGGAGTGAACCAGCGGACGGAAGATCTCTCTCTCTCTCTCTCTCTCTCTCTCTCTGCCTCTGCCTCTCTGTAACTCTGCCTTTCAAATAAATAAATATATATTTAAAAAAATTAAAAAAAGCACTTAGATGGCAAAAGATCCACCATGGAAAAATGAACACAGAGTCAAACAAAAAAATTTATAAAGCGAGAACATTATTAGAGATTAAAAATGTGTTTTAACACAAAATGCATCAGTCCACCAGAAAGCTAGAACAATTATAGATGCATATTCACTCAAAAGCATACCTTTGAATTTCATACTGCAAAAATCTACAAAAGTGAATAAGACATAGATTGTTCCAAAAAATTAACAGCTGATAAAGCAAGCAGATTTAAAAAAAAAAAAAACCGCGAATTTATTGAAGACGTGGGCAACACAATTAATAGCACTGAGCTAATCAGTATATGTAGATCATTTAATGCAAAAGTGAGAAATACAAACCTTTCAAGTACACATGAAATATTTATAAAAATTGACTATATGCTACTCCAGAAAGCAAGTGTCAACAAATTTTGAATGATTTAAATAATTTCAGTGTATTTTTTCTTATCATAATGATAAAGCTCGAAACAAACATTAAAAAAAAAAATACAGGGACTGGCATTTGGCACAGTTATGAAGCCACTAGGAATGCCTGCATCCCATATCACAGTTCCCGGGTTCAAGTCTCAGCTCCACTTCTGATTCTGTCTCCCTGCTAATGTGCACCTCAGGAGGTGGCAGTTGAGGAGGACTCTTTAACAGTTGGGCCCTCGCCACCCATATGAGAGATCTGGATTGAGTTTCTGGTTCTCAGCGTGGGCCTGGCCCAGCCCTAGCTGTTGCAGGCATATGGAAAGGGAACCAGAATGGAAGGTATCTCTTTCTCCTCCTCTCCCACCTCCCTCCCCCTCCCCTACCTCCTCTCTCCTTCCTTTCTCTTCTCTCTCTCTGTCTCTCTCACCCTCCCTCTCTCTCTTTAAAAGATAAAATAAGTTAAAAAGCTATACATATATCACATAAAAATATCTAGAAAATACTCTGTTCTTCAAAAATAAGCAGGTCACTTATAAATATCTATAAATCAAGAAGAAACCATAAATGATATCAAGACAGAATTTTAATTAAAAGATAATGCAGATATGACTTATCAAAATGTAAAACTTGTGGGATGTAGCGAAAACAATGCTCAAAGGAAAATTTATAATCTCCAAAAGATAATAGGAAAGAACAGGCTAAAAAAATCAGCAAAATGATCTTTCCACTCAAGAATCTCAGTAAAGCAAACCAACCCCCCCAAAATAGAAGAAATTACACCGTACTACAATAAGTGGGAAGAGAGGTCTAAATTATATCAATCTACTGAAAGGTTAGATGAAAAGAACAATTTTCTTGAAAAAGATTACTGATAAAAACCCAAAAAAAGAAACTATAGGTTGATATCTATGACCATTAAGGAAATCAACTTCATTTTTATAACTTTCCCACACATGGATAAGTTCACAGGTGAATTATTTTAAACATTAAAGAGCTAACACCAATCTATAAAAACACTTTCAGAGAAAAGAAATGATAAATATTTTCAGGTTCAATTCCTTAAAGCTGCCTAGCCTGAATTTTAATACTCAAAGACATTACCAAAAAATGGAAAATTGCAGATCATATTCTCCAATGAGCTTAGCTGCAAACAAACAGAATATTAACAATCCCATCCAGAAACCCATAGATGCAATAGTACATCATGACCAAGTTGGGATTATCCAGTTTGGTAAAGATGATTTAACACTTAAAAGTGTATCTGGCCGGCGCTGCGGCTCACTAGGCTAGTCCTCCGCCTGCGGCACCGGCACCCCAGGTTCTAGTCCTGGTTGGAGGCCGGGTACTAGTCCCAGTTGCTCCTCTTCCAGTCTAGCTCTCTGCTGTGGCCCGGGAGTGCAGTGGAGGATGGCCCAAGTCCTTGGGCCCTGCACCCGCATGGGAGACTAGGAGGAAGCACCTGGCTCCTGGCTTCGAATCAGCGCAGTGTGCTGGCTGCAGTGCGCCGGCTGCAGCAGCCATTGAGGGGTGAATCAACAGAAAAGGAAGACCTTTCTCTCTGTCTCTCTCTCTCTCTCTGACTGTCCACTCTGCCTGTCCAAAAAAAAAAAAAAAAAAAAAGTGCATCAGAGGCAGACAGTTGGCCTAGCAGTCAAGGTGTTCCAACAGAGGAGTGCCTGGATTCAAAGCCCAGTTCTGGCTTCTGATTGCAGTTTTCTGTGGGTCAGACCCTGGGAGGCAGCAGTGATGGCTTGGTTGATTAGGTCCCTGCCACCCACTTGGGAAACATGAATTGAGTTCCTGGCTTTGTACCAACTCAATTCTGGCCATTGCAGGCATTTGGGGAGTGAACCAGCAGATGGGAGCACTCTCTCTCTCTCTCTCTCTCTCTCTCTCTCTCTCTCTCTCTCTGTCTATGTCTTATCTCCCTCCAACGCCCTGCCTCTTAAGTAAAAAGCATCTCAATAAACACACAATATTAATAGCAAGAAAGTAGAGGTAGCATATAACCATCTCTAAATAGAGCTAACACATTTGACAAAAATTCAACAGTAAGTTTTTATCTCTAAAATTCTTTGCACTTTAGAAAGAAGAGTTCTTTAATCTGACACAGTTACCTGCAAAAGTGTAATACTATTCAGTGAATATTTTCCCCTGAAGTTAGGAAAAAGCATGGAGATTCACGATCATCTTTTCTTTACAACACTGACTATGGGTTCTAAGTGGTGCAGTAAGGAAAAAGACAAAACCAAAGGTGTAAAGATAGGTAACCGATAAATAGATCTGTCAGTATTCATAGAAGGCACGGCTATGTAAAAGTTTCAGTTAACTAACTAAAACTTCAGCAATTAGAATCATACATGAATACAAACAGGTTGGAAGAAAATCCACAATGTTCATGTTTCTGCACCTTCCCAGCTATCTGAGCAAGAAGACAAGTTTGAATAGCAAAGGATTAGGAAGCAAGAAATCATGGATGGTTCTGGAGAAACTTAGAAATTTCTCTCCCTGGTGCCATTTGCCTGGGTTGTTAAACAGTAAAGCTAATCTCTGCCTACTGAGGGGGAATAGGTGGTTACTTTAGCATCCCCTTACGGGTGTTCTAATATTAGGATCCAATAGACCTATGCGGGCAGCATGCACCTGGACCCCTCTCTGTCACCCACATGGAATTGGGGAGTCAGAGAATTGATGTAAACATGTGTTCTGAGTAATAAACCAGACATTTTGGCTCATTGCCTTTCTAATCAAATTTGTGGAAAGCGACTCTTAGGAATGACTTGGCCATCCTACTTATCAATACATAACAGTGAACAAGTGACAATTAAACTTGACAATACTATTTATGGTGGTACAAAGATATCAAGTACATAGGATTAAATCTAACAAAAATGTGAAAGACCACTACATCAAAATTTATGAAGAGGTCTAAGAAAAATGGAAAGATTTATCATGTGCATGGGTTTCTTCATAAATTTATCAATAGTTTGAAAATTAATCTATAGATTCAATGAACCACCCAAATCCCATAAAGTTGTGTAAACAGGTTTCTAAAATTCTATATGAAGATTGTCATTATATATGAAAATGCAAAGAACCTATGATACCAAGGCAATTCTAAAGGTCAGTTCTGGGGACTTACAGATATCAAATACAATTATGATAATCAAAATAAATAGCCCAGCAGGAAGAGACAGAATTGATAAGCAGTCCACTCACATTAAGTCACCTCATTTTTGAAAATGACATTGTAGTGTAGAGAACGAATTATTTTTCAGAAATGACATGGGACAATTAATCAATACTAACACACAAATCTATAATCCCATCTCCTACAATACATTTTTAAGTGATTTCTCAGATAGCAAATGTAAGTGTAAAATACGTTTTTCAAAAAAAATAAAAATACATATTCATGACTTTTGAGTAAACAGAGATTTCTGAAAATAACATGCAAAAAACTTTATTCCTACCGTAAAAATGATCAATTTAACTATAGTGAAATAAAACATTCTTATTAATCAAAATACATCTTTAAAAAAATGAAGACAAGCTGGCATTGTGGTGTAGCAGCTTAAGCCACTGCCTACAATGCCAGCATCCCATGTGAGCATGGGTCAAATTCTTGCTGCTCCACTTAGGATCCAGTTCCCGGCGGATGCACTGGAAAAGCAGCAAAGGATGGACCAAGTTCTTGGGCCCATGCACCCATGTAAGAGATCTATATAGAGTTCCAGGCTCCAGATTTTGCCCTGGTCCAGCCTGGGTTGTGGTCATATGCGGAATATACCATCAGATGGACCATCTCTCTCTGTCTCTCTCTCTCTCTCTCTGTCTCTGTCTCTCTCTCTCTCTCTCCCTCTGTCTCTCTCTCTCTCTCTCTCTCTCTCTTATTCTGTATTTCAAATAAATAAATAAATAAATCTTTTTTTAAAGAATCAAGCTGCTAGCATTCTCTTCAAAATATTTAGAAACAGTAATCACATTGTCTTAGTGTGGGTTGCTATAACAGAACACCACCAACGGGATCACTAAACAACAGAAATTTATTTCTCCAGGTTATGGGGGCTGTGATGTCCTAGTCCAAGGCACTGGAAGGTTTGGTGACTGCTGAGAGCACTCTTCCTGGTTTGCAGATAGCCTAACCTTCTTGTCATATACTCACATGGCCAAGGGTGAAATCACGACCCTTCTAAAGGCCGTTCATCCACTCATGAGGACCCCCCTCCAGGATCCAATTATTTCCCCACTTCAAAACGTGATCATCCTGGGGGTTAGGACTTCAACATATGAATCTGGAAGAAATGAAAATATTTAATCTGTAACACAAATTATTAGGATTAACACCTGTAGTTCCCAGATTGTGGTCTCAAACACCAATTTCAACTAAAAAGATCCAATACTCCACGGAGAAATGTATGATTTCTAGTCTGGGATAGAAATGTCCAACATGAACCTAGAACATCTTATCATAACAGATGTCCAGGGTTGTACCCATAGGACGCAGGAGCCACTGTGGTTCCCCAAAGACAGAGCTAGAACCAACTGGACAGAGTGAAATTGTGGGGGCCCTGATTCACAACACAGGGTAAGCAATTACCACTGATAGCACCATAAGCTTTTCTGTGTCTTCTCCAGTTTGTCTCTTGACTTGTCATGAAGATTTTTTACTTTCTATTTAATGTAATCTTAAATAATGAAAAATTAAGTTTTAATCACTGAAATATCTTCTCATTCTATTTTATGTTCTACAATTCCATTTTACTTGCAAATAGAAAATCATTTAATACATTTGTAGAATTACTAAAATTACACAATCTCTATTTCATAGATGATGTCTTCATATGTATTTCACTATTACCAGAACACTGGAAATACTTCCACAGACCTTACATAATGGCCTTGGAAGTATGTGTTTGCTTTGAGTTTCCCTGAACTCTCACACCTCCTAGGTTTCCCAGGACTCTGTGCTCAGGTTATTGCAAACACTTTCAGCAAAGGGGGCAGCAAGGAAGAGCAGAAACAGTATTTCCTCTGCTCTGGAGCATGCCTCACTGTCCCTGTGGACTTCAGCTAGTTCAAAGATAAAATTATTAGCAACTAAACGACAGACTAGCAGAGCATTAAATCAAACATGTGGGTGGAAAGGGAAGTGTGTGTCATGATCCCCAGAACATGAAGCTAATTACCTCCAGATGAAATCATCTTAGATTGTTAAGTGTCCTTATAAGAGACACACACAGGAGGGATGCACAGAGAGGAGAGGAAAACAGAGGCTGTGTGAATATACATGCATGCGTTTAGGCTGTACAGCCACAAGCCAAGAACACACAACCATCAACAGCTGCAAGAGCCAGGAAAGAATTCTCCTGTAGACCTTTCAGAGGGCCCATGCCCTGCTGGCATCTGGAGTTTGGAGTTCTGGTCTATAGAACTGTGAGAAAATAAACTTCTGTTGCAAGTCACTCTGTTTTCATTATTTTGTCCTATTAGCCACAGGAAATTAATTCAGGGTCCTCAATGTGGGACCTTGTGGGACTGCCCAGATCACACATATTTGGAGTGAGCCATGTATACAGCCATTATAATTGTTTTTTTTTTTTAATGGACATTTTAAGAGCAGAATGGGGGTCTGGCACTGTGGCGTAGAAAGTTAAGCCTCTGCCTGCAGTGCTAGCATCCCACATGGGGATTGGTTCAAGTCCCCACTACTCCACTTTGATCAAGCTTTCTGCTAATGTACCTGGAAAAGTAGCAGAGAATGGCGTAAGTATTTGGGCCCCTGCACCCATGCGAGAGACCTGGAAGAAGCTCCTGGTTCCTGGCTTCAGCTTGGCCCACTCCTGACTATTGTGGCCATCTGGGGAGCGAACGAGTGGATAGAAGACATCTCCCTCTCTCTGTCTCTTCCTCTTTCTGTATGACTCTGCCTTTTAAATAAATCTTTAAAAAAAAAAGAGAGAGAAATGGGGGCCAGCCCAGTGGTGCACTAGGTTAATCCTCCACCTGCGGCACCGGCATCCCATATGGGCGCCGGGTTCTAGTCCTGGTTGCTCCTCTTCGGGTCCAGCTCTCTGCTATGGCCTGGGAGGGCAGTGGAGGATGGCCCAACAGCTTGGACCCTTGCAACCATGTGGGAGACCTGGAGGAGGCGCCTGGCTTCTGGCTTCATATGGGTGTAGCTCCAGCCATGGCGGCCATTAGGAAGTGAACCAACGGAAGGAAGAAGACCTTTCTCTCTGTCTCTCTCTCTCACTGTCTGTAACTCTACTTGTCAAATAAATAAATTTTTAAAATCTTAAAAGAAAAGAAAAGAGAAATGAATGGACAGAGGATGGTTAACAAGTATAGGGGTGCAATTAGAAAGAAGGAATAACTAATGTTCCGTAGCATAGTAGAATAACTATAGCTGGCAACAATTAATTGCATATTTCAAAACAGCTAAAAGAGGATTTTTAATGTTCTATGCACAAAGAAATTATATTTGTATATCTGAGATAACATACTGATTACCCTGATCTGATCATTACAAACTGTATACATGTGTTAAAACATCACACCATTTCTCATAAATATGTACAATTGGAGAGCGGCAAGATGGCAGAATAGGAAGGGAGCACACCGATAGTTTGGGGAGAGACAGTTTAATAAAAGTGGAGATACTGCAGGTTCAAGGAAGAGTAGGGGAAGAAACAGCAGAGAAAACCCTTCCGGAACTGGAGATTCACAGTGGACCTGCATGGAGAGCGTGGGAGCCCGCAGTTTGGGACACCAGCAGCAGATTCAACACACCAGCGCTGGAACGCGAGGTGAGCAGAACCTCAATAGCCCGAAATACCAGCAGGGAAGCGGAAAAGGGAGCCTAGAGCAAACAAGGCTTGAAACCCTGCGGGGAAAAGTTCACCAGGCTAACTAGAAGAGAGAGAGAGAGAGAGAGAAGGAAAAAAAAAAAGTGACCCATACGGACACGAGCTTCTCTCTCTCCGCTCACCTCTCAAAGGTGAGCAAGACAAAGAGCAGGCGCCATTTTGGAATACGTCATAAGCAGGGCGACCTCGGGTCGGCACCGGCCCCAAGCCTAGCAGAAAAACCTGACTCTGGGTGGGAGGGGTGAAATAACGAGATTAGAACCTAATGAATGTGTGGTGCTAATGAACTGAGACTGTGAAAAAAGAGACGATGGGGGAGAGAACCCACGGAAATCACGAATTCATGTGAGTACTCTCCAGAGACGCTACAGTTCAGTAGCCTTGGCAGCCCAGTGGGAGACTACAGAAGAATCTCAGCCCACACAAAGGGCCGCAAAGATTCCTTCTCTGGTCCTTGGGAAGAGCTTCCGATCTCTGGCTCCTGTGGGTATATCATTCGCCTGCTAACCACCCCCAATTCCATTCAGCTGTGTGGAATTACTTCCCTTTTGAACCAAAAAAAAAAAAAAAATTAACAGAGAGATTCACCACGCCTAACCTGGGAGTGTCTCCTTTGACATACCCTCAACCCTGAGGAACCAAACAGAGCTCTCAGGCCACACCATCTCAAGCCTCTAAGGCTCCATCAAAAGCAGACAGTCCACTTATCTAGAGTCATAGTATAACAAGAAAAAAACACCACAGAGAAGAAACCAATATGCCAAACAACAAACGCAAAAACCGAGGTAATAAGAACAAGGAAGACACTATGGCATCCCCAAATGAAAAAGACACCCCAATTCAAGATTACAAAGATGATGAGATAGAAGAGATGCAAGAAGCAGATCTCAAAAAATTGATAAGAACACTAAGAAGTACTCAAAAACAAATTCTTGAACTACAGAAATCCTTAATGGACAAGGTAGAAAATCTCTCTCATGAAAATGAAATATTAAGGAGAAATCAAACTGAAATGAAACAACTAGTAGAACATGAAACTGTGATAGTGACGAGAAATCATAATGAAGTGAAGAATTCAATAGATCAAATGAAAAACACATTAGTGAGCCTTACAAACAGAATGGGTGAGGCAGAAGAGAGAATATCGGACTTAGAAGACTGAGCACAGGAAAGTATACAGTCAAACCAAAGAAAAGAAGAGGAAATTAGAAATCTAAAAAATATTGTTGGGAATCTACAGGATACTATTAAAAAACCCAACATTCGAGTTCTAGGAGTTCCTGAAGGCATGGAGAGAGAGAAAGGATTAGAATGCCTTTTTAGTGAGATAATAGCAGAAAATTTCCCAGTTTTGGAGAAGGACAGAGACATCCTAGTACAGGAAGCTCATAGAACCCCTAGTAAGCATGACCGGAAGAGGTCCTTACCACGACACGTTGTGATTGAACTCACCACAGTGAGGCAGAAAGAAGAGATCCTAGGATGCGCAAGAGAGAAACGTCAAATTGCACTCAGAGGATCTCCAATTGGGCTCACGGCAGACTTCTCATCAGAAACCCTGCAGGCTAGAGGGGAATGGCGAGACATAGCCCAGGTACTTGGAGAGAGAAACTGCCAGCCCAGAATATTGTATCCTGCCAGGCTCTCGTTTGTGAATGAAGGTGAAATAAAGACCTTTCATAACAAACAAAGTTGAGGGAATTTGTTGCCACTCGTCCAGCCCTGCAAAATATACTTAAAGATGTGTTGCACACGGAAGCACAGAGGCACGGCCATCAACATGAAAGAAGATAGACGAGGGGAACCTCACAGCGGGAGATCACGGGGAATTCAAGGCATACGTTTGGGTGGGGAAATTGTGGGACATGTACTCTATGGAATACTGTACAGCAGTCAAAAACAATGAAATCCGGTCATTTGCAATAAGATGGAGGAATCTGGAAAACATCATTCTGCGTGAATTAAGCCAGTCCCAAAGGGACAAATATCATATGTTCTCCCTGATCGGTGACAACTAATTGAGCACCAAAGGTGAAACCTATTGAAGTGAAATGGACACTATGAGAAACAGTAACTTGATCAGCTCTTGTGCTGACTGTTGTTGTACAATGTAATACTTTATCCATTTTAGTAATTTTTTTATTCTAGTACTATTGGTTGAACTCTGTAATTAACAAACAATTATTCTTAGGTGTTTAAATTTAACTGAAAAGTGATCCCTGTGAAATATAAGAGTGGTAATAAGAGAGGGAGGAGATGTACAATTTGGGACATGCTCAATCAGAACTGCCCCAAATGATGGAGTTAGAATTGTGCCAGGGGATTCCAATACAATCCCATCAAGGTGGCATGTACCAAGGCCATCTCATTAGTCCAAGTGATCAAGTTCAGTTCACAATTGATCACACTGATAGGTCTAAGAGTCAAAGGGATCACACAAACAAGACTAGTGTCTTCTCATACTAACTGATAGAATCAAAAAGGGAGAGAATGATCCAACATGGGAAGCAGGATACACAGCAGACTCATAGAATGGCAGATGTCCTAAATAGCACTCTGGCCTCAGAATCAGCCCTTAAGGCATTCAGATCTGGCTCAAGAGCCCATGAGAATATTCTAGGCATGGAAAGCCAAGACACTCTGGAAAAAAAAGAAGACCTAAATGAAAGATCTCTGTGAGTGAGATCCCAGTGGAACGAATGGGGCCATCAAAGAAGGAGGTACCTTTCTCTGAAGGGAGGAGAGAACCTCCAATTTGACTATGACCCTGTCGGAATAAGATTAAAGTCAGAGAACCCTAAAGGCTTCCATAGCCTTGGCAACTCATGACTAGAGCCTAGGGAGATTACTAACGCCATAAACAAGAGTGTCAAATTGTTAAATCAACTTCAGGAGTCACTGTGTACTTACGTCTCATGTGGGATCTGTCCTTAATGTGTTATCCAATGTGAAGTAATGCTATAACTAGCACTGAAACAGTATTTTACACTTTGTGTTTCTGTGTGGGTGCAAACTGATGAAATCTTTACTTAGTATATACTGAATCAATCTTCTGTATATAAAGATAATTAAAAATGAAAAAAAATCTTGGTGTTAAATTGGAAATTGCATAGAAAATTAATCAATTTTTTTTAAAAAATATTTCATGTAAGATCTCTGTCCTTAATGTGCTATACATTGTGAATTAATACTATAACTAGTACTCCAACAGTATTTTTCACTTTGTGTTGATATGTGAGGGCAAACTGTTGAAATCTTTACTTAATATATAGTAAACTGATCTTCTGTGTATAAAGAGAATTGAAAATGAATCTTGATGTGAAGCAAGGGGAGAGGGAGTGGGAAAGGGGAGGGTTGCGGGTGGGGGGGAAGGTATGGGGGGAAGCCATTGTAATCTATAAGCTGTATTTTGGAAATTTATATTCTTTAAATAAAAGCGTTATAAAAAAATAAATAAATAAATAAATATGTACAATTACCATGTAACTTGAATTTATTCTTGGCAGAATTTTGTCATCAATGATAACAAATTAAAGTTGATTCATACACATAAAATATATTTAAATCAATGAGTTAAAAATGATGCTAATGGCCATTTTTGGATAATGCAAGATACTTACCTGTTTTAGAAATTGATGGAGGAGGGAGGAATCAGGAATTTCTCTTGTCCCTACTATCCAAATTGTGGCTGTAATCAAGGAGTTGATGAAGGAAGTTCTTCATAGATCAGTCCAGCTACTCAGTGAAAAGGGATATTGCAGCTAGAAAGAACCATTTTTCAGTCTCTATTGACATCTTGGTCCAGGCAAGGATCATCAAAGGGTGCTGGTTTCCACTGAGACATGACTGGCATCCTACATTTCTTAAGTAAAGAGTTTACCATCTTTGATGTAGTTAAGCAACTGAAAAGCACTCAAACCTAGAGCTGATCAATCATCCAGCTCTAAATAGTAGTTGATAGGAAATTCCAGGGGGCAGAGAACCACTTAAAGAAGGCCTTGAAAGTGGATTCAGGACTTGGAAGACTATGTTTTTGTGAGAAACTCAACCATACACACCGTCTGATTGGGGGGAAGAAAAAGAGAGAAGATGAGACACGGAGATTTAAACTGACACAGGAAATGTATCCAATACAAATTTATAATTTCAATTTTTATTTAAATAATAAAATCTATATTTCCATTCCATAGATTTGGGAGTGAAATTTACTTGATAACTAATCTTAAAATTCATAGAAGAACAAAGATAAAAGAAACATATGAGGATTCTGAAGAACAAAATTGAAGGGTGGAAATAAACCTATAGCATTTAACACAATGTATACTGGTGAAAATGATAGTCTAAATATTTAACTGGTACCTCCAAGACACTAATCAGACAGAAAGGCTTTAGTACTGGGCTCAGAAGCCCCTGAATATGCCAAATACTGATCTTTTAATTTCTACATTATGGATGGGTTGGAGAAGGTGGGAGGGAGAAACAGAAGGGAATACCCAGAGGTGTCAGAATCATGATTATTTACAAACTTGTATAGAAATTTCATAATATTTAATAATTAATATGACCAGACTAGTGCATCTCAGCTAAATATAACCCTTGGATTCTGTGCAGGCAATAAAATCAATGGAATCAGGATGGGGAATTGAGAAATGCATGCATATACAAGAGGGCTTCAAATAGTTCATGGGAAAATAGAAATAAGAAATAAGTTAATTTTGGTGAAAAAAATTTTGAAATCCACAGCTTTTATAAAATATGCACTTTCTAATAGTAGGGGGTTCCAAGATGGTGGAATAGCAACAAGATGGCCTGACTCACACAGGGTGAAATTAATATTTAAAAGAGGAGAAAGTGTACTCATAAGATAAAGCTGTGGGAGAGCCCCAGCAGGAGATCCAGCAAAAACAATAGAAATGGTCCAGACCTGCAACAGAAAGAGCAAATATGCAACAAAAAACAACAAAACTTGGACCAGGGGAGGAAGATGCCTGTGGTGGCAAACCAGGTAAGAGGGAAATCCACGGGCCCACAGCACTGCTGATAACAGCTGGTGGGAGAGCTTGGTGAATTCCTTTTAAATTTCCACATGGACTCCCTGAGACAGCAGAGGAAGAAAGAAAAATAAATAAAAAGATGGTGCACCTCTCTGCCCTCCACATCTTCCTGCTACCGCAGAGACTGGTAGCCAGCCAGAAGAAGGTTCACAGCATTATATTTTTTTGGACACAGGCAGGTAGCTGCCACCCCCACCTCCAACACACAGGCTCATCAATAACAGGGATCACTGCCCCACCCATACAGTGAGGGCCACAACAATTCAGAAGAGTCCCTTCCTACTTCAAGCAAACTACACAGTGCCAGTTGACAGGCAACAGAAATGCAGCGGAAGCCCCACCAATGGGACTGCCTTATCAGCCCAGCACCATTGGGGAGTGAATGGGGCTGCTGTGGGAAGGAGATCTGGGTGCCTGCAATCCAC
This sequence comes from Sylvilagus floridanus, assembly GCA_949820135.1. NCBI lineage: Eukaryota > Metazoa > Chordata > Mammalia > Lagomorpha > Leporidae > Sylvilagus > Sylvilagus floridanus. The sequence continues at coordinate 31,443,905 of OX463246.1, read as the reverse complement.
AGACCCAACCAGAGTAAAAAGAAAAAAACCACCCCCCACACTGACACTGAGGCTGGTTGAGAGGACCACATTCAGACAGCAGCTCTGGAAACAACTTAGTTTTGTCATAGACAGGTCTGGCTCCCAGGGTGGAGTAATCCCACTGACAAGCCACAACCCAGAGAGCCCTAGGAGCTGAGTTTGAGAAAAGAGTGATGCATGAGAGAAGACAGAGTGTGGGTAGGCCCTGGGAAACTACAGAGCCCATCTCCACACTCCCCAAGCTCCATGGTTACCTATAGCAGCTCACAACAGAGGGAGCTGTGCTCACAGGAAACACGCCATAGATCAAAGGTGCAGTTCATTAAGCAGAGCAAATGAGTGCTGAACACACTGTGGACTAACACCAAGGCATCCCACAGCGTGAGGAAAAGAGTGGGTCACACCCACAGAGGAGACGATTCCTCTCCATCCAATTGGCCAGAGGGGAGAGATGAAGCCCAGTGGAGGTCTTAGCTTGGGATACTGAACAGAGCACCTTGTCCTCACCCAGCATACACCTCTTGATATTCACTGAAAGTGCAGATATCCCACTAAGCCACAGAGACACAAACCAAAGATAAAAACCATCAGACAATAACAAACTACACAAATGCAAAAATTGGGAAAAAAAAACTAAGAAATAAGAATAAGGAAGACATTATGAGCCTCCCAAAGGAACATTACAATATTTCAATATTAGAAGTTGAATATGAACAGATTCGCCAGAAACAGAATCCAGAAAACTAATTGTTAGAATCCCATATGTGTGTCAGTTCGAGTCTTGGCTGTTCCACTTCCCATCCTGCTCTCTGTTTTAGCCTGGGAAAGCAGTAAAGGATGGCCCAAGTCCTTGGGTCCCTGCACCCACATGGGAGACCCAGAAGAGGCTCCTGGCTCCTGGCTTTGGATATACACAGCTCTGGCCATTGTGGCCAATTGAGGAGTGAGCCTTCAGATGGAAGACCTCTCTCTCTCTGCCTCTCCTTCTCTCTGTGTGTAACTCTGACTTTCAAGTAAAATAAATAAATCTTTAAAAGAAATAAAGAGAAATCAAAATGAAATACTAGAAATGAAGAATTTAAAAGATAAAATAAAAAGTGCAATGGAAAGTCTAAACAACAGAGTAGGTGAGGCAGAAGAAAGAATATCTGAACTAGAAGAAAAATCTCTGGAAAGTTTACAGTCAGACCAAAAACAATAAGAAATTATAAAACTAAAAAACACTGTTGGAAATCTACAAGATGCTAGCAAACAACCCAACATACAGGTCCTAGGGATTCCTGAAGATGCGGAAAGAGAGAAAGGATTAGAATGCCTTTTCAGTGAAATAATATCAAAAAAAATTCCTAATTTGGGATGAAAAAAAGGACATCCAAGTACAGGAAGCACAGAAAACTCCTAATAGACATGGCCAGAAAAGATCTTCACCACAGTACATAGTATTTAAATAGCATACTTCTCATCAGAAACCATACAGGACAGGAGAGAATGGTGAGATTATTCAATTCTTAAGAGAAAAAACTCCATCAATCCAGAATGCTGTACCCTGCAAAGTTCTCATTAATGAATGAAGGTGAAATAAAGATCTTCCATAACAAGGAAAAATTTAAGGAATTTGTCACCACCTGTCCAGTCCTATGAAAGATGCTCAAAGAAATACAGAGACCAGGAACATCAATACAAAAGGTGAAGGCAGAAGAAAATCTCCCAGCAAAAGTACAAAGTAAATCCAATGTGAAAAATAGGAATATTAATGGGAAAATGTCAGGGCAAAGCTGTTAGCTATCAATAGTCACTCTGAATGTAAATGGCTTCAACTCTCCAGTTAAATGACACAGACTGGATGAATGGAATAAAAAAATCATCTATTTGCTGCCTACAAGAAACACATCTCATCAGGAAAGTTGTTGGCTGACTGAAAGTGAAAGGATGGAAAAAGATATCCCATGCCAACAGAAACCAAAAAATAGCTGCTGTAGCCATCCTAATATCCGACAAAATAGACTTTAACATAAAAACTGTTAAAAGAGACAAAGAAGGGCACTATGTAATGCTTAAGGGATCAATTCAACATGAAGATGTGCCTATTTTAAATATATATGCACCTAATTACAGGGTACCTGGCTATTTAAAAGAAATGTTAGAGGATCTAAAGGGAAACATAGATGCAAATACGATAGTAATGAGGGATTTCAATACCCCACTTTCAGCAATGGACAGATCAACCAGACAGAAAACGAGAAAGGAAACAACAGAGTTCATCAACATGATAGACCAAATGGAGCTGAGAGATATATAGAGAGATGCCCATCCTATAGCCACAGAATAGACATTATTCTCACCAGTGCATGGAATTTCCTCTAGGAGTGACCATATGCTAAGGCATAAAGCAAGTCTCAGCAAATTCAAAAAAATTTAAACCATACCATGCATTTTCTCTGACCACAATGGAATGAAGTTGGTAATCAACCACTCAGGAATACCCAGAATGTATGTAAACACATAGAAACTGAACAATGTTTTCCTGAATGAAGAGTGGGTCGTTGAAGAAATCAAATGAGAAATTTAAAAATTTCTGGAAACAAATGTAGATGACAATATGACATTATCAAAATTTATGGATAGAGCAAAATCAGTGTTAAGTTGAAAGTTTATAGCAATTAATGCTTACAATTGATGCTTACATCAAGAAAAGCACCAAATAAATGAACTAGCAATGCAACTTAAGGACCTAAAGAAACAACAGCAAACCAAACCCAAAACTAGTAGGAGAAAGGAAATAATTAAAATCCAAAAAGAAATCAATAAAATTGAAACCAAAGAAAAAAAGCAATACAAAAGATTGGGTAGCACCACGGCTCAGTAGGCTAATCCTTTGCCTGTGGTGCTGGCACATCAGGTTCTAGTCCCGGTCGGGGCACCAGATTCTGTCCTGGTTGCTATTCTTCCAGTCCAGCTCTCTGCTGTGACATGGGAGGGCAGTGGACGATGACCCAAGTCCTTGGGCCCGCCATCCACATGGGAGACTAGGAGAAGCACCTGGCTTCTGGCTTTGGATCAGTGCGGTGCGCCAGCCACAGCAGCCATTGAGGGGTGAACCAATGGAAAAAGAAAGACCTTTCTCTCTCTCTCTCTCTCTCTCACTGTCCACTCTGCCTGTCAAAAATAAATAAATAAATAAATAATAAAAAATGATTAGCAAAATGAAGAGCTTGTTTTTGCAAAAATGAATAAAACTGAGACAACATTGGACCAACTAGCCAAAAAAAGGAGGTAAAAGACTCAAATTAGTAAAATTAGAGATGAAAAAGGAAATATAACAATAGATACTACAGAAATAAAAAGAATCACCAGAAATTACTGCAAAGGGCTGTACGCCAACAAAATGGGAAACCTAGAAGAAATGGATAGATTCCTTGACACATGATCTACCTGAAATGAGCTATGAAGTCACTGAAAACCTAAACAGAACAATAGCCAAGACAGAAGTTGAATCAGTGATAAAGATCCTCCCAACAAAGAAAAGCCCAGGACCAGATGGCTTTACCACTGATTCTACCAAACATTTAAAGAACAACTAACTCCAATTTTTCTCAAGTTACTCAAAACAATTGAAAGGGAGGGAATCCTCCCAAACTCTTTCTATAAAGCCAGAATCACCTTATTTCCTAAAACTGAAAAAAATAAAATAGGGAAAGGGAACAGCAGGCCAATATACCTGATGATTATAGACACAAACATTCTCAGCAAAATACTAATCAATCAATTCCAATATACATCAGATAGATCATTCACCTGGACCAAGAGGGATTTATCTCTGGTAGGCAGGAATGGTTCAACATTCACGAATCAATCAATGTGAAACATCACATTAACAAATTGAAAAACAAAGGCCATATGAGGGGCCAGTACTGTGGCATAACAGGTAAAGCCTCTATTTGCAGTCCAGGCATATCATATGAGCTCCAGTTTGAGTCCCAGATGCTCCACTTCTGATCCAGCTCTCTGCTATGGCCTGGGAAATCAGTAGAAGATGGCCCAAGTCCCTGGGCACCTGCACCCATGTGGGAGACCCAGAAGAAGCTCCTGATGCCAGGTTCTGGATCAGCACAGCTCTGGCCATTGTGGTCATCTGGGCAGTGAACCAGCAGATGGAAGACCTTTCTCTCTCTCTCTCTCTCTCTCTCTCTCTCTCTCTCTCTCTCTCTCTCTCTCTCTTCCTCTGCTTCTCTATAACTCTGCCTCTCAAGTAAGTAAATAAATTTTTAAAAACATATGATTATCTCAATACATGCACAGAAAGCATTTGACAAAATACAACATCCTTTCATGATGAAAACTTTTCTCACCACTATCAAGGCAAATTATGACAAATCCATGGCCAGTGTCCTATCGAATGAATGGGAAAAAGTTGGAAACATTACCACTGAGATAAAGAACAAGATCAAGATCAAGGATGCCCACTCTCACCATTGCTTTCAAATATATTCCTGAAAGTTTTAATCAGAGCCATTAAGGAAGAAAAAGAAATTAAAGGATACAAATTGTGAAGCAGGAAGTCAAACTATCCCTACTTGCAGATGATATGATTCTTTACACAAGGGATCTAACAGAGTCCACTAAGAGACTAAAGGAACTAATAGAAGAGTTTGGTAAAGTAGCGGAATACAAAATCAACACATAAAAATTAACAGCTTTTGTATACACAGATAATGATACAGTTGAGAAAGAGCTACTAAGATCAATCCCATTCACATTCCTACCAATAAAATCAAATAGCTTGGAATAAATTTGACCAAGGATGTCAAAGATCTCTACAATAAGAATTATAAAATATTAAAGAAATAGAAGATTAAAAAAATGGAAAAATCTTCCAAGTTCATGTATTGGAAGAATCAATAGCATAAAAATGTCCATATTATCGAAAGCAGTTTACACATTCAATGCAATACCAGCCAAATACCAAATACATTCTTCTCAATTTTAGAAAAAAATGATACTGAAATTCATATGGAAACACAGAAGACCTCAAATAGCTAAAGCACTCTTATACAACAAAAAACAAAGCTGGGAGGAATCAAAATATCAGATTTCAAGGTATACTCCAGGGCAGTTATAATCCAAACAGCCTGGTACTAATACAAAAACAGATGGATAGACCAAGGGAACAGAATAGAAACACTAGAAATCAATCCAAGCATCTACAACCAACTTACCTCTGACAAAGGAGCTAAAATCAATCCCTGGAGCAAGGACAGTCTCTTAACAAATGGTGCTGGGAAAACTGGATCACCACATGCAGGAGTGTAAAGCAAAATATCTACTTTACACATTTCACTAAAATCTACTCACGAAATGTACTAAAGACCTAAATCTGACCCTATTCCATCAAATTATTAGAGAACACTGGGGAAACCCTACCAGAGATTGGTATAGACAAAGAGTTCTTGGAAAAAGACCCCAGAGGCAATCAAAGCCAAAATTGACAAATGGGATTACATCAAATTGAGAAACTTCTACAATGGAAAAGAAACAATCATCAAAATGAAGAGGCAACTGATAGAATAGAAAAAAATATTTGCAAACTATACAACTAATAAAGATTTAATAACCAGAATATATAAAGAATTCAGGAAACTCAACAACAGCAAAACAAACAACCCAGTTAAGAAATGGACAAAAGACTTAAAGAAGCATTTTTCAAGATGAAATCTAAATGGCCAACAGACACATGACAAAATTTTCAGGGTAATTTGCTGTCAGAGAAATGCAAATTTAAATCACATTGAGGTTTCACCTCACCCCAATTAGAGTGACTTTCATTCAGAAATCAACAAACAACAAATGCTGGTGAGAATGTGGGGGGAAAGTACCCTAATCTACTGTTAGTAAGAATGTAAACTGGTAAAGCCACCATGGAAGATAGTATGAAAATAGCTCAGAAATCTGAATATAGACCTACCATATCAACCAGACATCCCACTCCTCTGAGTCTACCCAAGGGAAATGAAATCAGCAGTTTATTGCAACTCACTTCACAAAAGACATGGAATCAACCCAAATACCCATTAACTGAAGACTGGATAAATAAATTATGGGATATGTACACCATGGAATACTACACAGCAGTAAAAAACAATGAAATCTGGTCATTTGCAACAAAATGGATGAAACTAGAAAACAACATATTTAGTGAAATAAGCCAGTCCTAAAGGGACAAATTCTATATGATCTCCCTGATACGTGATAACATATAGAGCACCTAAAAGGCAACTTGTAGAAATGAAATTATACTTGAGAGCAATAACTTTGAACAGATTCTCTTGAAGAACAACTTCTCGTGACAGTTGAGAAACAGTTCTTTTTTATTTTTTTCTTTTCTTTTACTTTATCATATTTTCCTTATATTTTTACTTTCATACTAATCATTTAACTCTTCACATAGTTAACCATAAATGTATAAAGTTAAATTTAACATAGACCTTAGTAAAAAATAAGAGGGAGTGAGAAAGGAAAGAGGAAGGGGGTAGGAGTGTAGGTGGGAGGGTGGGCACAGTGAGAAGAATCACCCTCTTCATAAAGTTGTAATTGTGAAATTTATGAAGTTTGTAACTGTAAAGCAGTATAGTTCTGCATACATTCCTACATACTTACTTCTAAGGGTACAGTTTAAAAACTTGCCATGGGACCCCAAATCCCATTAAGCTGGCTGGTAAATATAATAGCTTATGTGTTATAGTGTTATGTGTTATGGATAGGATTATGTGGTAAAGTGACCATATAGATAGGATCAAGTGTTAAAGTGATCATATAAATAAGACAAATAATAATATGCTAGTAATAAGACATAATAATAGACAGAATTTTAAAAAGGAGTGAATTGCTCTAACATGGAAAGTAGTCCACATAGCAGACTCATAGAATAACAATCATTTTAAGTAGCACTCTGACCTCAGTATCAGCCCTTAAGACATTCTGGTCTGGCTGAAAATGAGAGCGTTTCTGGTAGGAATGCCAAGACACTGTGGCAAAAAATGTCCTACATGAAGGACCTCTGTGAGTGAGACCCCAATGGAAAGAAGTGGCCACCAAAGAAGGATGTACTTTTCTCTGAAGGGAGGAGAGACCTTGCACTTTTCTTATGGCCTTGTCAGGGTAGTGGATCTAAAAGGCTTCCATAGCCTAGACAGCTCATGTAAAGAGCCATGGGTGATCACTGACATCATACATAAGAGTGTTAATTGTTTTTTTTTTAAAGGTTTGTTTATTTATTTGAAAGTAAGAGTTATACAGAATGAGGAGAGGAAGAGTGAGAACAAGAAGCGGGGGGGTGGAGGGGCTTGTCTTCCATCCAATGGTTCCCTCCCCAATTGGCCACAACAGCCAGAGCTGCACCAATCCTAAGCCAAGAGCCAGGAGCTTCGTCCAGGTCTCCCACACAGGTGCAGGGGCCCAAGGACTTGGCCCATCTTCCACTGCTTTCACAGGCCATAGCAGAGAGCTGGATGGGAAGTGGAGCAGCCGGGTCTTGAACCAGCACTCATATGGGATGCCAGCACTTCAGGCCTGGCCTGAGCATTAACCCACTGCACCACAGCACCAGCCCTGAGTGTTAATTGTTAAATAAATAGAAGTCACTGTGCACTAACTTCCCATGCAGGACTTCTGTCCTCAAAAAGTTGTATCATGAGACCTAATAGTAAAACTTGTTCTCAAGAATTACTTCCTTGTAGTGTATTAAGTGGAGGTTATTCTTATGTCTCATAGGTTATATTTTGACTAATATCATTCTTGGGTTCTTCTTAAAGATAGTTAACTTTATAAAAAGAAAGAAGTAGGAAGAAGGAAGGGAAAAGAGGGAGGGAAAAACAAGAACAAAGTGAAACTACCTTTGAGATGCAATAACTTTGAACAGCCTTTGCCTGGACTATTGAGAAACAGTTTATTTTTTTCTTTATTTCTTTTTCTTTTTTTTTCTCATACAAAGCATTGAACTCTTTATGTAGTTACATGAAAATAGATCTTAGTGAAAAACAGGACAGGGAACAGGAGAGGGAAAGGGAAGAGGAGTGGGAGAGTGGGTGGGAGGGTGAGTACGGTGGAAGAATTACTATGTTCCTAATGTTGTATCTATGAAATGCATGCAAATAAATAAAAATAAAATATGCACTTTCCATAAACCTTTTGAAGACCCTTTGTATGCATGAATTTTAAGTTTGCATCAAAATTATCATGAAACTTCATTTTCTATGAACTTTTGTTTTGTTTTTTGTTTTTTTTTTTTTTTGTTTTTTTTTTGTGTGTTTTTTCTTTTGGAGGTGATTTTTTTTAAAGCTTTTATTTAAAGAATATAAGTTTCCAAAGTACAGCTTATGGACTACAATGGCTCCCACCCCCACACAACTTCCCTCCCTTCCGCTACCCTCCCCTTTCCCGCTCCCTCTCCCCTTCTGTTCACATCAAGATTCATTTTCAAATCTCCTTATACACAGAAGATCAGTTTAGTACATATTACGTAAAGATTTCAACAGAGAGGCAGAGTGGATAGTGAGAGAGAGAGAGACAGAGAGAAAGGTCTTCCTTTGCCATTGGTTCACCCTCCAGCACCGCGCTGATCCGATGGCAGGAGCCAGGTGTTTCTCCTGGTATCCCATGGGGTGCAGGGCCCAAGCACTTGGGCCATCCTCCACTGCACTCCCTGGCCACAGCCGGGACAGAATCCGGCGCCCCGACCGGGACTAGAACCCGGTGTGCCAGCGCCGCAAGGCGGAGGATTAGCCTAGTGAGCCACGGCACTGGCCCCATGAACATTTTTTTAAATATTTTATTTATTTGAGAAGTAGAGTTACAGAGAGAGAAAGAGAGACAAAGAGAAAGTTCTTCCACTCACTGGTGCACTCCCCAAATTGCCACAATGGCCTGGACTGAGCCAGGTCGAATCAAGGAACTGGGAGCTTTTTCCAAGTCTCCCACGTGGGTGCAGGAGCCCAATTACTTGAACCATCTTCCACTGCTTTCCCAGGCCATAGCAGAGAACTGGACCAGAAGAGGAGAAGCCGGGATACAAACTGGTATATATGGAATGCCAGCACTGCAGGCAGAAGCTTAGCCTACCACACCACAGCACCAGGCCCTTCCATGAGCATTTTGAAGTCCCCTTCTATGAGAACTGAGTGTCTCTCATATGTGGCATTGTAAGTGATGTAAAGATAGCTATTCAATTAATATACAGAAACAATCATATATCCATTTGAAAAACAAAGTTAGAGTTCTACCTATTAGATATAAATAACAAGAATCTAAATGTAAAAAGCAAAACTTTAAATCTTTTAGAAGAAATATGGAAAGTATATTTTAGATTTCAAGACAAACATGTTTGTTAAAGAAGAAACAAAAGTTTAAGGGAAAATATTAACAATTTTGCCTACACTGAAACAAAAATGTATAAATTGATATTGTACATACATTTTACAAAAACAGGTAGAAGGCATTTACTATCTCATGGATATGTATATGTATTATGTATATGTAATACACACACACATGAGACCCACTGGAAAAATGGGCAAAGATTATTTTCAGAAAAATAATTTTAAAAAAATAAGCCAAGATTTCAAGAGACATATAAAGAGATATTAACTTTCTTATAATCCAGTAAATATAAGTGAAACAAAAATGAAATCCTATTTCATAAACATAATAAAAGCAAAACATTTTAAAGTTAGAGACATGTAATTTGAGCTGTATGAAATTGCCATTTTTGTGACTCAGAAGCAGTCAGATATGGGCAATTTCATAAGGTTCACTAATACCATTAGTATTTCTCCTTGAGTACAGCCTTTCTCAATTGGAATTCTATGAGAAAACTAACTCTTACAGAAAATAACTTGATCAACTGTCATCCCAATTCTCTCAGATACAGGGCTAGTTCCATCCTAAATTCATGAGAAAGAATTAACTAGTTATATGGAACAAGCATTTTGTAGCAGTAAGGCTTAATTCTGTTGCAGAACCTTACCTGAGAAACAATAAAGAGAAAAAGCTCTTCCACGTGTACACAATAAGACATATATTTGGACATCTGATAAACTTTTTTTAATAGGCAAATAAAAGAAACGATACATACAAAGATGAATAAATAGATAGAAACATATCTATACAATGGAATACAAAAGTGAATGAATCAGTTTTATATGTCCCCAAACAGATACAATTTAGTAATGTAACATTAAGAAAAAGGAAAGTGACCAAAAACTGTGTAGAATACGGGGCAGGTATTTATCCTCGAGCGTGAGATGCTGATTAGACACTCACATCCCATCCCATATCAGAGGACCTGAGCTCAATAGCCAGCTCCGCTCCTGACTCCAGCTGCCTCCTGCTAATGCAGACCTGGAAGGCAGCAGTGACAGCATGCAAATAATTCTGTTCCTGCCACCCATGTGGTAGACCAGCTTTGACCCTGGCCCTCGTCTCTATAGGCTTTGCAAAATGACATGGAATCAATCTCTCTCTCTTTCACTCTGTCCCTCTCCCCCTCTCTCTACCACACCCAAATAAAAAAAAAAAATAAAGCTTTAAGTATGTAAAATAGAATGTCCCTTATGCAAATTTTAATAGCACACCAGATAATTTTATAAATTGAAAATATTTAAAAGGATGACTGGGAAGAAGCAGCACAAATGTGGGTAAAGTCATCACCTGCGGGAAGAGTGGCACAGGAGGAGGCTGAGCTGTTGCAATACTATGACTTCTCTGTAAAAGGGATTTGCAGCTCGTTATCAAGTGTTGAGTCTAGTTGTTAAATACATGGAAATTTGTGTTCTTTCTGTACTTGTCTATTTAACACCTTTTGTAATGCTTTGAAAATCAAGAACAGGAAACAAAAATTCCCAGTGTGAGTAAAAATAAGAGTGATTCAGTAGAGGCGTTGTGGGGTCCCGGCGTAAGCTGCCTCTTGGGATGCCCGTGTTCCACATCGGAATGCTGGTTCAAGTCCTGGCTCTTCTCCTTCCAACTTCCTGCTAATATGCCTGGGAAGGCAGCAGTAACTGGGTGCTTGCCACCCACATGGGAGATGCGAGTGGAGTTCTTGGCCGTCCCAGCCTCCACCCCTTACCTCCCTGGCTTTAGCCTAGCCCCATCCCAGATGTTGAGGGCATCTGGAGAGTGAACCAATGGATGGAAGATCATTCCTTCTCTCTCTGGCTCTCCCTCTCTCTGTCACTCTGCCTTTCAAATAAATAAATATTTTTTTTAGAAAGAGTAATTGCATAGTTCTTTAAGCACTCACCATAAGCCCAATACTGTATGAGGAACTTTATGTGGATTACCTCATTTAATCCTCTCCATAACCCTATGAGACAAGCACTCCAGAGTCTACCTCTCCCAGATGAACACTGGAAGGCCAGACAACTTCCCCTAACTTCTATTTGGTAGGATTCAGTAAAGTCTCCATGACGACAAAAAAGGACAACTAAATTCCATGAGGTTATTTCAAATTTTCTGAATTTAGCCATCCAGTTATTCATTCTTTCAGCTCTTCGTTCCTAGTCATTACTAAACTTCACTCCTTACAACTGTGGCAAGTTATTCAAGTTGTCTTTACCTGGACCACCCAGTTGTAAATGGAAAATAATACCAGAACATTGCTTTCAAGTTGCTGATGAGATTAAAATATGTAAACTATTTAGATCAGCCTGTACAGCCAGCACTTAGTAAACCCTGGGAAATCTGTATTTAATCATTCACATATTTATTTGCAATTAACCATGTACCATTTGCCAACTGTACCATTTAACCTTAGGATACACAGATGATATATAAAATGGCCTGTGATTTCAAGGACTTTTTCATCTGTTGGATAAGACGCTCACATAAATAAGTGTAATGAAATTCTGTAGGAATGAGATTCAAGAGTAAGGTCCATTGGTACACAAGGGTGAATCAATGGCACCTACAGACGGACAAGAAGGGTTAAGAGGAAGGCAAAGGGTTTTTCAAACACAAGATGCTTCGAGTCTGAGGAAATGAATCCATTTTGGCTTAGCAGAGAGGACACGGTCCGGGATTAGAGCAGTAAAAGAACATCCGAGCAGAAGCAAGGCAATGGGGCAGGATCTGGACTACTGCGTGGATGATTCGGCATCAGGGATGGCATTCTGGAGAGCACAGGAAGGACCCTTGGGACCAGAGTGTGGAGCCCTGCCAGGTTTGAGATTTTAATCCTAAGGAAAAAGAAAGATACTGAGGGACGTGGGCCACTGTGTAGGGATCTACAACTTGGAAAAACTACTGTGGCAGCTGAGGTCTTTACTTGCATAGTTTGTGATTTTTGATTCATAGTTCCCTGCCCTACAGAATTATGAATCCACCACGGTCTTGCTCAATGTGCTGAACACCTAAGACAGTTCCCGAGAGGGTTACACAAACATGTATTGAATTAATGGAAGGGATGAGAAGCATCCGAAATGGTCTGTAAATTGGAGGAGTGAGAGCAGGGAGAGGAAGCAGTTATGAGATGCTGAGGGTGTAGAATGTGATATTTGGGATACCCTGAATTTGGAGAAGAATAAAGAGATGTTGGTCTTGCTGCCTTTGTAGATGATAATTGTTATTCATGGGTTCTGGGAAAAATCAAAGGGGAGGCAGGACTGTAGAAAGGAAATTAATTTTATGATGGCAGGGGATAGGGGTTACTGTCTTTACAGTTTTATAAAGAAATAAAAATATGAGAGGACATTTGAAAGTAATTCATTTCTCCCATAGATATAAGTTTTTTATTCACATTGTTAGAAACTAATGCCAAATTGATGTGCAATGTATGAAGTAAAATGTGCAGAAAAGGAAACCCTTGCATATTGTTGGTGGATGTAAATTAGTACAAGCAATATGGAAAACAGCATGGAAAGCACTCAAAAACCCAAAACCAAAACTACCATATGATCCAGTGATCTCATTACTGGGTATTATCCCAAAAAAAAAAAAACTGAAATTAGAATATTGTGGAGGTACTCAAAGCATTATTCACACCCAAGCTGTATTTACCTAAGTGTCCATTAAGGGATGAATGGAAGGCATATGTACCACAAAGGAAGAAGAGGGAACTTCAAAAATATTTATGGAAAGTAGAAATAAAAGATAAAATATAAACATAAATTTCACTTCTCATCATAAACTCCATCAAGTTCAAGGCATTTTTGAAAGTGATGGCACACTTTTGAAAGTGATGACACACATCTAATCCATCCCTACAGAATTGAGAGTCCTGGAAGTTTAACCATGTCAATGTGTCCTTTTTTACAGTAATAATTAGAGGGAAAAAATGGGTGCCCTTAAAAAAATCCAAGATCCAGAAACATAAAGAAGTTAAAAGCAGACAAATCAGGACTGTATGGTGGACATCTCATGATTTACCATGAAAACACAAAATTGCTCTTGTTTGATAAGAGGAATGACTAAGAGAATTGTGGTGGAGAAAGACTCCCTGGTGAAGATTTTCTGGGTATTTTTCTGCAAAAACTCTGGTAACTTTCTCAAAATACTCTCCTACTACACAAATAGTATCATTCTTTGGCCTTCCAGAAAGTCAGCAAGCCATATGCTTTGATCATCCCAAAAAGCTGTTACATTTGGTTCTTAGCTGGTCTGCTTTGGTTTTGACTGGACCTCTTCCACCTGTTGGTAGCCACTGTTTTAATTGTGCTTTGTCATCAGGATCATACTAGTAAAGTCGTATTTTGCCTCCTGTTACAATTCTTGGAAACAATGCTTAGGATTTTGATCCTACTTGTTTAAAATGCCAATTTTTTTAATATTTATTTATTTATTTGAAAGTCAGAGTTACACGGAGAGAGGAGAGGCGGGGGGGACGGGGGGGGTTCCAACCGATGGTTCACTCCCCAATTGGCCACAATGGCCAGAGCTGCACCAATCTCAAGCCAGGAGCCAGGAGCTTCTTCCAGGTCTCCCATGTGGATGCTGGGGCCCAAGCACTTGGGCCACCCTCTGCTGCTTTCCCAGGCCATAGCAGAGAGCTGGATTGGGAGTAGAGCAGTCAAGTCTTGGACCGGCACCCATATGGGATGCCTATGCTTCAGGCCAGAGTGTTAATCCGCTGCGCCACAGTGCCTGCCCCTAAAATGCCTATTAATATTAATAATGCCCTGCTAATGGGTCTGGCATTGTGGTGCAGCAGGTTAAGCTGCCATCTATAATGCTGGCATACTATATGAGTGCTAGTTCGAGTACTGGCTGCTACATTTCCAATCCAGTTCCCTGCTAATGTTCCGGGGAAAGCAACAAAGATGAACCCAGGATATGTGCTCCCGACACCCACATGGGAGACCCAGATACAATTCCAGGTTCCTGGCTTCTGCCTGGCCTAGTCCTAGCCCCAGCCATCATGGCCATTTGGAGAGTGAAACAGCAGATGGAATGTCTTTCATCTCTCCCTCTCTCTCTCTGTAACTCTGACTTTCAAAGACATTTTTTAAAAATCCCTGCTCTTATCTGCAGCTTATCTAAATGCAATGATTTTGACACCCATGAAGCAGAGTTTGCTCCACCTTAATTTTCCCACTGGAGTTGTATGGGCTAACCAGTTCAGATAGATACGGCTTTAGCTATTTTTTTTTTCATGTTAGTCATCGGTCCTCTTCCACTAGGGCACAAACAACATTAATCTTTCTTCCCAACATAATGTGGATGTTCTGCTGCTGTGGGTTTCAGCGTCAATAGCATCTTTTCCCTTCTTAAAGTAACAGCCATTTATAAACTTTGATTTCTCTGGAGCACTGTCTACATAAACATGTGGTAAAGCATCAGTGATTTCACTTGCCTCCACCCAAGCTTCACCATAAATTGGATGTTTGTTCTTGCTTTAGTTTTAGCAGAATTCATATTGCCTTGATGATGTCTGATCCTTCTTAGCGTCTCAAACTAGATCCTGTTGAGACATAACAAGTTACTATGAGTTTATTTTGGTGCCAAAATTTTTAAATCCATGTATAAATTTTCATAATATGCATTTTCCATGAGAGATTTGAAGAATGTCATACTGTTCAGCCTTTAAAATAAAAGGAAGAAATTCTGTTATCACTACAAGCATTGGATGGTATTGGAGAACATTATGTTAAGTGAAATAACCCAATCACAGAGAGACAGAAATCTCATTTTCTCATTTGCATGTGAAATTATAGAAACAGAGAGTAAAAGGTGTCTGCCAAAAGTTGTAGAATGGAGAGGGTGGGAAGATAACAGTCCCAGCTGCTCCACTTCCAATCCAGCTCCCTGATATGGCCTGGGAAAGCAGTAGAAGATGGCCCGAGTCCTTGGGCCCCTGCACCTGCATGGGAGACCTGGAGGAAGCTCCTGGCTCCTGGCTTCAGATCAGCGCAGCTCCGGCCATTGCAGCCAATTGGGGAGTGAACCATCAAAGGGAAGACCTTCTCTCTCTCTCTCTCTCTCTCTCTCTCTCTCTCTCTCTCTCTCTCTCTCTCTCACCCTGCCTCTTCTCTCTCTGTGTAACTCTGACTTTCAAATAAATAAATAAGTCTTTAAAAAAATGGAAACATTTTGAAAAATCTTGACATAATTAGAAACTAGGAAAGAACGAATTACAAATGCACAATAAAAACTTTCATGAAAACTGCACAAGGAGGAAAGAATAAAGAACTTATTTAATAATAGGTTTCCCTAAAACGAGTGACTGGACATTGTTTGAAGTTAGCTGATAGCTCTCAGTCAAGCAACTTACCAGGCCTTCTCTGTTCATAAGAATCTGAATCCCAATTAGGCTGCCTCTCTTCAAAGCACCCAGATGGTGCTGTCTTGGAGCAGGGACCCCTGACCGCACTAGAATTTAGGCAACAGTCAAAATAGAAGCCTTACTGCTGTCTAGAATCTGCGTCCCCAAAGCTCCTTAGGCATCAACGCTCAGACCCTGTGTCAGCTGAAAGTGCCCCCAGGGCGTCCTGAGGGATGATCTCATTGACATTTTCTTTTCACTTTCTCACTTTCTAAGTGTCTTGGCCAACTCTGCTTTCTCTTAATTTATTTTAAAGAATGCATACACATCTACCTTTTCTGTAAAAGCTATTCTAGTGTTATATAAGAAAGATCATTACATTTTCCCTTTCCTGAGTCTAAATCCATCTCTGCTCAGCTTCCCAACAATGAACATTCAATTCTTTGTAAATTGCAGAATAAATGACTGGTGCAGTCCATTTTGCTATAGGAACAATGTGATTTTTTTTAACATATCTGATTTATTTGAAAGGCATAGTCACACACACACACACACACACACACACACACACCAGAGAGAAAGAGAGAGAGAGAGAGAGATCTTCCATCTGCTAGTTCACCAAATGATTTTAATGACCTGGGCTGGGCCAGGCTGCGTCAGGACCCTGTATCTCCATCTGGGTCTCCCATGAAGGTGGCAAGAGCCCAAGTACCTGGGCCATTTTTCACTGCTCTCCCAGGAACATCATCAGGGATCTGGATCAGAAACAAAACAGCAGGGATTCGAACCAGCACTCCCTGTATGCCACGATGCTGGGTCTAGAAACAGGGCATTTGAAACCATACCTGTTTTAGGTTATATGTTGTGAAATAGAAACAGTGACTTCCAAGTCTAAGTGTGGGATAAATAGAATTTATTTAGTGATGGGAGAATAATGACTGTCTTTTTCTCATCTTTGATGTTATGGCAGTTTATAAATGAACTGATTTGAGGAGGGCTATAACCCTGCCACCATTTTTCTCTAAATACCATTAGAATCAGTCAAGATTCCATGCACATCACTGTCACTTCCTGAGATCATTTGTTTAAGGCACTATTGAGTTTCAGGATCTTATTTTAAAGGTGGGCAGAAAAGATAGTAAGTGAATCTTAAGTAATTCTCAAAGAGCTGCAAAAACTGTTGATAGGAAATTGATCTTGAAGAACAGCAATTCCCAGAGCAGCCCGTGAAGTGATGTGTGTGAGCGTCACGCCTGGAGAGACTCTCAGGATGGAAGGCCCAGCTGAGCGGGCTCACACAGCCCATTCTAGAAGCAGGAGCACGCATGTCTGGACATTGGAAACAGGAGATGTTCAGCAAAGGAGGCATAAGAACAGCTGGGAAAGGTGGCACAGGGCTGTGAACTGCATAACGTGACATCATGGACCCCAGATAAAATTTCTACAGAAACAAAATTTCCCTCATCCCATTTCAAATGAAGACTTGAGTAAGAAAATGTAATGCAAACCAGCTAAACTCCACACACGGCATTTCCCTGTGGGGCTAATGCTTCATAAACTGGCAGGACAAGAAGTGGCAGGAGCGGCAGGTAGCAGGATCCCTTCTCTCCCCGGTGCACTTGGAAGGAGAATGTGAAGAATGCGTTGTCCAGCATCCCGCACCTGTCAAGTGTTTCCTGGAGGCTGGGCACACACCAGGTGCTGTGGTTGGAAAATTATTTGGCTCCAGAACTCATGCAAGACTTTTAACCCCTAAGTCATAAGTTAATTGTACTAGGAGAGTGAAAACTTAACTCCATTGTGGTCTTTAGAAGGTATGCCTAGTGGGAGTCTATAGGTAGTCGGGGACGTGCATTTTGGGGTCATGCATGGGAAGGTACTTCTTGCAAAAGGGCTGGTTGTAAGAGCCACGCTTGGCCCTGCCCTACCTCTGCTTCCTGGCTTACCATGTGGCCCATCCTTCTTACCTGCTCTGCCGTTACTACACACCGTCTTTGCCAGACACCAAGCCAATGGGAACTGCCTGGTCTTGGACTTGAACTTACAAAACCATGAGCTAAAGTAAACCTCTTCCCTTCATAACAGTCTGTGTCAGGTATTTAATCAGAATTACAAAAAACTGAGTAACACACTGGGAATTTTAACTTAACCAAGCACTTATCACCAGATAAACCCTACTCTGCCTCTGGAACCTTACATCTTAGGGTCACAAGGCTCAAGACACACAAATATCCCAATAGAAGCCTTTACCCAACTTGTTGCCACTTTTTCATGAGCAAATTACTCATTTGCCTATCTTACATGATGAATTGAGGGTTGACAGTTATGTTGATTACGTTTGTCTTTGTTTTAATTTTTTATTCATTTACATATTTTTGTCCTAATAAGCTTAGACTATTTTTCATACTCTTTTAACAAAATGCATTTCAAATGAGTGAGAGGGGGATTCTAGAGCAAAATTTAGGGAAATCAATTCCTTCAGTTCTAGCTTTGAACGTCATCCTCTGCTGCCTGATTGATAGACTCCTCCTCTCAGGATCTCTGCTGTCTTAAGAAGTAGCTAACAATGTCCCCATTTTTCAGACCCGGAACCCAGAATTCGGGTATGTTCGGTGATTTTCCCAAGATCACCTGCTGCTGGGTAGGGACTCTCAGTTCCCTCTGACTCCACTGGGCCTCTGCTCCTCCAATATGGCACATTGTAGATGACGGCAATCAGAAGATCGCTGAGTGTACAGTGTAGATGGAATAATTTTCTGCTGCCACATTGCCAGTTGCGATAGCTGTGCTTCTGTGAGGGCAGCAAATGTGTTGAGCAGACTTAAGCTCCGTGATCAAGACATTACCTGGCAGACATGATGACAAAGTGGCATGTGACAAAGAAATCATGAATTCTCATCTGTGCCCTCATCTGTGACTAGGCTACTTATTTATTCATTAGTTTTATTATCTCTTTGCTTGTTCCACATGTCACAGGATGGTGGCCTGAGGGCCAAATTTTATCTTCAGACAAATTTTGCTTGAACCCTCCCCCCACACACCATCCTACCCTGTGCATGTAAATGCTTTCAGTTGCCAACATATTATTTAAAAAAAAAGAAAAGAGTTTTCCATATAAAGAATCAATTTCCTGCTTTCCTGGACACTTCAGCAGGCCTGGAAACCTTAGATTTTTAGTTCCCAAATGGCTAAGAGAAACTTTAGGTACATGCACTTGCAAACAGAGGTCAACACCTTCTCCCCACTGCTCACCCAGCCCACTTCATTCCTGTTTCCTGCCTTCATGCTCCCCATGGCCTTTACAATATTTATAGCCCATTCTTAAATAAATAAAAAAATACATGGAGGTGGTTCTGACAAGGGCAGGACAAACAAGTTCCTTAACAATTCAGAACCTCAGTGTGCCCCACAGGACCAAGAAATAATGTATGCTCCTTTTATTTTTTAGGCCATTCTCAGAGTCCCAGAACCTTAGGAATTAGGGCATGAGGTTAAACCTCCTGAGCCTACTCTGTAATTTCAATAATACTATCAACCCTTGCTTGGACAACTCAGGGGAGCCTCTTCCTTTATTGAACAGGGATTTTCAATTAAACTGAGTCCAAAGATGCAAACCCCTTACCCCTATAAAATCTGCCATCCCTGGCTTCTACTTCTACTTTCATCCTTGGGAACTTACTGCACCACCTGACAGCTGTCAGGATGTGGGGACAGCTCTCCTAGCTCCTGTAAGTCTTCTCAAGTTTAATACCAAGCCCCCGATGCCTCTTACAAGAAGCCACCTGTGGCCCCCACAGTGGTTTGTGTGGCACAGGACTCAATGCAGAACTCAATCAAAAGGGACAGGTGATGTCTAAAGATTCCCTCCTTTTACATTCTTGCACCTTGAGAACATGAAAGTCTGACAATGAAAGATAATCTTCCTGGCTCCAGGACTGGCCTCCTGGAGGGTTTCACATGCTAGGATGCCTTAGAGGGTGCAAATTGTGCCTCAGAATCTGAGCTCCACAGTTTCCCCCTAAGTTTTCAGTTGCACAGTGAGTTTAGGAGATTTCAGCCTTGTTAATAAGTGCATAGTCACATAACCCAAATGCAGTTCAAAAGTAATCTCGGATGACAAATTCAAAATTGCCTCTAATTTTCCAGAATGGAATTCTCAGAGCCTGTGCTTTTGAGCTAAATATCTCTTGTGATAGTCCTATCAGAAAACAGTTATCCCACCATCATGATTCTAACCTGTGAGCATCAAAGACACCTCAAGTCAGGTTAGGACAGGTGAAATGTCTACTGGCCAGGAAGTAAAGATCAGTAGGGGACAGTCAACATCCTTTTTTTATTTTTATTTTTTTGACAGGCAGAGTGGACAGTGACAGAGAGAGACAGAGAGAAAGGTCTTCTTTTGCCGTTGGTTCACCCTCGGTTCACCTTCCAATGGCCGCAGCGGCCAGCGCACTGCGCTGATCTGATGGCAGGAGCCAGGTGCTTCTCCTGGTCTCCCATGTGGGTGCAGGACCCAAGCACTTGAGCCATCCTCCACTGCACTCCCGGGCCACAGTAGAGAGCTGGCCTGGAAGAGGAGTGACCAGGACTAGAACCTGGGGTGCCAGCGCCTCAGGCAGAGGATTAGCCTAGTGAGCCGCAGTGGCGGCCAACAGTCAACATCCTTTAAAGGTCTACTTTCACTTATGCTAAATATGAGTCAGGTTTTTAAGGTATGGTTACTATTTATGCACACTTAAGGAAATGCAAAATCTATGGGAAATAAGGGCAGTGATCCTTTGTAATAAAACTTCAACACAATCGAAATCAATGTGAGAACTATTCCTCAGAGCTATAATTCTACAAAAATGGGGAGATTCTGATAAAAAAAAAATTTAGAATAAATTACCAAAATCTCTGTGGAACCCCTTTCTACCAGGAAAAAGATGATCAGAGTGTGACCTCTCCCTTTCCGTAAGGTTGCAGACTGGCTCCTGCTGACAGCCCTCTGTGACATAGCTGCAAATGGCAGAAACAAGCTTCAAAGTATTTTAACTTTTTAATATTTAAATTTAATTTAAAAATCTAAAACAAAAAAGGAACCCATATGAGTTCATCAGAAGAGTTAAAGTGTTAATGCTCCTGTGTAGTTCAGTTCCTAAGCCAAAGTATTGGCAAAGTATAAGAGGTTCAAAACAGGTTATGTAACTTCCGTTTTCTGTAGACAAAAAAAAAAGTAAAGTAAAAAATATATATTTATAATTTCCATTTCCTGAAAAGAAAATTCCTACATCAAATGTTAGCAAGAATGTATTGCACATCAGAGCCAGGAAATGGCAGAATGAGGATTCAATGCCAGTCTAACTTGACCCCAAGGAATTGTTCTGATAATGGCAAAGAATCGATGCACCTCAATTCTGCGGCTTCTGTTTGCACTACACTGAAAACAAACTCTCTTTCCCGGGTGCTGTGACTATCTAAGCCTCAAGATCCAGGGCTTCCAGAACAAGCCGGAGGAGAAATGAGAAAGAGCAGGAGGGCTCCCCCATCCAGAGAGCCCAGCACACCTGGTTTTCTTGCAGGAGCTATTACAACACATGGCTCCGGCTCAGAGCTGATCTCTGATGCTATCACTCAGCACTGACTCGAGTCCCTCCTAAAGAAAGTTCAAAGCTTCGGGTCTACTAAGTCATGGGGGCCAATAAATTCTCTTTTTGCTTAAGCTAAGACATAAAGTGCATGTAATTTATACATTTATTTATAAGGCTCTCATAAATACTAGACGAGGTAGTGAATAAAGCATGCCAGCAGTGTTGAAGATGTCGTAGGCACAGTTTATTGTTCTCTCTCTTCCTCTTCCAACTGTTTTCACTTCATTAGACCCTCATTTAAATTGGACATTATACTCAAAATGGTTATCAGTAATTCCAGTAAAGTTCATTATTGACTCAGTTAATTGCCATTTCTCCTCTGGTAGCATGGGGGCTCATCTTCATCTTCTGTCTTCTTATGTTCAGTTGGTGAAAAAAGGAATGAATGAAAAAGAAGGAGGGAGGCGACAGGGAAGGGAGGCAGGGAAGGATGGAGGGAGCAGACAGAGCAGAAAATCTCTAGCCATATCCACAAAGATTGGCTCCCTCCTGTCTCCTTACCTGTGTTAGAAGCAAGACTAGCACTTCTAAGAGTTCACATTCCCATCTATTAATCGATATGACATGGTTGCAAACAACAGAAACAAAATTCAAACTAGTTTAAACTTCAAACAATATAGAGAGTGATTTCGTGGATCATAGAATCAGGTCCTGGGAAGAGAGTAGAATGCTCCAGTTTGGGTGCAATGGGCCCTAAGGAAGGTAAAACACTCTCACTAAAACCTCCAGTCCCAACACCTA
Organism: Sylvilagus floridanus; assembly: GCA_949820135.1. Classification (NCBI taxonomy): domain Eukaryota; kingdom Metazoa; phylum Chordata; class Mammalia; order Lagomorpha; family Leporidae; genus Sylvilagus; species Sylvilagus floridanus. The sequence goes on along the minus strand of OX463246.1, from coordinate 31,421,765 downwards.
CAGGATAGACAAGTCCAAAACAACTAAAAACGTGAATGTTTAAACCTCCTCTTGCCCAGGTTTTATTCCTAGCTTCTTCCTAGGGGTTCCAGGGAAATTCAATTGTTTATTAAAAAGAAACCTGCTGGGGCCAGCACTGTGGCACATCAGGTTAAGCCACTGTCTGCAGCACCAGCATTCCATATGGCCCCCAGTTCAAGTCCCGGCAGCTCCACTTCCAATCCAGCTCCCTGTTAATGTGCCTATGAAAAACAGCATAAGATGGCCCAACTTCTTGGGCTCCTGCACCCAAGTGGGAGACCTGGATGAAGCTCTTGGCTCCTGGCTTCAGTCTGGCCCAGTGCTGGCCATTGCAGCCATCTGGGGGAGTGAACCAGCAGACCGAAGATCTCTCTCCTCTTTCTGTCTCTCCTTCTCTTGCTTTGATTCTGACTTTCAAATAAATAAATAAATAAGTAGATCTTAAAAAAAAAAAAAAAGCCTGCTGAATCTCTCTTCTAATAGGGCAAGTCATTTCATCGCATCCCAAATCTCACCCGTCTACATCATCCAACTGTGGTTTTAGGTTCTCTTTACCTCTCTGCTACTTCATTCACCTTGATGCCACAATGTTCCCCACGGGGCATCCAAGGCTCTTCCTGGAGGGACCCAAGGTAAGCAGGGTGCCCAGCAAAGCCCAGATGAATGTCATGTTGATGTCAGTGAGGACAAGGCACAGCCATCTTTTCCCCACATGGCCTGCTCATTGCAACTATGGACAGAGCATAGGAATATAGCATCTGGCTCCCTAACCATTAGCTTTGTGATGTAGTTTAAGAAATCAAATATTCAGGCCCAGTATATCCATCCAACACAAAACTATGACTGTAGTTCTTTCCTATATATTTTTAAATAATCAAAATACAGAAAAAAGAAAGCCTCTATGTTATGGGGTCTACTACCCCAGCACAATTTTGTTCATTCTTATAGGTGTTCTTTTAGCCTTGGACATTGCTTTTAAATTGACTCAACAATTATTCTTGTAATTTCACTCAAAACCAATCTTTAGAAAAGACATTGTTCTGGAAACTGGTGAGACTGATTATCAGTCACTGCATAATTACACACGGGGACAGTACGCCTTCTTGTTGCCATTAGAATGCTGGTGAAGACAGGCGTTAACCTGCACAGCCCTGTGTCAGGCCAAATGCTTGGGCAGAAATATATAGAACAAAAAGGAAAGTCAGAGATACCAGCATCAGGATGTGCTTAACTTGATACTATTTTCAAAGAGGTGTATAATCACATGCCCATCAAAGTGTGGTTCACAAGTGCATGCAGGCCAAGAAAGCTGTCTTCCTGTCTTATCTTGAAAGATCTTAAGAAAGTGATTGTAATCAGATGAGATGTGATATTGATTGCACCCTCGTATGAAGGCTGAATAAGCTATCAAAAGTGTGAACCATATAGAAGGCCACTTATTTCTATCCCAAGGGAAAGTTCTGGATAGAGGCAGTACTGTGTTCCTGTAGCCTGGAGTAGTCTACTCTGCTTCTCATCGTAATTACTCCTGCTAGATCTGGACATAGTCTGTCCCCTAGAGGTTCATGTGTTGGAGACGTGGTCCCAATGTCACGGTGTTGACAGGTGGTGGAGCTTTTAAAAGGTGGGGCCAAGAGGAGATGGGCACCACCCTCAGAAGGGATCAATGTTCACTTCATGGGAATGGGTCAGGTCCTGAGGGACAGGACTGGGTGCCAGGAGAGCAGGTCATCATAAAGCAAATTTGGCTTTCTCGGCTGGCTCCATCATGCAGTGCCACACCTCATGGGAATGACACAGCAGAAGCCCCTTCCATAAGCAGAGTCCTGATGTGAGACGTCTTGCCTCCAGAACTGAGAGTCAAATAAACATCTTTTCCTTATAGTACACATACTCCAGTATTTTGTTACAGCAACACAAATGGACGCAGACACCTGTATTCCTGCCCGTCTCCCTTTATGAGGAGCCAGTGTCTGCAGAGCCAGATGACCACTTAGTCATCTCTGCCCATCACCTTCTGCCCACACCCAGTGACCCGGTGTGATCGGGCTCCTAGTTGGGTGCTTTTTGGTGCAGGAGAAAGGAGCCTCTCAAACTCACCAGAGTAACCCATGCCTCCCTGTCTCCTGCTTGGTCACATCTCACCACCCCAGTACAGGACAGCTCCACTGCTCAAATCCCTCAGGCCAGACCCTGTAACTGCCTCCAATTTCCCTCTGTCTTTCCTCTCTAGCAAATCTATGTGATCTCTCGCCTTCAAAACATACAAGCATTTACCACGTCTCATCAGCTTACAGCTACCACTCTGTCAGGAGGGCGGCCCCTGCTTCTACTTTGACTCACCCTTCCCGCCCCCGCCCCAATACAGGGTCTTCTCAACAAAACCTAGGTCAGCCCATGGCTCTCTGCTCAGAATCTTTCAAGGCTGCCCATCTCATCTAGCACAGCACCCTGAGTCCGATGGTCTCTCTGACCTCACTCTGTACTGCTTTGCTTTTTCTCAAGTCACTCCAGCCACTTTGGCTGCCTGGATTTTCCAAGAATTGTACACTTGGAAATTAACTGAAATTAACTGAAACGCTTTGCTCCAGACAATAGCAAGACTCAGTCCTTCACCGCCTTTGAATCTTTATGTAAATTTCACCTCTGCAAAGCCTACCCTGTCCATCCAATTAAAAATCATAACTCCCCGGTGCCCAGCCTACTTCATTCTTCTCCATGACCGTGATCATCTGACACAAGCTATAGATTCATTGTTTGTAAATTATTTGTTTTCTCTGACTAGGATTTAAGCTCCATGAAAACAAACTTATCTCGTGTTTTGTTTGCTGCTTTATCCACACCAAGCAGCATGTGCCAGTTACAAATGCCTGTGGAAAGGGTGGATTATTGGTTGGATGGATAGATGGAGGGATGGTGAGTACATACTTGGATGACTGAATTGATGAATATATTAGCTCACTTCAAATTTTATAAGAAATTTCATTAACTGTTTCAGAAAAAGTTTTAAATATATGAAATTATTTAAACTATATGTAAATATAGTAAATCATATATATTCATGTGTTACATAAAGTTTCAGTCAACAATGGACCTCACTGGTGCCAGCATTATAGTACAGCTTATTAAGTTGCTGCTTCCAACACTGGCATCCCTTATTGGAGTCCCGGATTCTTTACTGGCTGCTCTGCTTCCAATCCAGCTTCCTGCTAATATGCTTGGGAAGGTAGCAGAAGACGGCCTGCTGCATCACAGTGCCAGCCACCTTAGTTATGTTGTACACGCCGTGATGTCCAAACAGTGATGAAGCAGCCTAATGACATATTTCTCAGAATGATTGCTGTCACTAAGCAACACAGAATCATATAAAACAGCAACTCAAGGCAAAGGACCATGCCTAATCTCAGGGTCAGGAAGTGTAAGAACCAGTTTAGAAGCCAGGCTCTCCGTCGAATGGGCTGGTGCTCTTTTTATGCAGCTAATTTCAAAATGCTCCCTAGTTTAAACCTTAAATTCAGAAAAGGATTAAACGGTTTGGGTGAATAATCACCTCCTTGTGCACATCAATTATGTTGCAAGAAATCATAGCAGAAAAATTCAGGACAAAAAAAAATACTAGTCAATTTCAAGCCCCAAAACAGATTGAATTTCAACCAAATAACCAAAACAAAAGAAGGGCAGAGAAAACAATACGCCAAGAGGGATGAATGCTTTCTATGCTGAAAAGAACTAAATGTTCAACGTCTCCTTGTTGTGTGTTGTATGGATAGAGACTATGTTCAGCCTGGAGCCATTCTGTCCCCTTTCTGATCAATAATACTTCATGGTTTGGTTTCCCAAGGACAACAAGCAAGCAGAGGTGCCAGGTGGCTGTGATGTAGATGACTTCCTGACATAGGAGTGTTCCAAGAATGTGTCAGGTTTCCCATTTCACAATAGGATAGCGTTCTTCCCTACCTTGGTCTGAATCCTCTGCCTTGTCCCTTTGAGGGTAACGGCAAACAGAACTTGGCCGGAGCATCTGTAGCTTGTGGCTTAAGCTCCATGCTGCCCCTCCAGCCCAGCCTCCCACACCCACCACCATTCTCTGCTCTACAGGTGGGGCTGTGCTGTGCGCCTTCTCTGGAGAGCTGCTCTGGAAGCTTGCTACTGGGGAGTCTGCTCCGACAGGGACCAAGTGCGGAAGCCACGGGAGTGGTTACTTTCCAAAGTCAGGAGGGGAGAAGAACATGAAATTGTTGTCTCCTTATTTCTGTCATCACATGGCTATGCACTGCACTTTGTTGTAGCAATGTGCTACAGGGGTGACAGGGACGAACTGAACAAGGAACTGGTCACTGCTCAAAGCCAGGGATGGGCCAAAGTAAGGGCACATGGTCAATGTACATCTTTTTTTCCCTTTTCAAATCACTCAATAGTTAGTCAGTATTGAGAATAATACAATTAGAGAGAACTGAGCAAATTACTGTTTTCAAAAAACGCATTCAAATAGCCAAAAGCAAAAAGATAATATGATCTCTTTAGACTGTATCCTAAAACATTTGCTTACTTTAATCCAAACTTTCATAAAGGATGTTTAGGCTATAACACTGATTCATCCGCAGGTAAGTACCTTTCGTAATAACTGATAAAACTCAATTTCTCACACCCACATGGTCTTGTTGCAGGTGTTTGGGTTTATCTCACCTTTCCGTTAAATCTCTGTTTTCTCACTTTGCCCATGTCTCGCCACACCTTGCATTCACAGACCTTGCTTAATCCTAGTTTTGATGTCATTCATGGAAAGGACTTTATCTTCAACAAATCACAGGCTCATCTCTTAGAACTAATTATCCAGGGATGGGCATGACAGCTTACTTACCACCCGTAAGTATTCTCTACCATGTTATCACAGATGAGGCTTCACTTTTACCTGTTACTCTGGTGGGCTTTTGTGAACCAGCAAATCAGACATGCTTGCTTGCATATTCAGTTGCCAATATCCAACTATTGAGTCATTGTCTAAAAGTTTCCAAAGCCTTTCTAAGATATTAAATCACCCCAGTGTCTTCCCTATCTCACTTCCAAATTCCTTTTTTTTCTCTTTGTCATGAACAGAGGAAATAGGTTACTTCTAAAATAATAAAAGAAAGTAGTGAAGACTTCTTGCCCATCTGGTCATTATCTACCTTATAGTATTTTGGATTAGCATGACAAATTGTGATTTTGAAAGCACAATGGACATCAGCTATGAATTCTAGAGACATATCTGACAGTTACATGGCTTTGGCCAAGTCATTTAAACTAAAGACTTTAGTTCTTTGTAACAGAAAATTTGAGATTGTGCCGGCGCTGCGGCTCAATTGGCTAATCCTCTGCCTTGCGGTGCCGGCACACCAGGTTCTAGTCCTGGTCAGGGCACCGGATTCTGTCCCGGTTGCCCCTCTTCCAGGCCGGCTCTTTGCTGTGGCCAGGGAGTGCAGTGGAGGTTGGCCCAAGTGCTTGGGCCCTGCACCCCATGGGAGACCAGGAGAAGCACCTGGCTCCTGCCTTCGGATTAACGTGGTATGCCGGCCGCAGCGTGCCAGCCGCGGCGGCCATTGGAGGGTGAACCAACGGCAAAAGGAAGACCTTTCTCTCTGTCTCTCTCTCTCTCACTGTCCACTCTGCCTGTCAAAAAAGAAAAAAAAAAAGAGAGAGATTGTAACAGATTGGTCATTTCAAGTTGGGTGTCTTACAAAACACCAGTTTCATGTGATAATAACATTTTTTTTAATAACGCTTTTATTTAAAGAATATAAATTTCCAAAATACAACTTATAGATTACAATGGCTTCCCCCCCATAACTTCCCTCCCACTCGCAACCCTCCCCTTTCCAACTCCTTCTCCCCTTCCATTCACATCAAGATTCATTTTCAATTCTCTTTATATACAGAAGGTCAGTTTAGTATATATTAAGTAAAGATTTCAACAATTTGCCCTCACATAGCAACACAAAGTGAAAAATACTGTTGGAGTACCAGTTATAGTATTAATTCACAATGTATAGCACGTTAAGGACAGAGATCCTACATGATATATATATTTTTAAATTGATTAATTTTCTATGCAATTTCCAATTTAACACCAAGATTTTTTAATCATTTGCAATTGATAATAACACTTTTTAATTTTATTAGTTCATTTTATTCAACAAGGATTTACTTAGTGTCTACTACTTTCAAAGATAAACCAGGCAAAATGATCCTGAATACAGCATGTTGAAGATAAGAGAGGCATAAAACACAAGCGAGAGTAAGCGATGTGGCAAATACAATGACAAAATCTAAAGTTGGGTGTCAAAATACCAGGAGAAAAAGAATGGGCAGAGGCAGTACTTGAAAAGATGATCTCTGAAAGTTTTCAAGGACTGATCAAAGAATGAAATCCAAAGACTGAAGAGACTTAGTGTATCCTAAATAGAGTCAGTTAAAAGAAGTCCTAAACTAACACAGTATCAGAGGCGCAAATCAACAGAGATGTATCTTAAATGAAGCCGGGGCCAAAGCCGGATCACCCAACAGCCAACTTCTCAATACACCAACAGAATCCCGATACTCATGGAATAAAACCTTCCGAACAATAAAAGTTCATGACTGCCAATCTAGAAGTCTCTATTCAGTAGACTATCTGTCAAGAATGGAGCAAAAAGGGATACTCACAGACCTAAGTGCTAATCAGTCAACAAGAAAGTGATTCCAGACACAGAATCTGAGATGCAAGAAAGCTAGAAGTAGCATTGTATTAATGACTATCGATTGCATATAATAACATCAAATATGTTTGAGTTGATTTGAAAATATTATGCAAAAACCTAAGTCAAAAAAGGGATAGATGGAATTTAAACTTGAACTTCTGTTACCGGGAAGTGGATCAAGGTGTAAATTAATTTTAGACTTTGATAATTTAAATATTCTTGATAAAATATCTAAGGTGAATATTAAAAGAAAGGAGAAGGGGCCAGTGCTGTGACACAGAAGGTTAAACCGTCACTTACACACCAGCGTCCCACACCAGAGCTCCAGTTTGAATTCCAGCTCCTCTGCTTCCAATCCAGCTAATCTCTCTTTTTTTTTAAAGATTTTATTTTCTTTGTTTGAAAGACAGAGCTACAGAGAGAGGGAGAGACAGAGAGAGTGCTCTTCCATCCACTAGTTCACTCCCCAGATGGCCACAACGGCCGGAACTGCGCGGATCCAAAGCCAAGAGCCAGGAGCCTCCTCCAGGTCTCCCACATGGGTGCAGGGGCCCAAAGACTTGGGCCATCCTCTACTGCCATTCCAGGCCATAGCAGAGAGCTGGATCAGAAGAGGAACAGCCGGGACTAGAACGGACACCCACATGGGACGCCGGCACCTCAGACCAGGGCATTAACCTGCCGTGCCACAGCGCCAGCCCCTCCAGCTAATCTCTACTAACATGACTGGAAGGCAGTCATGACGGTCCACTCCTGTGGGAGACCTGGATGGAGTTCCAGGCTCCTGGCTTTAGCCTGGCTCAGCCCTGGCAGTTGTCGTCATTTAGGGAGTGAACCAGCAGATGGAAGATCTCTTCCTCTCTCTATTTCTCCCTCTGTCTCTGTCACTTTGCCTTTCAAATAAATAAAAAATAAATCTTTAAAAATAAATAAGTGAAAGAAAGAAACAGTATATGTAACTTCCAAATTGAGTATGGTAAGGGGGAGATAAAAATTATTCATTCAGCGAAGAACTAAAGGCACGCAAGCTGAGGAAAAATAATTCCAGAATAGTCCAGTGCAGAGAAATAATTTTAAAATATTGGTGGTGTGCATGGCTGCCTGAGAAAGGGAGAATGCATGTATGCACAGGTTGGCATGCTCGTAACCAGCACACCAGATAAAAAGAAATCAAATAGGAGAAGTTGTGATTGTGAGGTAACTGAATAAATTGTGTTGGGAAGTGGCAAACATCAGTTATCTGTCCTAAAATATCTAAGCCCCCTTTGAAATTCTGCATGTGGACGCCCAAGCCTGTGTCCACCCGTTGCACCCCCTCAAGGTGAGCTCACTGAGCAGCCACATCTGCACTGCCCAGCTCTGACACCCACTTACCAGCATGCCAGGGTTTCCTCATTCTCCACATGTTTAGGCAAAAGTCATTTACATTTTTCCCGTCATTTCAGTATTTCTGAGTGTTACTTACCACGTAAGACTGCATTTTCAGACTGCCTTGATCAGCAGAGGATTTTCAGTGGTGCACACCCCTCTCTCTACCAGATCCCCAGGCAGAACAGCTGCAAAACCTAATCTAGCTTTTGGTAATGAATTCATGCATCTTATTTGTATGCAACTCAGGCAGACTAACCCCAACTTTAAAGGAAAATGAGTGCTGATCTTTTTAAAGAGAGTGAATATAGAGCAGCCTGATCCCTGAGAGGCTCCCTAAGACTGAAGTGGTTCAAGTCTCACCCCCAGGCCTTTCCAAGGGGAAAGCCAAACAATCAGGGAGAGATTTGGCTGGCCTGTCAATCAAAGATGCTGCTGCACACCTCACTCATTCAGATCGATTAGCCAAAGGGACTTATCTGAGGACGATGGAAGGAGCACTACTCAAAATGAGCAGCTCTGCTCGGCCTCTTAATCTTTTTGAGCCTCAATTTACTCATCTGCGAATTTGGATGAATTCAAGCATAATCATCTCTAAGCCTGGCTCCTAGACTTTAGTGTGCATCAAAATTACCCAGAGTTTGTTAAAACACAGATTGTCCGAACTGTCTCCAAAGTTTCTGATTGGATACTTCTCAAGGTGAGTTCCCCCAAAATGTGTGTTCCTACTAAGATTTTGGGGGATGCTGCTGCTGCTGTATGGATGTCACATTCTGAAAACACTAATAAGGTCTCTTCTGGCTGCATTCTTATGCTAAGCAGTGTGCAGAAGTCTAATGATGGCAAGGCTTATTTTAATGTTAAGTTTATAAGTAAAACATTGGTAATGCCTATAAGCAAATGTATTCTCAGACCTTGTTGATGCACTGTGATTAAGAGTTAGTTGTAATTATTCTCGTTATGTTCCTTTAGCAGCAAAGAACTTCGACACAAAATCTGTTTTTCTCCCACAACTGGACATACTGTATATTCAACTTGGAAGTCAATGCTCTAAGCAGGCTGTAAAAGGGGCCATTTATGTCTTCATGGGCACCAAAACCAAAACAGGTTCAATTCTAAAAATAAACTTACTTTTTTTCACAGGCACTTAATGCTTTAGATGATAACTGTAGTTGGGTTAAAATGCAGATATCCCAGTACATAGAAAAAAAATAAATCTTATTAGTCAATTAGCTACTAAATAAAATGATTTTATCAACTGCTTTCTCAAGTCCTAAATTTGGTAGGACAAGGGGAGAGAGATGCTGCAGGCACAGGCATGATTCAGCAGTGGGAGAGAGGTGCCATGCCTGGTTGAGAAGCGCCCACAGTGAAGAGCCACCAACATCACCACTTTTGCCCATGCCTAGACTTGTCTGTGCACTCAGCAAGGCCTTCTTCCCAGTGAGGAAAGCCAGGTCCAGCACTATGAAGTTCAAGATTATGGAATCTAAATGAATAAAGTCCCCTGGATTCGAATTTGCCTAATAAATAATGGTGTTCTCAGAACCCACACGGGCCCCTGGCTGCGTTTATCATGACAACCACACAACAGAATGTTGGTTTGGGCCAAGCAGACCACCAGCCAGCCGCCCACTCACTGAGGAGAAATGGTGATGGTGCCGATGGCCCCTCCAATCAGGTAGAGAATCCTGGGGCCCAACCACTCAGGATGGCAAAGGAAGTAAGCACTACAGCCCTCCAGGTCTACGCTGTCTAGAGAATGAGTAACACGAAATCAGGCAGCTGTGTGTTCTCCCAGGATCGTCTTACTGCCTGGCCACCTGTTTCTTCCTAACTGGAAAGGATCCGAGTATTTCAGAACTCTCTGGGCCTGGAGTGTCATAGGCTACTGCAACCTTTTTAACCCCAAATACATGTCTTCATCTGTTTGGGATGCTATAGCAAAATACCATCAACTGAATAATTTATGAGCAACAGAAATTTATTTCTCACAGTTCTACATGTTGGGATGTCCAGATTATCATGGCGCTTTCAAATTTGGTGTGTGGCAAGGGCTTTCTGGTTCATGGATGGCGGTTTCCTTGCCATGTCCTCAATGGTGCAAGAGGTGAGGGTCCTCACTCTGCACTCATCTCACCCAGCAGTGTTCTACTGGCATGATCTCCCAATGGCTCCACCTCCTACGCCATCACATTACTTTGGGTTTCACCATATGAATTTGAGGAGGATGCAAGCGTTCATACACAGCAACATTCTATGCTAAAAGACGAGTTTGTGAAAAATGAGAAAAATGTAGATTTAAAGAACTTGGACCAAACATAAATCAGACAACCAAACGTATGAGTCCCCATAAACACCATAAATGCCATCCTGTGTGTGGCTAATCACGAAGGTATAATTTGGGGATGGTATAGTGGCATAGTAGGTTAAGCCTCTGTCTGCAGCTCTGGCATCCCATATGAGTGGCAGATCGAGTCCCAGGTGCTCTTCTGATCCAGCTCCCTGCTAATGTGCCTGGGAAAACAGCTAATGTGCCTGGGAAACCTGGCTAGAATTCTAGGCTCCTGGTTTCGGCCTGGCCCAGCCCCAAGGCTGTTGCAGCCTTGCAGGGAATGAACCAGAGGATGGAAGATCTCTCTCTCTCTCTCTCTCTCTCTCTCCCTATCTGTCACTTAGCCTTTCAAATAAATAAAATAAAAACCTTTAAAAAAGGGATAATGCATGATCTGACCACACCATTGTGCCTATTATTAAAGCAGGTTACATTTCCAAGATAACAAAATAAGCAGATACTTAATTTGGTTTCAATGAACATGGATTGGAATTCCCGCTGCTAACAAATTGCTCTAAGACTAGATGCCATTGGCACAGGTGTGAGAAGGAGCACGTCTGAACTGAAGCCTCGGGCTTGCTGGCATGGAGGAACTCTTCCACTCACTGCCATTTTGGTTGTGCACACGTCTGTCACCTTGATAATGAAGTCTGTGGGGCTTTAAATGCCAGTTATTGCCTCCAACTGTGCAAGTCTTCAAAGCTGGACTGCCAGGGTTGAAATCTCAGCTCTGCAAGATATCTAAATACTGTCAATTGCAAAACTGGGTAAAAATAGCTATCTACCTAGTACAAGGTACTTCAAAAGTTTTGCTGAAAATAAGCTAATTTTGTGCCAAAAAAAGTAGAAAGCCATGCAGATGAGAGGTTTTCAAAAAGTTCATAGTGGGGACAGGTGTCAGGAACAGCAGTAAGGACACTGGGGCACCTGCGTTGCGTATCATAGTGCCTGGGTTTAAGTCTTGGCTCCACTTCCCTTCCAGCTTCCTGCTGTTGCACACCCTGGGAGGCTGCAGATGATGTTCAAGTTTTTGGGTCCTTGCCACCCATGTGGAAGACTCGTATTGAGTTCTGGAGCCTAGCACCAGCTATTGTGGGCACTTGGAGAGTAAACCAGCAGATGGAAAAGCGAGCTCTCTCTCTCTCTCTCTCTCTCTCTCTCTCTCTGCATTTCAAATTAAATAGACAAATAATTGTTTTTAAAAAGTTCATGGACAATACATATAATGAAAAAATATGCATGGTTATGCGTGGATTTCAAAATTCCTTATAGCAAGCTAAACTTATCTTTTAATTCTATTTTTTCATGAACTTTTTAAAGTGCCCTCATCATTTAATAGTCGGATTAAGAGACTAACTCTTGGGGCTGGTGATGTGGTGTAGTGAGCTAAGGTGCAGTGAGTTAACCTGCAACCTGTTAAGCCAGCATCCATTTGGGTACCAGTTCAAATCCTGCTGCTCCACTTCCCATCCAATTCCCTGCCAATGCACCTGGGAAATCAGTGGAGGATGGCCCCTGCAGTCACGTGCAAAACCCAGAAGAAGCTCTTGGCTTCCAACCAGCCCAGAGCCAGCCATTGCAACCATTTGAGGAGTGAACCTGCTGTCTGTATTTCCCCCTCCTCTCCCTCCTTTCTAACTCTGCCTTTCAAATAAATAAATAAATCTTTAAAGAGAGAGAGAGAGAGAGAGAGAGAGAGAGAGAGAGAGAGAGACTAACACATAGGACAGTCCCTGGCACAAAATAAATGTTAAGTAAATGTTAGTGATTGAAGTCTATCATTTCTGTTTTCTTCTGCTTCAAGTCGGTCTACACTGATAAAGGCAGGCCTGGGCTCCCCTTGGTAATGAGAACCCTCACTCACAGAGAAACTGCTCATTAAGGAGAAAAGTCTCCCCTAAAAAATGCCAGTGCACAGGGGACAGGTCCCTGGAGGACACAGCAGCGAATGGATCAAAATGAAGAAATGTTCACAGCTGGCTACAACTGGAGCCAGAGCAGCACCACCCAGACATCTTGTGAAAGTCCACTTGACACCACTCAGGGGCCTAGGGATGGAGCCCTTCAAAAGCCTGTGGATGGGAGATATCGTGTGCTCTCCCTCAGCTTCAGCACAGTGAGAGGAAGGCCATTCTCACAGGAGCCTCTGTGCCACTGGCTTGTGGTTCGTGGACTCCTGGGTCCTCTATCCAGACTACTACAGACTTCTTTCTGCTGAGGCTCAATGGCCAACCATTAGGTATAATTCGTGCTACTCATCACAACAGCCACCTGCAATGTTGTTCCTACCGTGTGCTACTTGCTGCTTTTCTCCAGTGCTCTAAGATGCTGCCTGCCTGTCCCAGAGCTTTACAAACTGAGGCTCGGTGAGGGTAGGTAACTTTCCAAAGCCACCAAGTGGTGGCTGTGGGATTTGATCAGAAGTTATAACTACAAGTCATGCTGCCTTCCTCACAGTGCAGGACTGATCCCTAAAAGGTCTCAGCACCAGCCTCAGGGGTGTGCTTTGAGCTTGCACACTTGCTTCGTACTCCACGGTTTCTCACAACTGGGGCAGACAGCTGCATCCTGCACACCGCTGGCTGCAGCCCAAACCGTCTGGGCTTGGCAAGCTTTCTGCCCCGCTTAGAGAGCTAGTCCCTTCCATCCACTGATCCGAAGCACCCTTGCTGATTACTAACCCAGGCACTGGGTCAAATCCCAGCTCTGCTGTCCATCAATTCTGTGTCTCTAAGCAAGGCTACTTTCCCTAAGCTTTCAGTTCAGAAAATGGGGATATTGGTGGCCGGCAGGACTTGTGGAGACGATCACAAGAGAAGATCAATGTCAAGTGCCTAGAACAGAGACTGACATGGGGGCTGCTCCATGGACAGAGAATAGTGACCTCAAGGCTATGAACGTGCTGGTGGCCGTGGGAGCCCTCTGGCTTTTTCTATTCAAGCCAGTGACTCTTTCACTGGTGTGGGTTTGTTGGATTCCATAGACAGAGAATGTAGCATTTTCTATATGCTATGAATATTTACAGATTATCATGATACACTTATATGCATTATGTATCACTTACACGTGTCCAAGTTTGTGTGTGTTTATTGTGCATGTGTGTTTAGGAATCGGTATACAGACACATACACACATACATGTATACTTTAATCTTAATAGATCTATTATTAAGAGCCTGCAAAGACTCAGGTCTCATAGAAACCTCCCTCTCTGTGAGCCAGTGTGTTAGAACAACTGGGCGCCTCTTTTACACATTCAATTGTCTCTTTTATTATCTCCTCAGGCTGAACCTGGCTCTAAGGGTCACAGGATCTTGTTGAATCAGCTCAATTCGTTCATTTCAAGTCTTCCCATCCTTCCCACTGATGTGAGCGTAAGTGAGAGCAATTCAGGCCTTGTAAGTGGGTGATGTCCTCTCATCCTCAGGGCCCTAGATCGATGGTGACCCTTCAACCTACCCCGCCCCCTCGGCTTTTGTGGAAACGTTAAGGACTAGCCTCTCCGGGCTGCCTGCCCATTCATAACTCTCAAGACTGACCTTAGAGTGGCAAGGGCTAGGCTATTGAAATTCAGGCCCATGGAGTCCACCCACCAGTACACCTGATGCCCATTAACCTCACCTGAAATCGCGCAGCTCGGAAAAGGCCGAGAGAAGCAGCGAGTCCAGGCGGCTCCTCCATTATCTCCTGAAGCCTACAGTAAAACCACAGACAGGGCAAAGGCCACAGAACTTATTTTAACTAGAATTGTCTCCTGTACTGCAAGGAACCGTAATGGTGAAATGGCAGGAGCTTGAATATTTTACAAGAAAAGATTTCCACTCACAATAATTGAGCTGATCAAGCTATAGATCCACCTTCCTTGTCTGCATTTTCCTCAGTGTTCCAGCCCTAGAACACACACAGAGAGCTTCGGTATGTACACGTGTGGTAGAGGAGAATGGAAGGAATAGTACAACAAATGATATCCTAGCCACTGAAAACATGTGGAATTACTTGCTTCAAATTTCTTCAAATTTATTTATTTGAGAGCGAGAGAGAGCGAGAGAGAGAGGGAGAGAGAGAGGGAGAGAGCGAGTCAGCTCCCATCTGCTTGGCCACTCCCTAATTGCCCCTCAATGGCCAGAGCTCAGCCAAACCAAAGCTGTGAGCCAGAGACTCAAGCCAGGTCTCCCACACAGGTGGCAGGAAACCAACTTGAGGTATCCTCCTTGCCTTCCAGGGTCTGCATTAACAAGGAAGCTGGATTCAGGAGCCAGAGTCGGGTATCGAACACAGGCTCTCTGCTGTGAGATGCAGGCGTCTTTACTGGTGTCTTAAATGCTAAGCTAGCCGGCACCATGGCTCAACAGGCTAATCCTCTGCCGGCGGTGCCTGCACCCCAGGTTCTATTCCCAGTCGGGGCACCGGATTCTGTCCTGGTTGACCCTCTTCCAGGCCAGCTCTCTGCTGTGGCCAGGGAGTGCAGTGGAGGATGGCCCAAGTGCTTGGGCCCTGCACCCGCATGGGAGACCAGGAGAAGCACCTGGCTCCTGCCATTGGATCAGCGCAGTGTGCCGGCCGCAGCGTGCCGGCCGCGGCGGCCATTGGAGGGTGAACCAACGGCAAAAGGAAGACCTTTTTCTCTGTCTCTCTCTCTCACTGTCCACTCTGCCTGTCAAAAAAAAATGCTAAGCTAAATGCCTCCTTTGAATTTCTTAAAATTATAAAATAAAAATAGATCATATTGCAATCTTCCCTGCCCATCCTCTCCCAAACTAGAGACAGTCATTGCCATGTATTGCATCAGTGTATCATAGTCCATTTTTACTCTTTTACTGACAGGTATATGCTCATTAGAATTCTTTAAATTTACATAAACACTGTGCAATAATATTCTGAAAGTTGCTATTCCCATTCAACAGGGTGATATAGTGATGTACTCATGTTCACATACTCAGATCCTGGTGATTCTCTTTAACTGCCCAAGGTCAAAGGATGAATTTGTGTTAGAGAAATAAAATCAGCCCATTTTATCACCCGACTGTACACATACGGCAGTACCCATGAAAACAAGGGTCCGGTTACTATTTATCAAGTCGTAATAATGACTGAGCATGTTCCCCATGCTCTACATGGAGCAAAGGTAAAGTCACAAAGGGCTCCCTACCATTTCCAAATTCACAAATGACTTGAGAATGAAAATTTAACACCCCAAAGAATTTCAAAATAATGGAGTAGATTCTTAAGTTAGTGTTTTTCAGGACAATACCAGTTCAGAACTGGGGGAGTTCACCATAGAGGGATATAATCAGGCAGCCTTCCTGGAAGAGACAGTAGGTGGGACCAGTGATGGGAGTGGGAAAGGTTCTACCTCTCCCCAGAGAGCAGTGAAGTCATTCGGATTGGGAGCATCAGGAGCAAAGGTCTACAGAGGAAACAGACTACTCGCGAGGGTGAGGTCAACATGTGGAAAAATCTGAGAGTCTGACAAAAGAGCCTCTGTTGCCCACGTGCAGCACTTTAAGGTCATCGCCATAGCCTTGACCTCACTGCAGCTTCTGGAGTGTTCCAGGCTCTCTCCATTCCTCCAGGTTTGCATACTCCATTCCCTCAACAATGCCAGTCCAGACCCTCTCCTTCACCACCCATGAAGCCTTCCCTGACACGGGCACCTGCCCAGGGCGAGGTTCCCCTTCTCATACACTCCCACAGAGCCCTGGGTTTCCTTCTGGCATAGTTTGTCACACTGGGTTGCAACTTGGCTTAATTATTTTTCCCATTAAATTATAAACTCGCTGAGAAGAGGACCTTAACATACTTGTCTTCTTGCTGCAGGGTGCAGCACGCTACCTGCTTCATGGATGCATTCAATTAATGTTTGAATGAGTTAATTAGAGCATTAATTAATTAAGATTAATCAAAGAATTATGGTTTTAAGTATTTGTATGTAAATGTTACCCATTTAGGCTGAAAAAGTAATTATTTAGACTCCTCTCTACTCTTAGCATACATCCCATGAGAAAAAACAAATTATAACTGGTTGCAACATGAAAGAACTGTCAATAGGACATGAAATTAGTGATAGAAATTATAAAAGCTAAGTCAAAGGTCTACTTGTTTGGCAACCATGCAAAATTCAAAACCGTTTCATCTACAGAAAAGAAAAACCACAGCACTTTGATATAACAGAAGATGGCACTTCAATCATACCATCTCCAAAAGCATGTACTGTAAAAGAATAAAAGAAAAACAATCATTTGAAATTTCCCATGAATCTTTGCTCTTGAAAATAATAATTTCTCCATTCATTTATTCAGTCAACAAATATGTTTGACTGGTGGCCCCAGGGATGCTTAGTGAACAAGCCAGATGCCCTGTGTTTATGGAGCTTATAATCTAAGAAACAGGAGGTACAAGAACAACAGTAACAACAACAACAGCAAATCAAATGAAATAATCTGAATGTAGCAAGTACATGGAGGAACAAGGAACTGACAAAGAGAATCACAGGGCTGGAGGTGGGAGGGATCATAAGGCTCCACTGAGAAGAGCAACATCAACCACAGCTCCATGGTGAGAACAGGCTCCAGCCCGGAGCCTAGGGATGCTCGAGAAACTAGGGAACCCATGTGCCTACCTGGAGGACCATGACTGAGCAAGGGAGCGGCACAGCAGTAAGCCACAGAGTGGGGAGATCCAAGGAGCAAGGCTGGCCGGCTCTGCTGGGGAGGCAGCATGCCTCTCTAAAAACCTTGGAAGTCATCGAAGTGTTGATGCTGCAACAGCATAGTCACATACCAGGCACTTCCTCTGGCCCAGACACCATGCAAAGGGCAGAAGTCAAGGGCATTCATCCGAAGGTAAAGAGCCTTGGTTCTAACCCTGGCTCTGCCACAGGCCAGGTATGGGACCACCTGGACCCTTAGAGTGTGCCAATTTAATGGGACAAACACTATGCATGCTTTGATTAAGCTCTTTGCATGCATTAGTTTTCCATCACATCCAAAATAATGTCTTAAGTCCTCCTCATGGCTCCTTCTCCAACATCATTTGCTCCAACGTTTCCTTTACCACTGGCCTCCTGGACATTCCCCGAACACAACTCGTCTGTTCCAGTCTGTTGTCACCCTGCCTCAAATGCCTTCCCCCAGAGAGCAGTGTGGCTTGCCCCCTATCTTCCTTGGACCTACTTAATGCCCCCTTGTCTAGAAGGCCTCCCCAGGACCCCGCCTGAAGCTGCCTCTCCCATCTCTCTACTCACCTGGCTTCGTTTTGCTTCCTATCATTTCCCAGAACCCAACACTCTTGCATATTTCCATGTTGAGCCATTTATTTTCTGCCTCCTCAATAGACACAAAGACTTTTTTTTTTTGCATTGCTGTATCTTTACCATAACAGAAAAAAAAAAGAACGAATAAATAAATGAATAAACAAGTACAGGATTTCATTTACCAGTCACAACTCTGTAAGAAAAATAAGAAAATGAGGTGAGAAGAATAAGGCCTAATAAGAAGCAGTTTGTCCAAGGTGAGCTCCTTCTGCTCCTAAGATCTGAATCGTGACCCTGACAAACCTGGCTGCGCACCAGAACAGCCTGTGCTGTGCAGACACCTGGGTGAAACAAAGCTGTGCCCGGGCCTCCAAGGTGTCCACTAGTGCTTGTTGCCACCTGGCAAGGAAAGGCAGAGCAGCCCCTGGGTACCTCTGCCACCCCGCCCACACCCCTCTGCAACTGCACCGCCCCCTTCATCAGAGTTCTCGCCCCTCCTGTGTCCCCAAGCACCTGTCTCCCCATTCCCGCCCCTCACCTTCCTCTTGATGTTCTCTGGGTGGACTCAGAGATGCGGGCCACATCGGAATGAGCGAGCTGTGAACAGACCATCTCCTTTGATGCCTTTCCCCAGCCGCCTGCACGCCTCGGTGAAAAGCCGACCTCATTCTGCCCGAAACCTTGGTGGGACCTGACCTTCTGCAGTTTGATCTTTCCTCAGCCTCTCTCTGCAATTCCCGCAGACCTGGCTTCCTGTCAGTGCACAGAATGCTGATTTATTGCAAAAGGGTATCATCGCCTGTGTCTTCTCAGCTCCATGCCTTAACCAGCAGATGACAGCCCAGCCGTGGGCCACTCAACATTCCAACCCCGCCCGGCCCTCCTGCCCCATTTCGCGGGCCTTAGGGGCCAGGCAGAGCGGGGAGCAGGGACACCTGTGCAGACCACCCCGCGGGCAGAATCCCCAGACACCCAGCTTCCTTTTGAGAGTCACGCCTCCACACCCAGCAGCTCCCGCAAAATGAAATACAGGAAGCACAACGCAGAGGCTGCCTCTCCCCGTTTCCGTGGAACCGTGAGCATCTGGGGACAAGATGAGAGGGCCGCACGCTTCCTCCCACGGAAGGGACACTGTCAGGCTGCGCCCCTGTCACTTTGCCAAGGCTGCCATCTGTGGGCGTGGCACGGCCATGGCTTTTAAGCCCAGAACTCCGCTTACGGCCTGAGCCTTTCAAGTCCCTGACTGAAGCAGCCCACAATACGTGAGGCGTGCGTGCAGGTGCATCCGGCCATTTCCTCCCTGGGACAGGGCCCTGGCAGAGGGCACGACGGGAAGTCTCTAGATTGCTTGGTCTGAACTCCCCTAACCCTAAACCCACCGAGTAGCCCAGAAGCAGTGGAGCTTGGAGAAGCAGAAGCACAGGAGGGGCTCCCTGGGCTGGGGCAGGGGAGAGCAGTGGAGAAGCACCTGACCTTGCTCCATGGGCGACCCCTGGAGCACAAAGACCCCAGGAACCGTGGTTTCCATGGGCCTCCATGGGGTGGAACCCTGAGCATCAGCACTGGGTACACCCTACTTGGGGTGGAAACAGAGAACCCCAGATGTCAAGGGCTCGGGTAATGAAGGTGATGTGGGAGAAGACAGAAGACTAAAATTCGAGGAACTGCTTTTTTAAAAAAAAGAAAAAAAAGTGGTTTTTTTTTTTTTGAAAGGCAGAGAAATAGAGAAGGAAGGAGCCACAGAAAGAGATCTTCCATTCACTGGTTCATTCCCCAAATGGCTGCAACCCCCGGGGGTTGGGACAGGCCAAAGCCAGGAGCCTAGGACTCTAGCCATGTCTCCCATTTGGGTGCAGGGGTCCAAGCACTTGGTCCATCCTCTGCTCCTTTCCCAAGTGTATTAGCAGGGACCCGGATCCAAAGCAGAGCAGCCGGGACTTGAACCCACACTCATATGGGATGCCTGCAGGCAGTGCCTTTAACTTACTGAGCCACAACATGGACTCCAGGGCCTATTTTTTTGACAGATGTCATGTAAGTCCTTCCCCACTCAGGCTTTGGTGCGACCCCAAGAATGGGAAGGAGCCCAGTGACAGAAATGAATTATGACACCCAGGGGCTAGGAGTAAGCATGGAGGCCTAAGTCAAGTTGATCTTCAAAAACAAAGTGCCGTTTCTTCTACCATGGAATGTGTCGGCATGAGAGTCATTCATAGACCATTTCCCTGGCTTTTAAAGTGGGCTTTTCCCCAAGATCCTGTCTCTTCAGCCTATCTGAGAAACAATTCACATGTAGGCACCGCCAGCAGTGGTGTGGGGTCCTGTGCCAACCCGGGCCAAGGCTCTCTCCTGCTTCTCGAGGGACAGAGCGGACATCTTCAGACAGACACATTTTAATTCACGAAGGCTTTCCGCATTAAACAGTTAAGTTTTCGTTTTGTTCATGTTAAATAGACCCCTTGAATGAAATGCTCCCAAAACTGAATTATTTTCCCCTCACTCAGCTAATGGCCTCTCTCTAGAGGAAACCCTCAGAGTTAATCTAAATCCTTCTTCCTCTCCTACAAAGGACGCCTTTCCTGGGGACTGTCTATCAGAAATGAGCTTCAGCAATCTCCTTTCCTCTTTATCTGCACCACCACAGCCTTCTCCAGGACTTTACAAATCTTGCCAATGCTACCTTCATTAATAAACCATAGTAAGGTATTTGCTGAGCATTTAAATGAATCTATAGTAACACAGAGATAAGGAACCATATGATGTGTATCTTATGACCTGAATTTAGAATCAATACGTTCTAATATTTTTGGACCAAAATGCGTTCCATATAAAGAGTCCTAAATTTGCTGTTTTCTAATATGCACCTGTTATCTTAGCATGTAACGGGTCTTGGACATTGTTCTGTCTAAATGGTAAGATTACTTAGGGTTACTAACATAGTCAGGAAATTTGTCCCAACACCCACCCTGTCAATCAAGCCGTTCACCCTCAGGTCAGCTTGGGAAGCCCGGCGTGTTCAGTGGCTTCTGTCCATTCAAGTCTACTGGGTCTGGCATTGTGGCACTGCAGTAAAGCCAATGCTTGCAACACTGGCATCCATATGAGCACCAGACTGAGTCCTCGCTGCCCCACTTCTGATCCAGCCCCCGGATAAAGTGCTTGGGAAAGCAACAGAAGATATCCTGAGTACTGGGGCTCCTGCCACTCATGTGGGAGACCAGGCTCCTGGATTCAGCCTGACCCAGCCCTGGCCATTGGGGCCATTTAGGGAGTGAACTAGCAGCTCTCTGTCTCTCTTCCTCTCCCTCTCTGTAACTCTGGCTTTCAAATAAATAAAATCGATCTTTAAAAAAATAAAGAGCTTTCTATTTAATACCACAACAATCACAGATTTGCAAAAATACTTTCTAGAGGGAAAAAAAGTTGATGCTAGAACTGCACTGGCTATTTTTTCTTGAGTGGAATTGCATTTGGCCTGACAACTTGCCAGAAATCTATACTGCTTTTTGAGTACTGCAGCCGTGAGACAAAGGAGTTTCTGTCAGTAGATGTCAATTCATCAGATTATATTTCAGAAATGTGAGGAAGTCAGGCTTTGCAGATTAATGGAGGAGACGGAGACATGCTAAGTCACAAAATCCTATGCCATGTGGCACTGCCATGGCACAAACATGGGAGCTGTTGGTGAGCGGCCCAGCCAGCACCCTCCACCCAGGAAAAGGAGTCAGGCCAGCTAGCGCCAGAAAGGCAAGGAAGGAAAATCAATGCTTCAGCCAGGGTCCCATGCCTCTCCTCTCCCAAGCATGGAGGTAACGAGTGGCATTTTCAATATTCCCAAGGTGAGAAAGCTAACTATCGCATTCTCCAGATGATTCTGTGACTTATCTGCTATCTGTGTATGCTGTTGCAAGTCGGTGGCAAAGCATCAGGCTGAACTTCAGATTCCCACTCTCTCTCTGTAAGTGGAATCAACTTCCTATTCATTCTGCATAGGTACAGCAGTCTGAGCTTGTCAGTATGAGGAGTCTTCAAAAAGTTCATGGAACATGCATATTATGAAAAAACTACACACAGATATCAAAAAGTCTTTGCACCAAAATAAACGCGTCTTTCAACTCCGTTTTTCCACAAACCTTTTTGACAGCACCCTCACATGTCTTTCTGCCCGAGTTTGTACTCCGGCCTTCACCATCCTAAAAGAACAGCTGCCTTATCTGAGGTTTTCTCTGTGAAGCCCTGAAGCTGCAAGTGATTCATGGGCTTCCCCCAGGACGGGGCGTGGAGGCAGCAGCCAGGGTGCTCCAGGTCCCACGTGTTCCATCCCAGCACCCCCATGTTCCCACTGATGTGCTGAACCCCAGGCTCTGCAGTCAGGGGCCGAGAACCTTCTCCTGGGATGTGATCGCCCCTGTGCTACCTGAAGCAGAATTCATTGCTTCAGCTAAAGCTTGCGGGTGTACAATGGTTGTCCGTTTGCTTAACTGGACTAAGTGTTTCAGACAACAGGGAATCCGCTTGCAAGTGCTTTCCTGTGGAGACGTTCTTCTGTCACCCTCCATCTCCTTAACAAAAGAGGGTCCTTTGAAGGCCAAAAAAAATCGAGTTTTGAGACTAAAAAAGATGGGGACACAAGGGCATGCTAAGGATCGGAGATTTTAATATCACTTGAAAGGAAAATTGTGGCTCTTCTTCTCTCTCTTTGACAGCTGCCTCTACCATCGCTTCTTAATGTACAACTCTTCCACTCCACCACCTCCTACTACTTACTCAGAGTGTCCTCGGCCTCTTAAGACCAACGGAAGAATGGCCCTGGTCAGAAACTTGACTGAATTTAAGAAAAGTACATGGAAAATATAAAGACAAATTAATTGTGGCCCGCCATGCTGGTATCCCATATGGGAGCCAGTTTGAGTCCCAGATGCTCCACTTCCAATCCAGTTCTCTGCTATGGCCTGGGAAAGCAGTAGAAGTTGGACCAAGTGCTTGGGTCCCTGCACCCACATGGGAGACCCGGAAGAAGCTCCTGGCTCCTGGCTTTAGATCGGCTCAGCTCTGGCTGTTGTGACCATCTGGGGAGTGAATCAGTGGATGGAAGACCTTTTCTCTCTCTCTCTCTCTCTCTCTCTCTCTCTGTTTCTGCCTCTGTGTGACTCTGTCTTTCAAATAAATAAAGAAATCTTTTTAAAAACACGACAAATTAATTGACTGACAGACAAGTGATGACTAGATATGGATTTATTTGTGTGGGTAAAACTGCAAGGAAAAATATAGCCAAATGTCAGCAGTGTTTCTAAGAAGTGTATTACCAGGAATTTTTATTAATGATGTCGTTTTTGTGTCTTTGAGATTTTCTACAAGGAGAAACTGCAAGTTACAATCACACACACACACACACACACACACACACACTCACACACTCACACACACAACTGAACTAGCCCCCAGAGCTTTGGAAACCAAGAGGCTGGATAAGACTATAAGCGCCACTTCAGCTTCTTACATAATGGCTTAAGAGAGCATATGGACTCTGCCGACTTCTTGGACTATGAAGTCTAGGTCCAGAAATGAATGGTGTGGCCTCTGCAGGTTCTGTTGGAGCAGGACAATCACAAGCCAGTCCAGATCTGGTGAAGGGAGGCAGACTCAGCCTACACATGGGGCAGTAGAGAGTAGAGGAATGATGCATATTTAGGCAGGGAGGGGAGTCAAGGTGGTTGTTTGTAAAGACAAGCTACCACATACTCCCTCCCGCAGGAGTCTGACAGGGACAGGAGAAAGCCTGACGTTTCCCAGAGTTCGTTTCCACTGGATTCCTCAAGGCAACGTGGAGAGAAAGAGACTGTTTCAGCGGAAGAGAGTGGAGCCAGCCTTTCATGTTCTCACAGTGCAAGTTATGGGCCAATGGGCTAAGCAAACACAATTGAAAAAATGGGCAAATGGTCTCAGTAGACATTCTTCCAAAGACATATACGTGTGAAACAACTGTTTGACATCACTTAGTCATTAGGGCAATGTAGATCAAAGCCATCATGAGATACTACCTCATTCCCACTAGGATGGCTAGAATCAAAAAGTCAAAGTACTAGCCTTTGGTGAGGACGTGGAGAAATCAGAACCCTCATATACCAATGGTGGGAATGTAAATGGAGTGGCCACTTTGGGAGAAGATCTGGTAGCTCCTGAAACAATTAAAACGTAGCTACCTTATGACCCTGCCAATTCCACACTTAGAGATACATGCCTAAGACAAAACATATGCATTATTGCAGCGTAATTCACCAGAGCAATGCAGAAACCATCGAATGCCTATCGACTGATGAATGCATAAAGAAAATGTGTTCAGGTCTAGCACTGTGGTATAGCAGGTTAAACCGCTGCATGAGACACTGGCATGCCATATGGGCATCGGTTCGAGTCCCGGCCATTCCACTTTCAGTCCAGCTCCTTGATAATGAGTCTGAGAAAACAGCAGATGGCCTGAGTGCTTGGGCCCCTGTTCCCACACAGGAGACCCAGATGAAGTTCCTAGCTCCTGGCTTTGGGCTAGCCCAGTCCTGGCTGTTGCAGCCATTGGGGAGTAAACTAGTAGATGGAAGACCTCTTTGTCTCTCTCTGTGACTCTCCCTTACAAATACATAAAATAATTGTTTTAAAAAAAGAAAATGTGTTCTATCCATACAACAAAACATTACCTTGCCATAGAAAGGAATAAAGGAGGCATTGATACATGTCACACTGTCAGGAACCCTGAAAACATCATGCTAAGTGAAAGAAATCAGTTACTAGATTCCACATATTGCATGACCCACTTCACATGAATGATTCACAATAGGCAAACTTGTAAAGATAGAAAGTGGGTTAGTAATTGTTAATAGATAAGAAAGATTTTGGGAAGGCTTGAGAGATAATAAAGGGTATATGATTTGGTATTAAAGTGATGAAAACAGTTTAAAATTAACTGTGGTAATAGTTGCATATCTGTGAATACTAAACAACAATGAGTTGGGTGGGCATCTAGCCCAGTAGTGAATATATATTGATTAAAAATGCTTGCATCCCATGTCAGAGAACTTGAGTTTCATACCTAGCTTGGGTTCGTGATCCCTGCTTTCTGCAAATGAAGACCCTGCAAGGCACCAGTAATGATTCAAGTTATTGGGCTCCTGCCACCCTCACAACAGACCTGGACTGAGTTCCCACCTCACAGCTTCAGTGGTCCCAGCCTCTGCTATCACAGTCATTTAGGGATGAAGCAGCATATGGGAGCTGGCTCACTCTCTGTCTGTCTGTCTCTGTCTCTCTCTCTCTCTCTGCCTCTCAAACAACAACGGCAACAAACTGTACATTTAAACAGGTTAAGTAAGTGTGTGGTATATGAGTTAGATCCCAGTAAAACTGGTTTCTTAAAAACTTAAAAACTTGGCCGGCACCGTGGCTCAACAGGCTAATCTTCCGCCTTGCAGCGCCTGCGCACCGGGTTCTAGTCCCAGTCGGGGCAACAGATTCTGTCCTGGTTGCCCCTCTTCCAGGCCAGCTCTCTCCTGTGGCCAGGGAGTGCAGTGGAGGATGGCCCAAGTGCTTGGGCCCTGCACCCACATGGGAGACCAGGAGAAGCACCTGGCTCAGCCACAGCACGCCAGCCACGGCGGCCATTGGAGGGTGAACCAACGGCAAAGGAAGACCTTTCTCTCTGTCTCTCTCTCTCTCTCACTGTCCACTCTGCCTGTCAAAAATAAAAAAAAAAAATGAAATCCATAAAAAAAAACTTTACAAAAAATTTTTAAATAAAGGAAAATTGAGGACATAGTATAGCTTCCCAGGTGCAAGCTATCTGACACATAACAAATCTTCTCTGGCAGATGAATCAATTAATTCACAAGCTTTTATTGGGATTCCGCTCCTGGGCAAGGTTCCCCAGTCCCAACAGAGTAGGGACCAGGGAAGTCACACGTCAGGTTGGGAGAGCTCCTTTTGTAGATAAAAGGTGTGACGGTTAAAGGTGGAGGCAAGTCTGATCATCATTGGTTGACCTTTAGGCACCTGTGGGGACCTTGACAAGGACTTTTCATTCCCAGAAGTGTGGGTAGGGACTCTCCATTCCCAGAAGTGTGGGCCGTCTCTCCTTGCAGATCCCAAAGCTACCACCAAGCACCTCCAGTTCTGTGTGGTCAGGGCCTAGCGACCAGGGTAGCCCAAGTGCAGACATCTGAAGAACACTGGCTGGCCTTGAACCCTTGAGGAAGGTACAGAGCAAGAGGGGAAGCGGTGTAGAGAAAAGGAGGTTCACAGAAATGTGACAGGCTACCTCAGGGTATGCAAATTGCGACAGCTTGAGGCCTATACCCATTCCTCAGCCAATCACTGTGACCAAGAAAACATAAATTTCTCACTGTCCAGGGCTAGACCCCTTGTTCACCCCACAGAGTGTAAATTGTGGAAGAGTGAGTCTCCAACTCAACAGGGAAGCTGGGCAAACACAACACAATAGCCCACCATAAAAACACAGATCTCATGAATCAATCAAAGAAAAAACTTTCTGAACATAAGATGGAAAGAGTATATTCAAAAGTGACTGAGATTTTTGAAAAAATAAACAAAATTGACACAACATTGGCCAATTAACCAAAAAAAGGAAAGAGAAGATCCAAATCAATAAAATTAGAGATAAAACAGGAAATATAACAACAGACACCACATAAATGAAAAGAATCATCAGAAATTACTACAAAGAGCTATATGCCAAAAAACTGGGAAATCTAGAAGAAATGGACAGATTCCTGGAGACATATAACCTACCTAAATTGAAACATGAAGACCTAGAAAACCTAAACAGACCCATAACCAAGACAGAAAGTGAAACGATAATAAAGATTCCCCCAACAACAACAAAAAAAGACCAGGATTAGATTGCTTCACTACTGAATTCTGCCAGACATTTAAAGAAGAACTAACTCCAATTCTTCTCAAGTAATTCAAAGCAATTGAAAGGGAGGGAATCCTCCCAAATTCTTTCTATGAAGCCAGCATCACCTTACTTCCTAAATCCGGCAAAGATGCAACAGAGAAAGAGAACTACAGACAAATTTCCCTGATGAACATAGACACAAAAATCCTCTACAAAATTCTAGCCAATGGAATCCAACAACACATCAGGAAGATAATTTACCTGGACCAAGTGGGATTTATCCCTGGTATGCAGGGATGGTTCAACATTTGCAAATCAATCAATGTGATACATCACATTAACAAATTGAAGAACAAAAACCATATGATTATCTCAATAGATGCAAAGAAAGCATTTGACAAAATAAAACACCCTTTCATGATGAAAACACTAAGCAAATTGGGTTTAGAAGGAACATTCCTCAACACAATCAAGGCAGTTTAGGAAAACCCATGGCCACCATCCTATCGACTGGGAAAAAATTGGAAGCATTCCCACTGAAATCTGGAACCAGACAAGGATGTCCACACCCACCATTGTTCTGGAAGTTTTAGCCAAAGCCATCAGGCAAGAAAAAGAAATCAAAGGGATTAAAATCAGTAAAGATGAAGTCAAACTATCCCTATTTGCACATGATATGATTCTGTATATAGGAGACCCAAAATACTCCACTAAGAGACTACTGGAACTCATAGAAGAGTTTGGTAAAATAGCAGGATATAAATTCAACACACAAAAATCAATAGCCTTTGTATACACAGAAAATGCTACAGCTGAGAAAGAACTTCTAAGATCAATCCCATTCAAAATAGCTACAAAAATCAAATACCTTGTAATAAATTTAACCAAGGATGCCAAAGATCTCTAGGATAAGAATTACAAAACTTTAAAGAAAGAAGTAGAAGAAGACACAAAAAATGGAAAAAACTTCCATGTTCACAGAGTGGAAGAATCAAGATCATAAAAATGTCCATACTGCCAAAAGCAATCTACAGATTCGATGCAATACTGATCAAAATACCAAAGACATTCTTCCTAGATCTAGAAAAAAATGATGTTGAAATTCATTTGGAAACACAAGAGAACTTGGATAGCTAAAGCAATCTTATACAATAACTGGAGGTATTACAATACTAGATTTCAAGACATACTACAAGGCAGTTATAATCAAAACAGCCTGATACTGGTACAAAAAATTCCACTTTGCTTATGGCCCTGTCTAAATACTGACAGAGTCTGTGGACTCAAAAGTCTTCTATAGCCTTAGCAGCTCATGACAAGAGCCTTGGGTGATTGCTGACATTATAAATAAGGGTGTCAATTGTTAAATCAACAACAAGAGTCACTGGCAATTACTCCCCATGTAGAACCTCTGTCCTTAATGAGTTGTATTATGGGATTTAATGGTAAAACTTGTCTTCAAACAGTACTTTATACTTTGTGTGTCTGTGGGTGCAAACTGTTGAAATCTTTACTTAGTATATACTAAGTTGATCTTCTGTACATAAAGGTAATTAAAAATGAATCTTTTTTTTTAATTTTTGACAGGCAGAGTGGACAGTGAGAGAGAGAGACAGAGAGAAAGGTCTTCCTTTGCCGTTGGTTCACCCTCCAATGGCCGCCGCGGCCGGCGCACTGCGGCCAGCACACCGTGCTCATCCGATGGCAGGAGCCAGGTGCCAGGTGCTTTTCCTGGTCTCCCATGGGGTGCAGGGCCCAAGCACTTGGGCCATCCTCCACTGCACTCCCTGGCCACAGCAGAGAGCTGGCCTGGAAGAGGGGCAACCAGGACAGAATCCGGCGCCCCGACCGGGACTAGAACCCGGTGTGCCGGCGCCGCAAGGCGGAGGATTAGCCTATTGAGCTACGGCGCCGGCTCAAAAATGAATCTTAATGAAGAATGGGATGGGAGAGGGAGTGGAAGGTGGGATGGAAGTGGGGGTGGGGGGTAGAGGGGAAAGAACCACTATATTGCTAAAGCTTTATCTATGAAATTTGTATTCATTAATTAAAGCTTTCTAAAAAAATAGTGACTGAGCTTCCAGCAAAGGAGCTGCTGAAGCAGAGTGTAGATGTGACTGTCTGCAGGGTAGAGGGTCTTGTGGTGTGAGCCACAGCTCTGGGGTGATACACAATGGCTCCCTCTGATATTCATGCCTGTGTGGTTGCCTGCTCTGATTTAGTCACTTGTTTCTAGCAAACTTGATGTAATAGAGGTCTTGGAAAGTCACCTTTGCAATTAGGCGGCTTCCATCCTGGCCGTCCACTCTCACTCTCTTGACCTCTTAATCACTTGTACACATCCTATGGGAGAGAGGACAGCTGCTCGGAGCTTTCCAGGAAACCCTTCTTGATGGACCTGATGTCTCTGGCACACAGCCATGGAGCTTCTTGCACCTGCCAACAGCCTTGTCCATGAACACAGTCCTCCCCAGGTGAACTGTGAGGTGAGAGCAGGCCTCACTGACCTTGACTGTAGTCTTGTAAGACTTTGAGCCGGAGGCACCCAAGGAGCAACGTCCAAATTCTGATAAGTGTGTGATAGCCAATACCAGAAGACTTCAAAAAGTTTGTGGAACTACAATAAAATGTATGAGTTTATGTTGGTTCTAAAAGGTAATACAATGCAAAAAAGCTTTTTTCTTAACACATGGACAATGCATATGGAATGGAAAACACTTATTCTTTTACTTCCATTTTCCATGAACTTTTTAAATGTGTTTTGGCTGCCTGTACTTTTGTGGATAACATACAATGCAGAAATAGGTAACTAAGACAAATTTAAGGCCCCTTCTCTTCTTAATATTGCTTACTATGGGAATTTATTTTATCCAAGGGATTTTTGATTGTGGAATAAGTCTGTATGTGCTTGTGTAGGTGAGTGCACGCTTTTTTGTTTGCATACACCTGCATGCATTTTGAAAAGGAGGCCAGAAAGTTTATCCATAAATAAGGAAAAAGCCCAGGAATTTCAAAGACTCCAGTTCACTTTGAGGTTGCTGTGTCCTGGCTCTCTCTAGCAAACCACTGGTTCCTATGAACAGAATTTGCCCCATCTTTCAGAAAGAAAAGTGTGGTCATGAGCAGGGTCACAGAAGACCAGAGCTATCCATGCCCTCTGGGAGTTTGCAGCTAGTCCTGAATTTGGGCAGGCCAAATTAAGCTTCCAGTTGTTTAACGTACAATCCACATCATTTGGACTTTTTTCTGGGAATGTGCAGTAGGTTTTCAAGTATAATTCATTGCATCAATTCTATTCTTTGCTTCACAAGAGCATGCCATCCCTCTTTCCTATCTAAAACTCCATGACTGCCCGTTCTACAGCCATCAGTTATGCAGGACACTGTTCTGTGCAGAGAGCAAACCTGCATGGTGCCGTGGGTTTTATTCGTGCCAAATGCATGCAGTCCGCCTCGCCCTGGAGAGAGGGAGCCCCCTCCTCAGGAGCTTCAGAGACTGTGACATGATCAGAGCCCAGTTTTGCTTCTGTTTCCCTCCTGCCTCCAACAATTAGCCCTGCTCAGAGAATCAGCTCACCCTCATCCTGACGGCAGTAATAGCAGAGTAACAGCTGGCATCTCAGAGCAGTAAGGGAGGACCTGTCTGGAATGCCTTGATGATTTCTCAAGAGACGAAAGGCATCAGCTTTGTCACCTGATGCTCTTGGGAACCCAGCTCCCACAAACTGTGCTCTGATGAGAGGGCCCTCTCCATGAGTTAGAAGCACAAAGGGCTGTGGATTTTTCAGAGATGCCATGCAGATGGGTACAGAAAGGGGCCCCCTACTCAGATTTCTGCTCCAGCCTGGGTGGGTAATGCACTGGGCATCTGTAGATGGTTCAACTTGAGTGATCCAGGATGAAGACCTAGAGGACAGGACCACTCAGATCATGGCTTCTGGCCTGTGCTCTCCCAGCACCCCCAGGAAGCAGAGTTAGCAAGAGAAAGAGACTCTTCTGTTGTAGCTGGAGTCCCAGGAACAAGCAGGAGGCTGAATTGGCCCAGAGACAAGAGCCCTAGACTCTGGGTGCAGAGCTGCCTTGAACCAGTACCACGGCTTACAAGAGATCAGCGTCTCATCTCATGCAGAAGCCTAAGCTCCAGTGTCTGATGCTGATGAATGATGGATTGCTGTGAAAGGCTAATGAGTTCAGGGTGGAGACTTAAGTTAATAATTCTGGCATCTGGGCATGGTCCAGGGGGAGGTGTTCAGGTCCCTAGGGGCATGCATTCTGGGAGTGCATCTCAAGCGTTGGTCATAAAGCTGAGAGGGGTTCCCTGTGTGACTGTCTCTGCCCACCTCCAGTGCCAGCCCCACCCCTATCAGACACCAGACTTGGGCTTGTGAGTCTCCAAACCACGAGCCAAAATAAACCTTCCTCCTTCCTAAGGAGCTTTTCTCAGGTGGCTTAATAGTAACAGAAAACTGATTAATGCCATCACTTTGTCTTGGTCAAGGCTTTCTTTTTTTTTTTTCTTTTTAATTACAATTAAGCAAAGCTCACCCAAGGTATCTTAAGCCAAACAGGATCTGGGGTGTGTCTCTCAAGTAGAACAAAGGGAAGCAAATAGTCAAATCCCAGAAGAAACTGCATCTAGGGACCTGAAAGTCACCAAAAATCAGGACAGCTCACTCCCTATCTCCTCTATCTCCTATCTCCTCTCTCTCTCTCTCTCTCTCTCTCTCTCTACATCTTCTCATCTATTTTTGCTGTGTGCCTGTGACATTGCTGTCCCTGCTCCTGCATGTCCAGCAAAAGTTCACACCCCAGCTGTAACCATCTTCAATTCAAAAACCTGCCAAGGGGCAGTGTTGTCAAACCACAGGAGGTTAAGCCACCACATGTGATTCCAGCCTTCTGTATTGAGCACTGGTTCAAGTCCCAGCTGTTCTGCTTCTGGGCCAGCTCCTTGCTAATGAGCCTGGGAAAGCAGTAAAAGATGGCCCAAGTGCTTGGGTCCCTGACACCCCTGTGTGAGACCTGGATACAGTTCCAGGCTTCTAGCCTCAGCCTGGCCCAGCCCTAGTCATTGCAGCGATCTGGGAAGTGAACCAATGGGTAAAGATCTCTCTCTCTCTCTCTCTCTCTCTCTCTCTCTCTCTCTCTCTCTCTCCATAACTCTGCCTTTTGAAAAATAAGCATTTTTTAAAAAGCCTCAGCTAACTGACAACTACTGCTGATACACAGAGCCTGGCACAGTGGGGTCACACAGGCTCACACAGCACACACACGGCACCAGGAGGGGCTGCTTGTCTAGACGTGTCCTTTCTAGCATATAGTCTGCTTGGATTCCAATTCTTTGTGGAATTTAGATTTCCTAGTCCCTAAAGCCCTCCCCTCTTTTCACACCCTGAGCATCTGCAGCTCTGTTCAATACATCTGTCTGGCAGTGGGAGAACATTTCCTAACTCAAGGCCTTGGGAAGGGCATGCAGTCCCTGCACTGGATGTGGCCATCAAAGAGAGATGGAGTTGAAGTATAGGACAAGTCTGAAAAAAATCAAGTAGACAGACCCAGGTGGCCAACCATGTTAGCCATTCGCTTATCCACAGTGCCCCCCAGTCCCCAGCACCTAAGGACAGAGCTGGCTGGGATCTGAGAGAGGTGCTCTCAGTAGCCTATCAAGGCTCATGGGGACCCTGGACAGCGCCAACTCTGCACAAAATAGATCAAAAGCTCCAAATGTCTTTCTGAGGTTACTGGCTCCCCCAAGGCTCCAAGTACCCATCTTGCCACTTAGCAGAGAGCAGTGGAGCAGTAGGGGAAGGGGTCTCCGTGTGGATCCAAGGGGTCTGTTAAAAGGCATCAGCATCGCATAGCAAAGACACACTTCTAGCTTAAATAGCACTGGGTGCCTCACATTATATAAGCAAGCTTTCTTAGGGATTCTTTATGTTAGTACATTCATGTTGGTTTTCTCCCCCATTTCAGACCAGAATCATCTCTTTTTTGCTCTCCTGTCTCCCTGCAATTGTTTGAGAAATGATATGACCCATGGATACCACCCTTGGGCTGGGGGCTTCCTTCAGTGACGGTCACTTCCGAATCAAGTACATTTAGCTGCCATCTCGCTCTTTCTCTAAATTACTTTCTTCTGCAAATGCTTAGATAAAACAGTCTTTTTAGTATTCTGATGGAATTCAGCAAACAGTGTCTATGGGACTTTTGTTTTTGTGAAGTACTCTGTTGCCAGGATACCCAGGGTGAAGATGTCAGAAGAAGACACATTGAAAGGACAAGCTATAGAGAAAATCCCCGAATCAGCTCCTTGCATACTAATCGCTGCTGCTCACCCTATGCTGTTTTTGTTTGCTATAGGAAAGATACTAGAGTCCATAGTTTCTAAATAACAAACTACCCAGAGAACAGAAAGCGTGTATTATTAAGGAGGGTAATGCATGTTGAATTCCATTCTTTCACTTTTTTCCCTTTCTTTAAAATGTGGCACTCAGACCATCACAGACACATACTGGTTATTCATTACTGCATGTAGAGAGATTAGAGAAGAATAGATTGGCAACTTCGGGAAGAATGTTAAATGCAGGGAAGAGGAAAGGATGAGAGGAAGAAAAGCTTCCTTTAACAATGATAAGAGTACTTAAAATCTTTAAATATCAGATATTAGGCATTTTAGCAAGCCTTTATTATGCACCTGCTAGATACAGAGAATGAAACTAATACCATAGACTTAAACTTAACTAAATACACTGGAAATAAGATAGATGAAAATTCCTTTTTTCCAAATAAACCAATAGAAAAGGCAACTGTACAAGTTCAGAAAGAGGAGACTTGAGATTCCTGTGGCAGTTACTCCCAGGACTAGGATAGACAACAAATTGATTATAGGTGAACAATAGTGTATGTCATGGTGTGGAAACAATTAACCTAACTTTGGACTCTCTCAATACAGTACTATTATTCTGATCACACAAAAACACGGCATTACAGTTCTTATATCCCTTTTTCAAAATCTTTGGGACCAGAAATACAAATATCTCAGATTTGGGATATTCTCAAACTTTGGAATATTTGTGTAGTCTTTACCAATCAAGTATCCCTAGTCCAGAAACCCAAAGTGTTCCAAAATCCTGAAAGTTTTGAGCATCAGTGCCAGCCCTCAAAAAGTTTTAGCCTTTGGATTGCAAGCTTCCAGATTTGGGATGTTCAACCTGCATTGGAATGCGGCTTAGTCATACCAGATAATCTATGCAGCATATGGAACATATAGGTTCATGCAGACACAATAATCCAAGGAAAAGTTTGGCTAGCTACATACATTTATGAAAAAAGGGTTAAAAGATAATTTGATTTTGGTGCAAAAAATCCTAATATGTATTTCCCATGAAATTTTTGAAAGCTCCCCTTGTCTACATGTATTTCAAAATGTTTTTTCACCAAAATACTTTAGTCACATTTTCACCAGCTTTTTGAGGCCCCCTCAAAGCATCTTAGATAGCACTGATTTAGGTGGCGATGTGGAGGAAGACCAACCAGAAAGAAAGCTGTAGAAACTCTACTATCAGAATAACTATTGAAGAAACTAAGAATACCTACACATAGAGAAGAGAAGGTTAACAGGATGAAGACATTTTAAGGCTGTAGTAAGCACCAAAATCACCTGTCAATATACCTAACCTGACCGATAATTGTCAAGAGCTCAAAACAAATATTGTTCTCATGATAGTCAATGGAGTGGAAACTTGATGTTACATCTCCAAAGAAAATTTGTTGGCAGTCTCCCCTTTGGCCAGGCACTGTAAGTCATTACAACAGGGCGTGGAGTCCAACAGAGTCCTTGCCCTCACACGTGGTACCATGATCCAAGTCCTGCTCTTGGCTCAGAGAAAATCATCTGTCTTGGCATTGTCCTTCTCCGTGCAGAGTCCTGTCTGCTCTTCCCTGCAGAGAAGTTTCTGCTTTGCCAATCACAAGTTCTGTGAGAATTGTATGGAGGTGTGAGCTGTGGTTTTGACCTTGAGCTTCTAGCTCAAAGAGACACAAAGCAATCACAGATTCCAAGTCCTCACTCATGGAAATTTCTTCCAAATATTCTGCCCAGTCTTTAGAATGCACTTCCAAAGAGCTAACCGAATATGAAAAGTATTCTTTTAAGACAAAAGCATTTTATACAGGTTGTACCGAAATATGCTGCAAATGCCAGCTGAGACTTTTTAAGCAACTTCTAAAGGAAGAAACATCTGCCCTTCCCCCCTTCCTGCTGCCAGCCGGGGTTCTAAAGCAATTGAGTACAATGATGATCAAGAGAAGATAACATCCCAGAGATGCATCAGGCCATTAGACACCACATAACTATAACTAGTATGAGTACAAACCAGCATTTTATGCTGAAAATCAAATTACCCCATGTGATGGTTTGACCATGAAATAATCGACCAATTACAGAGTGATGTAAAGATAAACTGTGATGATTCTACTGAATGCCTACTGCACATGGTTAAAGTAACTTTAGGTTGTGAACTGATAGCAGTGTTTCAAAGGAACTTCTCATATTTTCAAGGGAAATAAAGAACTTTAAGAGGTTCAAGCCCTTGACCTTGGAATTCCTCTTCCTTAATTTTTTCATTAAAGAAATAATCCCAACTGCAGGCAAGGATTTATACACAAAGAATGACAGCTAAAATATCTGAAAGGCTTCCCCTGAGTGGCATTAGGTGATCTCTGAAAATGGCTCGCTCTTCTCTCGACCAAGAAAACCCCTCGAAATCACAAAGACCAAGTGGTTCACTTAAGAACACTCAAGAAACTTGCCCAGGCCATCAAGGGGATGCGTATCTGAATAGCCACCAAGTATCCGAAGGATACCACATTAAAGAAGCCATATGTTTCAATTCAGTGGCACAATGATGGAGCTGGTGGGCATGCCCAGGCCAAGCAGTGGGGCTAGACACAATGTTGGTGCCCCAGAAATTATGTGCATGCTTAAAAATGCAGAGTGATGCTGAACTTGAGGGTTTGGATGAAGATCCTCTGGTCATTGAACATATTCAGCACCCAAGACAGGCCATTGTACTTACAGAGCCCATGGTGGATGAACCCACACATGAGCTCCCCATGCACACTGAGACGATCCTCCCTGAAAAGGAACAACTTGTTTTGAAACCAGAAGAGAAGGTAGCACAGAAGAAAAAGATATCCCTGAAGAGACAAAAACGTATGGCTCTGGAAAAAATCCCTTATAAAATAAATGCAGATTTTTAAAAAACAAATCTGAAAGAGGCATAATCTAACATTAGGGAAATAATTATCCAAATTTTGGAACACTCATCCAGTAGGATATCAACATAGGAAATTTTTTACTTAACTTGGCGGCATGGGGGTGAAAGCATACAAAGTTGTAGAAATATGAGCAAATATTAGACAAACCATGCCCAATCCTGAAGAGTAGTTGTATGTGAATGATAGGAGTAGAGATAATGTTTCCCATGATAAACATATACTTCACTGATGAGAAAGACTGTTAAGTAAAAAGATGTTCAAAGCTTTAACTTCTCATGTATCAATCTATCTTAATTCCAGGTGAAACAGTAAATCGGTCATAGAAAGATGAAAAAAATAGCATCTGGTTGTGTTTGGACATTTACAGCTGGCAGATATGTGGCACATGTCACTTTATTGTAACTCATGTTTAACCAGCTGCAACCAACTGCCTGAAATGGCTATGTCTGGATCAACTCACCCTCTGTCTCGCCAGCATGGCCATCCAGCTTTTTTTTTTTTTCCAATTAATTTGATTCTGTTTTTCAAGACGGACGTCCCAGAGCACGCGCAGCCTTGCCACAGAAATGGCGCGTTTTCAGAGAAAGCTAAGCCTGCTTCAAAAGAACCCACCCAAGGGAGGGGCTGGAGCATGGACAAGTGTCCAGTGCCTCAAGATAAGAAATACATTGAGAAACCCCAGATCCCTGGGGGATCCAGGTGCAATTACTACACAGCCTTGCATGGAAATACTTTCCACTCTTCCCGCTTAAATTAGCACTCCTGTCTTGCACGGGAATTACTTATAATTCAGTTCCTCCTTTGCCCTCTAGCTTCCTTCTTTCAGTTAATTCTCTGCCCCATTTCCATCCCAAAAATCCACTTAAAATACAGCAAAGGACAATGCATCCCTAGCCTCCCCTACACTGGGAAGACGTTGCAAATAGCCAAATGCAAGGACTCGCTGTTGGGTTCAACACACACTTCTAGGTGCTTCCATTGATTCTATGTGGTGTTGTTATTTCTACTCCGTGGACATATAGATAAGCAAACTGAGGCTCACAGGTTTAGATCCAGGGTTTAGGTTTTAGTTTGAACTCCCACTTTTCTACTATCCCACGATGGAGGCCCACTGGGTGATACCTGCTCTGGGTTCCCTAGAAATAGGACAACCTTATAATTTACCATACAAGCTGGGCTAACCTAGGGAAAGGAGCACTATTCGTGTGTGCTGAGACAACAGGTATCAGTTTAGCCCAGCCAGGGAAAACTGAGACTGTTTATCTTAACTAAAGTGGAAAAAGTACAGACTATAGTGGAAGCCACCACACACAGCCCGGCGCGGAAGGTTGTCCCAGCCTGACAAACACAAAACTGTTAACTAAGTGGAAATCGCCGAGTCAAGTTGGTTTCCCTAAGAGTGGTGCATCCTCAAAAGAACACGGGTAGCAACAATTTAACTCTGGCCGGCACTCAAAATAATCACACTTAAAAGGAAGTGGCACTGTTGGGATATCATTCAGGACAAACATTTTGAAACTGACTTTCCCTGGTGTTCCAAAATGACCAGAAGTCTTCCACCAAGCAAGGGGCCCCGTGCCTTATACAGCCGCATCTTGGTCCAGGTGTAAATGCCAACATCCCCATCTTTACAATAGCAGGTAGCCAGGTGATCCTTTATATTTAGTCCCTTCTCCTCTCCACTATGCCCTGGCTAAAAATGTTACAGGCTCAAGTTTTAAAATAAAACAGCTCAAAAGCCACTGCTGGTTCTATTGGCTGGAACTGAAGAGGATCAAGCTAATGACCATTTCAAAGGAAAATTTGCATCTCTCCTCCTACCTGGACATCAGCACATCGGAGAATCTGGAATCAGTGAGGATTTTAAGTTAAGCCAGGACAATGTCCAAAAATCTAAAAGTTAAATTTCTCCCGCCAGACTATGCCCACCAAGGCAGCTTGAGTCTGGGCCACCCCAGAAGCAGCAGTGCCCAGCTTTGAAGTGAGTAAGGATCGCCCCCAGGAGAGCTCCAAGGCCTGAACTTCAAAGGGATGCAGGATCCAACACTGCCTGCAGCCAGAGCCTCTGAGCCAAGCGGGCTCTGCGCTCTGCGCTCTGGCACAAGAGCCAAACACAATTCAGGCTGAAACAGTCTCGCATGGTGCTGCTTTGAAGGCAGAAGACCCTCTGCCCATCAGTAGAGCTGTGACAAGGGATCGCTGCAGGAGACAAAGAGGAGGGGGACGCGGCACCCAAGGTGCCCCGGGGAGGGAGGGACTTTCTGAGACGCTAATTTCTTTTTTTCTTTCTTTTCTTTTTTTCAAGTATGATTTTGGAGACTGGCTTTTTTTTTAAAGATTTATTTTATTTGTTTGAAAGGCAGAGTCACAGAGAGGGAGAGCCAGGGAGAGAGATCTTCCATCTGCTGGTTCACTCCCCAAATGGCCACAACAGCTGGGGCTGGGCCAGGCTAAAGCTTCTTCCAGGGCTCCCACGTGAGAGCAGCAGCCCTCTGCTGCTTTTCCAGACCATTTGCTCAGAGCTAGATGGGAAGTGGAGCAGCTGGGACTCGAACTGGCACCCAAATGGGATTCCTACATTGCAGGCGGCTGCTTTACCCACTATAGAACAACACCGTCCTCCTAATCCCCACCAAGAAGCATATTTCTTACCAGAGTTTAAAAATCACCAGAACAGCCCACACCTTACCAAAATCTTCTGCAAAATCCAAACAAAAACCAACAATCCATGTTAAAGCTAGGTAGGATCTCCTGGGGCTTAGGAAATAAATTGGATTGTATTTAAATCTCCATTTATTCTAGTTCCTGAAGCTGTGTGTGTCACCATCTCCTGCATACTGAATACTTAGGCCCAGTTCATTGAGCACTGAGGAGTTTGTCCCTATATGATCTCTCATCACACGTAGAATAATGCACATGAGAGAGGCAATATCACAAGATGGTCAGAGCATCAGACTTCAGTGCGATCTTTGTGACTTACTGCATAGATGTGTGACTTTGGAATGGTTCTCCAACTGCTGTCAGTGTCAATGTCCTCACCTTCAGAAGGTGGGAGGGATGTTCACAGGACTGTTGGAGAATTGAGTCAACAGAGGTGTTGACAGAACAGTGCCTGGTCCACGGTTCATATGCCATAAATGTGGATTACCACCAAGGATAACAGAAGCATGTCCATTGATTTTGATTGGTTGTTCTTTGCTGTTTGTAGCCCTTCTTGCTCTGAAGAGTACTGAGGAGCTAACCAAAAAAATCAGTAAAGGTACAGTAAGGTAGCATAATTTTCAAGTTGAAGCCAAAGGTCATTGCTATAATGAAACTAGGCTATTTATTGTTTGTATTTTTTTCTTATTGTGAATTGATTTTCCCAAACGGACCAAGAGGAAAGACAATAGTGAGGCAGGTATGTGAGACCTCAAGTACCATTCACCTTAAGGTAGATGTTACAATCTATCTTTAAATACTTTGAAGGTTGATGTCTTATTCTGGCTTCCTTTGAGGTCAACGTATTCTCTGGTTTTGTTCTCTATTCTTCTCATCCTTGACCCTGGAAACCCATCCCAGGAATGTACAGCAGAGATGGGGAAGGCCCAGCAAAGAGGAAAGTGAGAGAGAGAGAGGAGGGGGAAGCTAAGAACAAAACCAGATACAGACCAAAAGGGAGAGAGAAGATCTGGAGGTTTAAGGGACTTACGCCCTACCCCACCCTGCCCACCTGTGTCCTAAAGACTCCACACTGAAGGGTGCTCTGGGGCTGTCTGGATCCACAGGGACCTCCCTGCCCTCCGGCCTCTGCATCCAATTAAAGCTGTCCACTCACGTTTTCATGCGGGAGCACCTGTCTGCTGACTGGTGGTGATTTCAGAGCTCTTCCTTGTGCTGGGGAGAATTTAGTCACCACAAGTGTGCGCTCCAGGAACCAATGAGTGGAGCACTGCCTTGAACTTTGCTGTGATTTCAGCATCAGGATTAACATCAGTGTAGGTCACGCGTCTAAGTTATGGATATTCTAGAACCAGATGATTACCATCATCAGGGCTACTACACCGGGAAGCATCGTGTCATTCACACTTGAGTCGACCAACCCCAGCCAGGGGGCACAGGGGTAATTCCATACAGATGTGCGTGAGCTTCCTGGCATCCAGTCTCCTCCCTTCTCAGAACCAGGTGGCCCAAGGAGTGGCCTCTGGAAAGAGAATGCTTGGTTCTCAGCCTTGTGATCTTCAGCCAACTTCTCAAAGGTGCAGCTTCCTCAGAGGTGAAAGGGGGATTGCAACCATAAATCTATGACCTGTGCTTTTGTAGAGAGCCCATGGTTATTGCAAAATGTAACTGAGGTAGAGACTGGCGCTGTGGCATAGCGGGTAAAACTGCCACCTGCAGTGCTGGCATCCCATATGGGCACCAGTTCAAGTCCCAGCTGCTCTACTTCCAATCCAGCTCTCTGCTATGGCCTGGGAATGCAGTAGAAGATGGCCCAAGTCCTTGGGTCCCTGCACCCACATAGGAGACTTAGAAGAAACTCCTGGCTCCTTGCTTGGATCAGCGCAGCTCTGGCCATTGCGGCCAATTGGGGAATGAACCATTGAATGGAAGACCTCTCTCTCTCTCTCTCTCTCTCTCTCTCTCTCTCTCTCTCTCTCTCTCTCTCCCTCTCCTCTCTGTGTAGCTCTGACTTTCAAATAAATAAATAAATCTTTTATTAAAAAAAAAGGTTTATGGATGTTAATAGCATTATACTTGCAACATTCTTTCTATATGTTTGACATTCCCACAAAATAAGACACTTTGTAAAACAGTGTGAAAGTGATAGAGAGGGAGGTAGAGAATTGCAAAAGGGGGTTGTTATTAAAGGGGCCCTGCCTTCCCTGAGGGGAACGCTGGCCTGGCCGCCTGGCACTCGGAGCCGGGAGGAGCCGCTATGTTCCCACATTGTTGCACTTTGCAAGGGCACGATCGCCAATCACTACGCTTTTCCAGCAAACATCCGTGGCTGATTTTGTGTGGCCTTAATTCTTTCTGAAAGCACTAAATATTTTTTACTGGAACTTTTATGTTACTCACCAATCAGGAAAAGCAGTTGACTGGTTACTTGAAAAAAACTTCACAAAAGCAGCTAAGTATTTTTAAAATTATACAGAGCCAGCAGCAATATTTCTTCTCCCAAGTCCAAGTGCACTTGCTTTGAGTAGGCATTTGCCAGCTGGCGTTGCACCTTGTCTTTCTTGCATTTAGCACACCCAAACAAGCCAGACATCACCAATTGCCTCCCGATTTAGTGAGCTTCATGTGTATTTCTTTGAGATGTTTACATTCTTCTCCATCATTTCCAGGACTCTTGCCTAATAATTCAACATTAACTTTTTAAGCAGTTGATTTTATCGAGCCCCACCAGAGCATCCAACTTATTTTTCAGAGATCATCAGTTTAGCATTTAATTTGATTCTATAATTACAATCTTTGTTTTAAAGATTTATTTTATTTATTTGAAAAGCACAGTGAGAGAGAGAGAGAGAGAGAGAGATCTTTCATCTGCTGGTTCACTCCCCAGGCAGGCACAATTGGGCCTGGGCCAAGAACCTGGAACTCCACCCTGGTCTCCCACATGGGTGGCAGAGTCTAAATACTCAGGCCATCTTCAGCTGCTTTCCAGGGAGCAGGTTAGGAAGCAAAGTAGAGAGGACTCAAACTGGCATTTTGATGGGATGCCAGAGTCAAAGGCAGTGGCTTAACTTGCTGTGCCATGATGCCAGCTCCATATAACTCCAATCTTAAGGATGGCTGGAAGGGGAGACATTTGGAAACAACACAGCCAGCTCCCCATAAGCACCAAAGCACACAGTTAACTGAGGGCATAGAAGAGCAGGGACACTACACTGAAGCTGAGCCGGCTAAAGACATTCAGTGTTCGTGAGACTCAGGCATTGTGTTTAGAGAAAGTTCTGGAAGAGAATGGAATGCATTTACAGAGAGTTGGATATCAGTTTAGTAAGGGATCTTCTATTGTCTTTGTTTGCAACAAGTAATCCCTTCCATGAATAAAAATACCCCTTCGTGTGATGAATATCAATCCTGTATCAACTTTAGTAATTAAAAATGAGTGCCTTTTGGTAGACAGACAACAGTTGAGTGCCTACTGTGTGCCAGGCTCTTTTCTGGAAACTAGGGTAATAAAGGGATTCCTTGATGATATTTCACAGTTCTGTGCCAGGACTGTTGGGCCTGGCTTCTCTGCTCCTAGTGAAGTTTGTCAAATACTGTTTGCTTCTCCACAGGCAAGGAATTCATTCAGGACTATTCTTTTTATCTTCTGAAAGACTGGGTAGATGAAAAACAGGGAGATTTTACCCTAGGATGAGTTAAATGATGTTATCATTTGCCACATGTACAACATGTTGTTTATAGTACAGTCAATTGATTATGATGCCTGAAACCAAGTGACAAATGGAACATGGCTGTAGCAGCAGCAAAAAAAATAAGGAAAAACAGCCATGATTAACATATGGAGGCAAGGGGGTGCAATGTGGTGCCTTCCTCTACTCAAGCAGTTCTTAAAATTCATAATGATCCCGTTAATGATAGAGCCAAAGCTTTCTTGTTTTCAGTTGTTATCTCTGCTTTCAAATTAGTTAAAAGAGACTGCTGCTGATTTGATTAGAAAGAATCTTGCCTTAAAATTTGGAAAGCACTTGGAAGATTCCTGAAACACTTGGGTTAAAAAGGCAGCTACTGTGCTGGCGTGCTGTGGGCACGGCCTCCCTCCATATCTGGTTTTGCTCATCTCTGCACCTGCTATCTTTACCCACTCTCTACTTTCTTTGGCTTCATCCCCACAAGAGAATCTGGCCTCTGCACGTGCACATACCCACCTCTGGCGCTGATGCTCACAACTGTCCCTGTCGAGAGTGGCTTCTTCCTTCCTCTCTGTGAATTAAATCTTGTCCTTCGCTAAAAGTCCAAAGCAAGCTTTCTTTTTGCTCATCAGTTTTTCCCCACTCCTGTTTTGCAGACACCCCAAATGCCTTTCGTGAATACCTCTTGGCAATAGCCGCGTCCAAACTCTCT
Organism: Sylvilagus floridanus; assembly: GCA_949820135.1. Lineage (NCBI taxonomy): Eukaryota > Metazoa > Chordata > Mammalia > Lagomorpha > Leporidae > Sylvilagus > Sylvilagus floridanus. Next base: position 31,378,829 of record OX463246.1, on the reverse strand, counting down.
CATCAATGCAAAGGCTGCAACTAGAATTGATGAATGACACAGCCAGAAGCATTAGAGCGAACTCCAAGGTCTGCTCTCAGCTAAGCGCTCCTTCCCACACCTCTCTCTCCTCTCTTTTATTACTTCAATGCTTATTCATATGACTTCCGCAGGACTGCCCTGGACTGTGTGAGAACCAATCTGATTGAGGTGTAGCAGCTATGCCCTCGAGTTCGTATGTGGGTTCCCCAGGGCAGAAGCCACATCTTTCTTATCCTTGCATACACAGAGTGGGAGGACGTGTTCGGAACTCCCTCCCAGGCTCCCAGTAATCACAGCCAGCCTGCATCTTCTGACTGTTTCCAGGCCTCCACCCCCTGCCCTTGGGCTTTTGATTAACTTGCGTATTTTCCAAGCTTTGCATTGCCGAAGCATCCGTTTTGTTGCCCCAAGTGGGACATAGAACTGTAGGTAACAGGCAGTTAATAAGCTTAACAGGTAGGGACAGGGGCTCATTAATGGTTGCTCTGTGATTTGTGGCCGGTTCCCCCAGCACCTAAATCTTGAAATAAATATATTCAGAGACTCTGTTATCCTGGAAGAGGACATGGATCATTTTTCTTTCATTAACAATGGAGCCACTACAGCAACCGTTTTATTTATATGCACATTGCCAAGCCAAAAAGCTTGTCCCTTTAAACCTGCCTGCACTAAATTTTGATAAGCCCTTGATGAAAGAAGACTTATGGATCTCAGACAACCTGGTAACCATCTGTGCCCAATGCATATTAAAGGAAATGTAAATTCGCAAAAGGCTCCCCAGCATACATCAGCTTCTCCACCCCAGGAAGACAGGGGATGATTAGGGAATATGGGACCAAATCTCCTGATTCCAGAGGGCCATGTTAATGAGGGGCATTGTTCAAGCACACAGCAGGAAGGGGCCTTCCAGAAAAGATATATCTTGCTAAAAGGTGGGTCTGTCTCTCTCCCTCTGATGTAACAGATGGTTGGGGGTGGGGTGTCCCTACCTGAGCTAAGACTGCCCCCATACACACATACGCACATACACACACACACCCCTCTGGTCTCTGAGCCCTGGTGAGTGTGGGTGCAGGCACCCACATTGACATCCGATGTGAATATTCTATGAGCCTCTCGGCATCCCTCCCCCACAGCATGTCCACAGCCATGGAGCTGTGCTCTGGACGAATCAGTGTGATAGGGCTCAGGCGGTCATCACTCCCCTCCCTGTGAGTCCCTTTGTTAGGTAGGAAGTCAGTTATGAGCTTATGTGTGAGTGACATAAAGGCCTAAAGAGAAGACATCTATGTCCAGCATATGCATCTGCATCTCAGAGTCATCCTGACAATGTTTCAGGGGCAGCCCGGCCTTCGCATCCTGCCCTGCCCCCTTCTACCTGATAACCTGCCAGGTGGAGGTCCCTACCCCTTCTGCCTGACAAATCTTCCACAGTCTCCCAGATGCTGCCCAGTATCTGCATTTCAAACACCCTGCTCCAGATCCCCATTCTCCAGGGGTCCTGTTCACCCTTCCTCCGAACCCAGGATGGCGTCAGCTAGGCTTCCTCCTGTCTGATACCTTCAAGGGAAAACTCAGATAGGAGCTTCTTAATATTTACAGCCATAAAATCCTTTGTTTCAGGAGGAGATGTGTGAAGACAAAGACCCATCTCCTTAAAAACCCCTGGCCTCAACCGGGCAGCACTCAGCCCTCTGCCTCTCTGCTGAGCCGCCCGTCTGGCCTGGTCAGGTGTAATCTCTCCACTCAACATGTAACCTAGCTCCCCCCCCCCGCCCCCGTCCAAGCAACTGCACTCTCTCCCATGTCCTGTCTGGAGAGGTGCCCATCCGTTCTTACGGATGTCCCTTCCCTAATAAACCTTGCTTTTATACCTCCCACTACTCTCTGTCTCACGCCTGAATTCTTTCTTGCGCGAAGACAAAAACCCTGCAAATTTCTCCAGTAACACCTTGAACTTTCCCGAACTTAAGGAACACCAATCGGTTTCATAACTGTGAATTCTGAATCGGCACTCAGGGAAACAGCTTGAGCGTCTGAAGTGAGGGCTTGTGAAAGTCCTTGTCTGAAGTGAGGGCTTGGTGCATAAGAGGTGTCCATCTCTGCCACGCGCTTGAAGAAAGAGCACCAGTTGGGGCAGTAAAAGGAAAATAAAGCAGACACGTGAGTGGTGGACAGAGGCACACACACACAGAGAGTGAGAGAGCGAGAAATTCACAAAGAGCGAAAGACAAAGGGACAGACGCAGAGAAGAATGAGAGGGTGCTGACGTGGCTCTCTGTATGGTTTCGGTGCTGGCCCAACCTGATCGCAAGCGTCACCCTTGAGGTCCATTGCCCTAGGTAGAGCCCGGATTCCGCTTGAGTTCCTCAGCAGCCACAGAGCTTGGAGCTGACCGAGGTCAGAGCCCGTTCCTCCCGCCGGCTCTCGGAGAGGCTTTTCGACAGCTCCGCCCTTGCAGAGGCACTAGGACTTGGAAGGCAAAAGCGGCAACTCCCTCCCTGCCACCTGCCCACCGGGCTGCTCTCCGACTCCTGCCCTGCACCGGGAAGCCTGCAGCAGGATCACAACGCTGTGCGGGAAGGCGATCCTATGTAACAAATTCCAAGCGCCCGCCCCCAAAGCCAAAGCCCAAGCAGGTCTGCCCGCAGCTGGCTTGGACACACACACACACACACACACACACACACACACACACACAGAGCGCCAAGCCCTGGAGCCGTTCTGGGCCAGGCCACAGGGCATATCTCCTGATCTGAGCTTAGGCAGTCACCCGGCCCTCCCCCACCAGACCTTCTAACCTGCTTTGTTTGGATTATTTTAAAATCCTGCCAAACCCATTAGGGCTAATTCTCAGCTGAAAGCAGCCGTGACCTCCCGGGCAGCGCCTGCACAGCAGGAAGCTCAGGTCCTCTCTGGAAGACGCCAGCACCCTCAGCTTCCAAAGTGGGGAGGGACATGCCCTCCCACCTAAGACTCCCAAGCCAGGGCTCCCCTCCCCCTGCAGCCCAGGCCTCAGCTCTGAGAAGGCCGTGAACAAGCAGCTGCAGAAGCAACTGTGGCCTCCCAGTTCAGAAAGTCCCCCAGCAGCTCTCTCAGAGTTTGCAATCAAAACAAAGGTGCACCTGTGTTTTGGCACGCTTCAAAGGGGGTAGGAGTTGAGCGCAGTACCAGTGCGGGGAGCCTGTGGCTGCAGACCCGACCACAGCAGGCTGGCTTCATGGCTGCTCAGGGGACCCTCAGAGGGTGAGAGACTCAGATGGCCAGCTTTGCCCTTGAACAAGGGTCTCCTTCTCCCTCTCCCTTGGGAGTTCGTCCACAGCGAACGGTCTCTCTAGCCTTCCCTTCCGTGTCTCAGAGTGCCACCACTTTTCTTCTACATTGCATCAAAGGTTACAGTCTCCTCCCCTTCGTTTTTGGCTCCTAGAATTGATGTGGTGCGACTAGCAGGGAGCTAGCTAGGTCTAGGTGAGCTGGAATTCTTACCAGCCCTGCAATGCAATCTGATCTCTTTACCTGTCAAAGATGCCCCCCTACCTGTTCCCAGGGTGCACCTGTGTCTCATCCGGAACTAGGAAGGAAGAGACACCATGATGCCTACTGGATATTAAACTCCATGTGGAGGTGCAGGGGTGCCATAATAATCCCAGGTGGCTTCACCCATGCCAAGACCCCACACCATTTGTTTGACTGAGGCACTACCCCTAGCTCATAAAAGAAGCTGAGAATGGGAGAGAATTCTCTTTTTGCCCCTGACCACAATTAGGGGTACTATTCATTCATTCTCTCTCTCTCTCTCTCTCTCTCTCTTTTTCTCTCTCTCTCTCAGCAACCCTGTGACCCACTCACGATGAGTATTTCTCCCACACTGAAGCTGAACACACGTTCACTCTCTGTTTACATAAATCCTCTTCTCACTTGTGCACCTTACTCTGCCCCCACTTAGAATTCATGTCTCTGGAGGGCAAGCGCCTGGGCTGGAAATCAAGGTTCTGGGTGCACATCAGAATGCCCCCCCCGCCCCGATCTGGCACCATCTCTAAGACCCGACTTTTTCTCAGAGCCTTTCCTGGCCGCGGGAGCCCTCAAGCCTCCTGCTGAACCTCTGCAGGCTGTCACACAGCGTTCCGCGGTCATTTCAGTCGCCTTTCCCTTGCTCTCAGGTCTCATGTCCCTGTTAACGCCGCATCCTTCCAGACCCACAGCTCCCCGAGGAGGAGAGGGTCAGGCTGCTTTAGTACAATCTCAGACTGTGTGCGAAGACTGCAGAGAGACAAACGAGGCAACAGTGACGGAGCACAGTCTGGTGCACGCTGTGCTGGCCACCCTCCCTCCATCCCTCCACATTCAGGCTCTGAGTCTGGAGAACACAGCTCTCTACGATTTCTAAAGTTCAGGAAAAAGGTGAGCGCACCTGGCCAGTAGCAGTCTAGCGAGCCAGGTCCATCTGGGTGTCGCTGCTGTGATTTCTACATAATTCTCTCCCTCCCGGAGAGTCAACAATGCCGAGAGTAGTGGCTTCCAATCTATAATGGCAGCATCTTTGCTTTCAGACCCAAGAATTGAGCAGTTCCTGGTCCTTGCCCAGGCAGCCGGAGGCCTGGCCTAACCTCCATCCATTGCAAGAAGCAGTGGTGGGAGTACAAAGCTACAGCTGCAGAGACAGACCACAGCTGTCCACAGACCACCAGAGGAGACCACCAGGACCCTGATCACGTGCTTCACCGTGGGTGTCTGGGAGCCAGGTCTGGCAGAGGGAGGAGTTGGGGAAAGTGAAAGAGGAGCTACATATGAAACTCTTGTTAATAAAATGGTACCATCTTCCTAAGCCCAGCCTGGCTTACTAGAAGCCAGGTGACCAAATGGCCCAATCACAAGCATCAGCTCCACCCCTACCCTAAAGGGATTTGCCACTCCTACTTCCTTACCTCTGCAAAGCTATATAAGACCTGTTCTCCCAGTACTGGCTGCTGTTCTCTCTGCATGGGGAGGCAGCCTGCTGGGTTTCCCCCACCTGACAATAAACCTGTCCCCTTACTCCGGTGTTTGGTGTGTTTTGTGGTAACCTTTCCTTTCAACTCTGAGTATGAAAACCCGGAACAACAGGAAGGCAGCAACCCCGCCCCCACCACTGCTCTCCTCGGCCCCGGAAGTCTGTCTCTCCTCGCCAGTCCTACCTTCCAAATGCCCCAGGATTCCAAGGGCAGGAGCCCTTGTGGGGCTCACTGCTGGGGTAGAGGAAGAAGAGAAACGGGAGAGGATGCATGCAAAGCCAGGCCTGAGCAAGTGTGAACGAGCATATCTAAAAAGCAGGAAGTCTGTGCAGGAGGCTGATTTCTTTGGACCCAAACCATCATGGACAATAAATAGTTCTAGTTTGGGGAAGGAAGTAAAGGAAAACCATATGCCTTTTTTTTTTTTTTTTTGAAGAGGAACAAATTCTCAGGGGAATTTGAACACAGGCAATGAAAGAAGTGCAAGAAAATAGAAACGAAACCTCCAGCAGGACTTGGTGTTGTGAGCTGTGACAGAGCGACACTGGCTCTAAGTGGCCTCCGTGGCCACCGCAGCACCTGCTCCTGGAAGCCTGCTGTCCCCTGGGTTTCCTTCCCCCACCCCACTCCAGCCCTGCCGGAGGTGGCATCCTCCCTGCTCAGACACAGGCCCAGCGGCCCGCAGCTGTCAGGAGAATTGCCTGTTATCAGGCTTAGGTGAGATTAAATTTAGTCATTATCTTGGAAGAGAATTATCTCATGTTGACAAAATCCCTTAGAGTTCACTGTACAGAATTTTCATTTCCACATTCAAATGAGATTTGAATTTGATCAGGCCTCAGAGAAGCACTGTGCCTCAGGCAGCCACCTGACTCCCGCAGAAAAGCATGCTGGGGGCAACTTCATCTGAGGTCAAAGGTCATGCTCTGGTTTACCATAACGGGGGAGGGGTCAGATTGCAGCCCTGGAAAGCAGCAGCCACACCAAGTTAGAGGCTCACTCTCCCAGGTCAGCTCCACCCCCCGGAAGGGCAGTGCCAGGGGGTACCTCCAAGCACAGGCATTGGGACCACGCAGGCCTGGGGTCAACTCTTGCTCCCTCACTTCCAGGAATCAGATGAAATTTGGAGGGACTCTAGTTCACAGGCATCTGTATCTTCTGTACAGACAATCCCAGGGGCCGGAACTGTGGTGTAGAGGTTAAAGCCACCGCCTGCAGTGCTGGCATCCCTTATGGGCACTGGTTCAAGTCTGCTGTGGCCTGAGAAGACAGTGGAAGATGGCCAAGTCCTTGGGCCCCTGCACCTAGGCTCAGTTCTGGTCATTGTAGCCATCTGGGGAGTGAACCAGTGGATAGAAAACCTCTCTCTCTCTCTCTCTCTCTCTCTCTCTCTCTCTCTCTCTGTGTGTGTGTGTGTGTGTGTGTGTGTGTAACTATGACTTTCAAGTAAAATAAATAAATCTTAAAAAAAAAAAAAGAAAGAAAACAAAATCCCAAGCCTCTTGCAATCATCGCATACTGCTTGGACTGCAGGACACACCTGAACACAGCTTTCTCACTCTGTGATGGTAGCAGGATCAATTTATACTCAGATACGATTGTGTTTCTTCCCCCAAAATGTTCCCCTACCGAGAGTAGGGTTTGGGTATGAAATACAGTACCTGGCTGAAAGACCCAAGCCCCTTCCAAAACAAACAATTGAACACAGGACTCCAGAGTTCAGAAGAGCCACAGCTAGTCCTCGAATCTGTGAGCACACCCGATGGGAGTCACAGGAGTGCTTGGCTCGTGGGATGTGAAGTGGGAGAGACCCCTGCGGACAAAGCAACTTCTACAAGCTTCCTCCAGGAGAGGGCATAAAGGAACCAGGTGCTTTCTCTCATCCTCTGGGCGCTTCCTGTACCTTCCTGTGTCAGTCACTTTTCTCTGTATTCACCATGTCTATCCCTATGGACAGAAATAGTATCTAAATAGATCATCTGTACTTTGCTTATGGCTGGCACTCAGCTGAATATGAACTAATGATGGAAACTGTGCAAAGCTAATACACACCACGCTTTGTCCGTGAAAGGAAAGCACACATGCCACCCAGAAAGGACCTTCTGAGTCTCATTTCCAGGAGTCTTCTCGACATTGGCCTTGGCTGTTGAAGCTTACTCAGCACAAAGTAAACCAAAAGACATGAGCATTGTACCCTCTACATCTATCGTTTTTGGTAGGCACTGAAAATGGCTTTCGAGTCTAGGTTGAGCACCAGTGAGTTGGCTGATTCTCAACCCACAGGAGGTTGATCCTGTTAGTTAAGAGGGGCAAAGAGCAAGAATGCTTTGGCCCTGAAGGGTTTGTCAAGATATCATTCTCAGAAAGAGTCAATGGTTGCTGCTTCCACTGATTTAATTTTGTGCTCTCTCTAAACTCTGCTGTGAAGGGGATTCAGAACCAACGGCTTCCTCCTTGCACCTGCTGCCTTGTCTGTTGGGTACAGTTTACCAAGTTCTTGGGATCAGCGCCTGAGTTCTCAGTGGCCTCTTGGGCTGCTGTCTTGAGCCTGACGACTCTGGAGGGCTAGCCTGTGGGCGTGTGCAGACTCTATTCCCAGAGACTACTTGTACTTACAGCCTGCAGGGCAGGCCCCCCAGCCTCCAGCACTCAGGCGCAGATGTGGCTTTGCCCCTCCCTTGCGGCCATGTACAGGGGTTAAAGACAGCGCCTTTGGTCGTGTATGCCCGAGGAGCCCGTTTCCATCACTTGCCTCTGAGGCAGTCACAGTTTTGCTTGACACAAACAGAAACGTGAATCTCAAAGCGAAAAGTGGTCATGTTGGCACAATTGTTTTCAATGCCATGTGAACCCCATCCTTTCCGTGACCTTCAGCATTGGGTACAAGGAGAGAATAGCAGGCGGAAGAAATGTATTGCAAAAGCTCAAGAATCTCTTGTTACTCACTTGGGAGACTTGAGTCTGGATCCCCCAGGTGGAGCAAACAACCAGGCCACCTCCCTGAAATGAACATTCCCCCCACCTACCCCAAAAGATCCCACTGGCAAAGTTAGCATGCCAGGGAACTATTTCTCACAGTTTGGTCAAGACTGTGAAGTTCCCAGGCAGTTCTGTAAATAATCAAAATTATCTTGCATTTGCTCATTAACAGCTTCACAGTTGGAGTCAGGCTTTCTGTACCTCCCAGCTGCCAGGGGATGCCAGTCCCGGAAGGGCCGGAAGAGCTCCATGACCTTTGTCCATGTACCACTTGCGCTACCCGGGAACGGCAGGGCCAGATGTGTGTCAAGTTGTTTATTTGCTATGACTGTTTTTGCATAGTTAGCTTAACCCTATCAGGGAGTTCTGTTTTCTGTGATCAACAAATGTATGCCAGGAAGTTTGAAAAAGACCATGGGCAAATGGAATTAAAAGATGTTTGTTTTGATGCAAAAAATAAAAAATGGAAATCTAGGCATGGTTTTCTCATAGCATTCATTTTCTGTAAAGAATTTGAAGCCCACTCATGGGAAGATTTCAAAATCTGGGGGCAGGCATGTTGTGGCAGCAGGTTGAGCCGCTGTTTGGAATGTCTGCATCCCACACTGGCATGCTGGTTTAAGTCCCGGCTGCTCCACTTCGGATCCAGCTTCCTGCTAACGTGCTTGGAAAAGCAGCAGATGATGACTCAAGTGCTTGGGTCCCTGCCACCCACGTAAAAGACCCACGTAGAGTTCAGGGTTCTTGGCTTCAGCTTGGCCCGGGCCTAACTACTGCAAACATTTAGTGGTTCTCTCTCTCTCTCTCTCTCTCTCTCTCTCTCTGTCTCTCTCTCTCCTTTGAAGTATAAATATTTAAAAACATTTTTTCACCCTAATAAACTTACCTTTTAACTCCATTTTTTCAAATTACGCTCATATTAAGAATCCTCCTTCTTACAGGGTCATATCCTGTGCATTATCTGCAGTCTTTGAGAAGATGGATATGTGTATCAGTAGCTATAAGAAGGATAAATAAGTATGAGTACTTGAAGAGAATTTCAGATAAAGTGCCATGGAATTCCAAAGCAGGGCTATTGATTACTCTGGATTCAGAGGATCATTGGTAATTTAGGCTGTGCCTTACAGAAGAGGTATAATTGGACCCGGAAGCTATTCTGGAAGCACAGAAATGTGCAAGCTTTCTCTCAAGTCTCGATAAATATGCTAAGTATACAAGTGATTTTGATTTTTGGGTAAATTTTGTGTGGCCTGGGATGAGTGAGTATTTGTGGTAGCGAGTCAAGCACTGCCAAGAAGAGAGAGGGTGCCAGTGGGAAGGCACACGGTGGCCCAGTGAACTTTCTGGATTCATGTTTCTGCTTGCGTCAAGCAAAACTGTGACTGCCTCAGAGACAAGTGATAGAAACGGGCTCCTCGGGCATACACAACCAAAGGAGCTGTCTTCAACCCCTGCACATGGCCGCAAGGGAGGGGCAAAGCCACGTCTGCGCCTGAGTGCTGGAGGCTGGGGGGGCTGCCCTGCAGGCTGTAAGTACAAGTAGCCTCTGGGAATAGAGTCTGCACACGCCCACAGGCTAGCCCTCCAGAGTCCTCAGGCTCAAGACAGCAGCCCAAGAGGCCACTGAGAACTCAGGCGCTGATCCCAAGAACTTGGTAAACTGTACCCAACAGACAAGGCAGCAGGTGCAAGGAGGAAGCCGTTGGGTGTGAGAGGTGGTGCAGGTCCTCAGAGAGCCTGGGAGACAAGACAGCAGGCAGATCCCCTGCCCCAGCAAGGGGTGTCCGCCAAGGTCAGGTGCATTGAGCCGGCTCTGAAGCTCCTGAGATGCACTCGCACTGCCTGAAGTTTTGAGCAGTTTTCCTGCAACCCAGTGGAACCATTTCAACAGGCAAGGCCGCACTCAGCAGCGTTGAGGAAGGCGGCAGCTGTTCCGCAAAGCATTTCTTGGGAGGTGGAGGGGAAATGCCTCCATCAACTTCTGAGGCCCTGGGCAGTGCTGCTGGCATCGCCCGAGGAATGTTAAGCTCTAAGGAGGCAAGGCAGGAGACTGACAAGTGCACTTAGCTCCATCCTGGGCCTAGAGTCCCCTGTGAGTGATAGGACTTCAACGTTCCTTGGTGACCAAGGAAAGAATTAGCCATTACACTGCACAAAGATCTCTGGGGGTCAGAAGAGAGACCACTGTTCAGTACATTAGCATGCGTACCTTGGAAGTGAACAAACACGTTAAACTGCTTTGCTGCCACATTTGGAGCCATCCCCAGGGTTCTGAGTCGAAGCTTCAGGCAACAGAAGTATGGCTCCTTTCAATCTAGCTGAGCCTCTTTCTTCCCCCGCCATCTCTAACTCACCAATCACACTGCAATTCCCCCCAGCATGGCTGTTCCATTACACAGGCCACCATCTCCCTGCCAGCTCCCATCTCTGTCTCCTCACGGCCACAGTGGTCAGATGCTGGCTCCCTCAAGTGCTACCCGAATACACGGGCATCCATGCAATTCTCCCCCTGGTCCAGGATAATATTTTGGGATACAATCTGCTATTTAAAGCAGCTGTTGTTGATTTACTTGGGACACATGCTGATGTTTACATCAAACAAAGTATCAGGCAAGTTTCTCTAAGGAGTCCCAGGGACAAAAGGGGTACGTGTAGAAGAACAGCCGTGATAAATGCTCGCCCGCACTAGAAATCCCCGGTATGGAGATTTCTCAGACATCCTGGGAACGAATGCGCCTATCTGGCCTCAGAGTTCCTGTGCCATCATCCATGCTCCTATGCTGATGGGAGGCAAAGAGCAGGGAGAACCCGGTTACACCGACGAAGCCTTTGAGAAATGCTGACATCCGTCTCTTTGAGCAACACAGCAACCATTTTCAAGAGGGGCCTTACCTCTTCAAGGCTTATTTTTCCGTTCCACTTACCTTCTGTCCCCTACCTGTTGTACAGTACACTGAGCTATCCAGGATTCCTTAGGGAGAAAAGGTACCACTGGGCTTACAATCAGCCACTAAACACATGCTGCTACTCAGCAGCACTATGGGAACAAACAGCAGTGCATTGGAGGCAGGCAACCTGGCCGGGCATCTTCTGAGTGCACAAGACCTGATCTCCATATGCATCAATTAAACACAGAAAAGCAAATTTCGAAAAATTCCAGACACCTCGATGAATCAGTAAGACAGATATGCCGAAAAAAAATCACTGTGGGGTACCTATGAGGGCATTTTTTTAAAAGTTCATGGAAAATGGTATTACAAGATGAATGTATTTTGGTGTAAAATATTTTGAAATCCATGCATAATTTTCTCATAATACACATTTGCCAGGACCTCTATATGTGTGTTTCAAACTTTTTTGCATCAGAATAAATGTCTTGTTAAAAATTAAGTCTTTATTCTATTTTTTGAATGTGGTGGCATGAGGTGAAAAGTTCATGCCAAGATGGCCGCTGACAACAGAAACTGCCTGGCAACAGGCAGTGATTGGATGGCTTCGGAAACCACATGACAACAGAGCCTGGCTGATGTCAGGCTGTGATTGGATGGTTTCAGAAACTGCCTGGCAACAAGAGCCTGGCTGAGCAACAGGCTGTGATTGGATGGTTTCAGAAACTGCCTGGCAACAGGCTGTGATTGGTTGTGGCATAGACTGCCCCTTGACCGGATTGGCTGGTCTTGACTATATAAGCTGTTGTACTAACTGAAATACACGAGCCTGCCAGCTGCTTGCCTCAAGCCCGCTTTCACCCGGGGTCTGTGTGTCACCCAGGGTCTGTGTGACTCCGCACCTCTTGCCCCCACCACACTCCTCCTTTCAGGAATGAATCCACTGCAACATTATTGATAAATCAATCTCAACAATTGGAAAGGCAAAGAGAGAGAGAGAGAGAAAGAAAGTGGGGGGGGGGGGGGAGACATCCACTGATTTCTCTCCAAATACCTGCAACAGCTGGGCCTGGGCCAGGCTGAAACCAGATACTGGGAACTCAATCCCAGTCTCCCATATGGGTGGCAGGGACTCAAGCACCGGGCCATCACCTGCTGTTTCACAGGGTCTGCACTATCAGGAAGCTGGATTTGGGAAGGAAGTGAAGCCTGGAGCCCAGGCACTCTGATGTAGAACCCAGGATGCAGGTTCTCGAGCGGCATCTAAACCTCTGGGCCAGATGCTCACCCCTAAACTTATCTTCAAATTCCGTTTCACTCCCTTTTTTCCCCTTGCTCATAAATGCTTATAGCAGCATTGTTCATAATAGCAAAAGAGGAATAATCCAAGTGCCCAAAAACAAACAAACAAAATATGTTATATCTACACAAGGAAATATTCAGCACAAAAGGAGTGAAGTGCTGACACATGCTATAGCATATATGGGCCTCGAAAACATGCTAGAGATGTAAGTGAAGGAAACCAGTCACAAAAGACCATGTGTGGTATTACTGCATTCCCATGGAATGTCCGTAACACAAGAAAATCTGTAAAACACAAGCTAGATTAGCGGATTAGTTACTGCCTAGGACTGGGGTAGGATGGAGTGGGGAAGGGAGGAAGTTAGAATGGCAATATTTAATGACTGCAAGTTTCCTTTTTTAGGTGATGAAAATATTTCTTTTCTAAAAACTCATTGTGGTGATATTTATACATATTTATGAATGTATTAAAAACCATTGAAAACACGTTTTCATGAACTGTATAGTGTGACTTATATCTCAATAAACCTTCTAATAAGAGATGCCATTGGATAATTTGTGGGGGGATTTTCATGCTATGATACAATTTATTTAAATAGTATAAAAATGAGGTAAACATTTTTATTGTTTGTGGATACAAATATAGTATACATCTTAAAAACAACTTGGGCAGGAAAACACACATTTTAAGGTAATTTGTTAACTTTGGGAAAGACTTTAAAAGTGGCTAAGATCGGAGAAGGTACAAAGGGAGCCTCAACCACATCTGTATTATTGTATTAAAGTATTAAGGCAAAAGCCAAATAATTATGTAAAAGCATAACAGTTTTCTTTAAAATTTTTAATAAATCTTTATTGTTAACTCTGGTAAAGTCCAAATGGCACGAGCAGCAATTATACTGTCAGTGTTGCCACAATATTGACCTTCTTATGTCATTTTTAACTGATACATAAAAATTATATGTATTTATGGGGTAACACATCATTTCTACACTACATAATGTCAAGTAAGGGCAGACAGCATATATTTATCCACAAATATTGAGGATTTGTTTACATTAAAATTTTCAAATCCTTTCTATTACTTTTTTTTGAGAAATATACAGCACATTGTCATTATCTACAGTCACCTTACTTTGAAGTAGAATACTAGCACTTCTTACTCTGATCTGACTATAATTCAGTACCCAATAATTGACCTTTCCCCATCCCACCCTCACCTGTTCTCTCCAGCCACTGAATCCACCATTACAGCCTTAACTTCTGTGCAATATACAGGCAAGAGGTGACGCAGTGCTAGTCTGTCTGTGCTTTGTTTATTTCACTTAGCATGATGATCTCCAGTTCCATCCCTGTTGTTGCAGATAAGATTCCATGCTTTCCTGTGGTGGAATAGTGTCCTGCTCTGTAGGCACAGCATGGTTCTTTACCCACTCAACAGACAATGGACACCACGGTTGCTTCCATTTACTGTCTGTTGTGAATAGCGCAACAATAAACATGGAAGTGCAGATGTCTCTCCGTTGGCTTCATTTCCCTGGAATGCACACCTAGTCGTGGAATTGTTGGATCATATGGCAATTCTGTTTCCTTTTTTTAAGGTTTATTCATCAGGGCCAGTGTTGGGGTGGGGGGCACTTCCCAGAATGCAGGCATCCCATGTGGGTGCTGGTTCAAGACCCGGCCACTCCACTTCAGATCCAGCTCCCTGCTGGTGTGCCTGGGAGGGCAGCAGAAGATGGGCGAAGTGTTTGGACCCCTACACTCATGTGGAATATCTGGAAGAGGGTCCTGACTCCTGGCTTCAGCCTGGCCCAACCCCAGCTGTTGTGGCCATTTAGGGAGTGAACCTGCAGATGAAAGACCTTCCTCTCTCTGTTTCTCTCTCTCTCTCTCTCTCTCTCTCTCTCTCTCTCTCTCTGTCTCTTCTTCTCTCTGTATAGTTCTGATTTTCAAATAACTGAATAAATCTTTTAAAAAAATGTGATCTCTTCTATCTACTGGTTTGCTCCCCAGATGGCTGCAATGGCCAGGATTGGGCCAAGTGGAAACCAGGAATCAGAAGCTTCATCTGGGACTCCCATGTGGGTGGCCAGGGCCCAAGTACTTGGGTCATCTTCCACTGCTTTCCCAGGCACATTAGCAGGGAGCTGTACTGGAAATGGAGCAACTAAAACACAAAGTGGGGCCCACGCATGATGCTGCCATTGTAGGCAGTGGGTTAACCCTCTACACCACAAATAGCCTCATCTTTGGTCTTCTTGATAATGGCCAATTTAACTGGAGTGACATAGTATCTTATTATGGTTTTGATTTGCATTCCTTGGCCATTTTTTCAGGTACTTCTTGGCCTTTGAGGAATGTCTATATAGATATACTGCCCACTTTTAAATTGGACTCTATTATTTTAGTATAAGTGCTGCCGAAGCACTACTATTATTTGAAGGAATATTAAAACTAAGCAGGACCCCCCCCCCTTCTCTTCTGACCCTTGCCAGATTGACTTTTGACCTACTTTCTGGATTCCTGACTCAGGGAGGGGTTGGGTCCTGTCTTTACTAAATAGACATGGTGATGCTGGGGCAGGAAAAGATAATACCGGAATGTGGCCTTGTAAAATTAGGGAAATGGCCCACCGAAACTAGGACCCAGACCAACCTGTTCACCTTGACAGGCACCCAGCTGATGAACCTAGGGTTTTATTTAACCTTAGGAAATGTATGGTAAAAGTGACCCTTTCCTGTTGTAAATCTGGCCAATAGTTGATGTTATCTGTACTTGCACCTGTACACTTTGTGCTCACGGGATTCCCTGTTTCCTGGGTTCCCATGTGAAATATGTTCTACAGATTCTTCAAAGCCTTTGGGTGACTATAAAAAGCTGATGCGATTTGCACTCAGGGTCGCTCGCTCACATTTGTGACGCTGCGACCCCAGCATGCTGGTCAATAAAATACTCTTCTTGTGTTTTGCATAAGAGACTGCCTCTTGGTGTATTCTTTACTCCGGCACGGCCGTAACATATTGACTATGTAGTTGTTTGCGTTCCTCATGTATTCTGGTCATTAATCACTTGTCAGATATACTACTTACAAATACTTTCTCCTGTTCTGAAAGGTTGCCTCTTCACTTTCTTGATTGCTTCCTTCTCAGTGCTTTTTTGTTTAATGAGCTCCCATGTGACTATTTTTTGCTTTATTTCCTGTGCATTTGGCATCTAATTCAAAAAAATCCTTGCCTATTCCAATGTTGTGAAGCATTTTCATTATATTTTCTTCTAGTAGTTTCAAAGCTTCAGGGCTTACATTGAAGTTTTTAATTCATTTTAAATTGATGTACATAATGATAGACAGAGGGTCTAGCTTTCTTCTGTATATGAATATCCAGTTTTCCCTGCACCATTTATTGATGAGTGTCCTTTGTCCAAAGAATGTCCTTGGCACTTTTGTGAATGATTAGTTGGCTGTAGATGTGTGGGTTTACTTCTAGGATCTTCAATCTGTTCCATTGGTCTATATGCTCATTTTCATGCAAATATAATGCTATTTTAATTACTATAGTTTTGTAATATATTTGAAAGTCAGGAAATGTAATGCCTCATGCTTTGTTCCTTTTGTTTACAATTGCTTTAGCTATTTAGGGTCTTTTGTTATTCCATACAAATTTTTAAATTGATTTATTTATTTGAAAGTCAATTTTAGAGAGGAGAGAGATCTTCCATCTGCTGGTTCACTACCAAAATGGCCATAACAGACAAGGCCAGGCCAGAGCAAAGCCGGGAGCCAGGGGCTTCATCCAGGTCTCCTATGTGGCTGCAGGGGCCCAAGCAATTGGGGCATCTTCTGCTGCATTCTCAGACCATTAGCAGGGCATTGTGTAGGGGATGCCAGCGCTGCAGGCGGCATTTAACCCACTGTGCTACAGTGCAGGCACATCCACATAAATCTTAATACTCTTTTTTCTTCTTTTGTAAAAAAAAAAAAAGTCAATGGTATTTTCATAGGTATTGCACAAGAAAGCACTTTAGGTAATAAGGACATTTTAACAATAATGATTAATTCCAATTCATGTACATGGAGTGTCTTCCCATTTTTCCGTGTTCTTTTCCATCTGTTTCAAGAGTTTGTTACAGTTTTCATTATGGAGATCTTTTACCTCTTTAGCAAAACTTATTCTTAGCTATTTTGGGGATATTGGAATAGGATTGATTTCTTTGTTTCTTTTTCAGATACTTCAGTATTCATGTATAGTAACACTATTTATTTGTGCATGTTGTTTTTTTTTTTTTATCTTGCAACTTTCTTGAATTTGGTTTGTTAATTCTAGCCACTTTTTGGTGGAGTCTTTGGGGTTTTCTATATATAAGATCGTGTCATCGGCAAATAGTGACAATTTGACTTTACAATTCAGATTATTTTATGTTTTTCTGTTGCCTAATTTCTCTGATTAAGACTTCTAGTAGTACACTGAATAAAACTGATGAAAGTGGGCATCCGTGTCTGGTTCCAGATCATAGAGAAAAAAGCTTAAGCTTTTTTTTTTTTTTAATATGTATTTATTTGAGAGGCAGAGGCAGAGAGAGAGAGGTCTTCCATCTGCTGGTTCACTCCCCAGATAGCCACAATGGCTGGAGCTGCACCAGGAGTCAGGAGCTTTTTCCGGGTCTCCCACAAGGGTGCAGGGTCCAAGGACTTGGACCACCTTCTACTGCTTTCCTATGCCATAGCAGAGAGCTGGATTGTAAGTGGAGCAGCCAGGACTCAAACCGGTGCCGATATGGGATACCGGCACTGCAGGCAGCAGCTCTATCCACTATGCCCCAATTACAGCTTTTCTTCTCTCAGTATGATGCTAGCTGTTGACTTGTTTCATATATGATATTTATCATGTTGAGGTATGTTCCTTCTAAAACCAATTGTTCAGATTTTTCTCTTTTTACTACGAAGTGATGTTGGGTGTTATAAAAGCCTTTTCTGGATCTGTTGAGAGAATCATATGAATTTTGTCCTTAATTTTGCTGTTGTGGCGTATCTCATTTATTGCTTTGCAATGTTGAGTCATCTTGCACCTCTGGGATAGACTCCGCTGGATCACATGGAATATCATTATACTGTGCTGTTTGAGTCTGTACACCAGTATTTTGCTGAGGATTTTGGCATGTATGTTTATCAAAGATATTGGCCTGTAGTTTTCTTTTATTGCTATGTCCTTATCTGGTTTTAGTATCAAAGTAATGCTGGCCTTGTAAAATGAGTTTGGAAGAATTTCCTCCTCTTCTGTGCTTTTTAGAGTAATTTAAAAAGAATAGGTGTTAATTTTTTAAATGTTTGACAGAATTCAACAGTAACACCACCTGGTCCTGAGGTTTGTTTTTTCTTTCTCTTTTTCAATTTTTTTTCATTTATTTGAAAATCAGGGTTAGAGATAGAGATAGAGATAGAGATAGAGATAGAGATAGAGATAGAGATAGAGAGATAGATATATAGAGATGAGAGGGAGCAAGAGAGAGAGAGAGAGAGAGAGGAAAGAAGGCAAGAGAGAGTGATTTCCCATTTGCTTATCAGTCTCTAAATGCCTGCCATAGCTGGGACTGGGCCTAGCCAAAACCTGGAGATAGAAACTCAGCCCAGGTCTCCCATGTGAGTGGCAGGGACCCAGTTACTTCAACCATCATGGCTGTCTCCCAGGGTCTGCCTCAGCAGGAATTTGGCATCAGGAGTTTGAATTAGGTACCAAACCTAGACGAGTGGTATCTCCTAGTCAAATTCCCAACCCCCTGGAGGTTTTATTGATACAAGAATTTTAGAACTGGTTGAATCTTGCTGCTTATAATTAGTCTGTTTAAGATATTCTATTTCTTCATGATTCAATCTTGGGAATGTGTTCAGAATAGTAGTAGGAAGACCTGACTACCTGTCCAGGAATTTGTCCATTTCCTCTAGATTTTGTAATTTGTTGCCATGTAATTGTGACGATCACTCATAACCTTCCATATTCCAGTGGTGTCAGTTGTAACGCCTCCCTTTCCATAGCTGCTCTCATGTATATGAAACTTTTCCATGTTTTATTTAGTCTGAGGATTTGTCCATTTTGTTTATATTTTCAAAGAAACAGCTCTTCTCTTCATTGATTTTTTTTTGTAGTTTTTTTGGTTTTGTCTTGTTGTTTTGGTCTCTATGCCATTTATTTCTGCTCTGAGTTTTACTACTACTTTCTTTCTACTAAGTTGGTATTTTTTTTTCTTGATTTTCTAATTCCTTAACATAAGGCAATAAGTTATTTATTGGGAAATATATCTGCTACTTTGATGTAAGTATCAATTGCTATAAACTTCCCATTTAGTTCTTTTTTCTATGTCATATAGATTTTAGTATGTTAAAGTTCTGTCTTCATTCATTTTAATAATTTTTAAAATTTTCTTTTTAATTTTTTCATTCACCCCTTGGTTGTTCAGAAGTAAGCAGTTGAGGCCAGCATTGTGGCACAGGTCTAGCTACTGTCTATGATACTGGCATCCCATATTAGCACCAGTTCCAGTCTTGACTGTTCCGCTTCTGATCCGGCTCCCTGTTAATGTGCCTAGGAAAGCAGCAGAAGATGGCCCAAGTCCTTAGGCCCCTGCCACCCACATGAGAGACCTGAATGGAGTTCCTGGCTCCTAGCTTTCACCTGGCCCAACCCTGGATATCATGGCCATTTAGGGACTAAACAAGCAAATGGGAGATCGATATTTCCCTCTCCTTCCCCCTCCTCCTCTCCCTCTCCCTCTCCCATTTTGCCTGACTTTCCAATAAGTTATTTTTTTAAAGATGAAGGATTTCATTGTTTAACAAAAAAAGGATACTTAACATTATCTCTATTTTTTTAAATTTGTTGAGATTTGTTTTGTGGCCTGCCATATGATTTGTCCTGGCAGATGTTCCATGTGATGTGCTATTGAGAAAAATGCATATTCTGAAGCTGTTGGAAAGAATGTTCTGCAGATGTCTGTTATGTTCAATAGATCTAGAGTGAAATTTATTTCTACTGTTTCTTTATTGATTTTCTGGTCTGGAGGATTTGTCCATTTCTGAAAGTGGGCTGTCAAAATGGCCTACTATGATTGTAATACTATAATCTGTCCCTTTAAGTTTATTAATATTTGTTTTGTGCATTTAGGTGCTCCGATATGGGATGCATCTATATTTAAAAGTGTAATTGCCTCTTGCTGAATCGACCCTTTGTCATTGGTCATCTGCCTTATCTCTTTTTACTGCTTTTGAGTTTAAATTTATTTGATCTGATATAAATGTGGTTATTCCTGCTATGTTTGGGTTCTGTTTGCATAGAGCATCTTATTCTATTCTTTCACTTTCAGCCTTTGCATATTTAGAGGTGCACTAAGCTTTTTGTAAGCAACACATAATTCAGTGTTTTTAAGAATCCATTTGGTCATTCTCTTAATTGAAGAATTTAATTCACCTACATTTCATGTAATTATAGGTTTGGTCTTACATTACCATTTGGATACATGTTTTCTTGTTTTGTTGTAATTCCTTACTTTTTCTTTGATAATCTTCCTTTGTGGTTAAGTGATCTTCCATAGTAATGCACTTTTATTTCTTGTTTTTATTTTATTTTTAGTAACTCTTTTATATATTTTTGCTTTGTGGTTATCATCATGCTTACAAGATTTTGGGGGGGGTTATAACAAACTATTTTGAAATGACAATGACATTGATTATAAAGATAGGGAAAAAAACAAAAAGAAGATAAAAATGCAAATAAAGAACTTGCATCCCATTCCTCTCCACATTTTAAATTTTTGATGTCCCATTTTACAGCTTTCTATCTCTTAACATTTTGATTTTCTTTTTTTTTAAATTTTTGCTTTTTGGTTTTCACGCTAAACAAGGGCATGGTTTATATACCTTATTTATAACATTAAAGCTGTCTAAATTTATCTGGATACTACCTTTATCAATAAGTTTCCTACCTTTTGATACCTTCTTACTTGTTAGTGTTTCCTTCTTGCTCTTTGAAGAACTCTCTTTGGTGTATCTTATAAGACAGGTCTGGTGCTGACAAAGTCTCTTAGCTTCTGTTTCTCTCTCACACATGTGAAGGGTAACTTTGCTAGGTAGAGTGATCCTGAGTGACAGCTTTTTCTTCAGTACTGTGAGTCTCACCCCACCTCCTCCCCAGCCTATAAGGTTTCCGCTGAGAAGCCCGCAGCCAGGCCAACTGGGACTCCTCTGTCTGTTATATGTTTCTTTCCTCTTGTGGCTTTGAGAATTCTGTATCTTCATCCTTGGAGAGTTTGATTAAAATGTGTCTTGGGACTGAATAGATTTGGGAGGGTTGACCTCTGTAGTTGGGTAGTTTTAGCTCCCTGAATTTGGAGAGTTTCTTTTTATTAGCCCATTGAATGTGTTTTCTGCCCCACTGCCAGTCTCAAGTCCCTCTCAGATTCCAGTAATTTGGCTATTTTCTCTTTTCATATTGTGCCAAATTTACTGTAAACTTTCCTCATTCTTCCTGACTATTTCTTCATTTTTCTCCTCTGGCTATGTATTTTCAAATAGCCTGTCTTCAAGCTCACTGATTCTCTCTTTTATTTGATCTATTTTGCTATTGATGCCTTCTATCTCATTTTTAATTTTGCTAATGACAGCTTTCAGTTGCATGATTTTTCTTTGATCTATTTCAATTTCTTCCATCTCTGCCAACTCTATCGGAGTATTATATTACTTCTCTGTGTTCTATTGAAGTTCATTGAGTTTCCTTAAAACAGCTCCTTTAATTCTTTACCTGAACATTTGATCAGATCCAAGGTGAGAGGTTTATGTCAACTTATTTGTTATTAGGTGAGGTCTTGGTTCCCTGAGGTTTCTTTATGCTTATAGTCATATAGCATCTGTGTATTGAAGAACTAGTTGTTTTTTCTCCCAGTCTTTGTGATCTGGTTCCATTTATGCTGTCCTTCCAGAAATTCTAAGCAGTTCACCTTTTTTTTTTGAGCCTGTGGACATTTCACCTACTTCAACAGTATGTGGCACACTGAATTGAAGTTTGCCACAAGTTCACTGCCAGTACACCGTCACTGCCTTGGTGTCACCCTGAGCTCAGATTTGTCCCAAACCTACGGTTGGTATGTTGTCTAAAATGAACTGACAAGGTAGTCTTTCCCACCAGCCTCGCCCAGGGTCTGGGAAGGCTCAGACTCCCAGTCCTGTGGCCACCAATGCCACAATGCTGGATCACATCCAGAACCCACTGCTCACCCAAACCTGCGCAGCTTGAGAGTAGTGCTATGCATGGGCTGTTGCAGAGATGGACTCCCAGCTTAGGGCCACTGTAACTAGCTACAGCTGATGCTGGCTGGAATGTAAACCCATCAACTGAGGCCACAGGCTCCACTTGGCACCAGCAGGTCCAAAGACCCTGTCCACCTGGCTTGGCCATTGGGACTGTAAGGCGTTACACAATGTTGATTTTATCTGCACTGAGTGGCAGTACAGTGTCCCCATGGCTCCCTGCTATCTGTCCAAGGGTAGGTGAAGGATGACAAAGGCAGCCTCTTGTCCGTCCAGGCTAGTACTAAGCTGGGTGATAACTGGGACTCACTGTCACTAGATCCTGTGTGATGCTGAGGGTGTACTCCAGGCCCATGTGCAGGTTATGGTGATACACACCTATACAAGCTGGACCCTCTGAGATGCAGAGTTCTGATGCCAGGACAACTCTAGAGGCACCTTCTGAGAGCACTGGCTTGGGGATGGAGGCCTTTGGGCTTTAGCTGGTGGTGGCTTTCACAGCATTAGCCCAGCGTGGTGCTTTACAGCAAGGGTCTGAGTTCCTTCTCCTGTCCTACTCCCAGTGCCTGGAGTCTTGTTCTGTTTCATGCTGGAAGTTTGGGACAAGTGGAGGAATAATCCCTTAGCTTTTTGGCTATGAAGAATCCAAAAACTGAGTCTGCAGGTACAGACCTGGGGCAGGGTCCATGGGGCCTGTTAGGCACTGACGCTCATCATGTTTGGCCTGGGTCTGGATTCCGGGTTTTAAGATATAAATTCATACTCCTTCTCCCAAGAGGGAAGCAAGGCAACTTTCTCTACATTCTACTACCTGGAGCCAGGGGAGAGGTGATGTGGGCAACCCATTTTTCCCTGCTTTGTTGGTTGTGTCCTTTCTTGTTATATTAAAACCAGGCACTGTGGCCTCTCACTCAGCTTTATAATGCTTGGGAGGGCAGCCTGGTGCATGAATATTGCTCAAATGGGTGTCTCAGTGGGGCAATGAGCATCTGAGTGTCTCACTCAGCCATGTCCTGCTGGAAGCCCTCACGTATGCTGGGCTTCTTTTAGGTTTTGAGGGTACAACAGTCAACTGGAAATAAAAGAAGCTTGCCTTTATTTTGGGGAGG
Organism: Sylvilagus floridanus; assembly: GCA_949820135.1. Lineage (NCBI taxonomy): Eukaryota > Metazoa > Chordata > Mammalia > Lagomorpha > Leporidae > Sylvilagus > Sylvilagus floridanus. The sequence continues at coordinate 31,356,241 of OX463246.1, read as the reverse complement.
AGAGGAAAGCAAGTCAAAAGAAAAGCTAACAGATGTAACTTCAGACACTAGTGAATGCATAGAAGGAAAAAATAATCCAGTTGAGGGATTGTGGTGAGACAGCCGGGGAAAGGACTGGTTTAGACAAGATGGCCAGGATCTTCAACCCGCAGGCAAACTCCTTCAAAGATCTTAAAGAGACTCCTTGGCCAAAGGGAAGAGTAATGGCAAAGAGCCAGGGAAGGAAGGAAGCCAGGAACCAGAACAGAGCGTGTAAAGAGGACAAAGTTAGGGAATGAGGTTGGCTCTTACTACATGGGACTTGTAAGCCACAAAAAAGAACTTGGATTTTATTATAGGAATGTTGGGAACATGTTGGAGGATTTTGAATGGGAAGTGACAGAATCTGACATCACCCTTGAGAGGGATGTTTGGAGATTAGATTTGGGATAGTAGACAGTGGAAGCCAGTAGGTCTGCCTGGAGACTTTTGGCAACTGGTCCAAAAGAGAAATGATGGTAACTTCGCAGAATGACAGATAGTAGTCTTGAAATTGGTTAGGAGTAGCTAGATTTAGGGTGTGATCTGAACAGTGGATAGAATATGCTGAAGGTCAGGATCCAGGATATGAAGGAAGCAGAATATTCAAAGGTAACACCTTAATTTTGATCTGATTGAGTAACTTCATGAGACATGTTGAGTTTAAGAGATTTAGATGTTGAAGTTGCCAATGTGGCACGTTGATGTGAGTTTGGAGTTTGGAGAGGAGAGGTTGAGGCTGGATATATTATTTAAAGACACAAGATTGGATAGAATCACCTAAGGACACAGAGAAGACAAACATTTGAGAGCTCATCCCCAGAGAACTACAAAATAGGGTCAGAAAGAAGTGGAGGAGCCAAGAGAGAAACCTCAGAAGTGGCTGAAGATACAGCATGAATATCAGAAGATCCTGGCGGCTTAGATGCCAAGTGAGGAGTGCTTCTAGAGAAAGAGGTAAAAATGTGTGTCAAGACATGCCAAGAGTCACAAAAGGTGTAACAAGTGAATCACTAGTCTTGGCGATATGGAGATAATTGGTGACTTTGCCAGAATAGTTTCAAAAAATCATGAGGATAAAGCATACTGGATGTATTAAAGAGAGATTGGGAGATGAGCAAACAGAAGCAGTGTGGAGACAATTTTGCATTGTTATGGCATCAAGGTGAGCTGCTAATGTTGACTGTGGGTGGAGGAAGACGTGATAAGCATTTGTGTATCCATGGGAATGATTCAGCGGTTGAAAAAGCAGGGGACTGCAATCCAAGAACTGCCAGAATTAAGTAAAAGGGATTGAGCTCCAGGACCCTAGTGGACAGAGCAACTGACTTTAAACAGGGCAAACTTTTCTAACTGTTTTAATTTCAGAAGAAAATACACTAATTGCTTAAAATTTTCTCCCTTAAGAAAGATAATCCTTTCAGCTACACAGATAGGTATACAGGCAGCCTCCACCAGAGAGTCAGAGCGGACAGATGGCCATTATGACTTACCAAGGGAGCACTCCCGTCCTTTCTATTCTGCCAGTCCTTCCAGATGCGTTTCTTCTCAAATGGCAGTTGTATCAGAGATGTAGTTCATTCTACTTGCGAAATAGCCAAGGGACGGACTAGAAACATGTAGACAGCAGAGGGAAGATGGTCTGCAATTATCCATTTGCTGGACCTGATGCTCAGATGCACAATTAGCAGTGGACGATTGTGCTGGCTTGGGCTGGGGCACAGCCCTGTGGTGGTCCGAGCAGGGCATACTCTACAGAGTTTACATCTGGACACTTACGCCTTTTCTCTTAATGTAAATTAGGAAGTTGGAAGCTTTCTCCCTTAAACAGATTTTTCTTTCTTCTTTTTTTTCTTTAACTTTATTACCACCTAACATGCCCTTTAAAAATATGCTCAGATTCTTCCAAGGACAAAACCAGAGCGAGAGAGAAGAGAGGAATCCAAGCTGTGGTTTCTGCCACATCTGCTCGGTCTTCCACAGCTGGCACTGAATCCTAGAGATTAGCAGAGTGACTAATGTGTCACACAGTTCTGTCTTAGCTGTGCTTGTGGGAACGTTCAGGGGATTTGACCACAACTTTCCAACATCAAGAATGAGAGGCTTGAGAGCTCCCAGACAGCAGCCAGCGCCTCTCTTGCCAGTCTGGATTTCGCCTTTCTGGATGCGATTCCGGCAGCTGCTGTAGCCTGTCTTGTTTTAAGTATCTTAAACAATGGCTTTCCCACCTCCTTCTGCCGAAAGGCTATTTCACAGTCCAGTGGATCTTATCACCAGACTGTGTTTTCCAGAAAGTTGGTGAAATCCATCTTCTGTTAATTTCTTAACATAACTCACATTTATTCACTTTGGCAACTCACCTTCAAGCAGCCTTTCTCCCTCATTGGCACCTAAGCAAGTTAGTCTACAAATGAGAGGTCAGCGGCCAGCTGCTTCCCGTATTCTTTTTTCCTGCTGCATAAGTCCAGCATGCCAAGAAGCTCTGGGCACGGAACATCCAGTGGTCTCCTGTTCTTTTCTCGTCTGTCCGTTCAATTGTCACCTTATCACTCGCAGCCACTTCGTAGACCTTGCCATGTACCGAGCGTGGCAGGAGGCTCCCTCATCAACACAGTGCAGGCGGTCTCACTGATTCTCTCTGCAAAGTCCACACTGTCACAGATCACAGGGTGGGAGTGGCACCGTGGCGGCAGTGGCCAGGGAAGAAGGCTCCACCCATCTCCAGGTGACTCCACGTTCCCACTGCCGAGCATCTTGTCCATCCACCTGCAGCATCGAATCCACAATGCTTCCCTTTCAGCCCATCCTGCTCAGGCCAAACACCACCTGGACCCCTTTGCTAATCTGCTTCCAACTACTGACTCTTCCTCCACCTCCTCTAACTCGCATCTCTCAGCTGGTCCCTTGCTGCACAGTTTCCCACCTGAATATATTAGTCGCTTTCACCTTTTTCTCCTTTGATAAAAACAACCCTGAAGACTATGATTTCTTTCACTTTTTCATGTGCCAGAAAACTGAGACAACACAGTCAAATGACTTGTCTGAAGTCACATGGCTCTTATCAGGATCAGAGCCAGGACTCATACCCTGGGCTTCTGGCGACCTGCCTGTGGGTCCCTGCTTTTCCACAAGCAATGGATACAGGCCTGCCACTGATGCTCCCATTTTTCTAGGAAGGTGCTGCCAACCTATATATACTTACTTCACATGCTGTAAAGAAGCAACTTTCTAACTTTCCTTTTTTATAAGGATTGTATCTTTTCGGTGTTATTTTAAAAGATCTAAGACAAAAGAACAATTTTTAAAAAATGCTCAGGTTCACTAGCCATCAGGGAAATGCAAATCAAAACCACAATGAGGTTTCACCTCATCCTAGCTAGAATGGCTTGCATACAGAAATCAACAAATGCTGGCAAGGATGGGGCGGGGGGGAGGTACCCTAATCCACTGTTGGTAGGAATGTAAACTGGCACAGCCAGTGTGAAGGACAGTATGGAGGTACCTCAGAAATCTGAATCTAGACCTACCATATGATCCAGCCATCCCACTCCTGGGAATTTATTCAAACAAAAAGAAATTAACATACGAAAGAGTTATCTGTACCCCATGTTCACTGCAGCTCAATTCGCAATAGCTAAGGTATGGAATCAACCCAGATGTCCATCAACTGAAGACTGGTTAAAGAAATTATGGTATATAGGCCGGCGCCACGGCTCACTAGACTAATCCTCTGCCTGCGGCACCGGCACCCCAGGTTCTAGTTGCAGTTGGGGCGCCGGATTCTGTCCCGGTTGCCCCTCTTCCAGTCCAGCTCTCTACTGTGGCCCAGGAAGGCAGTGGAGGGTGGCCCAAGTGCTTGGGCCCTGCACCCCATGGGAGACCAGGAGGAAGCACCTGGCTCCTGGCTTCGGATAGGCACAGCACACAGGCCGTAGCGGCCATTTGGGGGGTGCACCAACAGAGGGAAGACCTTTCTCTCTGTCTCTCTCTCACTGTCCAACTCCGCCTGTAAAAAAAAAGAAATTATGATATATATACACTATGCAGTACTACTCAGCTGTAAAAAGATGCTTTTGCAACCAAATAGATGCAACTGGACACCATGATACTTAACGAAATAAGCCAGTCCCAAAAAGATGGATATCAGGTTTTCCTTGATCTACAGTAACAAATATTTAAAATAAAATATATTGGAATGAAATTAACATTTTGAGATTCAATGGTTATTAACAGCCCCGTCCCTTCTGTTGAGAAATAGTAGGGTTTTTTTCCCCCTTCATACTACATGTTGAAGTCTTTACTTAGTATAGCGTTAATCTTATGAGTATAATATATACTCAAAATAGATAGTTGTAAAATTAAGAATGGGAATAGGAGAGCGGGGAGGAAGAAGGGTTGGAGCATGGGCAGGAGGGAGAGTATGGTAGGAAGTATCACTATGTTCCTAAATCCGTAACATGAAATACATGAAACTTGTATACTTTAAATAATGTTTAAAAAGCCTTAAGAAAGAACAATTTCTTGCAAAGTTAAAACATTTTCTCTTTGCTTTTAAGCCAAATATGTTGCACTATGAAGAAATACTTACATGAATTAATTGCTAACTGATAGTTTTTAAAACATTTTGAATTTTTGAAGAATCCATCAGAATGAGGTTTTATAATTTTTGTTCAGCTCTTGCCTGAACTAAGCGCCCATCAAGCCTCAAACAAAACACTTGTTTTAGTGTTGTGAGCGGGTATCACTCAAATTGTGGCTTTGGAATCAGTAGGGTCAGAGGACATGTGGCATCTGGGGCCAATGTGGCATGGCAGGTTCAGCCTCCACTTGCGACATCAGCATCCCATGTCAGAGTGTCATTTCGAGCCCCAGCTACTCTGGTTCCAAGGCAGCTTCCTGTTAATGCACCTGGGAAGGCAGCAGAAGACGGCTCAAGTGCCTTTGAGGGAAGCCCTGATGGATTTCCAGGCTCATGGCTTCCACCTGGCCCAGACCTAACTGTAGCAGCCACTTAGGGAATGAACCAGAGAATGGAAGATATTGCTCTCCCTCTCTCTTTCTCTGTCTCTCTGTTGCCCTTTCAAACAAAGAAATCAACAAACACACAGCATCTGAAATGTGAGCAACACCAGGGGGGTGTGACCAACACACCTGCACACTGACCACTCAACCTCTTAGAGTTCCCCATGCAACATGAAGTATGGGCTGCTTCAATTTCCACTCTGCATTTTAACACTCTTTGCCTCACTACTCTGGTTTTATTTCTGAAAAAAAAAAGAGAGAGAGAGAGAAATACAGCGTTTCATAGTTAAGGCCAACTGCTTATCCCAAGCAAATTAAATTAAGCCCCTGGCATGCAACTAAAAGTTTGTTTCGCCTAATTGAGCAGCTAATGGGTATGGATGAGCATGAGGTACAGATAAAAATACTGTTTTCAGAGTCATCCTGATTAGCACTCTCTGAAATGGGCAAAGAAAAATATTTATGCAGCCATTTTGATAAGTATGCCCAAATGCATTTGTTAAACTCTAGGGGAGATTTCAAAGAATTCTGTCCTGTCTCTACGCGAAGTTTTCTGCTCATTGCTAAAAGAAGGTTAAAGTCCTTATCAAAGATGGGTCAGCACCCGGTCATTTTTAAGATGTCTTGCAGCAGAGTGACCTCTCACATCACCAACATGTGTTTCCACTAAAAGACAGCAAAGGCCTGCACCCGGGTGAAACACCAGTGTGTGGTCTAATAAACTGCCGCATCTAATAAATGGCCCTGGAACCGTGAAAGCATCAGTTAGTGGGATGGAGGAGAGAGGAAACAAATGCATAGTTGGGGCAGAGTCCCTGAAATAGTCATGTTTCAGAACGTGTTGCATTAGTTTCCTATCATTTTGCTGTGTTTGTTTCTATAGTATTGAAGGTCATAGAAGATAACTGTTTTCATAGTGGACCACCCTTTTTATTGTGATCTTTAAAAAAAAGAAAAGAGATTTATTTATTTGAAAGGCAGAGAGAGAGAGAGAGACCTTCCATCCACGCACTCACTCACTCCCCAAATGGCTGTAACAGCAAGGGCTGGGCCAGGACAAAGGCACGAGCCTCCCACTCCATGTAGGTCTCCCATGTGGGTGGCAGGGCCCAAGCGCTTGGACCATCTTCCACCACCTTCCGATGCATTAGCAAGGGGTCGAATCAGAAGTGGACCAGCCAATACTCAAACTGGCGCTCTGATATGGCACAACCCCAGTCCCCTACTGTGATCTCTTAAAGTAAGCTTTCATGAACGGCAAAGCAAATATATGTAACATTTCCCACAACTTACACTCTTTAAGGAAACTAAAAAAGAAATCATCAAGTTTAGCCAAAGCACATGCAACATTAAAGTGAAAAAAAAAAATCTGGCCAGGTTATCATGGGGATCTTTCCCCCAGCAAAGGCAGGACCTGGCGCCTTTCCTAGCATTTACTGCACTCAGTCCGCAGGTGAACTTACCACACTGACGACCACAAATAAACCTCTCTGCTTCAGGTGCTTCCTGAACCCGCAATGACTTCCTTTGAGACGCGTTCTGCCTCTAGGTAATGTGTTTCCCATCGCGGTGTCCAGCAGCTGATCTCCAGGAAGGAACACAGAAGAAATGACCATTGTAATGGAATCTGGCCCCTGCTCTCTTGGGCCAGGAGTGTTGCATCTGGCAGAGACGTTCAAGTTAGACTCTAATGTATTCATCTATTTCACAAGTTCATTTAATAATAAGGAAGATTGACCTGAAAACGTTTCTCCATGCACCAACGGAAACCCTTTATCCTGGCTATGATAGCATCTTTTAAAAGGAAATTATGACTCTGCTGATGTTACCCACCGGTCTGCCTCAGATTAAAATTCATTCCTATTCTAACTTGATTAAGAAAATTTCACCCTTCTTTGACCCAGAAAGTCTGGAGAACATTTTTTCCCACAAATTAACATAAGCAAGTCCCCTCTGTTCACACTGAGATCAGGATTCCAATTGCATTCTCTTCTAGAGACAGAAGTAACAAATACTAACTGCACATGTGTGTGTGTGTGTGTGTGTGTGTGTGTGTGTGTGTTTGACTCACCACATCAAAATACACAGCCAGCATGAGTGTCCCTGCATCTAACACACAGCATGCAGGAACCCATGCACACATGTGTACACATGTAGTATTCATTTAACTTTTCCCCTTCCCACAAATTCCAGTTTTGTCCCCTGAAGTGCTCCAGCCCAGAAGTCACACATGCAGTCCCACCAGAAATGGCAAGGAAGAAAGGAGGGAACTTATCTCATATCTAGCATTGACTGACTGCATGTGTATACGGTTAACCCATGATCTCTCCTGTAATCGTCACAACAAGGCTCCTGGGGATGTGTTACTATCCTCAGAGATGAAACAAATGAGCAGCGGTGGTCACTCACCCTTGTCCTAGCCAGTACAGATCTTGCAATCCACGCACATAGATCCAAGCTTCCTCCTCAATTGGAGACATTTCTAACAGGTGCAGGAGAAGGAGGTCTATTTTAGTTCTGGTAGCCACCATGGTTTCCTCCTTGAAAATTTCCGCTGCAGGCCATTAACTGGGGCCAAGAGCGGTGGAGGGCACCTGGGGGCAGAGAGCTTCCTGCCCGTCGGGGCTCTGCTCACTTGCCATCCATCTCACAGGCCCGGGGAGCGCTTAATGAAGCCAATTTGGATCCATGAAGACCGGAGTTAGGCGTTTCTCCAAGACCGCTAAAATGGCTGGGAAACGTGCCTGGTTTTGGCGAGGAACTCAGTGCTTGTTGTGGTTTTATTTTTAAATAACCTCTTGCACAATGTTTTAGTTGCCTGTTCTATTGAAAACTCATTCAATTGTCCAACTCAGGTCCATCAGAATTATTGAGCACCTATTGTATGCTGGGCACTGTGGGAGGGTACAAAACTGTGGGTCCTGCAGTGTGGTTAACCCACAGACTATGCTAGAAGGCAGGACACAAGGGCCATTAGAGGCAGAGATGAGCAGCTGTAGGAATTCAGACAAAGGAGATGTCTCTTCTAATGGGGAAAAATCAGAAGAGCCAGCATGGAGAGGGAGAAAGCATTTGATACAGACTCTTAGAAATTCAATCATTCACCCAGCAAAATATTTAGTGGACATGTACTATGTGCCAGGCATTTGTTAAGAATTAGAAATGCAAGATCGGCATGATCTCTATCCCAAAGCACCTGCATTCTAGTGATGAGTTGGACAATATGCAAATAAACAAATATATTAATTACGCTTATATGGATGCTGACAAGGAAATGATGGGAATTCACTGATAGTGATAACCGGAGTTGGGCAAGAGGGTGGGGGATAAAATGTCTTGGGGGTGGGATCTTTGCTTCAGAAAAGCCATACTGGAATGTCTTGGCTCAGGAGGAGAGTTTTAGTGGAGAATGAAACAATGAAAAAGAAAAAATGGGCGGTTGTAAAGCAGAGGCAAGAATATTCAAGACACTGAGAGCAACTTATGAAAAGGGGCTTTAAGGAAATGCAATTGAAGGTTGTGAATACAATCTCAAAAGGTGACTGTGGCCATACGACAGGAGCAACGGGCTGGCCAGCTGGAAGTCGGGATGGAGAAGCAGGTGGGCTCAGGTCTTGGAAGGTGTTTGGTCATGAGGAGGAGGCTGGATTTCCTGTTCAATGCAGCTGGCCCTCTGAAGGGTTTTAACCTGGGCAGGGGCATGAGGCCAGGTTGCATTAGAAAAGAGAGGTCAAGTTGGAGCTATGGGCAGAGGAAGGGCGGGAGCTGGGAGGTGAGTTCCACAACCATAGCATGGTTCCTTTGGAAACTACAGTAGGGTGAGGTGAGACGTGTAAAAGCACATAAATTGAGTATGCATTTGGGGGCAAGAAAGAAGATGTTCCCAGACTGAGGAGGAACACGGCCTTGAGGTAGGTGAAGCGACACAACCAAGAATTCACAGGAGACAATGGTGACTCCACGAGGGCTTCAGGGAGATCCTTGTTGCAACAGAGCCCTGGGTCATGGACCGGCATCATCCATCTCTGTGTGTGAACTTGACCCTCTTTCCACTCCTGAATTCCAGCTTGAGTCCCCCTCCCCCACCCCGCTCTCCACACTATCACTACAGCATAGGTGGCCAGAGTTCTCAGGCACCTCAGCGAGTACGAGGCCAACATCCTCTAAATTGTATTCTGTGTGTTACTTGTTTTGTGAGCTACTTCTTGGGGGGGGGGGGGGGGAGCAGGGGAGAGGCTTTTGCGGTCAAATGGGTTTAGAAAATGCCATTTACATCCTGTAAAAGTCCAGTGTTCCAAAGCCCATTGACACAGTGAAGACCCCAGGATGACCTTCAATAGGGAAACATACTAACATACTCAGCCCCTCTTCCTAGTTAATCTGTTTCCCTCCCAACCTGTTGCCACCCCGGGTTCTGTGACTGCCTTGCGATGGAAGCTGATGAGAGGCCATATGCAATCCGGGCAAGGATTATTGGGGGCTTATGCTTGAACACAATGGAGACAGCAGGGCTGGAAGAGGTTCTATCTACTGGCTCTCCCTGATGGGAACCAAACAGGGATTTTTGTGGGTTTGGAGAGGTGGGCTCAACCTCCGTGACACATAGCACTTGGTTTGCACACGGTGCACTGTTCTGTGCAGGCATAATTGCTTATTTTAAAAAAATTATTTGAAAGGCAGAGTTACAGAGAGGTAGAGGCAGAAAGCAAGAGAGAGACAGACAGACAGACACAGAGAGAGAGAGAGATCTTCTATCCACTGGTTCACTCCCTCAAATGGCCACAATGGCTGGAGGTGAGCCAATCTGAAGCAAGGAGCCAGGAGTTTCTTCTGGATCTCCATTGTGGGTACAGGGGTCCAAGCACCTGTACCATCTTCCACTGCTTTCCCAGGCCATTAGCAAAGAGCTGGATCAGAAGTGGAGCAACCAGGACTCCAACCAGTGCCTGTGTGGGATGCCGGCACTACAGGCGGCGGCTTTACCTGCTGTGCCACAGCGCTGGCCTGGCACAATTGCTTTTTAGCACACAGAACACTCAAGATGGCAGTGTTGCTCACTACTGCCAGCCCAGGCAGGTGATATATTGGTTGTACCGGGCTATTCTGGGCATGCACGCAGATTGGAGAAGTCCCTACCAGCAGTCTTTTGTGATTAGGGTCTGATGCTCCTTGTGCCCTATTGGATTGGGGCTGGAGATAGATGCATAACAGGTCAGAAGGTGGATACATGCCAGGTCCACAGGGGTCTGAATTTAGTGCATCCTGTTTGGAACCTGTCTCAAAACTAATCAAACCTTAGGTCCTTTATTCCTTAGAACAACCGAAGGGATCCTGTGCAGCCACTGACACACCGATGGGATTGTCAGGGCCCAGCATAAAATGAAAATGCCGGGTCCCTTGTTAAAAACCCTTAGGGCAGAGGGCATTCGATGCAGCAGTGCAGATGTCACTTGGGCCACACACATGCCATATGCGAGTGCCTGAGTTTCAGACCCCGCTCTGCTTCCAATCCATCGTCCTCCTAATGTGTTCCCAGGAGGCAGTAGATGTTGGCTCGAGTACTTAGGTCCCTGCCCCCATGTAGAAGACTCAACTTCAGTCCCTAATTACTGGTTTTAGCCTATCCCAGCCCTGGTTTTTGTATTTGGGAAGTGAAACAGCAGTTGAGATCTCTCCCTCTTTCTCTCTCTCTCTCTGTCTATTTCTCTGCCTTTCTAATAAATAAATATTTTTAAATAAATCAGAATTTCGTGACATCAGAATACTAAGCAAGTGTGGAGCTGTTCATAGCTTGATATCCTCAGGGCTCAAACCACCATGAAGCCAGCTTTGCAGGTTGTTTGCTAAGTTTCAGAGGAGGGAATAAACCCAGGAAAATGAAGCCGTCTCCCCATAATCACACATTCGGTCAATGTCAGTGTCAGAGCTGCACCTCATGCTGTCTGACCTTTCACTGTAGCCAGATGGCCTCTGCCAGATGAACCAGACATTTGGGGGCTGTGTCTTATTGCCATTTGTGAATGAGGTCATGTCCTAGTGAAACAGAGCCTTTTTCAGCCTTGGCCCTACTGGAGCAGGCTCCAACTTCAAGGGACCACCTCTGGCACGTGTGCCTCTCACTTCCAGGCATCACTCTGGTTTATTGTCACTGGCCACACAACTTAAGCACTCTCCTAACAGCAGTGCTGGGACCAAGTATTTTGGGGGAAGGGAGAAGACCCTGATTATCTGCCTCCAGGCCTGTTTGAGAAAGGGAACTTTCTGTCCATGTTCCATAAGACATGAACACAGTGGTGTGGACATAATAAGTGCACCAAAAAAGTGTCTTTTCTCCTTTAATGACAGGGAAGCTGGGAATGGCTTGTGCTATGATTGTTAATCACATCTTGGTGCACCTGCACCTTGGATCAGAGTGCCTGGTTCGAGTCCCAGCTATTCTGCTTCTGGTCCAGCATCCTGCTAATGCACTCCCTGAGACACAACTACTTGGATCCCTGCCACCCAACTGGAAGACCTAGATTGAGTTTAGGGCTCTTGGTTTTGACCTAGCCCAGCCCTAGCTGTTGCAGACATTTAGGATGTGAAGCAATGGATAGAATGTCTCCTTTCTCTCTCTCTCTCTCTCTCTCTCTCTCTCTCTCTCTCTCTCTCTCTCTCCTTCAAATAAAAAAAATGAATATACATCAATAGAAATGTTTAAGTAGGGAATCAGTGGAAGTCTATGTACATTCTGAATGAAGAAACTATGGAGAACTTCCTGCACCCTTAGAAACTGTGAAGGGGACAAAGCTCAGTTCTTTAAGGATAAAGTGAAGGAGGGCTTCAAGGAGAGGACACGAGTGAGCCCAGGGACAGGAAGGTGAGGGTGCAAGTGAATAGGACCTGGGGAATAAGACAACCAGGGAGGCCAAGCAAGATGAGGTGGAGAGCAGGGAGAGCCTCTACCAGAGGGCTTTCTGCTGTGAAAGTTCTCAAAGCAATAGAGCCAACAGCTTCTATGCCTACCAGAGACCCCACACAGAGCGTGAGAAATGGAATTAAAGGATAAAACAACCCATGAACCCAAGGGATCTTCAAATGTATGTTGTGAACAAACTACACATGGACTTCCAGAATGTTCTGCACAATAATAAACCTATCTTTTAATTCTATCCTACCACAAACTTTCCTAAGTTGTCTCATATGGAAAGAGATTTATTGTAAGGAACTGGCCCACATAATTATGCAGACCTACAAGCCCAAGAGCTTTGAGATGAGTTGGCAAGCTGGTGACCCCAGAGAGTTAATGGTGTAGCTTCAGTCTGAGTCTGAGACCTAGAGAATCAGGGATGTAGCCTCTGACCCCAGTGCTGGCAGGCAGGAGGCCCAGGAGGAGCTGATGTCTCAGCTGGGGTCCAAAGTCAGGAAAGACCCAATGTCACAGTGAAAACGCATTCAGGCAGAGAGAGTTCTCTCTCCCTCAGGAGGGTCAGCTTTTGTTCTATTCTATTTTGGCCTTCAACTGATTGGCTGAGACCTACACACATCAATTCAACTGTTAAATCTCACCCAAACCACCCTTCAGGAATACCCACAATAATGTATAGTCAAATACCAGGTCAAAGCTTGGCCCCATCAAGTTAACACATAAAATCGACCATCACTTAAGATGTCTGCATCCCATATCAGAGTACTTGGGTTCAGCTGCCAACTCTGGCTCTTAATTCCACCTTCCAGCTAATGCAGATCCTAGAAGGAAGAAGGCCATGGCCAAAGTAGTTGGGGCCCTGCCACTCACACAGGAGACCTGAATTGACTTCTGGGCTCCCAGCTTCAGCCTGGTATAGCCTTGGTCATTGTGGTCATTTGAGGTATGGTGGGTGGGAGATATTCTCTGTCTCTCTGCCACCACTCAAATAATAACAGAAGAAAAAAAATTGACCATCACATCTGCCCAATATGCATTCCTTCTTAATATTTCCCATGACTTGATGGGGAACCACTCTTTGCCCCTGCTCCACCCCAAGGCTGAATGTCTAGGTTGGGCAATAATGGCATTACTGACTCTGGACAGATCAATGAGTCTCAGATCCTGAGACTGGCTGCAAACTATGATCAAATGGAAAAACAGAAGAGAAGCTTTGTGCCAGGGTTCTAGGCTGGTAGAATATAGTGCCAGACCTGCTGGGGACCTCTAGGAGAAGAGAACCTACTTACACATGATGCCAACACAGAGGAGCAGAGAGGAGTGTGAAAGTGTGGGAGGGAGAGGGAGAATGTGCTAGAAGGCAAGAATAAGAGAAAGAACAAAGAGAGAGAGGGAGAGAGAGAGAAAGAGAGAGAGAGAGAGAGCAAGCTGATGTGTTAGAGAGAGATGGAGAGCTGATGACTTGGTTTGGCTTGAGCCCCTGACTCACTTGGCCTGGAAGTTTGAGTTGCATGAGTTGCACGACTTAGCTACACACACTTCATCTCCTACTTAAGCTGGCTTAAGGTAGGCCCTTGTCTTTTATAAGCAATGAGCCCTGACAGATGCTGTGAGCACATTATGCTCAGGAAATAAGCCACGGGAATGGGCTTGCCTTATCTCGGGAGCAGGGAGCGGCAGCTGGCAGCCCTGCTCTCTGAGTGGTCCTTTTGAACTCCGTTACAGCATCTCTGAAGGCAGACGAGCGAGCCAGACCCAGCTCCCGAGGCTGCGGCTAAATCTATCAACTACTAATGTCACACTATTAACTGGAAATGATTCTAGCCCTGAAATCCCATCACTTGGACAATAAAAATCATCTTGTGCTGTTCAATGTGAGCATTTACAGCGTGCTGTCAGGGCTGGGACTGGGAACACTGAGCAGAGAGATGGAAATCCCATTCCTATCGCTCTAAGGGGAAGGCGGGAAATTCAGGACCCTGGATGGTTCCGGGGATAAGTTAGAAGCACGGAGAGAGGCCAGAGGCACTTGCACATCTCTGTTAACTTCCTTCCCTGTCTGCTCCTCTCCTTCTTTTCTTCCATAGAATTTGAGCCTTCTGCTTGTGCAAAACACAAGGGCTATGAAAACAGGCCCTGAAGAAATTTCCAGGCTGGGTTGGGAAGGTGGAGAAGGGGAGAGGGCAGAGCCCCCAGAGCTGTCTCAGCACAGTACCGGGAGCGTTGTGTGAGGACACAAAGTCCAGGAGGGCACAGGGAGAGTGACTCTCCCTCCCGAGGTAGGGATAGAATCACGAACATTTTATTAAAGATTTATTTATTTATGTGAAAGTCAGAGTTATACAGAGAGAAGGAGAGGCAGAGAGAGAGACAGAGAGAGAGAGAGAGAAAGAGAGAGAGAGAGAGAGAGAGAGGTCTTCCATCTGCTGGTTCACTCCCCAATTGGCTGCAATGGTCAGAACTGCGCCGATCCAAAGCCAGGAGCCAGGAGCCTCTTCCGGGTCTCCCACGCTGGTGCAAGGACCAAAGGACTTGGGCCATCTTCTACTGCTTTCCCAGGCCATAGCAGATACCTGGATCGGAAGTGGAGCAGCCGGGTCTTGAACTAGCGCCGTATGGGATGCTGGCGCTTCAGGACAGGGTGTTAACCTGCTGCACCACAGCACTAGCCTCAAGGAATCAGGAACATTTTCCACCACTTCTGGTCTCAGGACCAGGAGAGCAGGACTTCTGAAAAAACATACTTAAGAATCTTTCCAAGGACAGCCTTGGAATCTTGTGACTGCTCATGTTTTCTTTCTATTCTGATTATTAGGATGCTTACTGACAATCCATGGTTCCCTATGAACTCTCATTGATGGCAGCAAGTATTTCATAAGTTAACCCTGCACTTATCACTTTCTTCTTTTTAATTTTCTCATTTATTTTCATTCCATTGTGCTGTGCCCATTTCTGTAAAATATGTCAAATCCTTCTGGCCATAAAGAAGGCACAAATAAATTATGTATGGACTTATCTATATAAGTTTTTGGTTTCTTAAAACAAGATTTTACAATGGTAATTAAAGCACAGATAGTAACTCTTTAATATTAACTCAATGAGTCTTGTTTAAATAAACAAAGTATAATGTTCCTATTCAAGAAAGTACAGGCAAATCAATAGGACAAGACAAATGTCTAAGAAACCAACATTTATATAAATAATAATGTTGTGGCCAGCGCCGTGGCTCAACAGGCTAATCCTCCGCCTTGCGGCGCCGGCACACCAGGTTCTAGTCCCGGTCGAGGCACCGGATTCTGTCCCGGTTGCCCCTCTTCCAGGCCAGCCCTCTGCTGTGGCCCGGGAGTGCAGTGGAGGATGGCCCAGGTGCTTGGGCCCTGCATCCCATGGGAGACCAGGAGAAAGCACCTAGCACCTGGCTCCTGCCATCGGATCAGCGTGTGTGCCGGCCACAGCGCGCCATCCGCGGCAGCCATTGGAGGGTGAACCAACGGCAAAAGGAAGACCTTTCTCTCTGTCTCTCTCTCTCACTGTCCACTCTGCCTGTCAAAAAATAAATAAATAAATAAATAATGTTGTATGTAATAAATACAGTATCATGCCTTAATTTGGAAAAGAGTTACTCTTCAATAAATAGTGTTAAGATAATTAGATAACTTTTTAGAAGAAGAAAATAAATAAATAAAGCAAATAAAACTTCTAATGGCTTAAAGAGTGAACTGTTAAAAAGCCTCAGGGGGCCAGTGCTGTGGCATAGCACATAAAGCCACTGCTTACAGTGTCAGCATCTCGTATGGGAGCCGGTTCAAATCCCAGCTGCTCCACTTCTGATCCAGCTCTCTACCATGACCTAGGAAATCAGTAGAAGATGGCCCAGGTCCTTAGGCCCCTGCAGCCTCATGGGAGACCCAGAAGAAGCTCCTGGCTCCTGGATCCTATCTCCTGGCTTCAAATCAGCTCAGCGCCGGCCATTGCAGCCATCTGGAGAGAGAACCAGCAAATAGAAGACTTCTCTTCCTCTCTCTCTCTCTCTCTCTCTCTCTCTCTCTCTCTCTCTCTGCCTTTGCCTCTCTGTAACTCTGCCTTTCAAATAAGTAAAATAAATCTTTTTTAAAAAATGAGAAGAAAATATATGTAGTATTTATCAGATCGTGAGATGTGAGATGACTTTAACATTATTTATTTGAGATATAGACAGAGACAGATGAACAGAGGAAGTGGGGGAAGAGCTGATTCACTCCCAAAATGCCTGCAATGGCTAGGCCAGGGCTGAAGCCAGGAGCCCAGTGTGGTTTCCACATGGGTGGCAAGAGCCCAGTTGTTCGACTCATCTCTGTTGCCTCCCAGGGTCTACACTGGCAGTAAGCTGAAGTCAGGTGCTATAGCCAGGTATCAGATCTAGGTACTCTTGTGGGATGTAAGCACCCCAACTGGCATCCTAGCCAGCAGGCCAAATGCCCACTTACTAGACTGACTTTTAAGGAACTAATGAAAGAATCAAAATTTTTAAATGGCAATAAAATTGGTCATACAATAGCAAACTTTTCTATATTTAAAGCAACACCTTCTTAAATGGCAACCATATACTGGGAGCTACTATTTCACACAAAGTATGATGTTTAATACATGACCTCTCAACATGTAAAAAAAATGCTAGCATGTTATAAAATAGGCAAGACAACAATTATTCAAAAAAGAAAAAATGCAAATGACCATTAGGTATATTTTAAAAATTAACTTCAATCATGATTTAAAAAGAACCAAACTTTGTCAGTAAAAAAAAAAAAAAAAAAAAAAAAAAAAACAATTTTTTTTATTGGAATCCCTATCGATTCCTGAAGTATGCCCAGCCATTGGGCTCCTAACCCTTAGAATAAGAAGTAACACACATGAATGCTAATACCCAGGTGCAAATTCCCTTCTAGAAGTTTATTTAAAGAAAATAATTAGAGATTTGCCCAAATATTTATGTAGAAAGATACTCACTGAAGTTTAATTATTTAGTGAGGAAATTCACAAACCTTTGTATTACATTGCAAATATTCTCAAATTTTTAAATATTTTACGTGAAGATATATGCAAATATTCCCCAGTTTCTGAATGTATTCTATTTCACATTTTGGATGGTAAAGAGTCACATAGTGAGGGAATACCAGCATATTTGTGTGTGAATTTATTTTACAAAGAGAACAAGTATTATATACACTTCCTTAATTTCTTTTTAAATTTAAGAATATTCTTGCAGGGGCCAGCGCTGTGGCATAGCGGGTAAAGCCACCGCCTTCAGTGCCAGCATCCCATGTGGGTGCTGGTTCAAGTCCCGGCTACTCCACTTCCATTCTAGCTCTCTGCTACGGTCTGGGAATGTAGTAGAAGATGGCCTAAGTGCTTGGGCCCCTGCACCCACATGGGAGATATGGAAGCAGCTCCTGTCTCCTGGCTTCGGATGGGCCCAGCTCTGGCCATTGCGGCCATCTGGGGAGTGAACCAGGGGATGGAAGACCTCTCTCTTTCTCTCCCCATCTCTCTCTCTCTCTCTTCTTTTGCCTCTCTGTAACTCTGCCTTTCAAATAAGTAAATAAATCTTTAAAGTATATATATATGTATATATATATATATATATATATACTTGAACTCAGCCATCAACGTTTTTATCCCATATCTACTAAGTAGAAGGAATCCAATGCCAAGCAAATGTGAGGCCATAGTGTGCCATCATGGAATCATGGCAATAAATAAGTCAGCTAACAAATGCAGAACTTCAGATTCTGCACTTTAAATTCACCCACAGGATAAGAAGGCAGTTCTGTGCAGTCTCATACAGGGGAAACTGATCCCAAGTTGGGGGATTGAAGAAGGCTTCCTTAAGGAGCTGGAATCTGAAATACTAGTAGAACGTAAGTAAGTGAAAGTGGTGAGAAGGAAAAGAGAGGAAATGCCAGTGTGAACGCCCTTTGGCAGGATGGAGCAAGGAACATCCAGGAACTGGAAGTGACTGCTCTGACTTGGAGAATGGAAGGAAGTTTGGGAAGAGGTAGGAGTCAGACGATGTCAAGGATTTGGGTCTTTGTTCCTTATCCTAAGCACAACAGATGTGGTAACTGGAGCTTGAACAAACTTCTCAGAGATGGCAGATAGACACAGAAACATGACTTAGACCAGAGACAATGGTATGTTGGACTGAGGTGATGACTGAACCAATGTGGTACACGTAGCACTCTGAGAGAGATTTTGGAGGTGATATCAACAGGTTCAAATAGGATACAGGGATGGCGTAGGGAGAAGAACACTGTCTAATCTCAGGCTTGAGCACCTGGGTGCAAAGTACTGCTGATCGCAAAGATGGGGAAGCACCAAGCCAAGGGAAGAGCATAAACTCGGTCAAACTGTAAGTTTCCATGTACAGACACTGCCTATTCTGTACTAACCTATTCAGACCAGCTCTCCTCCTAGTCCAGCCAAGTAATGGGAATCAACAGGGTGCTTTTCTAAAGGAGATTCACACCTCGCTTGCAATGTCTCTTCTAGTACCCCATGGGTATTTCTGGGCCTCACACATACCTGGCCAGACCTTAAAGCCTACCCAATTATTATTAAGCCTGAAAAGCCCCTCCTGTCAGCTACTATTTGCCTTTAAATGAGTTTAAAAACCAGATAACTTGGACAGTCCTGCACCTTTTTGGATAGGCCCTCACAGAGGATTTAAAGGACCTATCTCTTGAGTGGGGTGCAAAAATAATCCAGAATGTAGATGGTTTATTAGTCTGCTTCCCTCCCCAACCTGAGACTCTTGTGCATTAGCTAACATCCTTAACTTCCCAGTAGATTGTAGCTTCCCAGGCATCCAGGGAAAAAACATAGCTAGTCCACCAGAAAGTTAATTATTTAACCCTTGTCCTCATCCCTGGGGAGGGAAGACCAGCCCCAGAGAGGATACAGGCCATGCAGCAAATTCCAACTTCTGCAACCTTAAGACAGTCCCAGAATTTCTCTAACAGGTTTCGAATTCCTAGATACAGGGAAATAGCAAATATCCTAAATCAGGCTCCCAACAGCAAGCCAAACTAGAGCCCCTCCCTTTGGAAAACAAAACAAAACAAAACACAGCCTTCACCCACAAGAAAGCTGCCATGACCGGGGCCCCCACAATAAGATTGTTACACCTAGTCCTTCAAAACAGGCAGGCCCCACCCCTGCTAGCTACTGCCCAAGAAAGGGCCCCACAAAAATATTTTTGGGGTCAAACTAGATGAGTAAAAAATCATGTTCATGTTTTCCTGGATGAGGCCAGACAACACTAGGACCAGGATAAACAAGTCTAGAATATGGTCATGGAAACCCTGGCCTCTCCTTGGTGACAGAGCTTCCATACTCTTGTTTCTCCGTAGACTATTGTGCTTTGATGCCCTTGTTTGTTTTGTCTCCAACAGAAGACAAGCCATCCAGCTCCAGGTGTTTGTGAGACAGGGATTCCAGCCTACCCCATCAGACAAGACGGTCAGGCCTCTGGACGGAGCAGGACAATCTTTTCTGAAGCCACCCTCAAACACCGTAGGATAGATAGCAAGAGAATAATACCCATAACCAGCTCTATGCCTATTTGGCAGCTCTGCAGAAACTACAGAAGATGGACCTTCATCCATCCTACCCCTATAAGATTATGGGTATCCTCTTGATGGGGGAAGTTAGCAACTAGCCTATGTGTGTGAGAGGGGCCTACGAAAATGAAGCATCTGCCAAAGCTCACCTGGGAAGCAGCCCAGTATTTCACACTTCAAAGTCCTGCCCAGACAACAATAGCTCAACAGGTGGTCTCAGCTCCCCACCCCTCCCAGGAAAGCTCCTCAGCACCACATGGGTTACCTGCTCTGATAACACTGAGCAATAATACCTTTACATACTTCTTCCAAGGCAGGCACCCTAGAGGAGTCTCCTCTGTCGCCAGCCAGGTGGGCTTCCCAGTCTGATAGCACTTCATGGTGAAAGCTTGGGAGGAATCTCACCTAATTCATGCTCAGAAAACCCTTTGTCCTGGAGGAGGAGGGGAAGGAGAAACTGCAGGAAGAACTAGACCCCTTTCCATGATAAGCCTCAGCCTGAATACAGACTGCACGCTCAGCACTCAGCTCTCTGCTGAGCCACCTGCTTGGCCTGCCAGGTGTACGTTCTCCATTGAGCCATGTGGCCTTGCTTTCCCCAGTCTGAGTGACTGGGCGCTCTCTTTCAGATTCTATCCCATCCATTCTGATGGATGCCTTACCTTGCTGCCTCACTTTAAAAAAAAAAAAAAAAACTCAATCCATGTCTCCCACATGAGTGTCAGGAACCCACAAACTTGAGGCATCACTTGCTGCCTGGCAGAACGTACATCAGCAGGAGCTCGAATTGGAAGTGGAGCAGGACTCCAGGCAGGCACTCTGATACAGGATGAGCATCTCAAGCAACATCTTAACCACTGTGCCAAATGCCTGCCCATTTATTTAAAATTCAAAATCAGAGGCTCAGCTCTTACCCACAGTTGATCTGTGGCCAAGAGTTTTGGCATCCTTCAAGCAGAAGTTTAATGTTTCAGTCAGAATTAGGTGAGTTGAATCAATTAAGATGTCTATGGTTGGGGCTGGCCCTGTGGCATAGCAGGTAAAGACACCACCTGCCATGCCAGCATCCCATATGGGTGCCGGTTCAAGACCTGGCTACACCACTTCTCATCCAGCTCTCCCCTATGGCCTGGGAAAGCAGTAGAAGATGGCCCATGGCGAGGGCCTTTAATTTCTGCTATTTATTGATAATTCTTTACAATTAAGGTATGAACAAGATTAATTCTTTGGCCTCAAGTTGATGTGGTTGGTCTGGCACTTACAGACTATATCCTTGCCATCATCTCCTCTTTTTTAAAAAGATTTATTTATTTATTTGAAAGGAAAAGTTACAAAGAGGCAGAGGCAAAGGGAGAGAGAGAGAGAGAGAGAGAGAGAGAGAGAGAAGTCTTCTATCCGCTGGTTCACTCCCGAAATGGCCGCAATGGCCAGAGCTAAGCTGATCCACAGCCAGATGCCAGGAACTTCCTCCAGGTCTCCAGTGTGGGCACAGGGGCCCAAGAACTTGGGGCACTTTCCACTACTTTCTCAGGCCATCAGCAGGGACCTAGATTGGAAGTGGAGCAACTGGGACTTGAACCGGTGCCACAGGCAGAGGCTTAATCTGCCGCACCACAGTGCAGTCCCCAAGGCTTAACCCACTGTGTCACAATGCTGGTCCTTCATGAGAAACTGTTTAAATTAGTTGCTGAGTTCTTTAGACTTCATGTCCTATGATAAATTTAGTTGTCTGGTATGATTATGTATTCAAGATTCAATCACACATTTCCTGCCTCACATAAACTGATGTGTCTATTTGAAAGGCATAGTGACAGAGAGGGAGAGACAGATAGATCTTCCATCCTCTGGTTTATTCCTGCTCCGCGATCTCAATTTTTAGGATTTATCCAAAGAAACAGTGCATGGTGAGTCAGAGAATCAGGCTGAGCCAAGCCAGATCCAGGAGCCAGGAACTCCAACCGTATCTCCCATGTGGGAGGCAGGGACCTAAGCACTTGGGCCAGCACCTGCTGCCTCCCAGGGTGTGCATTAGCAGGAAGCTGAATTCGAAGCAGAGGAGCTGGGATTGAGCCAGGCACTCTGCTGTGGGTGCTAGCAGCCCAAGCCGCTGTGTAACCTGATGTGGCCCATCAGCACCTGCTTCACATAGTTTTTCAGAAGTATTTTCAACAAACATTTTAAAGACCACACACACACACACACTCAGTGAGAGAAAGCAGAATATTAGATATTCAACAAATTTAACAATAGTTGCCGCTGTGTATCTGAATATGTATTTGCAGGCTTTTCTGGATGTCTACTCTTTTTCCAATGAGCTCATACTCTGTGTGTCATCAGCGGGGAAAGTGAAGGTTAAAGACACGTCGTTCTTCCCTCGATCGATGAAGCAAAGGGCAGAACAGCACAGCAGAGAAGGTGAGAGAGCCAGCCCCAGAGTGCCTGCGTGCACCCTTGCCACCGGCACTTACGACTGCATGCATGCTCCCGTCTACGGAAGAGGATCCACAGCTACTCCATAAGGCCTGGACAGGATGAGAGGAAGCAACTAAATAATTAAATACTAAGGACACAATTAAAATGCTACGCTCTGCATTTGGCAACAGTCAGGACTCAAAACTTCGAACTGTTGTTGGAAAAAAATCCTATACTAATTTTTTTTTAATTCTCAAATCCCCAGTGCTGGCAAGAATGAGGTAAAGCAGGTAGTTGAATTCGCTGTGGTAGACGGGGAAGCTGGTGCTGTCTTCCTGGAAAGTCACAGTGCAGGGTGTTCGTGCTCTCTGCTCCGCGATCTCAATTTTTAGGATTTATCCAAAGAAACAGTGCATGGTGAGTCAGAGAATCATGTTATCAGGATTTGAATGAAGTCTTATATATACTGGTGAAAAACTGAAAATATTCTAAATACCCGATGCTGAAAGAATATCATGGGGCCAGTGCTGTGGTTAAAGCCCTGATCTGAAGTGCCCTTGTGAGTGCCGGTTCTAGTCCTCTTCCAACATATCTCTCTGCTATTGCCTAGGAAAGCAGTAGAATACGGCCCAAGTCCTTGGGCTCCTGCACCTGTGTGGGAGAACCAGAAGAAACTCCTAACTCCTGGCTTTGAATGGGTGCAGTTCTCGCCATTACAGCCATCTGGGGAGTGAACCAGCGGATGGAAGACCTCTGTCTGTGCTCTACCTCTCTCTGCAACTCTGTCTTTCAAATAAATAAAATAAATCTTTAAACAATTTAAAAAAGAATTACTACAAAAATTTCACTAAAACTAAGATGGGGATGAACTCTCATAAAGCAGCTTTAAAAGTGACTTTAAATGGGCCATCAAAGAAGGAAGTACCTTTCTCTGAAGGGAGGAGAGAACTTCCACTTTGACTATGACCCTGTCGGAATAAGATCAAAGTCGGCGAACCCTAAAGGCTTCCATAGCTTCGGCAACTCATGACTAGAGCCTAGGGAGATTCCTGACGCCATAAACAAGAGTGTCAAATTGTTAAATCAACATCAGGAGTCACTGTGTACTTATGTCTCATGTGGGATCTGTCCTTAATGTGTTGTCCAATGTGAAGTAGTGCTATGACTAGTACTGAAACAGTATTTTACACTTTGTGTTTCTGTGTGGGTGCAAACTGATGAAATCTTTACTTAGAATATACTGAATCGATGTTCTATATATAAAGATAATTGAAAATGAGAAAAAAAAACTTAGTGTTAAATTGGAAATTGCATAGAAAATTCATCAATTTTTAAAAAGAAATATCATCTAGGATCTCTGTCCTTAATGTGCTGTACATTGTGATTTAATGCTATAACTAGTACTCCAACAGTATTTTTCACTTTGTGTTGCTATGTGGGGGCAAACTGTTGAAATCTTTACGTAATATATACTCAACTGATCTTCTGTATATAAAGAGAATTGAAAAGGAATCTTGATGTGAATGAAAGGGGAGAGGGAGCGGGAAAGGGGAGGGTCGCAGGTGGGAGGGAAGTTATGGGGGAGAAGCCATTGTAATCCATAAGCTGTACTTTGGAAATTTATATTCATTAAATAAAAACTTTTTTAAAAAAGCTAATATTAAAGCCCAAATAATTTAAAAATAATTTTACAATGCTAAAAAGTATGATTTTAAGGGTATATAGCTCAATAAATAGTGTAAAATTAACAGGTGGTAGGAATAGAAGTAATTTTGAAAGCAGTTTTTGTTTATTTTCTCAGTTTTTTACAGTGTGTATAGCCTAGCTTATGGCCAGCGTAACATTTTTTAAACCTTGAGATATTTCCAAAAAAATAAAATTTCCTTTGTACACTACATTGATCTTTGGCGAGAAAAAGAGAAAAATGTTCATTGAAGAGAAGTGTATGAGGGCGTCTTCAAAAAGTTCATGGAATGCAGATCACAAAAACACGGAATGGATTTCCTCCTAGTCTTCCACCAAAATAAACTTGGGTTCTAATTCCACTTTTCCACCACCAGTTTGGAGATTTCAGCTTGCTCTTCTCAGAGCAGTCTCAGAAAAGGTGGTCCCACAGACTGCCGCCCCTCTTCCAGGAGAAGAGCAAACCTTAGCCTGCCCGGGCAGGGGTGCCCCCGGCAGCTGTGTGAGCGCAGGAGCAACCTTTCGTCCGCCGCGGGTCTCCAGGCGCAGCTTCCCCAGCCGGGTCCACCGCGCTGCGAAGAGGCGGGCGCTGCTTCTCCCCGGAATTGCCGGAGCGACGCGGAGGAGCAGGTGGAGCAGGTGTCCCGGCGGGCGCGGCGGACAGCGCCGCCGCCGAGGACAGGGAGCGCGCTGGGCGCCGGGTTTGCCCCCCAGCTCCTCAGTCCTGCCTGTTGCCCGGCTGGGTGCCCATCCCACAATTAGGCCGCCGGAGCCCGAGTTTCTACTACAACATGAGGCTGTGATCTCCACCTCGTAGCACCACGAGCAGGGCTTCTCTCGGACAGCACAGACTGGCACGGCTGTTGCCAGCGGGAAAAGGTTGAAATATTTTAGTGCAAGGTGCTGAGAGCCATCCCCAAGCTCGCCCGGTGGTCCCCAGGCCGCCTATCTGCGGGTCCCTGCCCAGCGCTGTTGCAGGAGGGACCTCTGAATCACAGATCAAAGAGCCCTATGAACTGCTCAGCATTTTCATCATGATCCCTGGCAGTGGGAAACAAGAATGCTGAGATGGTGGACTGGGGAGATTTGAAGATGTTGTTCAAGAAGGATAAATTCATGGTAACCTACCTGGTAAATAGAATATTGCTCTGCCTTGGGACCTGGGTGCTGCCCCTAAAAAGGTAAAGAAACCTTGAGAAGAGGGTTAAAGACTGGTGCAGGTTGTCACGCCAAAGCAGCTCCTTAGTCCTATGAGCCCTGCCTACCCAAGTTCAGAGCAGCAGCCAAGTACAGCCACTCTTTAAGCTCCATTATGAAATCCCCAGCTGTGGTCCTCCTTAGCTTTGATACTTGCACATGTAGAACAGTGCCGGGTTTCCTACAATAAAAATGATTTCTTGAAGATAAAGTACATGACCTGAGATTTTAATAGATCATTGGAGAGTTTTTGACACTAATAAAGTTTAAGAGCTGAACTTCTGCCCCATCTTCTTTCCGGGCTGGGCTGCCAACCCCTCAGAAAACAGGCGCTAAGGAAAAATGCCTTAATTTATGATTCTGGTCTATTCTGAGGACATTTCCTCCATTCCTCAGACAAGACAGGTCGAGGACAATCTGCTTAGAGACAGGTCATGGGAAATCATGAATGCTAATTCTGCGTATCATCTCTCCTTCATAATGGACTACCAACATTCTTGCCTCTTCCCTTCAAAGTTTTTGCGTGGGGGAGAGAGGTGGTCCTTATAGGAGAGAATATTGAGATCCGGATGCTGAGCATTCAATACAAACTCACACATTTATTAAGAAAAAAATCTATATTTTTCTAGAACTACCCACATCATTGGCAGTGAAGGCCATAAACTTACACAAGAATAACTTGATTCTTTGGTCCTGAATAATGTGTTACAAGGAATCACATGTGATATTAACCTAGAGTGGTTTCCAGGGGCATTGGTGTGAGAGTTCCATGAATCTGTGAGCATTTAAATTGGAAAGAATTCAGATGTTTTTCACACGTGCAAAATTTCCTGTTAAAAATGTGACTGTCTTCACTTCACACTGTATGTTCTGTTCATTCTGAGTCCTTCTAAAGTCTTGGGAGGAAAAAAGAAAAACCCCAAATCTTGTGTCCATATACTTATTTTTTGAATTCTTTTTTTGGCACTTAGCTTGTACACCTGTTGTACCAATTTGGAAACCAAATACTCAAAAGGCTCCAGTACCCTTAATGACAATTTTAGGAACTATTATTTTTCGAGTTTGGGTTTTTTTTTTTTTCTTTTTCAGGCATCAGAAATACTTCTGAACTTCATGACCACACTTTGAATGAGGGCACGTGCACGTTCACAGGTGTTCTGTCTGTGACAAAGGACAAATCACGCCTTCCAAAAGGCTCATCTGCTAGCTTTTTCTGATGACTTCTATTTCAAGGTCTTTTCTTTCTAATTAGCCTCCCCAAATGGACTGTTTAATGCATAACTAATCTTGAACTTGCTCTTTTCTCTGACTGAAAAGAAAATTGCACTTCATTTCGTTGAACTATGGTGCTTGTGCTGCACATTTATCAACGAGTGATATTTTAGAATTCTAGATGGCAGCTGTTCAGAGTTTCCTCATTGCAATATTAGATTGGGAATCACTAATGGCAAATACATAAACCCTCTTTAATATGCAGCCTAATCAAAATTGTTCCAAATATTTAGCTTCTTAAATTCAAATTATTTTCCAAAGTATGTGAGTCTAATGAAACATTCTTTTTTGGGGTCTAGCAGACAGTTGAAAGCATTTGCAGCATTTATCACATGGCCACATGTTATTGGTAACAATGTAAATCAGTGCATTGATAGCATTGCTTCCGGATCACCTTAATCTTAGCCATATTATTTTCAACAGTAAGTCAAATACTTCAACAATTTCTGACCTGAAAGAAATGACTGTTCTTTGTTTTGCATTGTTTCACTGAAGACATTTTTCACAGCTTCCCTTTGTTCTTCTACTGAAAGCAAAGATGTGCAACAAACTAAGTACACGCAAGTTGAAATACAATGGCTCCAGAATTCACAACAGGATTCCTTTCAATGGTTGATACCACACCTACTAAGGCCACAAACAAGAATCTTCTAGGTCTCTGCATGCAGACAGAGCACCCTGGAAGCAAGCAGATCTCTGGTGATCTAGGGGAAGAAGCCCCCAGTGGCCCAAGGACCCAGGGTTCTTGAGCTTGGCCTGAGCTAGAGTGCTTGCGTTGGAAACGTTTCCCTAACGTCTCTTTCTAAGAATGACAGTCCTGATCTTTATATAGTAATCCTGAATTGAGCAGACAGCAGGAACAAACAGTCAAAAACCCTAGGTTTAGGAGTGAAGAGTTATAAAGTAAGGAAATACAAATTAGAATGAGTCACAAAATCAAAGAGTGAATAAAGCTATGAAAATTCGCACGTGCTGTGGGGGTCAGAGCTGACGCACCTTGTACCCGCCTGTTCAGCTGTGCAGGAGCTGGGGCTGCTTTCTCCTGATTTCCAGTCCCCTGGGGGGATTTCAGATAAGCACTAGGAGAGGTGATCCTGATACCAGACTGATAACATGACTTGTGCCAGAGAACTCTGAGTGCTCATTGTTTGCCTGGGGCCGGATGCCTGCCAGGTGGTTAAAGGGTAAATGGCCATGTTTTGGGAAGACACTGCGTTGAGGAAGAAGATGCCAGGGTAACATGGGAGGCAGCCAAAGTGATCAACAAACGCTCACATCATGGAGATTCCCAACAACGGGTATCCCAGAGCACTCAGGAAAACGCTCCAGGACGTAGTCAGTCCTCAGTGCATAGCAGGAGTTTCTTCCTGGCCTCCCACTCGGGTGTGTTTTTAACATTTTGCCATATGTGTTTCATATGTAAATAGTATAGTTACATACACATACTAGTTTTTGAAAGGAGGGGGTGGATATATTAATGTCACATAACAAGAGATTCATGATAAAGGTCCTAAAATGAAAAAAGACAATATAAAGGGTATAATTCTGTGAAGACAACTCTTACAAATATCTATATACTAAATCATTTGCTATCTACACTTTTTTTTAACTATATATGTGTATAAACTATCATATATGTGAGAAACCATGATGTATTTGTCTTCCTGTGTCTGGATTATTTCATTTAGCATAATAATCTTCAGTTCTATCCATGTTGTGGGACATCAAGGTTGATTCTGTCTCTTTGCTATTGTGAATAGGGCTGAAATAAGTATGAGAGTACAGTAATCCATTTCATGTGCTGATTTCATTTCCTGTGGATATAGTCCCAGAATTGAATAGACGGGTCATATAGTAGATCTATTTTTACTATCTTGTGGAATCTTCATACTGTTTTCCATAATGGCTCTACTAATTTACATTCTCACCAGCAATGTATTAGGATTCCCTTTTCTCCATATCCTCCCAAGTATTTGATATTTTTTGACTTTTTGATAATTGCCACTCTGACTGAAGTGAGATGATACCTCATTGTGGTTTTTATTTGCATTTCCCTGAAGGCTAGAGAAACCGAGCATTTTTTCATGTGTTTGTTGGCCATTTGAATTTCTTCTTTTGAAAAATGCCTATTCAGATCCTTTGCCCATTTCTTAATTAAATTGTTTGTTTTGTTATTGATTTCTTGAGCTCCTTACATACTCTGGTTATTAATCTTTTATCAGTTGCCTAGTTTGTAAATATTTTCTCCCATTCTACTTGTTCTCTCTTCACTCTGTTGATTGTGTCCTTTGCTTTGTAGAAGTTTCTTAGTTGATATATTTTTGCTTTTCTTGCCTGTGATTTGGGGGGTCTTATCAAAAACCATCATTGCCTAAGCAAATGTCTAGAAATGTTTCCATTCTACTGTCTTTTCCTCTAGCAGAACCCTAGTTTCAGGTCTTACATTCAGACCCGTGATCCATTTCAGGTTTAAGGTAAGGTGCTAGTTTTGAATTTCTGCATGTGCAAATCCAATTTTCCCAGCACCGTTTATTGAAGAGATTGTCCTTTCTCCAGGGAGTGTTTTAGCACCATGGTCAAATATAAGTCAGTTGTAGATGTATGGATTTATTTTGGGGGTTTATATTCTGCCCACTGATCTATGTGTCTATATTTATACCAGACTGTGTGTCTATTTTTATACCGTTATGGTTACAAGAGCCCAGTAGTATGTCTTAACATTTTATATTCTGATGCTCCCAACTTTCTTTTTATTGTTCAAGTATACTTTGGCTATGTGGGTCTTTTGTATTTTCATGTGAATTTTAGATTTTTTTCTAATTCTATGAAAAATATTATTGGTATTTACATGGGGATTGGATTGAATCTGTAAATCACTTTGGGTAGTAGGCACATTTTAATATCTTCCAATCCACAAACACAGGTTGTCTTTCCAGTTCTTCATGTCCTCCTCAATTTGCTTCACCCATGATTTATAGGTTTAATTGTACAGGTCTTTTACTTGGCGAGTTAAATTTAGTCCTATTGTATTTATTTGTTCATTTAGTATTTTTTGGAATGGAATTTTTAAAATTTCTTTTTCAGATAATTGCTAGTGATCAATAGCAATGCTGCTGGTTTTTGCACATTGACTACACATCTTGCAACTTTGCTAAATCTGTTCATTAATCATAGCAAATTTTTGGTGGAGTGTTTGGGGCTTTCCAGATATGTGATCATGTGATTTGCCGACAGTGACAATTTGATTTTCTTCTTTCAGTTTTGGGCATTGTTTATTTCTTCGTCTAATTGCTCTGGCTAGGACCCCCAGTACCATGCTGAATAAAAGTGGGCATCTTAGAAAAGCTTCATCTTTCTTCCAGTCATTATGCTATTAGCTGTTGGCTTGATACATAAGTCTTTATTATATTGAGATACATTTCTTCCATACCTAATCTGTTCAGTCTTCATCATGAGGGATGTTGAATTTTATCAAATACCTTTTCTGCATCTATTGAAATGATTATCTGATTTTTGTGTCCTTCATTCTGTTGATATGATGTGGCATATTTATGGATTTGCAAAGGTTAAATCACACTTGCATTACAGGAATGAATCCAACTTGATCATTATGAATAATCTTTTTAAGGCGCTGTTGGATTCAATGTACTAGTACATGAGGATTTTTGCATCTGGCTGTAGCCTAAATTTTTTTTGTTGTGTCTTTGTTTTTGCTCTCAAGGTGATGCTAGCCTCAAAGAATGAATTCCCTCCTTTCTATTTTTTGGAATAACTTAAGAAGTATATGTGCTAATTCTTCTTTAAATATATGTTAGAATTTAGCAGTAAAGCCAACTGATCTTGAGTTTTTCTTTACCGAGAAATAGCTTATTACTGATTCAAATATTATTGGTCTGCTTAGATTTTCCATTTCCTCACAATACAATCTAGGAAAGGTGTGTGTGTCCAGGAATTTGTCAATTTTCCTAAGTTACAACATTCACTGTCTTATAACTGTTCATAGTAATCTCTACTAATCCTTTGTATTTCTGTGATGTCAGTTGTCATGTCTCCCTCTTCATCTCTGATTTTATATATTTGAATCTTCTCTTTTATTCTTACTCTAGCTAAGGGTTTGTCAATTTTGCTTACCTTTTTGAAAGAATCAGCTCTTCATTTTATTTTTTTAATTTTTGTACTCATGTATACTCTGAGTTTTATTGTTTCTTCCTTCCTACTAATTTTGGAATAGATCTGCTCTTGCTTTTCTAGTTCCTTAAGGTGCAATAAGTTAATTACTGGAGGTCTTTCTGCTTTTCAGATACAGGCAATAGTGGCTTTAAGCTTCCTTATTTTTTTTTTTCTTTTTAACAGGCAGAGTTAGACAGAGAGAGAGAGAAAGGTCTTCCTTCTGTTGGTTCACCCCCCAAATGGCCGCTAGGGCCGGTGCGCTGTGGCCGATCTGAAACCAGGAGCCAGGTGCTTCCTCCTGGTCTCCTACATGGGTGCAAGGCTCAAGCACCTGGGCCATCCTCCACTGCCTTCCTGGGCCACAGTAGAGAGCTGAACCGGAAGAAGAGCAACCAGGACAGAATCTGGCACCCCAACCAGGACTAGAACCCAGGGTGCCGGCATCGCAGGCAGAGAATTAGCCAAGTGTGCCGCGGTGCCGGCCTAAACTTCCTTCTTAGTAATGTTTTCACTCTAATACATAGTCTTTAAAAAAAATTTATTTATTTATTTGAAAGGCAAAGTTACAGAGAGGCAGAGATAGAGAGAGAGAGAGGTCTTCCATTCACTAGTTCACTCCCCAAATGACTGCAGTGGTCCGAGCTGGGCCAATCTGAACCCAGGAGCCTGGAGCTTCCTCCAGGTCTCCTACACTGGTTCATGGGCCCAAGGACTTGGGCCTTCTTCCACTGCTTCCCCAAGCCTTAGCAGAGAGCTGGGTTGGAAGTGGAGCAGCCAGGACTTGAACCAGCGCCCATATGGGGTGTCAGAGCTGCAGGTGGCGGCTTTACCCACTATGCCACAGCACTGGCCCCAGTACATAAGCTTTTGAAATTGTGTCTCCATTTCCACTCATTTCAAGAAATGTTTTAATATTCCCATTAATTTATTCCTTCATCCATTGATTGCTAAGAAATAAAATGCTTAATTTCCATGTATTTATGTAGTTTCTAAAGTTTTTCTTATTATTGATTTCTAGTTTTATTGCATACTGATCATAAAAGGTAATTGATATTATATCTCTTTTTTAATAGCTTTGAGACTTTTTAAATTTAACAAATGCATTTTTTCATAAATACAACTTTAGGAATACACTGGTTCTTTCCCCCATACCCTCCCCCCACCACAATTCCCATCCTACCTCCCTCTCCCTCTCCCATCTCCTTCTTCATTATGGTTCATTTTTAGTTTCACTTCATATACAGAGGACTAACTCCATGCTAAGCATAGACTTCAACATTTTGCACCCATGCAAACACACAGCATACAGAGTACAGTTTAGGAACAAAATTTGCAGTTTATTCTCATAGTAAAACTCATTAGGGACAGAGGTCCTATATGGGGAGTAAGTGCACAGTGACTTCTGTTGTTCCTTTAGCAATTAACACTCTTATTCATGATGTCAGTGATCACCCTAGGCTCTTGCCATGGGCTGCCAAGGCTATGGAAGCCTTCTGTGACCATAGACTCCATCGGTATTTGGACACGACCATAAGCAAAGTGGATGTTCTCTCCTCCCTTCAGAGGAGAAACTTGTTTTGTGACCTATCATATGATCTATCCTGGAGAACAGTCCATGTGCTGCTGAGAAGAATGCATATCCTGTAACTGTTGGATGAAATGTTCCATAGATATCTCCTGGGTCAATTGATCCAGGATGCAATTTAACACTAGTTTCTTGCCTGATTTTCTGCCTAGATAATCTATCCATTTCTGAAAATGATGGGTTAAAGTCCCCTGTTATTATTGTATTGCAGTCTATCTCTCCCTTTAGGTCTACTAATATTTTCTTTATGTATTGGGCTCCTTTGACATTGGGTGCATTTATACTTATTTATTTATTTATTTATTAGAGTATTATTTCATCTTGCTGTACTAAACTCTTTATCATTATATAATGACTCTTCTTGTCTCGTTTTACTGCTTTTGATTTAAATTATATTTTATCTTCTAGAAGTTTGCATACTCCCAAGAGTAACTTACTTTTGGATAGTGTATTCTATTCTTTCACTTTTAGTCTATGTGTGTCCCAGGAGGCAAAGTCCATTTCCTATCATCTGAATAGAGTTGATTCTTCCCCTTCAGTCATTCTATGTCCCTTTAATTGGAGACTTTAATCCATTTACATTTAAGGCAATTACTAATCCCATTTCAATAGTTTGTTGTTTTAGTGCAGGTCTGTCTTCATTTCTCCTTCTCTTAAATCTCCCTGTGGCTGAGTGATTTCCTCTGGTACTGTGCTTTGATTCCTTGCTTTGTATGCATGGCAGGCCTAGTACAGATTTTTGTTTTTTGGTAAACATGAGGCTTGCAAAAATTATTTTCATTGTAATGAGATATTCTGAAATGATGGTAATTTTGAATTGATTATAAAGCTAGGAAAAGAAACAAGAGAGAGAGATTAGAAATACTAATTCTACACTTGCACTCTATTCCTCCATGCTTTTTGGGTTTTGAGGATCTCATTTAACCTCTTTCAATATTTCATGTCTCTTAAATTAAAGTTATTATTTCAATTGTCTTATTATCACACTAAAGATATGTATATTTTACATACCATGTTTAAAATACTTTTTACCAGTGAGGTTTCTATCTTCTGACTTACTAATGTTTCTTTCGCCCTGAGGAACTCTCTTCAGCATTTCTTGTAAGATGAATCTGGTGAGGATAAATTCTCCAGCTGCTGTCTGGAGACGTCTCTATCTGTCCTTCATATCTGAAAGATAATGTTTCCGGGTGCACCATTCCTGGGTGATTCTTTAAAGGTCTAATCCTACTCCTTCCTGGCCTGTGAGGGTGCTGCTGAGAGTCTACAATCGGACAAACTGGGACTCATATCTTCTTTGTTTCCTTTCTCCTGTAACTTTGAGAACCCTCTCTTTATCTTTAACCTTGGAGGTTAAGCTGGTTGGTTTTTTTTTTTTAATATTTATTTATTTATTTGAAACTCAGAGTTACACAGAGAGAGGAGGAGAGACAGAAAGAGAGAGATAGAGAGAGAGACAGACAGACAGAGAGAGACAGGTCTTTCATCCACTGGTTCACTCTTCAATTGGCCACAATGGCCAGAGCTGAGGGGATCTGAAGCCAGGAGCCGGGAGCTTCTTTCAGGTCTCCCACGTGGGTGCAGGGGCCCAAAGAAATGGGACATCTTCCACTGCTTTTCCAGGCCACAGCAAAGAGCTGGATCAGAAGTGGAGCAGCCAGAACTCAAACTGGAGCCCATATGTGATGCCAGCACTGCAGGCGGTGGCTTTACCCACTACACCATGGAACCAGCCCCTACTATTATGTTTTTACCACTGCTCAGTGTTATTTTCAGTTTAAGAATGTGCTTATTTTAATGAATTTCATCTCAATCAAGTATGATTGTTATTATATGATTTCTCCATACTCTCTTGAAATTCACTGAGTTTTCTTCCTACATGGTTGGGTTCTAGCATCTTATTTTGTTTTTCAGACGAGGTGATGGTTCCCTAGAAGTGTTTGAAGCTGGTTGTCATATGGTATCATCAGAGCACTGAAGTTTAGCTATAGTACTACAGCTGCATTTGTGGCTGTCCATCTGGAAATTCCAACAAGAGTTTATTTTCTCTAAACTTCTAGACATGTGTGCTATTTCAGCACTAGACAGTACCATGCTGTTGGTGTGTTTTCACTGCTTCAGTCCTATAAAACTGCCCAAGCTCAGATTTCTTCCAAATCTGCAGTGATGTGTTGTTCATAATGAACTAGACAGGTGTCTGCAAGAAGTAGTTTATCCCACAAACCCTCTTCTGGGTGGGTCAAGTAGGCTCAATACTACCATGCTAGAACACACCAGAATCCTCAGCCTACCAAGACCAGCTCTTCCTGGGGCTAGGAACAAAGCCCACCTTATGATGATCTGTCTGCTGCTTAGGTGGCCTCATTTGCCTGATGCTGCCAGTGATGCTGATTGGAGTATAAGGCTGATTAACTCTGGCCACAGAATTCTATCTTTGTACCAAAGCAGGTCCAGAGGCTCCATCTACAGTCACTGGCCTGGGGACAAAGACCATCAGGATCTGTTCAGTGTTGGTTTTTACCATCATGGCACTGGGACTCAAAACAGTCCTATTTCCTTCTGACTGCTCAAGCTTGGAGGACAGATGGTTGAAGCCCCTCAGGTGGCCAGGAAAGTCCCGAGTGGGTCATACTTGGGCCTTGCACTCATCAGACCCTGTGAAATCTTGGGGGTGCTCACCAGGCTCATGTGAGGTGGCAGTGGTGCAATCCTCCCATAGGGCACATGCATCACCCGCTGTTGGGGCACAGGAATGGGGACTGTTGGCATCTGTCCAATTTGAGGCTTTAACAGTCAATCACTGAATCCCTAGACACAGTGGTGTGGTTCGTGGCTATCTGCTCAAAGTTGAAGGAGGATCATAAAGACAGCCCCTTGGCCACCCCAACTGGCATGGTTGTTCCTGGATCCACAGTGAGTGGACCCAGTGAAGCCTCGGTGGTGCCTGCCAAGCCCACTTGAGGCTGAAATAAGCTCTTCCCACTGGAGTTCAGGTCTCCAGTTGCTGCTGGGGAAAGTCTAGGGGCTCTGTCTGAGAGCACTGGCATGGCGGCAGAGGCCTTTGGACTGTATTAGGTGCTGGATCTCATGGCAGGGGCTCAGCTCTGAGCTCCAAGGCAAGGGACTAAGCTCCCTCTTGGATCCCAGTCTGTATTATCTGGAGTCTCTCCTCCTTTCTTCTGGAAGTTAGGGAAGGATGGCAGTTAGGGCAGGTGGTCCCCAGGCCGCTGGACTATGAGAACTCCAAATACTCAGTCTACAGATACAAGTCTAGGACCAGGAGCTGAGGAACCACATATAAATCTGAATTGTATCACAGTGGCCCTGTCACTGAGATGCCAGTGTGGGGACTGAACTCCCTCTCCCTCCTCCAGGCAGGAGGTGTCTCTCGCCAGCTGTGGAGATTGGAGTTGAAGGGAGGAGGACATGGGCAACGCTTTCCTGTCTGCCTTCTTCCATGTGAGTTTTCTTCTTACTATTCTAAAACCAGGCACTGTGGTCTCTCCTTGGCTTCCATAGTTCTTGGGAAGGTGTGTCTGTGCATGGATAGCTGTGGGGAGACGGGCAGTGGAGCACCAAACTCAGCCACCCCGATGCTCCTCTTCCTCTCTTATATTCCATTCTGCCACAATCATTTATTGGGTATTTGCAGAAAGTGTGGTACCTTACAAATCTAGGGTGCTTGATGAAACCATTTTATCTGGAATCCCTAGTCACTGGGTTCTGGGATGAATGACAAAGATTCCCGTCATCACAACACATCCCAGCATTCTGCTGGCCACACGTGGTCGGCTTGGCTTTCCATTGGGATAGCTTAGCTAGATGATTGCTCCGAAGCTCCCTGTTAGCCATGAGATGCCGTCATTTGGATTCTAATTCTCTCATATCATTAGGTCAACCTTTGGACACTGCTGGCTTTTCTGTTACGTGACTAAACATCTCTTTACTCCCTCAGAAGATCTGCGGGAAGCGCTCCCTGTGGTTAAGAGTACCGATGTAGAGAGTTCAAGAGTGATGCACTTGGACAAAAGATATAACATTCTTTGTTCTCTATCTTCTGTGTAAAGCTGTCTCTGTCTTGGGCAGCTCAAAGTTCAACCTCCTTCTAGGTGTTATGCTGCCCTCATCCCAAGCTTCCTGTGCTGGCTTCTGCCCATAGAAGGATGCTTATATGTGACACAATGAATGAAATGTCCGTACTGTCCGTGGGGTCCTTGCTGCTCTCTGAAATGTTATAGCTTGTTTGGTTTCACGCCCAGGCAACCATGGCAGAAAGCCCTGAGGTATGGAGAGTTGCTTCTGGTTCCTCGAATTCCAGGCTGGCATTCTAGGCTGACCTGCTGGCTCCTCTCGTGAGGCCAGAGTCAGGACGTCCTCTTTCTAACCCAAGGCCTCTTTTGATCCATGATCTATTTCCTTTTCCATTCTCATCAGGGACATGGTATATTGTAGGATAGGAAACGTGGGGTGATGTGTGAAGCTCAGCCCTCCAGAAACCTCCCTCCAGCCTGTCTACACTGGATGCAGCGCCATGCCCAGTGTGAGGCTGCTTTGAAATCCACGCTAGGAGAAGTGTGCTGCTCTGGACCGTGTTTCTACCACATCTTCCAACAAAGCACGGCCACACCATGGCCAGAGTGCTGGGGTTTCACGTCAGGTGGCTTGTGTTTCTTCTCTGTCCTCTCCCCAGCTCTTCCTTCCAGAGTAGGAAGGACTTGCCCTGTGTTCCTTGGGTGGAAAAGTCCCTCAAAGCATCTACCAGGCCTCCCTACAACATGGTTTATGATAAAATCAGTGACCCAGATGCCCTGGGCTTAGCATTCGCTCTGT
This sequence comes from Sylvilagus floridanus, assembly GCA_949820135.1. Taxonomy (NCBI): domain Eukaryota; kingdom Metazoa; phylum Chordata; class Mammalia; order Lagomorpha; family Leporidae; genus Sylvilagus; species Sylvilagus floridanus. The sequence continues at coordinate 31,319,547 of OX463246.1, read as the reverse complement.
TGAAGACATTTTGGTGAATTTAAGCAATAATTTCCCCCCTTTCAGCAAAGTCTGGATTTCAACATTATGGTCTCACTGTGAATTTTTTAAAATATGGTTTTCCACTGATGGCCAAGAAATGGCTTCTCGGTTCTCACTTCCCCTGAAATGATGAGATCCGTTGATTTAATAAGCACAGAGCCACATAGCAACATAATTTCTGGGAATGAAAAATGTCAGCTTACTGTTTACAAGAATATTATTCCTGTAAGAAGAATGATCTAGATACATCTGTCTTGGGAAAATGGATGCTAGGAAAATAATTTATGCAAGTGTTACCATTGCATCCAGGGCCATCGGTGATAAACCGGTTTGGGTTGAGTGTTGTTGATTTCCCCACTTCAGGATCTCCTGCTGGAACCTGAAGAACAGAAACACAGGGAGTGCAAGGCCTGGAGTGCATCACAGAGAAACTTTGTGCAAGGGGAAGTGACACTTCTTCCTAGGAAACCTGTGGGACTAGTGACATCCATTCTTTCACAGCTTGCTGGTGAGCCAGCACTTCAGCCTTATTTTGCTCTCCTCATGGGTCAATCATCCCTTCCAAAAAAGCAGTCAAGTCATGGGCTATCAGCTCCACCAATTGCATCCTGTTCCTGTGTCTTTGCTCTCCCACCCCACCCCACCCCCAGGCAGAACTCCCTAGGAGTCGGGATTACCCAGAGTAATCAAATTCATGAGGATTAAGTGAGTATCAAAAATCTGTCTCCCTCCGGTCTAGACATTTGAAGTGCCCAGGCTCAGCACCCAGCTCTGCTCCCAACTGCATGTTCCTGGTAATACAGGCTGTGGGGAGCCGCAGCGATGGCTCAAGTCACTCACATGGGAGTCCCAGATTGAGTCTCCGGCTGCCCATTTCAGCCCCACTCAGGTATCTGGGGACTGAATCAATAGATGGGAATTCTCTGTCTCCATCTCTGTCTCTCTTTTTCTCTGTCTGCTTCTCTCTACATTCCTCCCCTAAACTTAAAAAATAAATAAATAAATATGGCACCTTGCTTTTGCATATAGGTGAGGGTACTTCATACAGTTTTTGGAAAATCTGAATTAAAATGAACGTTTATTTAGGCACAAAACATTTTGAAATCCATGCATAGGTTTTCATCATGAAATTTTCCATGAACTTTTGAAGGTTTCTCATGTGCATGGATTTCAGATTTTTTTTTTTTACAACAAAATAAACAACTTAATTTCACCTCCAATGAACTTTCTGAGCCACTCTTATCTGTCCATCAAACAAGGGGATCTTGAGTTGTTACAAGAATGGAAGCACCATATTTAGTTCGGTGCCTCTTACAAAGCAAAAACTGGATCATAATGGCATCTTACTTGGAGAAGAAAAGAGATTATGTGCCATTATCATGCGCTATAATTTGTCTATTCTTTTCCAAAAGACTACTGAGTAGGCACAGCGAAGCTGAGTCTGGCTCTGAGGAGAGGAGAAAAATGGGAGAATGAACACGGAGCAGAAGCCAGGAGACTGCTGTTGTTGCCATGGCGATGCACAGCCCAGCCTGGCCCGGTGAGTGGGAGAAACCACTTCCCTTCTGGACTAGTGAGGCTGAGGACAGAGAAACCTGCGGTGACCAAGTTAACTCTCTGTGGGACAGCGCGAAGCATACCTCTCCAGAACGAACCAATGTTTATTAAGCATCTACTAGCTAGCTGACAATGCATTGGGTCTATCAGAGGACTGATGTGTACAGATTCACAAAGTTAGGGACTAACTTCCCCAGTCAAAGCATAAAGGGAGAGTTTTTTGGAAAAATAAATGTATTTTATTTTATTTATGATTTATGTATTGGGAAGGCAGTGTGACAGAGAGAAAAAGAGAGAGAAGGAGAGGGAGAGAGACAGACAGAGAGAGAGAGAGAGAGAATCTTCCATCTTGTGTACTCCCCAAATGGCCATAGCTGGATCAGGCCAAAGCCAGGGGCCCAAAACTCCATCTGGGTCTCCCTCATGGGTGGCCCAGGCACTTGGGCCATCTTCTGCTGCTTTCCAGCCGCCTTGGCTGAGAGCAGAATTGGAAGTGGAGCAGCGGGGACTTGAACCAGCACTCCAATATGGGATGCTAACACTGCCAGTGGCAGCTTACTTGCTGTGCTACAATGCCAGCCCAAACAGTGAGATTTTAAGAGGAAATAATTTGTTATTTAATGATCCAGCTAGTAAACGGACACAGCCAAGACTTACATCTGGAGCTTTAATTTAGTTCAGTCTAATTTCTTTTCAATGCAAACCGATTTCCACCGGGCTCCAACTCTGCCTGTCAAATGACATGACAGACAAATCATGTCCCTGCGAATAATGCAAACTTAGGCCATCCAGGGCGGTTACCCGAGGCTTTGACATTTGATAGTTTGCCCACTTTAAAAATGTCTCCTAGAAAAATAATTGATGTTAAAACTTTCTTTCCTTCATTTATAAACTGAATGGGCTTTCTGATAACAGCTTAACTCGGTGATTAGGAAATGATCCTAAATGACAGGTTTCAATGTATTTTGCATTAATGTGACAGTGTCACAATTTACTGGCTGTAAAACACTGGCTTTAGAGACAGGCAAAGGTCATGGAATTATCTCCTACATACCTTTTCTTCCAAAATGGAAACACCTTCGAATTTTTAACAATAATCGTATATCACTGATAAATATAATAAATAGTACTGAGAAATTAAAGGTTCCTATAATTCTATTTCTACTCCCCTGCCTACCCCCATGATAATAACTGTTACTGCTTATTCTCTTTGAGCAATTATGCAGAGGGAAATGGTTAACAGTGTGGATTCACATTCCAGTTTTGACACTAAATGCTAGCAGATGAGCTGTTAACCCTCAATTTCTTTCCTGTAAAGTAGGGATAATAATACTACCTGACACAAACAAGTGTGATATAGAATAAATTAAATAATGAGATAAATTATGGTCATTTTTTAGTGTAGTATTTTAGCACTTTGTAAACGGTAGCATGAATATGTATATATCTTTTGTATATATATGTATGTGTTTGTGTACATACATATACATATTATTTACATAACCAGATTATGTTATGCATATTGGACTATAATTCTCATTTAACAAATATCTTAATATGTAATTCCACGTCTATATGTAATAAACTACCTGTCAATTGCCAGATAATACTCCTTATGTGGATACAGAATAATTTTAATCAAACATAACTAAAGAGTATTTAATTTGTTGGGGCTGACAGTGTGGCACAGTGAGTTAAGCCACTACCCATGATCCCAGCATACCATCTGAGTGTGGGTTCGAGTCCTGGCTGCTCCACTTCCAATCCAGCTCCCTGCCAAAGTGCCCAGGAAAGCAGCAGAAGATGGCCCAAGTGCCTGGGCCCCTGCCACCCAACCAGGAGACCCTGACGGAGTTTCAGAGTCCTGGTGACAGGCTGTTATGGCCGTCTGGGGAGTGAGCTGGTAGATAGAATTTCTCTCTCTTTCTGTCTCTCTCTCTTCCTCTCTGTAACTCTGTCTTTCAGATAAATGAGTATATTTTTTAAAAAATTGTTGTTTACAGTTTTAATCTATCTATAGAGGAAAGGTTGACAAGGTTTTTTAGAAAGTATCAGATAACAAATATTTCAAACTATGCAAGGTGTATAGTCCTGGCTGCAATTCTTCAACTACTGTCATAGCACTAAAGTTGTCAGAGACGATACACGTGCTGTGTTCCCACAAGACTTTATTTTCACAAGTAGGCAGTGGGCTGGATCTGGCCATAGGCTATATAGTTTGTCAATCCCTGACATAGTGTTCTCTTTAATGTTGCTCTGGTTACATTTTTTCTCATTTCTCCTATGAATTGCTTTTATTTATTTATTTATTTTATTTTACAGGCAGAGTTAGACAGTGTGAGAGAGAGAGAAAGGTCTTCCTTCTGTTGGTTCACTCCCCAAATGGCCACTACGGCCGGGGCTGTGCCGATCCGAAGCCAGGAGCCAGGCACTTCCTCCTGGTCTCCCATGTGGGTGCAGGGGCCCAAGCACTTGGGTCATCTTCTACTGCTTTCCCAGGCCACAGTAGAGAGCTGCATCGGAAGTGGAGCAGCCAGTTCTTGAACCGGCGCCCATATGGGATGTTGGCGCTGCAGGTGGCTGCTTTATCTGCTGCACCACAGGGCCAGACCCATTAATTGCTTTTAAATACACATAGACGCATACCAGTGTCTCCATCTGCACCGGCCACCACAAACAGTACCACAGATTGGGCAGTTTAAAAAGAAGAAGTTTATTTCTCACAGTTCTGGAGACTAGAAGGCTGAGTAGCGTCAAGGATCCTGGTGATCTGGTCGCTGGTCTCTTCCTGTCCTATGGAAAATGACCTCTCTGTGTCTTCACATGGTTTGAGACGGAACAAGAAGAGCACAGGAGGGAGAGAGCGAATTTGGAGGTGACGCGGCATTCAGTGCACAACATGAGTAGAGAAACAGATCTTCAGTTCCAAATGCGGCATCAGGTTTTCTGCCATTTACTCTCCTACCAAAGTAATGAATGTCAGATTTCCTACATCTCATCATCTTCAGTTTTTATTGCAACTCATTTTATTCTTTGGCAATCTTACTTATCAGTAAAACATTCTGTGTAGTTTTGATTCATAGATCTTTGATTATTCATGGAACAAATATCATTTTGTAAGTTTATGGTTAAACTATTTTTTTAAGATTTTTTTTTTTTTTGAGATGTAGAATTATAGACAGAAGGAGAGAAAGGGAAAAGGGTCTTCCACCTGCTGGTTCACTCCCGAAGTGGCCACAATGGCCAGGGCTGAACCTATTCAAAGCCAGAAGCCAGGAGCTTCCTCCAGGTCTCCCACGTGGGTGCAGGGGCCCAAGGACTTGGGCCATCTTCCGTTGCCTTCCCAGGCCATCAGCAGAGAGGAGCAACCGGGACACGAACCAGTGCCCACCTGGGATGCCAGCACTGCAGGTGGAGTCTTAGCCTACTACGCCGCAGCGTCAGCCCCAAAATGTCCAATGCATACCTTTGGTCCATTTCTCTATAATTCCAACATACATCTTTTGCTCACTTTGCTGTGTTAACATCTTCCCCCCCTCTGATTTCTAAGGCTTCTCTACACATTGAAGATGCTAACCCTTGTCCGCTACACTCACCCATATCGTGTACACAAAGGTACTGTCTCCATGTGGATTCCTCACTCCCTGGGCCACAAGTTCCACAGGTCAGGACCGCGTGTCTTACTGTAGTTGGCTCCCAGCACTGGATACCGTGTCTGGCTCTTAACTTCTGTGTCCAAACTGCTAAGTAAATTAATGAGGGGCATGCATACTGTAAATTTCTCCATCACACACTTGTTTGCTTGTCTTTTAACTTCTCTATGATGTTTTGGACCGCACCATTTTTACCTTCTATAATCAAATTTGTCTATTTTTCCTTACAGTTCATGCACAGAAAAGTCTTCCTCACTCCTAAACAATACAAACACTCTCCAGTATTTTTTTCTATTTATACCCTCACTTTTGTTCCAGTTGAACCTTTAATCTGCAGATTTTTTTGTGCCTGCTTGAGGCAGATTCACAATTTTTCTCCAGATTCAGATCGTGCTATTTACTGAAGAACCTCTTTAACCACCAACGTGAGAGTCAATCTTTCTATGTGTTCTGCTATGAGACGCAGCTGTCTGTTTTGCTATTTTCCTGCAACGAACCTCCCAGGTAAATATGGTTTCAACCTGCCAGCCTCCGCGAGTACCGTCAGTCCCGCCCCGCAGAGTAAGCCAATAAGCAGGGCACTGGATCAGGACGAATTATCTCTGAGACTGGCTTTCTTCATTAGCTGCCTGTCTCTAAGCCGCACGGAATCATACCTGTGTGACCTGCTCCCCAGAGCTATTGTGAGACCGCGGAGTGCAAATCGATCTGCATATTTCAAGTGCTCTAAAAATTAAAAGTTCCTGACAAGTGCAAATGATTCATAGTGCTGATTATCGACGAGCATCCAGCGGCTTCATCTCGAGACGCCTTTACTCAAATCGACTGGAACTGCGTAAGTGGCATTCTGTGACAAACGGAGGCAAGTCACTGAAGGCGTCTTCCTGCTCACTCCACGTCGGATTCGAGCGCCCGCGGATCCCTTAGGATGAATCCAACAGGGTTCCTGCGGAGCTGCGCGTCGGTCCTCGGATCCCTCAGGTTTCCCTTCCCTAACAGGCCTGTAGGGTGCGCTGCGGAGCCTCTGCAGAGGCCGCTGGCGAGGACTGCTTGACCGCGCTGTTGAGTGTGGTACTCACCACACACTGGGCTGCTGAACACTCTAGAAACTTAGCTCTATCCCAGCTCTGGACCCCAGACGTTTGAAATCTAGGTGTTATCAGAGCCCCGGGGAGGCTCCGTCCTTGTCCCTTCCGGCTTCCAGGGGTTGCTGGCTGGCTGTCATTTGCAGCCACATCTCTCCCACCAGGCCTCTGTGGGCTCATTGCTGCCTCTTCTGTGCACTTCTCCTGTTCTGTCTGTTCCCTAAGGGCACCTGACATGGGACGTAGGGCCCACCCAGATAACCCAGTATGGTGCCAGCTCAGGATCTGTAATTTAATTACACACACAAAGATGCTTTTTTTTTTTTTTTCCAAAGAAGGACTCAATCACAAAGTCCAGGGATAAGGACACGGGGAGCTTTGGGGGCACCCTGCCCAACCCACCACAGGTGCCTCACGTCAGAACAAGCAGGGGCCGGTGCTGTGGCGCAACGGATTATTGCCCTGGCCTAAAGTGCCAGCATCCCATATGCACACTGGTTCGATCCCCAGCTGCTCCACTTCCAATCCAGCTCTCTGCTATGGCCTGGGAAAGCAGTGGAGGATCCCCCAAGTCCCTGGGCCCCTGCACCTACATGGGAGACCCAGAAGAAGCTCCTGGCTCTTGGCTTTGGATCAGCACAGCTCTGGCCGTTGCAGCCAACTGGGAAGTGAACCAGCAGATGGAAGACCCCCTCCCCCGTCCTCTGTAACTCTGACTTTCAAATAAATAAATAAATCTTTAAAAAAAAAAAAAAAAACAAGTAAACATAAAACAGGCAGAGTCCATGCAGGACATCCCAACTTGTTCTAAAATATTTTGTTTTAAAATTGAGCAGCTTTTATTTTCAGCGTCTGTTTCTGGACATTGTAATGAAGCCAGGTGCCTTGTTTCAAAGACCCGCCATTTTTTGCTGATGTCACCCTGTCCCTATGTTGTCTCCTAATTTGAAATTTTACACTCCAGAGAGATTCACTTTCCCTGCATTTGTCAAAGCTACAGGGACGGAGGCATGCACACCTGTGAGTTACAGCTCCCTCATTTCCCATCATGCAAACAGGGTAGGAATCAGGACTCAGCAGCCCAGTGTTGTCCCTTCTGCACGTAGAATTATAGAATCTCATCACTGCTTCTTTTCAATGACACAGGCCTAAGAGATTGCATTATGACAAGGTTCTACTAAACTTGAAAATACTAGAATCCCTTTACAGCTAGAATTACTTTCATAATATGTCCCATTACTTCTTTAACTTCCTATCTGAGTGACAATATTCCTGATTTTATGGCTGACCAATTAAACCCTAGAGACTGCCCTAAAGTAGATTGACTGTGGACCAATGAAAAGAGCCAGCCACTGTGACACCCGAATTGTTCTGTCCAAGTTCAGATGAGATTCAGGCTCATATACATGAAATTTATATTTCACCATTGCATTAATTGCTCCCGTGAAAAACATTATAAATTCAGAGCTACAGGAGGACTCTCCCAAAAGCTTGTAGTAAAGGTGTGTGATGGAAAAAATGCCTGGATTTCTCTCTCTCTTTTTGTCTAACTCTGCCTGTCAAAAAAATAAAACAAACAAACAAAAAAGGCTGGCGCAGCGGCTCACTGGGCTAATCCTCCACCTGCGGCACTGAAACCCTGGGTTCTAGTCCTGATTGAGGCGCCGGATTCTGTCCTGGTTGCTCCTCTTCCAGTCCAGCTCTCTGCTGTGGCCCGGGAGTGCAGTGGTCCTTGGGCCCTGCACCTGCATGGGAGACCAGGAGGAAGCACCTGGCTCCTGGCTTCGGATCGGGGCAGCGCACTGGCCATAGCGGCCATTTAGGGGGTGAACCAATGGAAGGAAGACCTTTCTCTCTGTCTCTTTCTCTCTGCCTAACTCTGCCTGTAAAAAACAAAAACAAAAACAAACAAACAAAAAGCCTGGATTTCAACATTTTTTACACCAAAACAAACTCATCTTTTAACTCCATTTTCCAAGAGCTTTTTGAAGCCCCTTCTTCCGCGTCCTGTCCCTCCCAGTTGTGTAGTGATTGTGGGCAGGGTACTAAGGGTTCCTGGGAGTGACACCCATGCTTTTCTGTCCATTCTTAAGTGTGTTGATGTGCACACTGCGAGGTCCCCACATGCAAAGCTTAGCTGCAGATTCCTGGGAGTGCTTAGACAGAAATGTTTCCAGTCTAACTAACTTCCACTTATTTTCCTTGATAAACCGTGCAACACACAGGAGATGGCTTGTCTGGTCTGTTGGTGTGAGAGCCCCTTGCTTCACTATTCTCCTTCCAGGTTAGGTCAGAGCCTTCCACCTCCTCCCTTCCAGTCTCATCCTAGCAGGTGGAGGTGAGGCCCCCTCTCTCGCCATTTCCCAAGCAGCTACCACTTGTCACCCTGGTGTGACTCTCCTACTCTCCCACCCATGGCACGTTGGCTCCAAAGGGCTTGTCGACCTTACCTGACAGGAGGGCAGGATGATTAAACTTTCCATTGCCCAGAGCCCTCACAGGCGCCCAGCCCAAAAGACATTTTCCATTCATGTTTATTGATAGCAAGCGCAATGCCAAATCTAAACTGTACTGCCTTCTGGTTCTATTAAAGGAATCCCATGAACTCGTAAGGATGAATCTGTAGATTCCACTTAAGAAAATGGATTTCAACTTTCAAATAATCTCATTAACTTCAGGTAGAAAATCCATTTAGGAAGACAAAATAAATGAATGAGTCAGATCATTTCTCCTACACACTGCCTTCCCTACGGTTTGAGATGATTTCAGTCCACATCTGCTGAGGGAAATTCAACCCAAGTGCTCTGAGACTAGTGGTGGTGGTGGTGGTGGTGGTAGTGGGGAATGGAGGGGATTTGGGCCAAAACCAAAACCTCCCCTTCATTTTTAGATCATGTTTTGAAAGCCAACCAATGAGGGCTCTGTTTGGTTTAGTGAAAAGGGTTTCGCACACCCAGAGCTTAGAGATGCCTCTTGTATGCTAGCACTGTTGTTTAGACTTGCGGCTCAAAACCAGTACCAAGGCTAAGCTGTGAATTAACAGACACTGGGAAGCATCGTACAGAGTGAAAGCCAAAGACACTAGGCTGCCCGTGAAGCCTCAGAATCTGCTCTTGGAAATAGCTCCGCATGCAGACCCAGACATCCACGTACCCATTCCATGACACGGACTGACAACCAAGCCCACGCTGAGCAAGGAAGGAGTTTTATTCAGGCCAAGAAGTGCCGGGGGCAGCCTCAGAGGGAGAGGAGCTCGGGCTCATGTGTAGGGCTGGGGCTTTATAGGGAGCTGTGTCAAGGGAGGAGGGAGACGGGTGGGAGATGAGTTGGAGCAGCCCAAAGAGGGGATGTAGGATGCGGGCTGAGGCAGCTGGAGAGGATACCAGATACCGTCGTGAGACAGGGGGGTCCCTGAAACCGGAAGTCCCCGGAGCTGCCTGATGCACAGCAGCGGGGACAGTGATAGGGACCCGGAGGCACAGGAAGTCTCTCTGATTTGCAGCTGGGACAAATTGTGAGCACGGTGAGGCCCTCCAGGTGCGCAGCGCCTCTGTGTTTTTTGTTTTCCTGACACCAGGAAAGAGTGGGAGGATGTCTCAGTCCCGAGTGGATTCAGGACTCTCATACTTAGTAGCTGCCACATTGCTTCCCTTTGCATTCTTTAAAACCCTTTTTCACAACTTATATTTGGGGGAAAAAATCTACACCATATGATGAAGGAGGCATGGTTTTATTAAACATTTTCAGCAAAGTGTACAAGGCGGTAGGGACAGCAGGGGTAGAGTGAGAGACTGTGTTCTGAGGGGGATATTTTCCAAGGGTCCATCACTGCAATACACACGCACCCAGTGCAGCTACCCAAGAGCGCGCTGTGGGGGCAGGGTCGACACCCTCGAGAGAACCAGTCTAAGTGCTTTCCGCTCTTTGGAATATAACACCAAATTCTAAACGGCTTAAAGAATAAAGTGACTTATTTTCAATGACAAGAAGTTAGAAGTTGTGTCATTCAGGAACTCAAGGTCAAGGGCTTACCATTTTCTGCTGAGTCATCCAGTCATTTGTAGACTTGTCCCTCAGGCTTGTCCCCACAGGGCTGCCCCCAGCTGCAGCAACTCCAGCCTCCACACTGACACAGCACTGCCTGGGAGGGCAACGTGCTCTCCCCTTCTAAGAGGGAGGAAGGAGCTGTCTCCCAGAAGCCTCTAGTTGATGTCTCATGATAGTTCATTAGCCGGAATCACACGTCAAATGGTAAGCCAATCACCCAGCCTGCAAAAGGGCTTGCCATGGACAATTTAGACCAATCGTGATTCCTCCCCCAAAGGCTCATACTACTCACTACCTGAATAAAATCAGGGTGTTACTAGAAGGAAGAAGGTGGAAGGGCTGTGGATGGCTGATAAGCAATCTATCCTACCTTTCATACAGTCATATCCATTGAGGCGTTAGGGATAGAGCTCGACAGATTTATATGTTCTTCTCTTGCCATAGGACTATGGGGTTTGAGCAGGGGAAATACTAGCAAATAGCATAATCAAAGCTTGAGAGAATTTTCAGCTTTTTATTCAGGAATTATAATTTTTATTTCTCACCATTTACAAGTGATAAACATATAAAGAGACATATAAATAATTTGCAAGAATTAGAAGATAAGTTGATTTTGATCTAAAACTTTCTGAAATTCACACAGTGTTTCATGAACTTTTTGAAGATCCTTTGTATGTATAGACTTCAATTTTCTGTGTCAAAATAAATGTATCTTTTTTATTTTTATTTTTTAATAGAGGACAGTGAGAGAGACAGAGAGAAATGTCTTACTTCCGTTGGTTCACTTCCTAATGGCCGCCACGGCTGGTGCTGTGTTGATCCGAAGCTAGGAGCCAGGTGCTTCTTCTGGTCTCCCATGCGGGTGCAGGGCCCAAGCACTTGGGCCATCCTCCACTGCCCTTCCAGGCCACAGCAGAGAGCTGGACTGGAAGAGGAGCAACCAGGACTAGAACCAGCACCCAAAAGGGGTACCGGCGTCGCAGGTGGAAGATTAACCAAGTGAGCCACAGCCAGCCCCGGAATAAATGTATCTTTCAATTCAGTTTTCCACGAACTTTTTGAAGTACCCTCATACTATCACTTATTGAACAGATACGTACAGAACATCTGTCCCAGGTGGGTGGGATTATAATGCAAGCTCGATGCATGGTCTTCTTGTTCTCTAAGGAGCTTACCTTCTAGTGGGGGTGGGCATTTGGCACAGCGGCAAAGATGCTGCTTTCGACGCCCACACCTCACGGTGGAGTACTCGCTTTGCGTCTCAGCTCCACTTCCTGTTAATGCGCAACCTGCACGTCAGCAAGTGCTGGCTCAAGGAATGACAAGCTGACAAACGGAGTCAGGAAGGACTTCGTCTTCTTTAAGATTATGTATTTATTTATTTCAGAGGTGAGACAGTGAGAGGGAGAGACAGAGAGGTCTTCCATCCGTTGGTTCACTGGTTCAGTTTCCAAATGGCTGCAATGGCCAGAGCTGAGCCAGGTCTCCCACACAGGTGTAGGGGTCCAAACACTTGGGCCATCTTCTACTGCTTTCCCAGGTCATAGCTGAGAGCTGGATTGGAAGAGGGCAGCCGGGACTAGAAACGGCACCCATGTGGGATGCTGGCGCTGCAGGTGGAGGCTTAGCCCACTAGGCCACAGTGCTGGCCCCAGGAAGGACTTCTTAAATAATACACAAGTTCACATAGCTGGAAAGACAGAGAGCAGGCCAGGGAGGGCATTTAGGCGTTACTCTAATGTCACAGGAAACACATTTGCAAAGAGAAGACGCCTGGAAATTTCCCTTTTTAGGAGCTCACTCTGGCATCTGTGCAGAAAAGCAAGTAAGGGGGGCAGGGCTGGAAGTAGGCATCTGTGTAGGTGCAGCCCGAGATGGTGTTAACACGTGGGATTGGGTGGCACCGACAAGCGGCCAAGAGCTCACAGTCTGTTCTGACAGTAGGCAGTAGGGTACAAGCCTTAAGCATCAAGAGATGTTAAAGAAAAAAAAAAAAGTTTGAAAAGCAGGGAGAGACCCTCCTTGAAAAGTGTGCTGGGCTGGTGTTTTAATGAGCACATGAATAGTCCCGGGAGCGTGTGAAAAGCAGATCCTGACTCAGGTGCTCTGAGCTAGGGCTTGAGTCTGCATTTCTAACAGCGCTTCCGGTCGGGGGCCCACACTTTGAGGAGCAGGATCCTATCCAAACGCGCCTTCTGTGAATCTCCAGTTGTGCTTTCTGATGTCTTCTACACACCCTTTGCTTCGGGCCAAAGCTCCAAGATAGCAGTCATGTGTGGCTATTTAATTACAATTCAATTAAGATATTCAATTTCTTAGCTGCACTTACCATTTCAAGTGTTCATGAGTCACACAGGGCTGCACTGGCCAGCACATGTATACATAGATTTTCCTTCATCAAACAAGGTTTTATTGGACAGCACCACCTCATGTAGATGACTTTTGGACCTCCAGGCTTTGCTGTCACGTCTCTCCTGTCCGGCCTCCGGTGGGGGACACACACTGTCTACCTGTTGAAGTCATCCTTTAGGAATTATCTTGTCTACCTTTCCTACTGGGCCTTCCTGCAACTCAGATAGGTGTGGCTTTCTGCTTCCCTTTGTCTCAAGATCACATTTCCAACATGCACTTCTCTGGCTCTAGAGTCCCATTTGCTTGGGTGCCTTCATCCGTGTGATTCTGTTGAACTTAACTCTACACTCCTAGCCACCAGCGCTAGCACGTGAGCCAGAGGACAGCCAGTGACATCAATCCCCAGGAGGTTTGCCAGAAACAATGAAGCCATCAGGATCTGCTGGGGGCCCTCTAGCCATCACATGGGCCAACGCCATCCAAAACAGGTCAGCTCTGAGGAACACAGGGCCAAGAGATCAGGACAGACCCTGGGTGACATCGCACGCTTGGCTGTAGCTGTACTTAAGAATGCTCTTTCCTACCCTTGAATGTTGGTTACAGGGGACAATTCCCAATTTTTGCCTAAGCCAGTTTTTATTGAAGGAGTCTTGCCCACTTCAACCTCTTTTCACTTGTATTCCGCACTTGTATTCCGCTTTGATACGTAGTAGCAAGACAGTAGTGGCTGATTATTACTTTTTTTTTTTTTTTGACAGGATGAGTTAGACAGTGAGACAGGGAGAAAGGTCTTCCTTCCGTTGGTTCACCCCCCAAATGGCCTCTACGGCCAGTGCACCACGCTGATCCGAAGCCAGGAGCCAGGTGCTTCTCCTGGTCTCCCATGGGGTGCAGGGCCCAAGCACTTGGGACATCCTCCACTGCACTCCTGGGCCCCATCAGAGAGCTGGACTGGAATAGGAGCAACCGGGACAGAATCCGGTGCCCCAACTGAGACTAGAACCCGGGGTGCCAGTGCCACAGGCAGAGGATTAGCCTAATGAGCCATGGCGCTGGCCTCTACTCTTTCATCCAAACCTTCAGCTATGTAAAACCATGGTCACACCTCATGTTTTCATACGGAAGGTGTATACAAGGTATTGCGACCATATCGTCATTTAAAATCTTATCAACTTTAACTTCAAACTATTTTAACAAGTTGCAGATCAAATTTTATGGAGTGAATGACTTAGTTTTCATTATTCCCCTAAGAATTTATTGTTAATTTCCCTGGTAAAAATACCTCTATGTACGTTGATGATCTCTTTAGTGTGAGTCCAAACTTCTAGTTTGAGTGCACTGTGTACTTGGCTAACCTATGGATACTTCCAGGACGTTTATCCTTTACCCTACCTACCTCCCAACTTGGAAGGAACTGCCCTAAAGCCACGGAAGCTAGAGTAATCTGGGCTGAGGGCATGCTCCAGCCCCTCTTCCAACTCCTCTTACTTCTGGACCAACTCACACGGCCTTTCTTAGCTTCCTCTGTTGGCGGTCTCTCCTTCACACCCCATTCTACTCATACATTGAACCCTACACATCCTAACTGGCTCGCAAGACCCCATGGACAACAGCGGCCAGGAAGATGCCCAGACTCCAACTTCAAAGGGCGCTCAGACACAGACATGAAAGTCCCCACCACTCACCACTCCACCCACTTTCTAAAAGATCTTTTCCAACTAGGACTGGGCTAAAGAGGCAGACTCGGGAAGGAAGAACATGCCCTCCTACTCAACTCTAACCCCACTCTATGTCTTAATAAATATTTTCATATAACTGCTTACAAAACAGGAATAAGAATTACTCTGGAGAACCAGACACAGGATAAGATTATCTTTTATTAGAGATCTTATATTACATAATCCCAAAAAGATAGAAAATCTTCCAAGAGAAAATATCAAAACCTGTTGATTCTAAGGTGAGAAAACAATCAGAATGAAAGCAAACAGTTTCTTTCAGACAAAGGAATATGAAAACATTTCGGCACAACTACAACAAAGACATGGGAAGATAATTACAATGTCTTACAACACATTTTACAGCATTTTCATAATTATTTATAGAAAACAAGGGTGCTCAGTTCTTGAAGACTGCAGTTATAACCTCAAATTAAAAGTTCCAGAGAGAGGGAGAGGGGGAGGGGAAAAGAGGGAGGGATGCAGGGGGTGGGGGGAGAGAGAAAGTAACAAATTACTTGGACAACTAAACAACTGTGCTACTAAATGCAATAAAACCTAATACGCCACGGAGATCACTACCGCAGCGCATGGTTTTCAGTGTGTGCCGGTGACATTATTTGCTCAGTTCTTGACCACAACCCAAAGCATAGGCATCCTCTTCTTCATCTCCCTGATGGTTTCGTCGAAAAGCTAACTCTTGAATGCAGAAGCCTACTGGTTAGGGGGACCTTCTGCTTTACCTGTGAACAGCTGGTGGCAACACACATGGAATAAAACCTCGACTGACATGGGACAGATCGATCTCAAACAACCAGAAGTGGCAAAACTACTGTTATTGCATCAGATTTTTTATTTCATCTGATCAGAATTTCCAGAGTGATTAAGCGTACCCACTTAACCACAAAACACAGTGAACTCCCATAGGAAGGCTTGACATTGAAGATGCAATGAAAATACTGATCTTGCTCCTGGGATTTGCTTCTGGCAACCTTATCATCTATAGATATCCACAAAAAACATATTTTTTTTTAGTTGTTTATTCTTGAAAAAGCGAGGAAGGAAATGTACAGTACAAGTTTATTGCATGAAATTAAACCTCTCTGTAATATCTTTATCAACACTGGTATTGTTTCCTTAATTATTAAAGGCGAAGGAGGTTATGAATTGAATGTAACAACCACCACCTTAGGAGCTGCATCTTGAGGGAAAATCCAGACTACGTGGTAACACGGAAATCCGGCTTTCACTTTTCCAGAAAGATGTTGGAATGGCAAGAAGTAAAAGGAAGTGTAAAGTCGGAATTTGCGAAAACTCTGGACATACTCGAAGAATCCTTTCTATGTGGGAACTAAATATTCTAAAAGTTGCCAGCTCATATTGCTGCTATTTTAATATTAAGGAAACAAGGATCCCAACTAAACTGTATTAAAAGTTCTCTAATGGCACATGGGCTTGGAACGTGACTCTGAGGTTAGCACAAACAAGAGTTTGCAATCAGCTACACAAACATTCTTGAATAAGGTAAAATCGTGATGAGCTATATGTAAGTGGGTTCCAAACCAGGGTCTATCTTAAAGCATTCTCTCTTCAACACGGTTAACTACTGTGAAACGGAAACATCTGGATTTTGTGTGCCACAAAATCCTGGCTTCAAGTTCTGGTTTCCTTGGCAGCAGCATATTTTAATTAACAATATTTTCCTTCCTTATTTTGTTATCTGACATCTCAGTACATTCAAATAGTCAAAATGTTTAGAGTGACATCACCACAAATTGAATGAAACAGATCAGAAGGTGGCCGGTATTGTCAGGCAAAAATCACACAAATTACGCGTCATAAAAAGCACCCACCCCCCCCTTACCCCCCCACCCCGCATCCCCAGACAGTAATATGGACACCAAAAGATTTAACAAGACTTATAAAAAAATAAGGCACATTTATTTTGATATGGTAATTTTAAAATAGAAAACCCCCATCTCAGAACACCTGTATTCAAATGAGCTGTGTAAAAAGACACCTTTGTGGTACCCAAAATAGGTTTATGGTACCTGTGGAATTGCTTCTTCTATCTCAGTGACAATGGAATAAATTGCACCTATCCCACATTGTCAAGTAATGAAAATATGCCTCTTTCTCTACTGCTGAACGATTCAAAATCAGGTACTTCCGGAAATACTTACAAAGGGAAGGGGTAAGAGGTTCGTATAAAAAAAGGTGTGACAATCAACTATGTTTATCATAAGGGCTGAGGGATTGCACTTTTCCACATATTTGAACACACACAACTTTTTCTCATGTGTATGAATAATTGCAACCATTTTGGCCATTAGCTATTCCCCACCACTTTTTTTTTTTACTCCATTTTGGTCAGACAGGTATTTCTGTAAAACTAACAAGGATTGGCGACACAAGTACAGATAAGAATCTCTGCACAACCCCCAACACAGACATAATTAGTTATCATTTAACCTGAGATACAAGCTGTTGAGAGGTTGTCTTTAAATATTTCTTCGCTTGCTGCGATTCATACTGATGGTGGTAGTCCATAGGAGGAACTTAAGAAACCTGGGTCATAGCATGGCTTTTTTTTTCTTTCTGTCCTGTTTTATTTATTTATTTATTTTTAAAAATCACAGAATCATGTTCTCACAGTAGCCAGAAGCTAAAATTATCTGCTTCTTTATTGCACGTCAAACCAAGAAAGGTAGAAAAGCCAATGCTTCCCGAGCCAAATCTGAAGGTCACGTTCATCTCAAGCGGATTCGAAATGTGCTGATTTCCATGGGACTCAGGTTGATCTCACTTATATTCTGGGCGTCTGCGGGTGAATGCATCAAGGATATCGATGAAGGTGTGAGGCTTTCAACAGTAAACTTGCTAAAAAGTTTCTGTACCGGCATCTAAAAAGAAAATGATACAAGATTTGCATATTGAAAACAACCCTGAAGAAAGATTGAGAGTGTATCAGTTAGTGCTGACATCTCACATGGGTTCGAGTCCCAGCTGCTTCACTTCTGATCCAGCTCTCTGCTATGGCCTGGGAAAGCAGCAGAAGATGGCCCAAGTGCCTGGACCCCTGCACCCATGTGGGAGACCCGGAAGAAGGGCTCCTGGCTTCGGATGGGCACAGCTCCAGCCGTTGTGGCCACTTGGGGAGTGAACCAGTGGATGGAAGCCCTTTTTCTCTTTCTCTCTGCCTTTCAAATAAATAAATCTTTTCTTAAAAAAGAAAACTATGGGAAGAAGTCCACAGTAAGGACTTTCAAGGGGACGTGCATGAAGTACGGGGTGTAAGGGCTTGCACACGCACAGATGTCCCCGGGGGGCCACAAGGGACATGTTCAGCACTGCATTCTGGGTTGGTTGAGAATTTCAGCACGTGGACACCCAGCTTTACAATCACACTTCTCTTTCGGTCTCTGTTTACCCCTCAGAGAGTGGTTCTCAGTCATTTCTTCCTGTTCTAGCAGAGTGGAGAGAGAGGACAAGGGCCTGTAACCAGGAAGGCACCATCTGTTGCTATCAAGTTCCAGCCCACAGTGGGCAGGGCTCGCCCCCTCTCACCCCTGCAGGGTGTCCCAATGATGTCTCTGGGGACTGTGAGCCCTTTCAGGCTCCGTGCCTTCATGGGAGAAGGCTCAGAACCAGGGATGCGCAGATCACCCACAATCAGGCAGAGGACAGACCAAATGAGGAAGTTAACAGAAGCGCCAGTGCTCCTTGGTGCCGACTGCACATGGGCGGGGTGGGGTGAGGGGACTGGAGAAGCTGCTGGAAGGAGACTTAGGGGCTCCTCCCAGGTTGTCGTCTCTGTTGTTCGCAGGCCTTAGCCACACGCTGATCTGCGTGTCCACACTGCACTGCATCCATGGGGCATCATAGCAGAGCTGCCTGTGTGCTGGAGTCACAGCCCCGACTCACAGCTGCTCAGAGACACAGATGGTTCGTTTCCCACCAGGGAGAGGCCCCATGGCGCCACCAGCAAGACCAACACCACAGACACTGAGTCCCCAGGGGAGGCTACTGACTGGTGGTGGGCGGGGACTGGTGAAGGGTGGTGACCACTCTCAACGCTGCACTCACTTCCCTGCTTCGCCGAGTACACATCTCGCCCGGGGCCTCTGAGGGCCTTGGGTTTGCCAGGGCCAAAGCCGACCGTGGCATGCGCCAGGGGAGGCTGGCAGGGCAAGGAGTAATCCCGGCATCCAGATGCACCTTGCTGCTGACAGGAGAGGAGAGTGCAGCGGCAAAGAGCTTTCCTGCGCTGCCGGCCGAGGGAACAGAGTCAGCGAAACACAGCACCGTTGTTGGCTGCATGGGTTCTGCATAAAGCGAGGCTTTCCAAGCGCTTCACTTGCAACTCACCTTTCCCTGAGTAGTAGAGCAAAGCAGTCCCGTGCCTCTGCTGGGGAAGCGGCAGTCGAAGCCTTTCCTGTGGAGGATCAAGGCTGCCTCATCGGAATAGCCGCTGCCCACCTGCAAACGAGCAGAAAGCTGCAGCAGGTGTCCAAGGCAGGTGCACACCACGGGCTCGCAGGCAGCGGCCCCAAACCATGCCATCAGCATGAGATCCGCTTCCTCCCAGTTCCCTGTTCCCTGCACCTGCTCACCAGCTCCAGGCCCTCCACCTCTCCCACAGCCTGCTGAGCCAGGTGAGAGTAAGTTCCAGGGTAACCGCATCCCCCAGAGTCCCTGAGGACTCACGTTTTCTTCTGTCCACACACAAATGCGTTCTTTGCAAAGGTCACGCTGCAAAAACACCCTGCAAACCTAGGCAGGTTTTTTTTTTTTCATAATATACATTTTCTGTGAACTTTTTTTGAAGATCCTTCATACTATGTACTGTTTTGTCAGAGTTTCTTCAAACAGAGCATTTCATTTTTATTCCTTAACATACATACCACTTGAATAAAGTAAGGGGGAACTTCGAAAAAGTTCATGGAAAATGGAACTAAAAAGAATTTGGGTGCAAACACTTTTGAAATGTACTTTGTCATAATACATTTTCCATGCACGTCCTGAAGATCCCTCATATTACACCCGAATTTAGTCTGTCTCTGGTCACTGAAGGATGTACCATCCACCTTCAAACTGCAGCCTGCTTCTTCGCTGAACACCAGCCTTGCCAGCTGCATTAACAGTCTTAATCTCTAATGGATTGCTTGTCTTCACATAAGCAACATTTAAATTGACTTCATTCTGCTTATCATTTGTGAGGTCACCTTCATTTATTAGCTTACCAAGTTATCTTAATTATCTTAATTACAAAATTACCTTAATAAATTGTTTTCTCAAGCAGGAAATATGGATAATATATTCAATATAAAATATAAATATATTATCATAGAAAATATGATAATAAGCAGAAAGAATGAAAAATCCTAGGAAAAACTGAAACCTGGAGTTAGTCAAAAGTGAGGCATGTGTGGCTTGGTGCGATAGTGGACAGCTGCCCCCCCCAGACTCCTGGCTGGAACAACCTGTGTTATGCTGTTTCGTACGGGGGTTTTGCAATGGTGTTGCTATGATTTTGTTTGAAGGGAGAGGAAACATCACTTGAGGAACCTGGAGTCATCCCACAGCCACATGGCACCCACAGCAGGTTTACGTGCAAGGATGAAGATTTCTAGTGAAATTTCCATCAGTTCCACACCCCCTCCACATAGCACGAACAGTATAGAAGAAAACCCTTCACTTCGTACACTGATTAAGATCCTCAGAACAGTAACCAGGAGCGCTCTGTGCCGCACCCACCGTGAACCCCGGAGTAGTCATCTACTCCTTTCTGCAAGAGGGACCGAGTGCCCCTGCACTTCCTCCACGGAGTCACGGAGCGGGAGCGGCCACTGAAAGCCTGCCACAGCCTGCGGGGTGCAGGGGGACGTGCAGTTCAGACGCTGCCGACCCGAGCGGGTCAGAGCCTGGGCCGGGAGTCCGACGCTCTGAGAGCTGGCTCCACGCTCCGCAACTCACAGCTGCTGATTTCGGCAAAGCCAGGTTTTCTGTTTCCATGCAATGGAGATGAAGTGAAATCAAACAGCATAATGAGGACCTGGCCCAGGGCCGGGTACAGGGGACACCCCTGCGTGTTATCTTTGAGGATTTCTACCAGTGTCATCCGTCAAATCAGTGTGAGTGACTACTCTACCTTCACGTTAAACAATACTCTCATTTAACTTCTTAGTCATAAATTTCCCTTATTGACACAGTAACTCTGTAGCTAAAGAATCGCCAGCTGGACGCCAAATTAGACTTCTAGAGTTTTATATCAAAATCATAATGAAGTCCTTCTTGGAATTCAAAGATCAGATGGCCTCTTAATTAGATTCTTTTAAAATCACTTGTCAGTATTAACCCGAAGCATTTGGCCAGCCATTTTAATTCATAGAGCCCTCCTTAAAAGCCACTTGCTAGCAGGCACAGCTAAAATATCCACAACACATTTGCTTGCGGAGTAATGACTTCTGACAGCTCCCGAGAAGCCGAGAGGGACACAAGTTGTGGGCCGGGAAACGCCTTGGGAACTCCACAAGAGACCGGCACCACACCGCAAAAATAGAAATAAAAGTTACGAACATCATGTTCGCTGAGTAGAAAAGTTATACTTTCTGAAAACAAAACCTGTATCACTTTTGTAAGGACTGAAATAGCAATCTTGTCCAAGTTTTCTTTCTTTTTTTTTTGGTAAATCAAATATTCATGAAAATACCAGTTTTCAAGCAAAAAATACCTGAGGCAAAGCAGCAGTTTCTTGGTTTCAAAGTCTGTCTAGACGTTTTATTTCCAAGAAAACTGTTTTTCAAAGTAGGGAAACTGTGAATTTAACTTGAATATTCAAGCAGGAAAACAGATCCCTTCAAGCAGTCACACTGCACGCTCTGGGAGAACAAACAGATTTCTGAGGCAAGTGGTTTTGCATTCATTCATTAATGCAGGAATAATGCGGGCGCCCCAGAAAGGGGAGGGTGTCGGGGGATGAGATCACCAGTGTGAAGACTGTGCCAGGCCCCGAGACCCCACGTGAGGCTGCACCACTGCAGCAGGGCCGCGGCGTTCAAAAGCCACACAGGGCAACAGCTCCACAGCACTGACTTCAGGCATCCAACCAACACCCCGCTCAGGGCGAGGGCAGCCAGTGCAGAGTGTGTGTGTGCCGTGTGGCGGCGGCGGCAGGCTCTGGCAAATGAAGCCATCAGCTAAAGCTGGGCTCACAGCTCTATCATCAACCAGCTGGGTGACTCTGAGTCAAGGACTGAACCTCTGCAAATTCTGTGAGCTAGTCTGGACCCGTGGGATGCCTCCAAGGCTCCAGAGCCAGCCCCAGGGACAGAGACAGTCATTCCTAACACTTGCTCAGCACTTGGTGTATGCAGACCCCAGGCAGAACACTGTTCACTCGTTTTACTTCGCAATGACCTCTGAGATGGCTGTGGTGGCACACGCATCTCTATTTGTACACTTAACTGTTTTAACGTGCAGGGAAGGCCCTATCCCAGCGCACCCTCTCTCGGACTGCAGCTGCAGGGACCACGAGTGACCCTGCAAGGGTGAGTCCTGACCTCTTCCCTCCAGGGACATCTCTCCACAGGTGCCCCATGACTCCTGAGGAGGCAGGAGAACAATGGACAGGATGTCCCCCGGGGTTTTCAGCCTGCCCCTCCCCTCTTGTTCCCACACAAGAGCCTGCCACGCTTGGGGGTGCCTCACAGCACCACCATGCACTGGCTGTGTGAGCGCCCACGTTTAGGTCAGTTCTCTGCTCTTCCGGAAGACAGGAGAAAAACACTGCCCGTATCTTCTTCCTGGTGTTGTGAGAGCTGCAAGTCAGCACTGAACACACGGTCCTAGCATGTGGCCCTGGCAAGCAGACGATTTACAGGCAGGCAGATGGATGGACAGACAGCTCCCACCTGCTGGTTCGCCCCAAACGGCTGCAATGGCCAGGCCTAGCCGGGACCAAGGCTGGGTGCCAGCAACTCAACCTATGTCTCCCACATCACCACTCCCTCCCAGGATCTGCATTAGGGGTAGGCTGGAGTCAGGAGCCAGAGCCAGGGATGGAACCTGGGCACTTTGGTACGGGATGCAGGAACCTTCACTGCTAGGCTAACCACCTGCCACAGCTACGTTGTTTAAAAAAAAAAAATCTGAGGAATTATTAACTCAGACATGTAAGTCAAAATGACATCAAGACTTACTTTGGCAATAAATGTCCACCTTCTCTAATTTATAAAAACCATGCTGACATTTTTACTTCCTTATTAGTAACCCTCACAACTGCTCACGGCAGAGTGAGCATGGTTGAGAATCTTTACTTCCCAAGCGCTCACACAGCTTCCCACAAGCCAGACACGCTTCATAAATAGTATTGCCAACCCTGAGAACATTCCAAAGGTGCAGACTACACTATCAATCGGCATGATACTAATGGAGAAGTTAAGTTATTAAGGGGAGGAGCCCCACACAAACCCAGGTGATGGGACGCCAGGGTGGAGGCAACTCCACTCTCCTACCTGTGGTCTGGCTATGCAGAGGTGCCCACTGATACTCATCAGCCAGGAGGGGAAAGATAAGGATTTTTAAATGTACTACAACTAAAGCAGATGACCTTTCTCATGACTTAAGGCTGAGATGAAACCATGACTTATCAAAACATGCATCAATTTTTTCTGAAGGAGGTTTGGAAACTAATTTCTGTCCATCCACCATCTAATTACTCCTTTTTTTTTTTTAAGGTTTATTTATTTATTTTGAAAGTCAGAGTTACACAGAGAGAGACAGAGACAGAGAGATCTTCTACTTGCTGGTTCACTCCCTATGTGGCAGAAACAGCTAACACTGGGCCAGGTCAAAGCCAGGAGCCAGGAGCCTCACTCAGGTCTCCCAAGTGGGTGTCAGGGCCCCAGACACTTGGGCCATCTTCTACTGCTTTTCCCAATTAGTAGGGAGCTGGACTGGAGGTGGAGCAGCTGGGGCAGGAACCAGCGCCCATACTGGATGCCGGCATTGCAGGTGGAAACTTTACCCATTTCACCACAGCACCAAGCCCCTTTCTACCTACTGTTATTTGTTCATCTCATGTCAAATAAGATTTAAGGCCATTCTGGAAACTATGCGTGCACTTGACAGCATCTCCTGAGGGAGAAGAGGCAAATCCTCCTCCTTCGCAGTGGACGAGGACTTGAGATGGGAGAGTTGTGCCACTCCTGCGTCACGCCTAAAGAAAACGCGACTCAAAGGTCAGGGGTCAGCAGACTTTTGCAAACTGTAACGGAAGTCATACGTACATGCATTGTTTTTCTGGCAAAAAAGAAGGGCTATAACTTTGGCCACATTCTCCAAGAGATCCCAAGATTTCTAAGGCACACAAGGATATTAAGATTCAGCTGAACATGTGCTGGGAAGATTACTCCAATCCACTCAGCTGCTCTGAGAACCCCTAACAGTTCTCATCTTGAGTGGGTTCTGGCAGCTGGTAAGGTCAGAAAACTGTACATTTTGCTGGAAGTAACCAGTAGCAATTCATTTTCTGGGGTGCTCATTAAAATGTCCCAATAATAGCTATCCTTTTTGATCAACGAGATAAGATGACAGACAGAAAGGGAAGGTTAATGGGTATTCTTAGGAACAACAAAGGAATTTTTTTCCCCCACAATTTTCACCTTTCCAGAAGCCAGCAAGATCAATAAAGCACCAATCAATTCTTGTAAGAAAGGCAAAATAAAGTAAAAATCCAAAACTGATGTTTGTAAGAAAAGAAGTGGCAGCATAAACAACTTGGGAGAAAAAAAGTCTTATTAACTAAGTGGTACTGATATTAACCATTTGCAGAAAACAATTAGACGTGAACCATGAGTCCTACACAGAATGAAAAGTTAATCATGTTATGTTAGAATACTTGAAGAAGTTTATGGAGGCTGGTGTTTCGTCCAGCAGTTAAGACTTTGGTTAGGATGCCCAGTTTCTACATCAGAGTAACTGGGTTTGACTCTTGGCTCTGGCTCTGAGTCAAGCTACCTCCTAGTGTAGACCCTGGGAGGATCCGAGAAGCTGGGTTCCTGCTACCAGTGTGGGAAAACTGAACTGAGCTCCTGGACTCAGGTCCCATTTGGGGAATGAACCACTGGATGGGTACTCTGTGTTTCCAGCTCTTTCTGCTTCTCAAATAAATAAGCCCCCCTACTCTGCCTGGTTCCAGCAAATCTGGGGAGGAATTTGCTAATTTTCATCCAACAAACCCTTTTGCTAGGACTCCCCATCCTTTGTCCTGGAGGAGCGGGGGAGGTGGGTAAAAGACTCCCTTAAAAACCCAGGGAGTTTAAACTGTCTGTGCGCTCATCTCTGCCTCTTGGCTGAGCCGCCTGCCTGGCCTGCCCAGGTGTATTCTCTCCATTCAACCATGTAGCCTCCCTCTCCCCAAGTCCGAGCGACTGGGCACTCTCTCTCTGTCCCTTCTATCCTGATGGATGCTCTATCCCCAATAAAGCCTTTTCACTTCGCTCTCTGTCTCATACCTGAATTCTTTCTTGCATAAAGACAAGAAGCCCACGGCCTCCACGGTCTTTCCTCTGGTGACAGCTCTACTTCTGATTCAGCTCTCTGCTAATGTACCTGGAAAGCAGTAGAAGATGGACCAAGTGCTTGAGCCCCTCCAACCATGAGGGAGACCCTGATGGGGTTTCCAGGCTCCTGGCTTCAGTCTGGCCCAGCCCTTGGAGAGCGAACCAGTGGATGGGAAATCTGTCTCTCTCTGTAACTTGGCCAAATAAAGAAATAAACCTTTAAATTTTTTTTTTCAATCCCTACACATGTGGGATCCTCACAAAGTTCACAGAACATGCATATTATGAAAAAAGATACACAAATTTCAAAATCTTTTGCACTAAAATAAACTTACCTTATAATTCCCCTTTTCCATGAATCTTGTGAAATACTCATATATGGAAATGAAAAAAAATGTCTGAACATGAAAGCAACAAGAGTCATTTGGAAACAGGTGTAGCTGCTACTTCTCACAATGCCCAGGCAAAACTGTTCTAGGAAGGGGCTCTAGAGGGGCTCTGTTGGTTTCCTCTCTGTGCCACTGCTCCACACTGAACCTGCAGCAGCAGCCCCCAGAACGTGACTCCCGATCTGTCCTTCCGTGAGACTCCCTCACCTCCTCCCTTCCCCTTCAATAACAAGCCCTTCCTGACAGCAGCCCCCCCCCCCCCCCCCCCCCGTCAGTGTGCCTGTGATGCACCTGTCCCACCCTTTTCAGACCTTTACAGAGGCCTGTCTGGGACATCTCCAGCTCTTCACAGCATCAAGGGAAGGGGGTGCAGGAGAGATGAGGTCGCAGGCCAGGCCTACAGGCTGACGGCTCAGTTCCCGGTCACTGGCTACAGAGGGCGGGGCTGTAGCACACTGTGGGGCGGGACCGCGAGGCATGCCTGCTCCCTCTTCACCTGATTATAGATATGTGGCACACGTGCCTTCCCACAAGCAGATGCAAAGCTGAAAAGTAAGCTATGTCCATGTGAAAACCAAGACTCATCTACCGATATGAAGCAAGTCCTGGAAAACTGGACTTTGAGGAAGAGACTTAGGAACTCTCAGAAGTCAGCTTCTCTCTGAGGCCACACACAGCACTCTGGTGCCAGAGGTCTGGGCATGGCTCTGATGCTGCCAGTTACTGCAGGGGCGGAGTGGGGCCTGGCTTCAATCACTGAAATTCCAATGGAAATTGAAATTCCAATGAAATGGAAACTCCGTGTAGAGGTTTAAAAATTCCTAATTTCTAGGCTCTCACCCCCAGACTGAAGAAGTGGGGTCTCAGAGACAGGGATATTTTCAGAAGCCTCTCTGGACTGGCGTGTCCAAGTGCTGGGCCACCCCTAGGGGTTAGCAAACCTCCACCGGCACCTCACTTCTCTCACTCTGCCTGCCTATGACCCCGTTTCCAAGAAGGAGTGGGGAGACCAACTGAGGGCTAGAACTAAGGGACCTTCAGACAGCAGCTGGGGGCCTGAGCAGACAGGGGAACCCCACAACACACGGCTGAGAGAGGAGGCCAGCCGGGAGACACGTGCCCCATCATGCTGAGGTGGTCCTCAGAAAACACCATGGTGGCTGGAACAATGCTTCCTCTGGTCTTGCTGTGTACCTGATCTCTGTGATGCCATTATCAACACGGAGGGGAAAATGAGCTGTGACCTCCCAGTGAACAACCCCGGTACCGCACGCAGGGACGGCCAGCACAGAAGAACAGGAACGTAATCCAAGACACTTAGGTCTTGCTTCTGGGTTTATTCACTGAGTTGTTTTCTTTCTTTTAGGAGAACCACGGAACGACAGCAGACACCTTTCAAGTCACAGTCTCTCTGAATCAATATCCTCATCCGCATCCTTTAATGATAATCTTCTATCAGAGCTTAGGGGACAGAGGGCAATTCTTTAAAGAAGGCATTTCGAATGGAGCGATCAATGCCCTAGGATTACTAGTGGATGTTTAAGCCACAGCTGGAAATACGTGCTAAGTGTCAAAGGCTGACACAGGAACTGGCACCAACTGATACGATGCCAAAAAGCCCCAGCTGCCAGGCTCTGGTGACGGCCAGCACAGTGGTTACGGGCCGGCAGGAACATTTGTTTTTCTTCTTCTTGGTCAAGTCTCTGTGTTGTTCAACTGCTCTCTCTTCCCTCTGCTAGAATCTCGATTTGCACCCAGGTTGGCATTTACTGGAGGTCATCAGGATACTGACGGATGTTTACAAAGCATTTGTTTTCAAAGGGCTCTGGATGTGACGCAGGTGTATCTGATCAGCTCCACTGTATACGTCAGCAGCTGCTTGGCCGCAGGCAGTGACAGTGGCATACCGTGCACTGGGAAGAGCAACGACAAGCCAGGGGTCTGCAGCGAGTGGCGGCCAGGCTGTGGAGGGCCTCGAGGGTCAAGGATCTAACCTACCTGGAGGGCAGCGGGGTTTGTAATCTGGGGAGGAATTAGGTTTTATTACAGGACGACAGGAGGAGGAACGTAAATAAGTTATCGCTAAAAAGTGGTGACATGGAAAATAATGTGGGCCCTGCAGTTCAGGGCTAAAACCCTATACTCACTGACTCTAGCCAGCTCAGGCTGTTTGTGGGAAACAAACATGTTCCAACAACTATGAGGGAGGAGCTGTCTAGAAGACAGGCTAAGGGACAGCGGTCTCATCCCCTTGGAGGCCCTTGCACTCCCCAGGATGCTAAAGTTCTCCACCATGTGAGCCTGAAGGGAGAATCCAAGGCCCAGGGAGTTGGCTGCCCTCCAGTCTGTGTTTTCAGTCCCTCGAGTTCAAAGGAGTTACTGATCCTGGCTGTCCATCCCTGCTGCTCCGACCGAGAGACAAAAGGCGCATCCCAGGTGGAGAACATCCACACCATCACTCGTGCAACAAACAGGTGCTGCCCCAGGGAGGGGCACACAGCAATGGATAAAAAAGCCCAGCATCTGGGACTTGTGCTCTGCCACTGGGCCTGCATACTTGCTCCATACACTGCCCAGGGCACTCCACCCTCCTGAAGTCTGTGGCCATCTCTCATTTATGACCTCCTTCAGCCTTTCACTCCACTGTCAACTTTTCTGCAGGGCCCTCTCCAATGACCCGCATCAAAATTGTACCTTTTGCAAATCGCTCTTCCCTCCTTTCTCCTAGTCCCCCACCCCTATAACACTCATTTCCACCACACATAGCACACGTCTCATTTCTTCATTCTGGATTTTTCTCCTCCCACTAGAATCTAAGCTTAAGAAGGCCAGGGCTTTTTGTCTGCTTTGTTCACAGTGGCACCCCCCCTAGGACCTGCAGCAGGAACGAGGTACACGACACGTGCTGCAAGTTCACTTGAGATGAAACAAGCTTTGCCACACGCTGAGACAGCTACATGGACAGGTCTTTATGCCCAGTCAGGCACAAGTGCCTTATACTGGACCTGAAGTTCGCAAATCCCTGTACGTCCTAATTGTAAGCATCTATACTTGCTTTACTTGTTTTTTCTCCTGCCCTCTCCCTCCAACCCTTGCTTTCTTTCCTTTCCCTTGTTCTTTGTTCTTAACTATTTCTTTCTTCTTGTGTTGTCTCTAAACACAAGCATCCTCCCTTTTACACACTTAGGCCATGTACTCTGAGGTATTTCCCACAGATTCCATAACCACTTACTATTCCCAGCATCAATGCATGCCAGTTCACATCAGCTCCACAGCATGATAAGAAGAATGTCAAATGCCTAATTTGTATTCTTTTCAAATGGTCTCACTGACCTTAGAAACGGGCCTATATGTAAACTGAAGCCCTCCACCTGAATTCCAGTCCACACCGAACAGCGCTTCACATGCTCTTTCTCCAACACGTCTCCCGGATGCTGACTGCTCAGTAACAAGGTCTGTGTTGCAATGACCACCACAAGAAAGCTATGAAAATGGGGAGTCTCTATTCACAAATAAGCAAGCCCTATGCTTTCTACTTCTCTAACTCCTGAGAAATGCTGGCCAGCAGAGAGAAATGAGTGGTAAAAGCTGACAGAGCTGATCTGAAGGCCGGGTCCTCCAACTACTCATTATGCGACCTAAGGCCAGCATTTGCTTCCTTATTTGTAGAAATGTGGTATTTCCTGACCCGCTCACCACACAACTTTTCAGAAAATCAAATAAATTAGTACGGGGATTTTCTCTAAACCACTGCGCAGCCGTCAATTATGAAAGGCATAATGATTCTGGCTCACAGGGAAGCCCTTTTAAGGAGCGCTCACAGTATTCCCCCCCCACACACACCAAGCGTACTCTAAGACACAACTCTCCACAGCTCTCTGCGGGTGAATACCTTGGCTTGAATCGTCCTCAGATTAACGAGGTGAATGTCACAGGGCAGAGAGGACGCCAGCGGAGCGAATTCACCCAGCAGCTTGGAGGTGGGCGAGAACTTCTCCGTCATTGGAAAGACTGGATGATTCAGGAAAGAAGAAGTCAGATGGCTGAGGAGGGAGGGGTAACTGACAGGATTCTTCTCTTCTTCCTGTCGAGAAAAAGACAACAACACTGAGAGGGTCTGCGCATTTGCACATTTCACTGCAGTAGCCGGTGAACCTGACGAGGAGTCCACATAAAAACGTGACTACCGTGACGTTGGAGCATTTCATACACAACAGCCTTCGGAAACACACAGGACATCATGCAGCTCAGTCAGAGGCAAGCCAAGCGAGTGAGTAAGTGGCCGCTTAACATATGTTTAAAATCTTCCTTCTCTTGATTTGACAGTAAGAATACTGAAAACAGGTCCCACAGATATCTTAGGAGAAGGCAAAACTTTTTCCCAACCTACTACAAACTGTTCATGATACACATCATCAAATGCTATATTCCTTCTCTTTGCGTTTCACTCATCATATTCTCATGGTTTCGTTAATAAGTTTAATAAGACTATAACATACAAATACTGATGCAAAGTTTCCATGAATACTACCAAATGACAGGAGCTAAATATTACCCAATAATGGCATTTTTAAGAGTTCCATTTGATAATATAAGTAACTTGGCGCTGGCGTTGTGGTGTAGTGGATAAAGCTGCTGCCCACTGTATCGGCATACCATACAGGTGCCTGTTTGAGTCCTGGCTGCTTTACTTTCAATCCAGCTCCCTGCTAATGCACCTGGAAAGCAATAGAAGATGGCCCAAGTACTTGGGCCCATGCACCCACATGGGAGACACAGAGGAAGCTCCTGGCTCCTGGCTTCGGCCTGGCCCAGCCCCAACCATTGTAGGTATTTGGGAGTGAACCAGCAGATGGAAGATCCTTCTCTCTCTCTCTCTATAACTCTGCCTTTCAAATAAATAAATAATTTGAAAAAAAAAAAAACCACCTCAGGCTGCATATCTAGACCACCTAACTGTTTTCATTTAAACTTGCTAAATTATTGCAACTTGCTTTATTGTATTTTATTTTAAAACAGGAACAATTATAGATGCTACAGAATAGCTACCACATTTATATAGTATATGATTATTCAATATAACTTTAAAATACTTTAGTCTTTGCTATGATGCATATGTATACATTTCCGTATGTTCAAACATCCAGCAAAGGGAAAAAAAAATCAGGACTAGGGACATACATATGCTCAATGACACAGAAATTCATTAAATCAATGCCCAAGTAGAACTTGACCAGTAATGCCTAAGGAATGAGAACAGGCACAAGAAGAATTAGAAGAGAAAATAATTTATGTGGAAAGGTGCTTTGATCATTAGATACATTTGAAGCAAATTTAATTTTGTATCTTATTTTTTCCAAACAACTACTTCACTGATATCTTCTGAGTATTTTGGTACTACAGGATTCCAACAAAAACCTGGGCTACTAATCTGTGTACAAAGACACGATTTATAGTGATAGGAAGCTTAAAATTCAGGATGCCAGATCAACACTGGTCAGAAGGGAGCTAACAAATAGTGACGAGCATCGTGGCAACAGCCAACAGAGGATGTCATTACAATTCAGACCGTGGAGAGCAAAAATACTTTTGCAGAGGCAGCAGAGGGACCTTACAATACTGAAAGGCTGACCGAAAAATATTAGGTCTGCAAGAGTTCTTAAAAAAATTATCTATTCTACATCTTTTTATAAGAGAAAGATTAAATTAAAGCATATAAGATAACTTTCTCCATCCACACTGAAACTTAATGCAGCTGGAGGATAACCTGAATAGAGAGGGAACATTTTCAACAAGACATTTTAAATATACTCCAAGATCAAAGGACTTCATAATCTAGGTCAGGACTGCTGACAAAATCAGTTTTGAGTAGAGAAAGATAAAAGACACTAACAGAAAGGAAAACACCTGTCTTATTGGATTCAGGAGGCAGCAGGTCCATTCTAGGTCAAGAAACATTCGGAACAAGCTCTCTGGTTTTGGGCTACACCCTTGGAGGAATTCCTAGCCACCTCAGTGGTTAGGCAGTACACTCCCTGAGTGATCGTCTACACTCTGGAATCAATCATCCTCCAAACAAGACCAGCTCCCCGGATCCCTGGCGTGTCCCCCAGATCAACCACAGACTAACTGAGGCAGCCTTTAGAAAAGAAAACACAGGTTCTCACGTCCTAAGCCAAATCCATGGGACCAGAATCCGCAGAAGAGGGCCTTAGAAGTCTTCCCGTACGAATCTCATGGAGTGAGCTGTACTCTGCTCTGCAGACCTGTGCCGGAATGGACACCCGGAGAGCCTCCTGGTCTGCCAGGAAACACAGCTCCCTTTGGCATCCAAAGTAGGTGATTTGAAAACAAGACTCCCATTCAAAGATCCTTTGATGAAAGCCTCAAAGAAGGGAACAATGGCATGGGAATAAATACTGTGAGAATTAAGGGACTGTGCAAGTCACTGTCTTTAGCAAGATAAAAAAGGGAGGTTTAGCAGGAAGTGCTGTGGTTCAGTGGTACACAGAGTGCAAAGTCTCACCCAGGGATCCATCTTCACACACTTTCTTATCATCCTCCTATTCACAGCAACAAGTAGCTCAACAAGATAAGTAACTGCTGAACCATCAATATTCTGATTAAACTCCTATAACCCTAACCCTAACCCTCATCAATATTCTGATAATATTAAACTCCTTTTTTCTTTTAAAAAAGAAAAATAAATTAAAATATTAAACTCCTTTTTTCTTTTAAAAAAAGATTATTTATTTGAGAGGCAGAATTACAGATAGTGAGAGGGAAAGACAGAAAGAAAGGTCTTCCTTCCGTAGGTTTACTCCCTGATGGTCGCAATGGATGGAGCTGAGCCGATCCAAAGCCAGGAGCCAGGTGCTTCTTCCTGGTCTCCCATTCAGGTGCGGGGCCCAAGCACTTGGGCCATCTTCTACTGCTTTCCCAGGTCACAGCAGAAAGCTGGATAGGAAGAGGAGCAGCCGGGACTAGAACTGGTGCCCATATGGATGCCAGTGCCATAGGCAGAGGATTAACCGACTGTGCCACAGCGTCAGCCCTGGAAGGTGACCTTTTTACTGTAATTGGATTCCCCAGCTTTGGGATAACTGTTTGCTCTCTTGTTGGTTAGGAAGATTCAAACTTCTGTTATAAGTCTAGCTTTCTCTCTGTAGCCCACCTTCCATGAGTTTCCGGCACAGTCTGACCCAAAGCACACATAGTTGAGACCTTCCTCGGTGGGTCCCAGCCTGTATTCTGTGAGCTGGAACCAGGCTCCTTGGTGTCTTTTATTAAACTCACTTGAATGATCTGATCCTTAAACATCAAGGCTTTCACTTCATCTCATTACAACGTGATAAATTATGTAAGAGTATAAGATCTTTTTTTAGTCATCTTTGTTTATGCAGTTTAACCTGACACATGGTGAGAACTTAATAAATGTTTGTTGAAATAAAACTATTAATTAACAAGCAGATGCAATATAAATAAATGAGAGAGGAATACTGGAGAGAAAGGGGGTTGGGTAAAAAACACAAACAAGGAGAAGGAGAGAAAAATCAAAGAAAAGCATCTAGCTCAGAGCTGAAGACTGGCAATCTGTGGGCCAAATTTATCTATAGACATGTTTTGGCAGGTCTGCGTGGTAGTAGAAACAAAAAACAAAAAAAACCCTTATTTTTCAGTTAGTTCCTTAAGATAATTTACCTAAAAAATAGGAAAAAACTCTAGAACCAGTTTTTTGTTTTTTACCCCAAATAACTGGAAATATGAGTCACCCTGGGCTGGCATTCCCATGTGGAAAGAGTGTGGTGCGGAGTCCCGGCTGCTGGTGGGACGCATGCCCTCAGCTTCACCACAGACCCTCTGCTGTCTGAGCATAGCATGCGCCCTTAAACTTGGTCAGTCTCCCTCATGCCTCTACTCTCCTGAGCCCTGACTCTTTATCTAGCCTCTCCCAAAACATACAGAACTGGTATCCAGAGGTAAAACAGCCCAACTGCAACAGCTGAACCCTTCTGAGGCTTCTAATGCCGAACTCAGTGGACCCTTGCCTGTATCTACCGCCAGCCACAAGGGGCAGGGAGTAAAAGTCACAGAATCTCACCCGAATGTGGCCAACGCCAACTATCCTGTTTTTGCTGATCATGAGGTATCAGTGGCGTGGATCGTGGTCAGCCTCATGCAGCCCCAGTCCTGTAGCCTCAGTGTATTGCCTTCTGTACCCCCACAGGTGTTATCACTCCAAGTCCTGCTCTCACCGACTCTGCAGAATGCGCTAAGGACATGACTCCCACTGAGTCGGCCCAGGATTGCCTCCAGAGGCTCTGGCAGGCTCAGGGCGTCCATGAAAATTCCTTCCCAGCCAGGGAGCATCGCCCCACTCCACCTTCTACCACCAATGTCTTAGACATGAGAGTTTGAGTTGAAATTAAGAATATTGCTGAGCAAATTTATTTTTTATCAAATATCTTCTTAATTTCACTAGAAAAAGATTTTGTCTTCTCTAATCCATTTGTTATTTAAAGGAAGTTAGTGATTTAAGACTCAGACACTACAGTTAAGTAAAAGAAAAATGTGACCAACATAGCATTATAAAAACACTGGACTGAATTTATGGGGCTGGCATTGTGGTGCACTGGGTTAAACCACCACCTGTGAATGCCAGCGTCCTATGTGAGCACCAGTAGAGTCGCAGCTGCTCCATTACTGATCCAGTTCCCTCTAGCCCACCTGGGAAAGCAGCAGAAGACGATTCAAGGACTTGTGCCCCTGTACAAGGATCTGGATGGAGCTTCTAGCTCTCGGCTTCAGCCTGGCCCAATTCCAGCAATTGTGGCCATTTGGGGAGTGAATGAACAGGTGAAAGATCTCTGTCTTTGGGGCTAGCACTCTGGCATAGTAGGTAAGGCCGCTGCCTGCAGTGCCGGCATCCCATATGGGCACTGGTTCGAGTCCCCCGGCTGCTTCACTTCTAATCTAGTTCTCTGCTATTGCTTGGCAAAGCAGAAGATGGCCCAAATCATTGGGCCCCTGCACCCATGTGGGAGACCTGGAAGAAGCTCCTGGCTCCTGGCTTCAGATCGGCACAGCTCTGGCCGTTGTGGCCATCTGGGGAATAAACCAGTGGATAGAAGACATCTCTCATTCTCTCTGCCTCTGCCTCTCTGTGACTCTGCTTTTCAAATAAATACTCTTAAAAAAAAAAAGAAATAAAAATATCTATCTGTCTCTCCTTCCCTCTCTGTAACTCTGCTTTTCAAATAAATAAATATTTAAAATAAATAAAGTAAACACATTGGATTGAATTTAAATCAATTATTATACAAGGAATTTTGAATGGGAACAAGTGAATTATTTAACTTCTAAGTGAAAGCTTTGTAATCTGACATGGAAATTTTTATTGCCATAGTTAACAGAAGTGTTGTAGTTCCATGTCAGTATAGAGAGAAAAACACATAAACCAGCCACATTTGCAGGAGGAAGAGGAGACAGCAGCTGCCAACACTCTGACAATTGATTTTCCTGTGCAGTTTTAGTTCTTGAACGCTAAGCTATCTTCTCAGTAATTGACTTAAACTGTGAGTCTCAAGAAATGGCATAAATCCTGACATCTAAAATATATATTAATTATTTTCTCTAAAAGATTCCAAATACCAGAAAAATTCTTGGTTTCAATTGGCTGTTGTCATTTCATTCAATCGACTACTAGTACTTCAAGTAGAGATCATCTGTCTCAGGCAAGGAGGCCCCGTGGGACCCTGCCATGACATGGAGGAGGCCGTGGGATCTAGCACGGGGAGAAGAAGATGCATCTGTGATGATGCCGCAATCAGCAGACAGCAGCCCCGGGCGTTCGAACAACTTACTCAATTACATATCTGCATGTTCATTCATCAGACAAACCAGCAGACGCCAAAAAGATCATGGAAAAATGGAATTAAAAGGTATGCTTATTTTTGTGCAAAAACTTTTGAAATCTATGCATAGTTTTTTTCATAATATGCCTTTTTCACAAATTGCTTGCAGATCCTTTATACACATGGATCTCAATTTTTTTCACAGCTAAATAAACCCATCTTTTAGTTGCATTTTTCGATGAATCTTCTGATGCACTCCCCTACTTTGGACACTTTCATTGCTAGGAACAATCCCAGAAGGAGACAGAGGGAGAGGGAGAGGGGGAGGGGGAGGGGGAGGGGGAGGGGGAGGGGGAGGGGGAGGGGGAGGGGGAGGGGGAGGGAGAGGGAGAGGGAGAGGGAGAGGGAGGCAGGCAGTCCCACTTTCATGGAGTCTCTGGTCCACAGGAGGAGAAACAGTGAAGGGATAACCCCCCAGACATACAAAGGAGGGATGTAGTCAGAGGGAGCAGAGCTGAAGAGTGCATCAAGAAGCAGCTGATGGAGGAAGCTCTGATATTTCCTGTTGCTGATAACACCCCGGACGGACAGCCTGCAGAGTAAATGCAAGGGTGGCGTGGGGAAAAGGGCTTCGGAAGCACATGGCGCTGAAAGCAAACCTGTGGGCCCAGGGCTGAGCCCTGAGAGGCCTGTGAGATGCTCGGGCAGGAAAGGGGGTGGCAGGCTCCACGGCAGGAAGGCCACGCCAAGCATCCTGGCTTTTATTCTGACAGTAATGGGAACACATCAGGGAGGGTACAAAGGGGTCAGAAAGGTCAGCTTTGTTTTTGACAAACAAAAAACCCATAAACCTCGC
Source organism: Sylvilagus floridanus (assembly GCA_949820135.1). Lineage (NCBI taxonomy): Eukaryota > Metazoa > Chordata > Mammalia > Lagomorpha > Leporidae > Sylvilagus > Sylvilagus floridanus. Next base: position 31,283,453 of record OX463246.1, on the reverse strand, counting down.
TGCCTACTGGGATGAGAATAGATAATGCCAGGAAGAAGAGGGCAGGGTGGACACGTACAGGCCACAGCCAGGGAATACTTGGAGCCAGTCTGTATCAGCATAGTGCATAAAGAAGTTGACAGAGGTGAGATACTGCGGTGACGAGACAGACAGCTACAGGCAAAAACTGCCCTGAGAAAGGAGCTGGGGCTGCTGAGGCAGAAGCGCTGTCAGGCATGGCTCCTGGGTGTCTGGCTTCCACTGGATGGAGCGGGTGCTCATCAGCACGAAGGGACACTGGAAATGGTCCAGGTTTGGGGGAAGGGAGCTCATGACAGTCGTCTGGGATGATCAAGCCTACAAAGGCTGGAGGAAGTGTAGGAAAGCAGGTGGGGAGCAGAGCCTGGAGATGCGGCGAGACGAAGGTGGGCACATGCACCTGCAGCCTCCATCGGCACAGTGGTGGTGACTGCAAACATGAGTAGACAAGACTGCCGAGGGACAGCACAGAGAATGAGGAAAAGAGAGGCGCCCATATAAAGCTGGGTGAAAAGCTACAGAGGGACAGAGGAGGAAGTGCCAGAGAGGCAGGTGGAAAACCAAGGAAGTGAGGCACCAGGGACCGACAGGAAGCCTCCTGAGAAGTGACAATGGCTGATGTCGATGCTGCCGAAAGGCAGAGGAGTGTGACGACAGAAGCGTGCAGCTGATCCAATGACAATAGCAGGAGCCCTGTGTACATGGAGGCTGAGAGCTGAGCCTGAGAAAGAAGTGAGAACATGAACTCATCGCAGACTTCGGCTCAGTCAGCAAGAGAGTGATGGCAGCAACATAGGGGAAATGGGAATAGCGGTTCTGAGTTAGAGCTGTTTTCTGTTGGTGTTTCTTTAGGTTTATTTGTTTTTACTTATTTGAAAGAGAGACAGAGAGGGAGAGAACTCCACTAGGTTACTCCCCAAATGCCCACAACCCTAAGCTCAGCCACAACTCCATCTGGATCTCCCACATAGGTGGCAGGGACACAGGTACGTGAACCCTCCTCTGCTGCCCCCCAGGGCTCACAGCAGCAGGAAGCCCGATCGGAGGTGGAGGTGGTGAACCCAGGCACTGGGACATGGCAGGCGGTGTTCACAAGAGGCTGGACCCACTGCACCACAACGCCCACCCCTTGGTATTTTTAACAACAGAAGGAAACACAATGCTTAAAAGCCAGCAGAAAGGCCCTCCTTGGAAGTGCTGGCAGTATGGGACAGGGCAGAGCAGACAGCGGATGGGGAGTAAACGTGTCCAGACAGGGCTGCCTGGGACGCAAGGGAGGGAAAAGCCCAAGCTGGAACAGGAGGTGGCAGACGTCCGTGACCTACGGCGGTCAGCGCTGTCCACTGGCTGTTCCCACTAGAGTGGGAGGTGAGGTCACTGGCTGAAAAGGGCAGGGAGGATGGAAATGGTCAGGTGGGTACAGAGGAAAGGGCCGCACCAGCCTGTGTGGGGTGCGTGGGCAGGAATCCATGGAGAATGCTGAGGACCACTCGGCTGTCACCCAAGTGGGCACATGGAGAAATGCAGCAGGGCTTCTCTCGGACAGTTAAATGCCGATGCTGGCCGGTGCCGTGGCTCACTAGGCTAATACTCCGCCTGCAGCACCGGCATCCCAGGTTCTAGTCCTGCTTGGGGTGCCAGCTTTTGTCCCGGTTGCTCCTCTTCCAGGCCAGCTCTCTGCTGTGGCCCGGGAAGGCAGTTTAGGAGGGCCCAAGTGCTTGGGCCCTGCACCCGCATGGGAGACCAGGAGGAAGCACCTGGCTCCTGGCTTCAGATTGCCACAGCGCACTGGCCGTAGTGGCCATTTGAGGGGTGAACCAACGGAAGGAAGACCTTTCTCTCTGTCTCTCTGTCTCTCTCTCTCACTAACTCTGCCTGTCAAAAAAAACCAAAAAACAAAAAAACAAACAAAAAAACCACCAATGCTGGACTTCACTCTGAGAAATGAAAACTGAACATGGAAGACAGACAAGCAAATCCATTTTCAATGGAGACATCTAAGCCTAGAATAAGTACACTGAGGTTTCCAATAAAGTCTGCTAATCGAACATCAACTCCATAAGCATGTGATGGCTCTATTTGTTTTTAAACTCTTTCTTAGCCCTGTTTAGAGATTCTTACTTCTTTCAGAAGAGTTTCTGATAATTCACCCAAAATGATTCCGGGAATAATTTTTTTACCCATATAATAAGCAAAAGCGAAAAGGAAAATGACCTAAATGTACACCTAAAACAACACTTCTCCTTGCAGTTCTCTCTCTGACTGTGAGCGATACAGAAATCTCCACTCTGGAAATCATAAAAACAGTTTAACAAGTGGAACGTCCTAATTTCCAATGTTGTGTGACGAAGAACAACCTACATCAGAACACGCTAGTTACTGCAGCCTACCAGGTTAACATCAGTTCTTGTTTCTAGCAATATTCGGAAGAGATTGGCGGTAATCTTGTTATCCCGGACGCCTTGCCCCAGGCCACGATTATCGTCTTGCATGAGTCTTCGATCCATGATGACTTCAATCTGACCTAAGCAACACATGGAGAAATTAATCAGGTGATTCAATTCAATACAGACATTTATTTTGAGTCACTGAAGTGGGAAGCATGACGTCTTGCTTTAAACTTCCCCAAACTCAAGGAGGTAAATGTATACCACCCAGGCTATCCGGGTTTCTTTCAACAGCTCTGACAGCCTCTATGAATTCAAAAACTAAGACAGCATTTCTACCTTCTCATTAATGTTGAGCAGCATCTCATGTGAAATTCAAAAGGGACATATCAGATGAAAATTTAAATAATTTTTTTTCAAAACAATTAATCTGAAGAGTAAATTAAGTTCTCCAAAACTTTCCGTGGCAGCAATTGGAATGTTACAATGCTGTGTGTCAACTAAAAGACATTTGAAAATAAAAAGCTCAGTGCAAACCTGAATTCACAAAGATGTTTACGAGGTTTATTAGGAAATGCACATCACCCATGGTGTAATAATATATGCAGACACTGGACCTCAGAAACATATGCAAGTAGGTCTTAGGTTCCTCAATAGGGGGCAATGCTGAAGGAGCCCAAGGACTGGAGACGGCCTCCTTGGACCCCCTTCCTTCTCAGACACCCAGTTGGCAGCTCAGCACCGTCCTGACTCCTCTGACTGAAAATGGTGTTCTCATCTGCCATTCAGTAATTCCACGTGCCCACTCGCTGACACTGTAAACTAGGTTAGGTTATGACACTACACAGTGAAAAAAGTTAAAAAAGGGCTCTTATACATATATTTAAGATAAAGGACTCAAAAGGCTTAAGCTATGTAACTTTTAAAAATACACGTATGTTCATCTGTAGCTACCACTGGACTAAATGGTCATTCTGTATAGAAGGGAAAACAGCTAAGCTAAGTGGTTTTAACTATTCCATAGTCAACCCAACTCTATTTAGTTCCTTCTTCTAAGTTTAAGCATTAAAATCAGCACCCATGAACGGAACTCTCATTGCTCCCTCTGTATTTATGCACAAAGCATCCATCTGAGAACGACTCCCGGGGCACAGGGCTTAGTGGCTCCCACACCCATGTGCAGCTCCTCACTGGGTTCCCAAATTAACATCGATCACCTGGCAATTTCTAATTCTTCCTTCAAATCAGTGTCCAAACAACAGGGGACTTGGAATTTCTTGGACTGTACTCAAGTTTTTTCATTCAAATATTAGGTTATTTGGGGGTCTGTAGCAGGTGCTTGGTTTTTCAGGGTGTCTTCACAGGGAGGTGAGCTAATACTGTTGATCATCACTGCTTATGTCCTATTGCCAAGCGCCCAATGTAGAGCCCCACTCTGAGAATTTAAGGGACGGTGTAAGAATGGGTACCTCGACAGTCACAGGTGGCACAAAGATGTTTTATCTACACAGTATTATTTCATGGATTGGACAACATCCCAGAATATTCCAGACTTCTGGACTATCAAAAACTGAAAAATTCATCAACCGTGGTCCCCACCCATATGGAGACAAGTAAAGAGCATGCTTTCTACAGGGTGGCTGCACCATTCACTTAGGGGAGACGTCTGCCAGTCTGTCAAGTCCCAACCTTCCCTTGCAGACCCTGGAAGTGAAGCCACGGCCACTTTCATAACTGAACTGGTGTCTATTCAGTTCACAAATGACTTTGTGTCATGAAGGCACAAAGGAAAATAAGAAGCAGTAATTTCTGCATGTGTGGAAGGAGAGAAGAATGAATATGTCTAATACAAAGAGTAGGTCTGTGTCAAAGGACACACCACGGTTTGTGCTCTTTATTATCTGCCTGGCTGGTTCAGTGGTTACCTCCAGCAGTTCTTAGTTTGTAGGAAGAAGAGTAATTTGTGGCATGCATGACAGCCAATTAAAAATCCGTGTCATAAGGAATCAAAGTCCTTCAGTACGAAGACCTACAAAAGGAACCCGTGTCTACTCTCTTTTGGAACCCTTAACACTGTGGCTCTCTTTATCCCCACACTTCTATCATCTCTGCTCCCTTTCCTCTTTGGAGAGGTAGAGGGGCAGAAAGAAAGAGGAGGATGCTTCAGAAAGTCCACGGAGAAATGGAATTAACGGGCATCTGGTGCAGCAGGTAAGATGCTGCCCGGGATGCTCTCAGCCCATTATCAGAGTTCTTGGGTTCGCGTCCTGGCTCTGCTTCCGATTCCAGCCTCCTTCTAATGTCCATGCACACTGGGGACAGCGCAACAAGCCAGTCACTGCCACCCACACGGGAGATGCAGGTCGAGTTCTCAGCCCCTGTCTTTGGCCTGGCCCAGCACTGGCTGCTGCAGGCATTTGTGGAGATCTCTGACTTTCTTTCTCTGTGTCTTTCAAATAAATAAATAAAAAAATATAAATCTATTTCAGTCAAAGATTTTTTTTTTTAAATTCAGGTATAGTTTTTTCATATTATGCATTCTCCATTAACTTTCTGAAGACCCTTCATGTAACCTCCCATCTTTGCAAACTTGAACAAATGATCTAAACTTTGAGTCTCAGTTCCCATGTCCACAACATCAGGTAGATGACAGAACTCTCTGCAGACAACAGGCTAACAGGAGAAGGAAGTTATCTTTAACAGCAATCAAGACGTGGAGTTCCAGGTCCCCTGTTCTTCATCTGAAAACAGGAAATTCATCATTATATGTTTCTCCTCCCCAAAACCCCAAATTAGTTAACAGTCTGGTTTTTAAAAGAAAAAAACAAAACAAAACAAAAAAAAACTGGAAAGCGGGGAGGGAGGTTTTTACTGGAGAGGATAATTCATACATTTAACCAACAGAAAAATTATGCACGGGAAACTGAAGCATTTCAGGGTAAGGAAAAATTTAAATAGCACCTACCACTGCTCAAACTGGAAACACCCAAGGACTGAGCAGAGAGCAGCGTTAACCGATGTTTGGCGTCCTGGATGTAGGCCATGGTGGTCATGGGGTACACATTTGCTTGAAGAGGCAGTTTGCTCATTGTCATTCTAGGTTGGATCTACAAAACCAAGATACTCTCTTAAAAGAAAAAAGGGGTGATATTTACGTATGTACTGCAATTAGTATTAGGTACAGAGGATTTTCCTTCCGAAGAGACAAAGATGCAGCTTTGTCCAAGTATAGAAAAATTTAAAACTTCATAACATTTTTGATGAAAAAAATCACGATGATCTCTGAAAACCATATTTAAGTGGGAAAGGTAGAACTTATCCAGATTGTAAAAACAGGCATTCCTATTTAAATTTGGAATAAAAATGCTCAACATAAGTCTTCTAGCTCTCCAGTATTTGCATAAAACAAATTATAAAGGTATTAAGTATTCATTTCTCATCTACCTCTAACATGCTGCTTTTGTAATGAATGCTAAGCATAATAGCTCTCTATCCCCTTTCAGGAAATATCTCTTGTTATTCTTGAATCAGTTTTAATAAATACCAGAGACCTCGTCACCAAATCCTCTAACATATTACATTATAATCAAATGCATATATTTAAAAACCATGCAACATTTCCTCTTGTTTAGTTTCGATGCAGATCATTCCAATCTCCAATTTCTCATAGCCTAGTATCTGAGTGCATAAAATATAACTTTATTTTTTGAGACAGTTCGCCAGTAGCCTAAGGCCAGTCGGGGTTACAGTGACTAACTCTACTCTCAGGGCTCTATGATTAAGGATTTTTATTCATACCATATTAAAATGCCGCCTCCTCATTGGAAATTATGACAACTTCACATGAAACTCAAGGACAGGAGAGGTACCAAGTTAACGCGATTGTTCCTGCGTACTGAATGATCCTCAATGGAAGGTACCAAGTTAACGCGATTGTTCCTGCGTACTGAATGATCCTCAATGGAAGGTACCAAGTTAACGCGATTGTTCCTGCGTGCTGAATGATCCTCAATGGAAGGTACCAAGTTAACGCGATTTTACTGCGTACTGAATGATCCTCAATGGAAGGTACCAAGTTAACGCGATTTTACTGCGTACTGAATGATCCTCAATGGAAGGTACCAAGTTAACGCGATTTTACTGCGTACTGAATGATCCTCAATGGAAGGTACCAAGTGAACGCGATTGTTCCTGCGTGCTGAATGATCCTCAATGGAAGGTACCAAGTGAACGCGATTGTTCCTGCGTGCTGAATGATCCTCAATGGAAGGTACCAAGTTAACGCGATTTTACTGCGTACTGAATGATCCTCAATGGAAGGTACCAAGTGAACGCGATTGTTCCTGCGTACTGAATGATCCTCAATGGAAGGCACAGCCCTGAGGGTTTCACAGCTCTCGTCCTTACTCTTCTCAGCAACCCTTTCAGCCTTCTAGTTGTATAGGGTTGACCCATGTCTCCACCCCCCTCCAGGAAATGCGTGTCCACCCTCGTGCTGTGAGTAACAGGGTCTCTGCAGAAACGAGTGAGGTCATACTGCATGAGGGTGGACATGCATCGGGGTAGGTGGGCCCTACCCCAATGATTGGAGTCCCTGTGAGAGGGGGGAAGTCTGGCCACAGAGAGATACACGTGATGCCAGAGGCAGAGACTGGAGTGATGCACCTACAAACCAAGGAAGGCCAAGAATGTTCAACAACACCAGAGGCTGGGAGGCGGCAAGGAAGGGTATTTCCCCAGAGCCTTCGGAAGGAACGGGGTCCTGCTGACACCTGGACTTTAGACATGCAGCCTCCAGAACTGTAGACGAGGACATCTGTATTGCTTTAAGCTATTCAGTTTGTGAGAGCTTATATGGCAGCCCTAGGAAATTAATAGACTGGTGAAGAAACAACTGTAAACTGTTAAGGGGCGGGGGGTGGGGGGAGCAACAAGGCACCTTGAAGGAATTCTCCCCTTCATCTTTTCAACCCCCATCTTCACACCAATTACCTTGTATACTGAAATTTGAAAAAAGGCATTTAAAACTGCCACAGACACATTGCCCCATGTGAGGGGGCCTAGATCTCCAGTTCTGCACAAGCACTACTATTTTCAAAGCTTAAAAATGGCTTAAATCTTTTAAAAGAAGAAATATTTAAAGATTTGAAAATATTTTCCTATTCAAATGTTTGATCTTAGACAAATGTATTTTTAGTTATTCATTTTTCCTGCTTGATAATTTCTGTGTACACCCACACATACAAATAAATGCTGCTTTTACGACTTTAAGAAAAGACTTTCTTTTGTATAGAAGGAAAATGAAAAACCATAAAGTCAGAGTTTCATTTGAGAATCAGACGACTAGAGCAGAGTTAACATGTTCACTGGGAATACATGCTGCAAGTTTTGTGTTTTGCTAGAGATTTAAATTTAACTTTTGCAGGAAATCACAGAAGAGAAAATTATCGCAATTCTTTCCACTCTTTCCCAGTTGAAAATCAGACAAAGTAAAAGCATATGTTGTAAAATTATTTCTATCCATAGCCAGAAATTTCTATATGCTCTATACTCATGTTTTTAATGGTATCATTTCAAAGACACTTAGCATTGCACACATGTACTCAGAATGCAGGGATTCAGGTAACAAAGATATTAGATAACCGACAATTTGAAAAATATTGTATGAATTGCCTATTATTTAAAATTTTTTGAAAATTTTAATATACACCTGCCTACATTTGTAAACAGAAACTTTGTGTATACACAAGTGTATGCATACATGTACACACAGAAACAATGTGTCAATAAAAAGGAGTTTCCCTGAATTTAAAGAGCCCATTATTAGCTCACACATGTAAGTATATACAAAGAATAAACCAAATATACATAGACCAATTCCTTTGAAGAAGGAAAGAGATAATCCATCAGTCCCTAATTAATTTTCCTTTCTAGTAGATACGTTAATATACACATTTTTGCATTAAGTTATTTAACATGCATAATGGTCAACAAATCTCCCTTTGAATAAATAAATCCCCTGAATAAATGTTCTAAAAAATGATCTCTCAAATATTTTTCCTGAGGAGACCGTGCCGTGGTGTAGTGGGTTAAGCCGCAGCCTGCACAGCAGTGGTATTCATATGGCTACTTGTTTAAGTCCCAGCTGCTCCACTTCTGGTCCAGCTCCCTGCTAATGCACCTGAGAAAGCAGTGGAGGATGACCCAAGTGCTTGGGCCCCTGCACCCACATGGGAGACTTGGATACTGTTCCTGGCTTCCACCTGGCTGAGCCCTGGCCATTGCAGCCAATTGGGGAGTGAACCAGCAAATGGAACTCTAATTCTATCTTTCAAATATAATAAAATGAATTTAAAAATATTTTTCCCTGGCTTCAGAAATCTGAAAGAGAAAACTATAACTGTCTACTAAAATTCAGTTTTATTTTAGAACTAATTTGCAACTTCAGGCACACTTTGTTCAAAGGACCCAAAATTAACTGGCCCACTATCATACATAAAAATTACACAGCAATAAAACCATTACTTAGACACTTTAAAGGAAAATTACCTGGTATCCATTTAGGTCAGTATAAAATTTATTTTGGCTATTTATTTCAGAAGAAATTCTCATTGCTATCTCACGGTTAAATGAATTTCGGATGTCCACAATATTGGAAACTTCCACAGACTGTCCTTCTATTCCTAAATTTAAAAGAATATGCATATTAATAGAAAGAAATAAATTGCCTGTCATTCTGGAAGTAGTATAGAGAACTTCTGAAGCTAAAAGCACTGTTCGCTACTTCCTGTCTTCGCCACCTCTCATATGCTAACTGGTGTTAACACTTTACACTTTCTCTTTTTTTAGCATCAGGCGGCAGACAGCATTTATTCAAGGGAACATATCATTCATGAAAAGGATGAAGAGGTGAGGTAAACGGAAGGTGGTGCCCACTGCGTAAGTGGTTCTTGGATGACTTTCAGAGGGGAGCGAGGACAGGAAATGAGCAAAGGAGAGCACACTCCAGCTGGCCACCTCTCACCTGTACCACGGTCCCGGGCAGAGGCCCTCCCGCCCCATCCATTTCTCCGCCTTGCTCTCCCCACACACTAGAAGCTTTGAGTCAGTGAAATGTATACTCTGTTAGTACAAAAGGCAGTGCATGACTGCCCACAACCTATTTCTAGGAAAAGAGGCAGGATATCCAATGAACCTGATATTAATATATTAGTATTGCGGACTAGAAGCTGGAGAGCTCCCCCAAGCTAAATCAACTTTAATGGAATTTGGTATCTCTTAGGACCCCTTGCTAAGGAATGGCCATTCTCTCTTTTGCTACACAAAGCAGGAAACCACTTGAGAACAATTTCATCAAACAGTTTGTTGTATTGTTGTTTGTTTCAAGTGTTCTACCACTGTCTATCATTCTAGACTACCTGTAATTTTAGTTCCTCAGTGAAGCACTGGGTCAATTTCAGAGATGAAGAGAGGGCTTGTGAACAAATTCTACATTCCTGACACCAATCAAGTATATGGAAGGACTTCAAAAAGCTGATGGAAAATGGAATTAAAAGTTTACTTTTTGCTGCAAAACGTTTTTGAAAGTCACACATTTTGGAGGACTTTAACAAGTTCATGGAGCCGGCGCCGCGGCTCAACAGGCTAATCCTCCGCCTTGCGGCGCTGGCACACAGGGTTCTAGTCCCGTTCGGGGAGCCGGATTCTGTCCCGGTTGCCCCTCTTCCAGGCCAGCCCTCTGCTGTGGCCCGGGAGTGCAGTGGAGGATGGCCCAGGTGCTTGGGCCCTGCACCCCATGGGAGACCAGGAGAAGCACCTGGCTGCTGCCTTCAGATCAGCGTGGTGCGCCGGCCGCGGCAGCCATTGGAGGGTGAACCAATGGCAAAAGGAAGACCTTTCTCTCTGTCTCTCTCACTGTCCACTCTGCCTGTCAAAAATAAATAAATACATAAATACATAAATAAATAAATAAACAAGTTCATGGAAAATATGGATTATGAAAAGCTATTTCTGTAAAAGATAGACATCTTTTAATTCTACCTTCCCATGAACTTTGTGAAGTATCTTCGTATAGTAGATATTTAGGATATTTAGGATTTCCTAATGAAGAGCACAATTAGGAAAGTGGTCATCAGAAAGACTGGCCCTATTGTACTGCACAGAAGTGAAGCTTCCTGAAACTTACCTATCGCTTTATTCTCATCAACCACGTCTCCTTAATTGTCACGCACAACCTGGCATCATGCTGACAGCCAGCATACTCTGTAAACAGAAAGGGCTGTGCAAGGAAAACAGCTAGGGGGAGGTGGAAGAAAGGAAGACCTTCTTCCCAGGAGCTACGAATCCCCAGAGCTTATAGAAAGTGCCAGCAGATGTTAAAGAAGTTTCAATATGTGGGGTTTGTGGAAAAGGACGCCAACAGCAGCTAGTTTTGAGCATTACAGGTTTATGTGAAAAGTGCTTTGGAAATTGTAAAATATGAAAAATAACACGGTGATGAGTAATCCTAAGTGGGCTGACTCCTCTATTAACAGAACTTTCAGAATGCTCCCAGAACTTCTTAGTAGGACATGCTGCTCGTCCAACTCAAACAACCTCAACTGGAGCCGACTTCAGTTTCTTGCCATGTTTGTAAAACTATTATTAGTACAGTCTCCTTCTGTGGGGAATGAATGAAGGATGTCTTTTTCTTTTTAACAGCCATAGTCTAAACCACTACCCTCTGTCAGTCAAATCACACACACACACACACACACACACACACACACAATATTCTCCAGCATTATGGGCAGGACTCCTAAAGACACATTAAACTGATGACAGCACAGCAGTATCTTGTTTGAACTAGGAAATATGATGCTCTAAATGCAAACTTTCCTTTAAATATGCTTACATGAACTGGAATATTTTTGTGTACACAGATTTTAAAATGTATACAAAATTTTAATGGACAAGTGTCTACTGATGACCCAGAGACATCCAATACACAAACTGTAGCACTGGGGATGACAAGATCCATGGAGCAACAGGGAGTTCAGTGGAGGAGAAGTTAGTTCTAATTTACTGGTAACATCTGTAGGGTTTTTAAGCACTGTTTCATGTTTTCTTCTATTTAGACTGGATATTCTTTCATGGGTCAACAAAAAACATGAAATGAAATGAAGTCTCAACAAGGGAGAAGATAATTCATTTCAATTCATGTATCTCCAGAAAAGAGTTACAAAGAACATGCTTCAAGGAAAAATTAATAATTTCACATCACCTCTAGGATAATAAGTTATTTCCATTGACAAAAATCTTGCTAGAGCTCAGTATTATACTCAGAATCTGTTATGGCAATAAATACTTAGGGCTATTTGAAAGGAGCCTTTATGCTCATTCACAGTTTGGCAAGACATTAAATTCTCTGCCAGGAGAGACTTTCAAAATAGGATCAAACTTAATATGCTTATTATGAACAAATAAAACTATAGTGGTAATAAAAGTAAAGAGGTATCCCTGAGTTCTCTAAGAGAATGTTTTAAAGAACAGTAGATGCAAGACAGAGGAAGACTGCCAACTTTTTTTATTCTGTGCCCAGAATTCCCTATGGTGTGCCTTTCCCAGAGCAGCTCGCTGGAAGGAAGGGAGAACGTCCTGGAAAGCAGGAGGACACACCAGGGACACCCAGCGAGCGGTGAGCAGGACCTCTGCAGTACCTGTCTGCACAAATGGTACTTTTACCAGAGGGCTGCACCTGGGCATGGAAGGCCAGGGCATTCTAAGCCCTTCTGGTTTTTCTTCAGTCCTGGGAGAGAAAACAGCTCTCTACAAGGTTAGTCCACTGGAAGGACAAAGGGGTGATGCGTTCCTGGGGTTTAAATAAAGGAAGGTGAGTGCTCTCTTGCTGCTAACACCTGCCCCTGAAGAACGGAGAACAGAGGCTGTTGCTTCTTATTTTAACACAGGCTATGCAAGGTAGAACAGAGCCAGTATGCAGGTTAAAAAGTTCTAACAGGGGCCGGCGTTGTGGCATAGCCTGCAATGCGTCAGTTGGAGATAGGCGTCAGTTGGAGTCCTGGTTGCTCCACTTCCAATCCAGCTCCCTGCTAACGTGCCTGGGAAAGCAGCAGAAGATGGCCCAAGTGCTTGGACCCCTGCACCCCTGTGGGAGACCCGGGTGAAGCTCCTGGCTCCGGGTTTTAGCCTGGCCCAACCCCAGCCTTTGAGGACACCTGTGGAGTAAATCAGTAGATGGAATCAGTGGATGGAAGAGCTCTCCTTCTCTAACTCTGCCTTTCAAATAAATAAAATGCATCTTAAAAAAAGAAAAGTCCTAATAAAGAGGCCAAAGAGAGTCTTGCAGAAGTTTCCCCCATGCTGAGCTGCTTGGACACATGCTGTGATCCCGTGCTCACACCTGCAGCGGGGGTGCTGGTGATGTCTGCCTCCCCACAGCCTATTAGCTTCTCATGGACGCAGGCCACCCAACACATCATCTTTGCACTCCAGTTCTCAGCAACACTCTGGGCAACTTAGGGTTGAGCTGCTGATAAACAGAAAGAATTAAGATGGAAGGCTGGTCCATTATGCAGAAGTTAGCTGACTTGGGAGGGAAACAGACAGGATGATGGCTAAAGTTTCAAGAGGTGAAGGGACTTGTATGTTGGGCAAACACATGCATGTCAGGACGGAAGCTCTCGAGGATGGGGACCAGGTCTCACTTAGCTTCACGCTCCAGCGTGGGGAAGGTGCACATACACACCTGCTGAGGGAAAGGTGGCAGTGAGGAGGGATGGCACAGGTTCAGCATGGACTATACATGCACTAACTCAGTAGTCCTGACCCAGAGCCCAGGATCATAAGGCTGGACAACCCTCCCAACCCTAGGGCATCACGGGCAGGCCACCTACTGGGGAAGGATGACATTACTTTGGGAACAAGGTCTGGGACAAGCCTTGCAGTGCCTCGTAAGTAGAAAGATGATTTGCAGATTTTTTCTTTTAAGGAAATAGGACACTGAACTGGGATATTTAATTATGTGAAGCAAAATTAAGGGACAAAGCTTGCCACACCTGAAGTCTCTTCAAAACTACCCCCAGGGCCGGTGCTGTGGCATAGTGGGTAAAGCTGCCACCAGCAGTGTCTGCATCCCATTTGGGCACAAGTTCGAGTCCTTACTGCTCCACTTCCAATCCAGCTCTCTGCTATGGCCTGGGAAAGCAGTAGATGATGGCCCAAAACCCTGGGCCCCTGCACCCACATGGTTAAGACGTGGAGGAAGCTCCTGGCTCCTGGCTTTGGATTGGCACAGCTCTGGCCATTGCAGCCAACTGAGGAGTGAACCAATGGATGGAAGACCTCTTTCTCTCTCTGCCTCACTTTCTCTTTCTGAATAACTCTGCCTTTTAAATAAATAACAACAACAACAACAACAACAAAAACAAAACTACCCCCAATCTCTCTTGAAATGGTAGACTCTTGAGTGGGTGTTGTGACAAAGTGCGTTAGGCCTCTCCTTGGGACATCTGCAACCCATATGATTGCCTAGTTCAAGCCTCAGCTACTCCACTTCCTGCCAATGCACCTGGGAGGCAGGAGATGATGGCCCAAGGATGTGGGTTCCTGCCACCCACATGTGAGAACTGAACAGAGTTCCAGGCTACTGGCTTTGGCCTGGCCCAGCCTTGGCTGTTGTGGGCATTTGGGAAGTGAAACAGTGAATGGAATGCCGCTCTCTCTCACTCCCTCTCTCCTCTCTTTTCTGTCATTCTGCTTTTCAAATTAATTAATTCATTGACTGAATAAAAAAACAGCACATTCACTTCAGAAGCCAAGAGAACACCACACAGGAAATAATAAACATTAATGATACATGCTCGCTGCTCCTGGTGCACAGGAGAGTGAGGGGGCGCATACTCAATGTACGCCAGCGCTTAAGAGGAAGCATGGGTAAGACGCTAGACGTCTATCACCAGGGAAATAGATCAATAAAGCCAGCAACAATCATGCTGTATAGCAAACAAAAAGAATGAGCTGGCTATGTGTCCTGGCACAGGAAGGGTGGATGAGCTTACTGTAGCACTTGTACAATTTGAGAAACACTGGAAGCAGACACAAACACAATGCTGTCCGGCTCTACAGGCTTGAGCCGGGTCTTTATTACCTCTCCCAAGGAGAGGACGGAGACAGATGCAGATTCCAGAAGTCGTTACCTTCCATTTGTAGTATGTGGCATTATTGTTTAAAATATAAGATGAGGCATTTTTTCAAGGAAGAACTGAAGATGTCAGGAAGAAACGAAACCATGTAGGTCACCAACAGGAGGCTTGAGGCTGGTGGGATCTGAGTCACCTGAAATGATGCAGTTCCCCTCAGAGCCTCCCCCGACTGAGCAACCAGCTCAGTTCACGCGGCATTTGTGGAATGAAGCAGCGGATGGAAGATCTCTCTCCTTTCCCTATCTCTGTAACTTTCAAATAAATAAACAAATCTTCAAAAAAAAAAAAAAAAGAGACCTAATTTATCATGAGGTCCTATTGATTTCTGGGTCTGGAAAGATTCATGTTTATTTTTCCTTTTTAACATCTGCTTTCATGAAAATAAACTATAGTAAATTTCATTCCAATTCTCAAATTCAAGAAAATGATGAAACAATATTTTGTTCTATTCACTAAACACTAAATGGCTGCTATTATTATTGATCATAACATGAGTTGGATAGTAGTTTGCATGTTTTACACTTCTGATTTCAATGAACTCTCACAATGTCAAAAAAACAAATGTATAATAGGAAAGGTACAGTCTTATGATGATATGATGATATAAATTACAAATTTTGGATAAAACTTAGGCCAATTAAGAATGGTATACTTAAAACAAGCTTAATTGCTAAAAAAAAATCCACAACGATACTGGAAAGCGGTCTGATGTTTCTAAAAAATAAACATTGGTTTTATGAAACAAACAGGTATTTCTTGGAAGCTCTATTTTGGAGGGAACATGACACCACATCGGCAGTTTCAACCTCAGAGTTGATAATTACCATAAACAAAGGCTGACTACAGCACTCTCCTGCCAGGTGAACATTAGCTTACAGCCCTGGAGTTTCCTTGGTACCTTCCCCATGAGTCAACGTTGGGCTGGCGTGGGACAGGGGAGAGAATTCAGCGATAGTCATGCTGTCTAACACACTCTCAGCTGCACTGTCACCCTGACATCTACTTCCTGTTCTCCCAAACACCCTGTTTTGCAAGGTATCTTCAGGCCTGAAGCAGATCGGCCATGAGGGTGTGTCTAATTCCTTTTCTATCACTCTTTCACTACTTCATGTCTAATTTCACACATACACACATGCACAGGCACCTGACCCAAAACAGCAACAGTGGCTGAGCTCTCACCCACCCTTAGCTCCAAACAAAGACAATTTAAAGTACTAGTCTCTGATGGGACCTCGAGGACCAAACAACAAATACTCTTGTAAAACCCGTGATTTCCAGTTGTTTGCTTTCTGACCATTAAGAAGATAACAGATCACCCTGTGAGCTGGGGGCACCTAACTCATAAGGAGTTCAAAGTGTTGAAAGTAATTTCTATAACAAAACTCCTTCTATTAACAGCCAGTTATTTATGTGAACATTATTCCTTTGCGTTGACATTTACAAACACAAAAACTAAGAACAGAAGTAATGCCGAAACATTTCTCACTCTAACAAGAACTAATGTTTACCAATAGATATATTAGCTGTCAGGGATTTTTAAAAAGTACAATTCGTTGAGAGAATTATTTGCACTAAATTTACAAAATAAATTACCAAAATGGTAATGTTTATGGTGTTCTAACCAATTTTATATTATTACTAAAATATTTATAACACACTGAGAAGAAATTTAATGATTATGGGCTTAGGATGATAGAACTTTATACAGGGAGAAATCAAAAATTAGTGGAAATGGAATTAAACAGTATACTTTGATGCAAAAATTTTGAAATCCATGCATAAGAGGGATCCTCAAAAAGTTTGTGGAAAATGTGTATTATGAAAAAAATGCATGGGTTTCAAAATATTGTACTAAAATAAACTTTAATTCCATTTTCCATGAACTTTTGCCTTTCACTCATACATACATACACACATCAGTACCCAACTGATTTTTGTTTCAGAAAAGTAATGAAGATTTAAACAAGACTCTCAAGCATAAAAACATTACATCAAGATGCAATTCTGTGGCAAGGAGAGAGGCAGAATGGAAGTGTGAGCACAAGAAGACAACAATGCCGAGAAATGTCTGACTGTTAAAACGTCTGACAGTTTTAAAATGCATGCATGATTTGGAATCGATTTGCTACCCATGGATATGCTTATTTTTAAATGTCACTATTGACATTATGCCAAAAATAACATCTTTTGCTGTTACTTACATGTATAATGTAAAAGTGGATATTAGTTTAAAATTACAAAGGGACACACAGAGCCCTGCACATTCTTCCAGGGACCAGCGAGTCTGCTCTGACCAAAACCACTTCATGCTGCCGGATATACTTTTCCTCCTCCTTTCTGCCCTCTCAGCTGACATTTGTTTGAGACCCTGCACTTGGACAACACACTTCCTTTATGGAACAGTCCCTGATTCCTCCAACCTCCAATGATTCCTTCTTTTACGACACTTACATCTAACTCACATACTCCTCCTCTTACATCTCACGCACTCCTCCTCTTAAAGGCAGACCTGACCCTGTATGCCAGGCTTCATTATATTACCTCGGTCACTGGAGTCCCAACATCCCTGGAAGGCGACTCTAGTACTGTCAGGACTTCAGGATGAAGAACGCAGGGCCACATAAGTCGTAGCCTGCAACAAGTCAGACCAGCAAACAGTGGAGCTGGGTCTGGGTTGGGGATGAAATGCAGACAAGCTACCTGCGGAGTGTGGACTCTGAGCCATCAGATATTCTCCAGGTTCTCCACCTCCCCATCTCGGTGGTGCCTTCCATCTGCATTCACACACATTTGTAGGGGGTGACCCACCCATCCAGAGGGAGCTGTGCCTTCAACATTGCAAGTGCTGTCAAACAGTCCCCAAGATAACCTCTGAGATCTAAAGCTGTGTACCAAGAATGTGCTGACTGTCCCTTAAAATAACCTCTGTAATGCCTGTAGGGAATAATCAGGTTCCACACAGAGCAACTTATTTCAGTTTTTAAAAGTTCCAATTAACAAGGAAAAAAAATCCTTAGCAGTCAATTTCATATTATGATATTCCAGAAATGTCTTAATTACCTAAGTCTGCCTAGCCATAACTTATTTAATGCTTTTTACTCGTAAATCAAACTAAATATGGAACGTAGTCCTGAAGAAAAAAATGAGATTGATTGCAAACCATTTAAAAATCCTCATGAATCTTTTTATAGAAATGAAAACAACTTCAGTGAAGCTCTGAGACCTTGTTGACGAGTGAGAGGGACTCCAGGGGAGGAAGCCCCAGATTCAAGTGTCCTCAGGCGAGGAATCTAGAAGTTGATAGTCAAGTACAAGAAACCTGATGTGCTGCTAGGCTTTGCGATGACTCTTTGATGGTTAGACCCAACTGATTGTCCAGTCTTTTTATAGATTAAGAAATCGAGTCCCAAAGAAATTAAAGGACAAACTCAAGGTCACTCTAATTTGCTTAAAGGTAAAAGTACCAATTTGGATTTCTAATTCCCAGTGTGATGCCTTTACATGTTCAATTAGATGAAGCTCATGTGGACCCTCTAAAAGTCGGTGGCCATGTAATAAATTCATTTAGGTTTATCTACTCAAAACTGCTCAAAGAAAAACTAAGCAACTCTCTCTTTGATTCCTAAATATGTCCATGCAAGCGAATTATTCAGTCACTTCAGTCAGAGGAAAATCTTTCCTCCCATACTTTTTGATGGCAGTTCATTACACTTTACCTCCAGGCTACTTGCTTTCTTTTAGCAAGATCCATTACATACAGCACTTTTATAACATGTCAGTGGAAAATAGAAAATAAGGTAAAAGCACTGCATTTAAAGTGTTTCTCCAAAGGGTTGAAACATGGTCTACACACACACTCACTCACAAACATCGACCCAGGAGAACAGTCCTGAGGGGGAAGCACTTGAAGGTACAGGATCTATTACAGCAGATCTGGGATCTGAACCTTGTACCAGTGAAAATGTATAACACAAGTCAATTCCCTAGCAATTTAATTCTTCAAAGTGGCTGCTGATGTCAGAAAACTAGGGCATGGAAGTCCAGTAATTACATTTCTGAAGACAAACGAAGTCACAGCTAGCGAAGGCATCTACCCATCACTGTGTGACTCCAACACACGTACTTTCTGTGAAGGTGCAGTATCAAATGTAACACCAGTGTGTACAGGGCTCACGCTTCTATCATGCTCAATCTTCTAGTCCAAGGTTAATGAAAAGTGTTCAAGCAGCCTGTTTTGCAATGTCTCAATCTAATGAAAGATGATTACGTTACAAGAAAAATTAGTTCTCACCCCCCAACTAACCCCTAG
Organism: Sylvilagus floridanus; assembly: GCA_949820135.1. Lineage (NCBI taxonomy): Eukaryota > Metazoa > Chordata > Mammalia > Lagomorpha > Leporidae > Sylvilagus > Sylvilagus floridanus. The sequence continues at coordinate 31,264,539 of OX463246.1, read as the reverse complement.
AGAAAATGCTATTTTTCTGCAAACTATCTTTAAGAAATCATAAAATAGTTCCAAAAGGGCATTTCATTAAATTCTAAGTGCTATAGAATGGATTTCTTATTTAACCTGACATAAGACAAAGAACTATTTTATTAGAAATCTCTGAAATTGCTCTGATGTTGTAGAGCTTTCAAAGCTAGTGAGCATATTTCCTCTAATTTAATATTTCTGGAAACCTTTTGAATGATGCCTGAATGATAATGAAAAGAAAAACACAGTATTTTTCCTTTAATAGCTCAACTGATGTAACAGAGAGAGCCTTTCAACTGCACTTCTGATCATCTCCAGAATATGGAGAAGACACAAACTCAGAAACCAAGGTAAAAAACAAACTCAAACAAAAAGTAGGATTGAACTGACGCCTCTCAACGCAGTTCTTTTCAAAACCAGCAATTACCAAACAACTCATCTAGTTATGGACCTGCTGATGGGTCTTCGTTCTCGATTTTGTTTTCTCCAGAAGCTTAATTTGGGCAATAGTTACTTTAGGGAGAAAAGGGTCAAAGAGCAACTGAAATAGATATTGAGGGCTAGCTTAAAGCATTGGGATCCGGCTGAAGAGCCCATGAGAGTATTTCAGGCATGGAAAGCCAAGACACTCTGGAAAATAAAAGAAGACCTGAATAAAAGATCTCTGCGCGTGAGATCCCAGTGGGAAGACCAGGTCATCAAAGAAGGAGGTACCTTTCTCTGAAGGGAGGAGAGAACTTCCACTTTGACTATGACCTTGTCTAAATATGATAAGAGTCGGTGAATTCAAAAGGCTTCCATAGCCTTGGCAACTCATGACTGGAGCCTAGGGAGATTACTGATGCCATAAACAAGAGTGTCAAATTGTTAAGTCAACAACAGGAGTCACTGTGCACTTACTCCTCATGAAGGATCTTTGTCCTTAATGTGCTGTACATTGTGATTTAATGCTATATCCAGTACTCAAACAGTATTTTTCACTTTGTTTCTATATGGGTACAAACTGTTGAAATCTTTACTTAATATATACTAAACTGATCTTCAGTATATAAGAGAAATGAAAATGAATCTTGATGTGAATGGAAGGGGAGAGGGAGCGGGAAAGGGGAGGGTTGTGGGTGGGAGGGAAGTTATGGGGGGGGGGAGCCATTGTAATCCATAAGCTGTACTTTGGAAATTTATATTCATTAAATAAAAGTTAAAAAAAAAAGATATTGAGGGCTAGAAGCACACAGGTTTACAATGTTTAACATTTTTGAAAAAATATTTCAAATCACTGAATTTGAAAATGTTAATATAAATATTCAAAAGACAATGTATTATTCACTCATTTTGAGAGATAATCTTTTATACAATTCATTCAGAGACCACATTAAATGTTCTCCGATTATATTATATAATCATTAAATAGTAATGATCTCCCTCTACCAGCCTCCACATCTTTCTGTATCAGAAAATTGATACTAACAACAAACAGGCTCTCCTCAGAAATGCTCATCCCCTAACTGCTTCAGGTCAATCTACAAAAGACATCAGCATATATATGCAAAAATAGTAAACTACATTCAAGAATATTTTTGTCATTTTTAAGAAATACTTACTACAAGTGAATCTACAAAAGCAGGGAAGTGGCTGAAATTTTCTTTGCACCTAAGATAAAAAGTCACACTTTTTCTATGCATTTTGATCTGTCACCTCGTTGCCTAGTTTTCAGGAAGCTGAAGCTTAAAATGTTAAAGAGCTTTCAACTATTTCTTAGTACAGATGCCCTGGCACTACACAACCAAACCCCTGATGACTGATTCAAATTCCAGGGAATTTGAATGACTGGAGCTGAGTACCCTAAAGATTTGACTGGGGATTTCCCTACAAATCCCATGTGCCAGGAGCCACGCAGCCTGAGTTTTCGTGCAATGGTGTGTCAAAGAAAATGACAGAGGCAGGTGGTCACAGAGATCCCTGAAAAAAAACCTTGGGTCTCCACAGTTCGGATGGCATTCTTCAGGAGGGGGATATGCTGAGAGGGGATTAAGTATGAGTACAAGCATGGGGCGGTTCAGGGTTTGGAAGAAAGTCTGTTAGAGGATGCTAGCATTTCCATCTTCCAACAAGCACTTCCAAGCTGGAATAAAAAGTATCCAGACTAAAGAGAAAACAGATTCATGTGTGCTTCAGGTTTATATGTGTTGGTTTCCAGTTCAATCCAGGCAATACAGTAACTCTTCCAGAGAAGCACTCTAAGTTAAGCTTGCATTTCAGTTAATTTAGTGACCTATCATTTCCCACAAACTTCTAAAGCTTTCTGCTTCCAAGCTATAAAAAAAATAATATTAGGGTGGAAAAACTTCAACATTAAGTCTACTCTCCCCAAAGAGAAATCCAAAGCACTCTGAGGTCTGGATATTTATTTTTTTATTATTATGGTCACACTCTGAGGGCACTATTCAGAAAAATCTGTTTCTTCACTAATTAAATTTCATTTTAAAAATACTTCCATTACTGAGAGATCAGATTTCTGGAGACTTCAAGCACTGGCACAATATTATGTGTTGGTGTTTTAAGACATTTCTATAGCAATGAATTGCAGGCCTTGAACACTGTGAAAACTGGTAGGATTGCTAGAAGGGTCAAGACTGATAGTTTGGTGATAAAAGATGCACCTGCTTGACAGGCAATATGCCTATTCAGCCTCTGCACGAGAACATCGAGGCAGAGAAGAGAAGTTAGAAAAGAAATGCATAGGAAGAGAAAATAGATGTGGATCACACTGAGAGTTAGAGAAATGCCAAAAGCAACAGAGAGACAAGCACTGCCACTCTGGAAGGCCAGGGGCTGGTCAAATCTCAAAGGCTCTTGCTCCCACACTAAAGGCTAGGTTGTGGAGGGCACTGTGGTGCAGCACGTTAAGCTACCACCTGTGATACCAAAATCCCACGTAAGTGCAGATACCAGTTCCAGCCGCTCCACTTCTGATCCAGCTCTCTGCTAATGCACCTGGGAGAACAGCAGAAGATGGGCCCCTGCACCCATGTAGGCAATCTGGATGGAGTTCCAGGCTCCTGGCTTTGGCCTGGCCCTGCCTGGTTGTTGCAGCCATTTGGGGAGTGATGGAAGATCTTTCTCTCTCTGTCTAACTCGGCCTCTCAAAATAAATCTTAGAAAAAGAAAGATTATTAGTTGACACGGCGAGGAGAGGGAGCTGTGGGGACAAAGGAGAGGCAGAGGCAAAAGGACACAGGCAGGCCAGAGGCTGTCCACTTCCTACCAACCACTCACATACGGAGGTGACCTGAGGGACGGCCACCCGCAGCAGAGCCGACCCAGCTGCTTTACATAAACAGCTCTCCGGCTCTGCAAAACCCAGTGAACGTTCAGGAGATGCGGTGCCACTGATAGGCAGGATGAAGTCACAGCAGAGGCAATGAAGCAAACATATGAGATTGAGAGACTGGAGTTGTAGGATTAGTTGTTTCGGTATTTACCCTGGGACACGATCGGCCTAACACAACTGAGGGAAAGCACCAGGCCGAGTGATATGGGTCTGTGCCAAAGAGTATGCCATGTCACACTCAACAAATAACTTTTCCATTAAAATACAATTGTCTGGGGGACAGCGCTGTGGCATAGCGGGTAAGGCCACCGCCTGCAGTGCCAGTATCCCATATAGGCACCAGTTCGAGTTCCAGCTGCCCCACTTCCAATCCAGCTCTCTGCTGGGCCTGAGTGGGCAGTGGAAGACGGCTAAAGTCCTTGGGCCCCTGTGCCTGTGTGGGAGACCTAGAGGAAGCTCCTGGCTCCTGGCTTCGGATTGGTGCAGCTCTGGCCCTTGTGGCCAGTTGGGGAGTAAACTAGAGATAGAAGACTTCTCTCTCTGTATAACTCTTTCAAATAAATAAATAAATCTTTTAAAAAAATCCAATTGTCTGTCTGAGAGCACAGTGAATGTCCTGGTTACTCAGAATAAACTTGGGGTTGGATAAGCACACTGTTCTAAAAAACAGTAGATTCAGAATCATCCCACATAACTGGGCAAGTGTGTTTGTGAACCTCAGTTCCACACAGAGCCCATGCAAAGATTAGCTCCAGAACCCAGGGTTAAGTTTCTAAGAGGATCAAAAGCCTATTTCCAATAACTTTGGTTAATAATGCTGCTGCTCATAAAAGCAATAAACAATTGCTTGACTTTATTCTTTACCAGATAAAGAGCTGTACACAAATACTAATTAAGAACATTTTTCCTTTTATATTCCAGTGAAAATGTGTAATACATTCTATAATTCAGTGAGGCAGGTTGTATGTGTGTGTATGTGTATGTGTATGTGTATGTGTATGTGTGTGTGTTTCACTGCTGGTCTGCTGTCTTCTAACTAAAAGTTACATGACATAATCTCCATTTTTTAAAAATCAATCAAAAATACTCTACTGCTTTTCAGTCTTAGAAATTACTCTGTTTTTCAAATAAATAAATAAATAAATAAATCTTAAAAAAAAAAAAAGAAATCTGAAAATAGATCTACCATATGATCCAGCCATTTCATTCCTGGAAATTTAGCCAAAGGAAATGAAATCAGTCTATTAAAGAGTTATCTGTACCCCTATTGTTGACTGCAGCTCAATTCACAATAGCTAGGATATGGAATCAACCCAGATGTCCAACTAATGATGACTGAATAAAGAAAATGTGGTATATATACACTTTAAAATACTACTCAGTAATGAAAAAAGAATGGAATCCTGTCTTTTGCAACAAAATGAAAGCAACTGAAAACCATTATGCTTGGTGAAATAAGGCAGTCCGAAAAAGACAAATATTGTATGTTTTCTCTGATCTACGGTAACTAATACAGTACAAAAAATGTAATGTCTATATGAGCAAAATTGACATTCTGAGATTTATTATTTAGAGCTCTTGTCTCTTCTGTTGAGGATCAATGCTTTTTACTTCTTACTATATTTGTTGAATTTTTGACTTAGTAGAGGGTTAAGCTTGATTATAAAATAAACTGAAATTATGTTTTAATAAAAAAGAAAAGAAAGTATAACAAAGGAATGAATAGAGAGGATGGGAGCATATGTAAGAGAGAGGGTAGGACTGGAAGTATCACTATGCTTCTAAATCTGTATTAATAAAATACATGAAACTTGAAAAAAAAAGAAATAAAGTTTCTAGTTAATAAGCTTGTGAATAACACAAACAATAAGAATGAGAAGATACACAGAAGAATAGAACAACTTATGTGAGGAATGAAAAGATTCACCATTTTTAATTATCAACGGGTAAATATTATACTTTAGATCATACTGCAAACATGCTACCAAGTTTAGACAGATCTCGTCTTCAAAAGCCAACCTCCGTTTTATTAAAAATGACATAAGCACGAATACAAGAATGAGGATACATGTGTCTCACAACTGCATTTGTGTTTCCTTACCCTGTATGTGGTAGAGCCGGACTCGATGGGTAACATGGTCAAAAAAGCAAGACACTTCGGAATACATCCTTCCACGTGTCACTGTCACAAAGGGTGGTTTTTCGTAAACATAAGGCTGAGGAGGAAATGACATTTTTAAGAAAAATATTTTGGCTTCCAAACTTTGCCAAGAAATGTTTATTATAGCTTCCAGGATAGCAAACAGTACTACCTGATATTTGCAATTTTAAATGAAAAACAAACCTTCCAAGTTATTGGAATGTGTACTTGTCATAAAAATTGAGTATAAGGCTTTTTATTATTGAAATCATTGCTGAAATAGAAAATAAAAATGTTTACAACTTGATTGGCCAAGGATGATCTATAAACACTTCTCCCTGCTATAAAAATTTCTAATTAGAATCCTTCTGTATTGTTCATATAGTCATTTATTAGAAACAGTAAGTGTTCTAGAGCAGTGGCATCTTCCAGGCACGCATTTAATGTAACTATGACTGTCGAATCTTCAGGGACCAGGGCAGGTGGGAAGGAGCGCTACAGCATGTCCTGAAGGCAAATGGGAAGCCATTATGATAGTTTCATCACAGACTTACTAAGCTATAAAACATGCCACTTGAAAGAACTGGCTGAGTGTAATGCACAATTACAAACTCAAGAAAACTACATGGAAACCACAGTGTAGTTATCATTGGCTAGAATCTAAATTCCAGAAAATATGAGAATAGAGCACATAACTCATACTTATTATCACTTATTTAAAGCATTTATAAAGAATTATATTTCTAGTATTAGATACCTTAGCTCAACAATAGCATAAGGAGCTAGGCTTGCAATGTGAACCACTTATGCAGCAAAAACATTTCAGAATGGTCTAATAGTCTTCCAAATTTAACTTTCTGCTGGAGAAAAATATTCTGAAGTTAATAAAATGCTTAATAGTTTACTGAGTTCTTCTACCTAACTATTGCATGGCTATCGGGTCACAGAGAAAGATGAGAACCTGGGGTGGTGATTTATAAGATCCTGCCCTTTTCTGGTTCAAGGGTGCTTCAAAAGGCTCATGGAAACTGGAATTACAAGATAAATTAATTTCGGTGCAAAAAATTTGTTAAATTCATGCAAATGAAGGATCTTCAAACACATCATGGAAAATGTTAGTTATGAAAAAACTATACCTGGATTTCAAAGTTTTCCTAAATCCAAACTTATCTGAATTCCATTTTTCCAGAGTTTTTGAAACATTTTCCACACTCTTTTCTTCGTATGCTTTTTTTTTTCTTGTTGTAAATATATAAGAATCCTCTCTATCTGTCTGACATCAGGGTTACACAGAGATGAAATAGTTTTAAATAAATCAACTATTACTTATCCATAACATTCCCAAAGCAAAAGTAAAAGGGCAGTCAGTCAATACAAATTGCCTGTGAAATGGTAAAAGCTGGTAAGTGAGAAAACATAGATGATCCACGGCCATGTTGGGATACCTGCTAGGAGCTGCAGTTTAGTCATCATTGATTTTATAAAACACAAACAACCAAAAGAAAAAAAAAAAGAGTCCTAACTGTGGCCTACAGAATGTTCTAAAAAATCTAACAATTGACTCTAGTTAGAATCGTAGGATAAAAGTAAGTTTTTTAGGAGACAAGTCCCTAATAAAATAATGAGAATATTTAACTGCTCGTGAGTTGAGCTAAGTCCAGAGAGATACAAAAGCAAAGAAAAAGACTTTTTAAAAAAAGGTATACAGAACCGACTACACAAAAATTAAAAGCTATTTACAAAAGAAATATAATTGGAGTCAGTGCTATGCTTGGGCCTGTGCACCCATGTGGGAAACCTGGAAGAAGCTCCTGGCTCCTGGCTATTGTGGCCATTTGGGGAGTGGACCAGCAGATGTAAGGCATCTCTTTCTGTCTATAACTGTGTCTCTCAAATAAATAAATAAAATTAAAAAAAAAAAAAAAAAAAAAAGGAAGGAAGGAGGCCAGTGCCGTGGTGTACTAGGTTAATCCTCCGCTTGCAGCGCCAGCATCCCATATGGGCGCTGGATTCTAGTCCCAGTTGCTCCTCTTCCATTCCAGCTCTCTGCTGTGGCCCAGAATGGCAGTGGAGGATGGCCCAAGTGCTTGGGCCCTGCACCCTCATGGGAGACCAGGAGGAAGAACCTGGCTCCTGGCTTCGGATCAGCATAGCTCCAGCAGTTGCAGCCATTTGGGGAGTGAACCAATGGAAGGAAAAGACCTTTCTCTCTGTCTCTCTCTCTCACTGTCTGTAACTCTACCTGTCAAATAAATAAATAAAAATTTTAAAGTAAATAAATAAATAAAGGAAATATAATTAACAAGAATGACACACCAAGTGAAAATTGTGGAACATACATAGATGAGGATTAATTTTACCATGGATAAAAAGTACTTAAAAATACAAAGAACACTGATAGAAATATAGTTCACAGGCATAAAAAAAAAATTCACAAACACATGAAAGAAAATGCACAAAAAAAATCAAAGTCACTATAACCAAAATAGTATTACTGAAAAACATTTTTCTGTTGACTATTTTTACAAGCAAAACTTTTTTTTTTTTTAAAGCTTTTATTTAATGAATAGAAGTTTCACAGGTACAGCTTTAGGAATATAGCAGTTCTTCCACCCATACCAGCCCTCCCACCCCTACTCCCATCCCACCTCCTACTCCCTCTCCCATCCCATTCTTCATTAAGATTCATTTTAATTAACTTTATATACAGAAGACCAACTCTATACTAAGATTTCAACAATTTGCACCCACACACACAAAGTATAAAGTCCTGTTTGAACACAAGTTTTAGAGTTAATTCTCATAGTACAACTTATTAAGGACAGAGGTCATACATGGGGAGTAAGTGCAGAGTGCCTCCTGTTGTTGATTTAACAATTAACACTCTTATTAATTCTCCACATTTTCAATAGTACATTAGAGAATTACTGGGAGTGAACATTCACACACCTCTCTAAGAGGAAGATGGGCAATACTTAGCAAAAAGACTTAGCAGACTTCATCTACTTATAAAAACAACTTTTTTGAAGGTCATTTTCAGGAAATGATCAGAATTACATAGAAAGAATGCTACAAAGAAGCTTACTACAATGTTACAGTGATAAAGAATTGAGAGAAAGTTCATATACAACATCAGAAAATTCCAAAATAGTGTGTATTAAAATTAAGTGTTCATGAAACATGCCATCAGGTTATATGCATCATTTTAAATGAAAAATAATCATGCATGTGCATTAAGGCAAAACTTGACAATGGGAGGAATTTGGATATGCATAAACTAGAAGACAATAAAAAGAGTTGTAGATCAGAATGCTAGCAATAGTTTTTCATGGGATTGCGGACTAGTTGGTAAATTTTGTTTTCTTCTGAGTTTTCTGTATTTTCAAGAAGTGATAGAGTTTACACATACCATTCTTATAGTCAAAGATCAGAAAAATTAGTTTTGAAAGGTAACAAGGAGACAATGTCTCGTGGACAGGCTATTTTCCCCAGCTGGCTCGTTCCTCTGTGTGTAAACGTGGTGCTGCACGGGTGCGACTGCACTCCAAGCCTATAGCAACCTCACTGAATCCCAACTCTGACAAATTCATCTAACTTTCTTTTTTTTTTTTTTTTTTTTTTTACAGGCAGAGTGGACAGTGAGAGAGAGAGACAGAGAGAAAGGTCTTCCTTTGCCGTTGGGTCACCCTCCAATGGCCGCCGCGGTCGGCGCGCTGCGGCCGGCGCACCGCGCTCCTCCGATGGCAGGAGCCAGGAGCCAGGAGCCAGGTGCTTTTCCTGGTCTCCCCATGGGGTGCAGGGCCCAAGCACCTGGGCCATCCTCCACTGCACTCCTGGGCCACAGCAGAGGGCTGGCCTGGAAGAGGGGCAACCGGGACAGAATCCGGTGCCCCGACCGGGACTAGAACCCGGTGTGCCGGCGCCGCAAGGCGGAGGATTAGCCTGTTGAGCCACGGCGCCGGCCAAATTCATCTAACTTTCAACAACAAACTGGTAAGTGCTGACAAGGATAAATAAAATATTGCAGCCAAAAGCTGATCTATGCCTAACAGGAGAACAGATGGTAAAACAATGAGACATACACATTCTTCCCTCGGGAGTCTCAGAGTAAGTACCCCACTGCCACTGCATCAGCTCCACCTACCTTGGCACTGCCATCAGGCAAGAAGAGGTAGGCACCACTTTTGTCTCTTTTATTTGTAGTTCCATACCATGAGAACTGCAGAGTTATGTCGTGGTGTTTGCCATCTTCTTTGGTTACCATTTTCTAAAGATAAAGAAAAAATAACTTTACAGTAACACACTACTAACAGGTTGCACCTGGATCTACGTCAATTAAAACAAGTTCTTCGGGTTAGGTTGAAAACTGCTAATTTAAGCTGCTAATATTCCAAGCTCTTGAACACCCAAAATTTTATACTTAGCTTTAGGTTTTAAAACTTTCATACTAGGAACAAAATCAGAACACTTCAGTGAGAACAAGCAGAAATAAACAAAGCTGTCTACAGCTGTGCTTCTCAACCGTTCTGTGGAGGGAACAGATTTGTTTTTCAGTCCCAATACGCAGATCAGTATTTTTGTAAGCTACAGTAAAAGTGAATTAAAATTTAAAATCCAAAATCAAAATTAAAACTATATGCCAAATACATTCTCATATTTCTTATTATTAGATTCAACAGGTATTTTATTCAGTCAAGTTGCTTTCAGAGTTTCCACAAACATTTCTGAACAGTCACAACTTCTGTCTGTAACTCACGGAGCAGTACCAAGCCACAGAGCAGAACTCCCCAAAGTCTGGCACCAGCCCCAGACGACACACACCTGTGAATAGCAAGTGGCCACTGAGGGAACATCCAGTTCCAGCCTTTTCCCCAAAAGATATGGTCCAGCCCTACTTATGACTTTTTTTGCCCTTTGCACAGGTAATCTGCACGTCATAAAAAAAGTGGTAAGACTACGAATTTCAGAACTACCCACGATGTGCCTTCAGGGGGTCAGCGTTAGGGCGTAGCAGGTTAGGTGACAGCTTGCAACGCCAGCATCCTGTACTGGGGGACCAGTTTGAGTTCTGGCTACTTTGTTTGTGATCCAGCTTCTTGCTAATGTGCCAGGGAAAGCAGCAGCTGATGGCTGAAATGCTTGGGCCCCTGTCACTCATGTGAGAGACTTGGAAGGTATTCCAGGCTCCTGACTGTAGCTAGTTGTGGCCATCTGAGAAGTGAACCAGTGAATGGAAGACCTCTGGTGTCTGTCTGTCTGTCTGTCTTTCCCCCTCTGTGTAACTCTGCCTTTCAAGTAAATAAATCTTAAAAAAGTAAAATCATACCTTCATAAGCCCAGATTGATCAAACCAAAGTGTAATAAAGGAGTTCTCTATAGTTATAGCTTCTTTGGCATCTATTGCATTCTTCATGCTGAAAATTCCATTATCTTTTGCTTCACCATTATACAGGGTATAATCAGCTAAATGGGAATTTGAATTTCCTGATTCCAAAATCTTATACACTTTCAGTCCCAGTGGTGGTATATGTACTACAAAAGAAATCTTTAAGAGAGAGGAGAGAATTTATTAAAGAGAAATCTTATCCACTGAAAGGCAAAGCATGTACACTATTGGTTAAATCAACAAACTACCGTGTTTTTTGAAAAAGAGGGAATAATGCTATCCTGCAAATGTTTTGATGCTGAATGGGCAGAGGATCCACATCTCAGTTGATACACACAACCTAATAACCTCAAGCTGGTAGGCCTATCAAACACACTGATGTTTTCTTCCATGAAAGGAAGGGCTTACTGTAAGCAATTGTTTTTCCTAGTTACTATAAATGCCGTGCAGTGTATTTCAGTATGTTGGAAAATGGTACAAGTAAACACACTTGCTCAGTCAGTGCCAACCATCAAATGCATGAAGCTTAGCAGACACTGAGCAAGGCCTGGGGGATGCACACAGGCCTACACATGACCCTGCCTTCCAGGAGCTGTTCCATCTCTAGAGGGGATGCTTCCTGCGAAGTCTGACTGAAGCCTTTCTCGTATTTTCCTTCTAGCTAAAGAATCATGCACAGGTAAGAACAGTCAGTATGGCTTTTGACAAGCAGAAGCCATTCCCTTTTAGGGTTCCCAGTTGATGACTATGACTCCAGTAGTACAGCATATTCTGCACTCCACACTCTAAAACTTGGACTTTTCTAGTGATATGGTTTAATGTGGCTTACACTAAGAAGCTTTTATACACACAAAATCAATTACTTGATCCCTGACTTTCCATAATTATATGTCAGAAAAGAAGCACCTTAATTATTTTGAAATGTCTCTTGTCCGTGATGTATTCTATCGCCTTTTCAATTTGAAAAGCTGAAACCACCCCAAATTATTAAGGGTGGTACTTATCTCAGTTTCACCAGGGATCATTATCATTAAACTGAGTTAGATTAAAAAAGCAAAAATTTATAAGTAATGACTTCATTTGTTAGAATAAAGTTTATATGTACATTTATATATATATATATTTACAAAGACATAAAACATATTTACTAACATTCTAATAATAACATACACCTACTGACAAAGATATTTATATTCTGAGAAACAGGATCTACGAGTTCTTGGGAAAATGGAACTAAACCTAAGCTGTACTTTGGTACACAAAAATTTTCAAACTGAAGCATAATTTTTTCATTATAGATACTTTTTAAGAATTGTCTGAAGGCCCCTGTATGCATGAATTTTGAATTTTTTTTACACCTGAGTAAATTTTATCTTTTAATTCTATTCCCCACAAACTTTTTGAAGTACCTTCCTATTTCCCTTCAGTGTCACTGAACTGGCCAGTTCAATGCGCTGGCATTTAGTTTCACCACTTCGCACAGGCCGGTGCAGTAGCACAATGGGTCAGCTTGTCATGGGGCCCTCATGCAGACATGAACCACGCTTTTGACAGTGCCTCTTCAAGTTCTACCACCACCACATACCTCATAGGCCGTCTGTGAAACACTCCTTTCCGCATCCCACACGGCACTGACTTGGACTTCCAAAGTTTCTCCGGAAGCAGACAGCACCTGCACCGTGGGGGAACTCACATGGACGGAGACCATCGTGCTTCGGCCATGCTCTAAAGGATTATAGACCACAAGGTGCCTGCAAAAACAGCAGCTTCACCGTCAGGATCTCACGATATTTCTACTACTTTCACATGCTTCGCAGGCAAGTCTGAAGCCAACATGCATAGAATTTAAAGGGACACTGACTGTGGTAGAACCCTTGGGAAAACAGACACTTCCTTTACAACAAACATCACACAAAGAGTAATGACTCAAAAGCACTTTCTATAGATTGAAATGGTTTACAGATGGAAGATGTTAATAGATATGTAACAAAGATTTTTCCATATCCTAGAGAATGACTTACACAAATATAGTTTTATTCATATGTCTACAAGAATCATCTCTATATAAACTAATACCTTGATTCCTGCCTAACCTTGCTGAATAAGAAATTCATAATTTCTTTGTGATTAATCACAATTAAGAACTTGACATTCACTGTAGGCAACTAACAGAGCAACCTGTATGGCCATACACGGAAAATCATATAACTCACATATATATTTTATATACAGAGGCCCTATTTCTCAAGAAATCAGTTCTGGAAAGCAAGTTACATGAAGTGAATCTACTTACAATGGGGGCCAAAAAATATCTTTTTTTTTTTTTTTAATTTGAGAGGTGAGGGAGAGGGGTAGAGAGAGAAAGTTCCCCATCTGTGAGTCATTTCCCAGATGCCTGCAATCGAGAGGGCTGGGCAGAGGCCAAAGCTGGGAGCTGGGAAATCAATCCAGGCCACCGTGGCTGGCAGGGACCCAACTACTTGAGATACCACCTGCAACAGCAGGAAGCTGGAATCGGAAGCAAGCTGAGAACTCAGGTACTTTGACAGCCATGTGGAAGTCCTAGCCAAATGCCTGCCTCAGGGCCAAAACTGTATAATACATAATGGCAAAAAAAAGTCATTGAAGACAAAGGTCAAGAAAGAAAAATCCAAACTACTAGAAAGAGTTAGGCAATATTTGGAACTACTTCTGACAGAATTTTTCCAATATTTTATATTAGCACATTATGATATCCTTCAAGTAACATTTAATTTTTACAGGATGGTTTCAAACATAACCATATTCATATAAAATATGGAAAGACCTCTTCATTTTTCCTGAAGTCTTTCCCTAATTCTCTGAAATTCAAGTAATTTTCACTTAAAGCACTCAACATTCCCAATTTTCTCATCAGCACACCTCTGCCAAATCCTCACTGCTTCCTAGCTTTGCCTATGAGTGGAAACATTCTAGATCATCCCATGACAGACTTCATGAACGCCTTTGCAAGATTTGCAACTTTATTTGGCATTTGCATCATATTATCTTCAAATAAATCAAAGAACACTTCAAAGAGGATAATAAAACTCACTGGTTTACTAGCTAATAGTTCCATGATCTGAATTTTTTTTCCTATTCAAATCTGTAACTGCAAGAGCAGAGAACCAGAGAGCCAGATAACACGCACCTCCCCCCTACCCCGTAGCTGCGAATGGTAGAAGCAAGCTGGCAGGTGTTTACTGTCATGCATCAGAAAGCCTGTCATTGTTCTCTCATGTTGTGTGTGTGCCCTATGTATTTTTGCTGTCAGTGTGTTACCAATCACTCATGAAGAAATGGTATGAATACCTACAGTCACCAAAACTAAAGCCAAGACAACAGGAATAAACAAAAGAGTTGGGGGGAGGGGGGGATACAGCACAAAATATGTAAAACATCTGACTTCTAGTTGTTTATCAGGAAAAAGAGTTACATTACGGTGTAAACAATATTTTGAAATGTCAAAGGTCACAACATGAACACAAGAATGTCTCTTATTCCTGTTGGGCTTATCACAGTATGCATCAGGTTAAAAGCCCTAACTTGCATGGTTTATCTTCACTGAGGCTCCATATGCATACAAAAAAGAGGGACAGATGGCCAGCTCCTTGGCTCATTTGGCTAATCCTCCGCCTGCAGTGTCAGCACCCGGGTTCTAGTCTCAGCTGGGGAGTCAGATTCTGTCCCAGTTGCTCCTCTTCCATTCCAGCTCTCTATTGTGGCCCAGAAAGGCAGTGGAGAATGGCCCAAGTGCTTGGGCCCTGCACCCTCATGGGAGACCAGGAGGAAGCACCTGGCTCCTGGCTTCGGATCGGCACAGCACACCAGCCACAGCAGCCATTTGGGGGGTGAACCAATGGAAGGAAGACCTTTCTCTCTGTCTCTCTCTCACTAAATCTGCCTCCCCCCCCCCCAAAAAAAAAGAGGTTACAGATGAAGCCGTGTGGGCACAAGCATGTTTTACAAAGAGCACTAAAACTTCCCAGCATTAGCTAAGACCTCACTGAACCATGGAGGCAATTCTCAGGAGCAGGGAGGTGATGCTCCCTCGAGAAGTATGCTCAACAGACGGGCCTGAGGGATCTGTCAACCCATCTGCAGTCTGTAAGGCATCAGCGCTTACATCTACCGGGCTGAGTGTTCTGCCATCACAAATACATGTGGACACCACAACTGCCAGGGGTCACTGTTACCAGCAGGGCAGTACTGAATGCTAAGACACCCCAGGGGGAAGAGAGCTGAATGTCATTCATTGCACCAAAGATGGTCAAACCAGAACCCCAGAAATGAGTGCTTTAGCACAGATACCAAACTCCCAGCCATTTTCAGAGCTAGGTAATGAAAAACTCTGGACAACCACAGCCTGAAGACAGGTCAGCGCCCTCATTCTGCAGAAGGCCTGAAGCACAGCTGGGAGCCTACGGCAAGTTGAGGCCTAGATTGCCTGCCGGCATGTTTTCACAGAATCCAGCACACAGAGCTGGTCCGGACAGCCGTGTTAAGACCACGTAATGTGCACCCGAGCAGTAAATTAGGTAATAAGCATTCAGAACACTGACTCCTTCCCAAGGGAAGAAAAAAATGATTCACTTACAGCAAATAATAATTTTAACTATACATTTGGTTTTGTACCATATTCAATCACTTTTTATAGTAAGCTGTGAACTCATTTCTGTTTTGTTTCATGTTAGTAGCTAATTAGTATTTGACCATAACGATGTTTCTACTGTACTAAATGATTATGTAATTATCATGACAAGAATCTATTCAAAAACTAAATGTGTAGAGTATATAATGAGTATAATGCAGTGCTAAGAAAATAATTTAACATAATGAGAGATTCACAGCATGTTCTTCAAGTGCTTCCCAGCACAAATTTATCTGACACACATACAAATACTATCTATGTGCATTTTCAGTAGCGCACCGAGAAAGCATGATCATATGTCAATGATAATCCACTAGAACATCATCACAAACCAAACAATCATGCAACCGCCATGTTTGGTAGGCAACCCTCTGTTATATCCCCAACAGCCCCAAACATTCAGGCCTCTTAAGGACTTCAGCTGTGAGTGGAAGCAAGAAATTTCAGTATCACACTATAGTGTCATATGTGCTCACTGAAAGTAAACTATATTTGACCCACACTAACAATAGCAACAAAAGAATAATATTTGCATCCTGAAAACAAGGAAGGGTAATTTCAACTGTACCTTGGGAATAACTGCACAGAAGCTCAGAACGCTTTTTTCTTTTCTAACATTCTCTCTCTCGCTCTCTCTCTCTCACACACACACACACACACACTAGCATCAATCAGCTTCTTACCCATCCTCTGTCACCAAGCTTCCTCCAGTCTCCTGGTTCTCAGTGTGACACCAGCCCCCATGACATGGGTTACAGGTGATTCCCTGAATTCTCTCTAAACAAAGAACAACTCTCACCTCAACAGGAAATGGCACCCAAGAGTTACTTGCCAAATTAGGAGGCAGAAGACAAGCTACTTTTGGCTGGAAGAAGAAGGGACAGAGAAAAACAAAAGGGCACCTGTCAAATTCTTGTCACACTGCGAATCTCATTACAGAACTGAAATTTCACCACAAACATCGCTCTGTCCTTGAAGATTTTATCGAGGATGAGCATTTTCAAAATTCCTTTGTGTTCTCACAGAAATATTTCACATGAAGGAAGACAACAATGGCAACTGGTGAGTCTTCCCTTTTGGCAAATCTATCAGCATCCACTAACATGGGAATGATACATTGGCTTCCTTCTGGGACAGTATGAAGGACAGAGTAGGACTATGCCCCAGGGTCAGCCGGCTCTTGGATTTACCGTTCAGAGTGCCTGCTGTGTGCCCAGGCCTGTACGACGAGGCACAGTCCTCCTCCATCTCTCCCGCTTGGATGGTCTCAGCGGCAGCAGCCACGTTCCCAAGGTTCAGCCAGCTGGGGAGGGCCACACCAGGGCTTAGGACTCAGCCTCACTTGGGAGCCATCTCCTGTCCCTCACAGGCCACACACCAAAGGGTTGTATAGATAGCCAGGGTTTCCTGTGGAAACCTTCGTTCTCAAGTGTTGTCCTCAGAGATGTGAGGACCACAGAGTCTCCCCCTCTGGAAGCTCGGGATGAACACAGGCTATTTACATCTCACGTATATCGTATCTATGAAGGAAAATCTGCAAGTGGGAAAAGAGAAGATCCTGCGATATATGATAGGGAGTCCGAGGACCTAATGGCATGAGGCCGGCAGAAACAGTATTTGAGGAAACATCTTACAGACACTACAAATGGGTAGGGACAACAAAAATGAAAAATACTTTTAAGTTGTAAGTACAGTTTAAAACCAGTTAAGCTGAACCAGTGTTGTGGCAAAGTGGGTTGAATCATGGCCCAGCCTGTAATGCTGGCATCCAAGGTGCTAGTCCCAGAGATGTCCCATTTTTGATCCAGCGCCCCGCTAATGTGACTAGAAAAACAGCAGAGGATGGCCCAAGGACTTGGGCCCCTGCCACTCATGTATGTGGGAGACCTGGCTGGAGTTCCAGGCTTCTGGCTTCAGCCTGGCCTGGCCTTGGCTGCTGCAGCCATTTGGGGAGTAAACCAGCAGATGGAAGACTTTCTCCCTCCCTCTTTCCATCTCCTCCTCTTAGTATCTCAACCTTTCAATATTTTTTTTTAAATCTTAAAAGAAAAAAAAAAAAAACAGCTAAGCAAACACCAGAAAGTTATATGGAAAAATAACTGACTTCATGTACCTAGCACAAAACAATGTGTGAGTAACAGCTGATGGATGGAGGACTTTATGATTTTATCAGAACATTTTCATTTTGATTATTTTGAACCCCTACCCCCATCAAATGCAAGATGGGTCATTAACTCCCAAAAGTTGGGGACAAGACAGAGCCAAGGTCACAGAGAGGATGAAGAACAAGGCACAAGCCAAGGAGCACTCTGATCCTTTTGACTTTTACTTACTTATTTTCATTTTACTTTAAAGGCAGAGAGACAGAGACAGATAATATCTTCCATCTGTTGGTTCACTCTCCAAATGCCTGTAACAACTAGAGCTTGGTCAGGTGTAAGGCGGGAGCAGAGAACTCAATCTGAGTTTCCCACACAGATGGCAGGGACCCAAGGTATTTGAACCGCCCAGTGTTGCCTTCCAAGGTAGGCAGGAGCAGGAAGCTAGAAAGGGAAGCAGAGATGGGACCGACACCCAGACACTGATATGACCTGGGGGCATCCGAGGTGGTGTCTTAACTGCTATGCCAAATACAGCCCTGGTTTGAGTTTTAAGGCAAGCAATGAAAAAATCCATTATAAACAAGACTATGTTCATCTTCTCTAAGTAATCTTCTCAGTGAAGCAACGCATAGAAGAGTACAAAGTTTCACACGGAAGCTGAATACAGACACATACAAATTTGCATGTTAATAAAAATTACAATTTCTAGATCTGAAATTGACATTATTTCATCTTGTTTTCCAGGTTTAAGAAGTAATGTTTATCATAGTGTCAGGAAAATGTTTATGACATTAAAAACAAAGAGTCTTTTTAAAGATACATCAGATGTTCAAAATCACAACTCTGCGACTCACTCGAGTCACCCAGTCAAGCTCAAATCACCCCGCACACCATAGAGAGTCTAAGCTACGTCATTTTCTCAAGACTCGCCTGTATTATCATCAGAGCCGATCACTATTAGTGCTAAGGGACATTAAGCTTAGAAAAACACCTAACTAAGGCCAGATGCAAAGTAGAATGTCAGTATAATCCCTCTCCTCCCTTTCCTTACAGGGTGCTCACAGACCTGACCAAGGGCCCGGCCTGTCATCACACCTTGCAGTAGAGGAACTCGGGTTGGTGAGATGTCCTAAGCTCCCCCTGAACCCCAACCTTTTTCTTTTTGGCATGTTAAGGCACATATAAATGTAAATAAAAGAAATGAGCACAATCACACCGTGGTAACATCAGTATCTTGAAACAGAGTTCTGTTAACATAGCAGCTGGGAGGTAGAGAGCGAGATAAATCCATCAGCATAGAGAATACTCAGAGTAACCAAGCGTCTATGGTTTAATTTAAAAACAACAAAAACGAGAACAAACTGCCTGGTGTGTGTTGTGGTTTAAACTCCATCAGTGTGAATCCATAGTCTCTGTATAGTCTGGGAGGGAAAGTGGCAGAAACGAACTGCTAGGTTCACTGTAACAGGGTAAGTGATGAGACCAAGGCACACAGTGTACCCCGTGACATGCACACACAAAGGGCCAGTGAGAACAGGAGACCAACCAAAACAAAAAATTAATTCTCTATAAAATGAATGTCTATATAGAAAATGTTACCAGAGGACATAAGAATGAACAGACACATCATTCTATGTGAGAAAACTAAAACAATGCAAAGAACAACCCGACTCATGCCAAGTTAATCAACAAACTTTATGTGATGCTAACATCAGAATGATATGCCAACACTGATTCCAGATGAATTTGAAAACTTAAGAAACAAAATTAACAGGAAGAATAAATATACTATTTGTGGTGCAAAAAGGCTTTCTAACCATAACAGAAAGATCCAAGAAAGTAAAAGCTTGACAAAAACCTAAAACTTTCTATGTTAAAAAATAAGATCAAAGAATGTCAACTTAGGAAACATATAAAGTGCTTCTACAGATCAACAGAAATATAAACACTCAAAAAGAAGAAAAATAACTATTTAAAAAATCAAATTGAAGTTGAAAATAAATGATGCTTCCACTCTGAGAAGAGACGAGCAGTTGATGACAGACATGAGCTCTCACTTCTACCAGCCAACTAGAAAGGGCAGATGAAAGAGAGTAACCGTTTGCTGCAGGGCAACAGAGCGCTGCTGAGGGGAAGGAAAGCACTTCAGAGAAGTGAGCAGCCTCTGCAGCCATTTCCACCCAGGGCCATGTCAGTTCTCAGCAGGGAGACGCTCAGAGTTGCAAGCAAAGCCGGTACAAAGCCTGGAGGAAATCACAGGGGGCAAAGAGGCCAACAGATCAGTTGATGGGGACTAGGGGGCCTCAGGTACACAGCTGGGTTTTCTCATTAGGACATGTGCCAACCACCGGGGCTGCACAGAAAGGGAAGCTTCAAACCTAAACAGAAAGCTTCTGAAAAGCAGAGCACAGACGTCGCAGGATATTCCAGAACCACCAGGGAGTACAGCCTACGGAATATACCAGGGATTAGTTGAAAACTTGGAAGTCTAGATGAACACGAGGCTGAGAGACAATCTCTTGTCTCAATTTAGCATAGACCTTGATTGGAGTAGTATATCCTAGAAGAAGGTATTTCCTGTATCCTCTAGAAATTTCGTACAAAATGTCTAGCACCCAATATAAAATCACAAGGCAAAAGACAGAGCCACGTGACCAAACACCAAGCAGAAAAAGACAAAAGAACCAGAGTCACACACAACCTAAACTCTGAAGTTAGCTGAAGACTTTAAAATGCACAATGAACAATTTTTTCAAGGAAGGGAGAAACATGAAAGAATGAAATAAAAGGGCAGAGCATTTAACCACAGAAATTTGGCCCCTGCACCCCTGAAGAAGCTTCTGGCTCCTGGCTCCTGACTTTGAATAGGCACAGCTCAGGCTGTTGCAGCCACATGGGCAGTGAACCAACAGATGGAAGATACCTCTCTCTGCTACACCTTTATTTATTTAGAAATAAATAAATCTTAAAAAAGAAGAAGAAAGCTCTCTAATCGACAGAAGAAACAGAATGTTATTTTCAGACATGGAGGTCATCAAATACCACAAGAATCTACACAATAAAAGGTACCGCAAAAATGTTACTGCATGAAGCTAGAAAGAGACAGATCTCAACTCAGAGAGAGGAACTTGGAGTTAATTTGCTATGCCCATGAAGTGACAAGGAGTGACTGAAGTTTTAACAAGGTCAGATTCTCAAGTTTAATACCTGACTCTAGTTACCCCGTTTAAGAAGGATTTAAAGAACAAAGGTTCCAAGCAGGAATACTAAAGTAGAAGGCGTCTACAGCCCAGGCAGGAAGCTGAAGAACTGTCCAAGAAGTGGTAGAATTATAAAAAGAATAAATTTGTGAAAAACGCAGGCTGTCTTATCAGTAGGAAATTTTTTTTTTGATTTCTTGGAGAAGGCTGGGTAGTAAAACAGGAGGAAAAGTCCACAATTATAATCCATTCGATGCAGTGTGCCATTTACCAAGAGTGAACACCGAATGGCTAAAGGTGCTAAGTCCAGGTTTAGCCTTCTTGAAGTCTAACGTCAGGATATACCTGAGGACCACCCACACAGATGGATCCTGAGGCTCGTCAACTGCTCTTCTGCACCTCAGAACGCATTTTTTCACTGGAAATATTAAAAGCAGATTTCCAGGTCTGGTAAGCAGTAGAGTGGTCTTGCAAGATGTCGTGATCCCCAAAACCCATGACTGTTCCGAGGACTTTGCAGATGTGACTACATGGAGGATGTGGGGAATGAGACATTGTCCTGAGTTAGCTAGGTGGGTCCAATGTAATCACAAGAGTCCTTCTACGAGGGGAGCAGGAAGAGTGTACCGAGAGGAAGGTCAGGGACAACTGAAGGAGGCTGAACTATCTGAGGGAGTGGCCGGAGGCCAAGGCATGTTGGAGGCTTCCAGTAAGAGCACAAAGAAAAGAAACAGATTCTCGCTCAAAGCCTGCAGAAGGAACCAGCTTTACCAACACTCTGCTTGCCCCAGGAAAATGACTGCGCATTTCTGATTTCCAGGATGTAAGGTAATAAATCTGTGTTATTTTTAACTTTATTATCAAGATTGCTGTTAACTTCTAAAAACACAAACAGGAAACTAATATACCAGGATGCACTACTACTGCTGAAACCAGAGATGAAGCTCCACTTTCATATCACAAAACAAAAGACATTTACCACCAAACACAGGCGAGAAGAAGCCTGAGTCATGAGGCAAACTTGAAAAGGCAAAGAGCAGCAAGAAGAGCTGGCATCCTTGTCAGGGGCCTTAAGCTACACCTGAATGAAAGGTGCCCAACCCTTCTTGTTCTCGCCTCTCCCTGCAAAAGCTCCCTCCTACTTCTCAAGCACTGGCCATGGGGCCTAATGCAGCCCAGCTCCCCAGTCCCAGCACAAGTGCCCACTGCTAACAAGGAGGAGAAAGCACACAAGAAAAAAACCAAAAACCTATGCTACCTAAAGAGCAAATGACTGACAGTCCTTTACACTGGCCAAGGTGGTTATTCTTAATGTCTTTAAATTCTGTATTTTTCATCTTTGAGTTCTGTAGGCTGGACCACATACACAGGAGACATGCACACATGTGAGATGGTTCACACAGTTCCAAGCTGCCACTTCTAACCTACTCCTATGAAACAGGAGGAGGAGGCAAACACTGAGCTTTGACCGCCAAATATTGAAATCTAGATGTGCAAGAGGAAAAACTGAAAATGGGGCTGGAAGCCTCCAGATAGATTAGTAACAAATATGGCCTGATGTTAGAGAAAAAAACTACTCAGCACTAAAGCACAAAACATTCTTTTTAGCAATGACAACTAGGATTTCCCTTGAACACAGGAAGTTACTTTACCTGAATTACCAACTAGGTGAACCTTTTTTTTAAGCTCTTATATATTTAACTCGCTCAAATATCCTCGCATATTTCTACAACTGTATCACATCCACAATGTCTTACCTGAAAACACACTTCAAATCCTGTTACGGTTTGGAATGCCAAGGTAAGAGACACCACAGGCGGAGTCTGCAGAGGCCTTCACTGTCAAACACACTAAGTCTATCGCAGAGAAACTCTGCTTTTGCATATTTTTCTACATGTAGGAGAAATAACTTTCTTAAAACCCCTGGACAAAATATCTGTGACTCTCATCATCCCATGGACAGTTGCTGTCCAAAGACAAGATTTGAAAGGGCAGGTCAACAGGTGCTCTGCACATGTGAGCACATGCAAAGACAACGTTGCCCTTTGGGAAGCAGTTAACATGACGGCAGAGCCCAAAACCACTGCTGTCAACTAAGTGGTTTTTGCAGATACCCAACAATTAAATAAAACATCACTATGGAAAGTTCTTACTTCAGATGACGCTATTAAGTAAATATTCCAGACAGCTGTTATGTCAGAAGATATTACTTGGGTAGAGAAGTATGTTTGTTTAGGTTACTAACAGACAAAACACAATTGTACTAAAGTCAATTTGACTTAGGTGGTAGAAGGATGTTTTTCAGATGACATGGTAACAGTAACAATATTAACAGTAATACCAACAGCTGGCACTTCAGCAGCCTTTGAAACCACACATACAACTTTTGCTTTATTGGACTTAACTGCTTTCAGCTTTACACTCGCCCTACAAAGTCCTACAATCACACCCATTTTACAGATGTGGAGAGTGGCTCCGTGTCCTTCTCATGATGAATTGAAGTGGTCGAGCAAGGACGCATCTCCATCAGCCAGGCTCCGAGGCGGGGTAGCCAAGGAGGGGCTGCTGCGGCCCTGCTCCTGGGCAAGGCACTCGAGGGGCACATGGCACAGACACAGATGCCACTGCCCAGCTGCTGGGATGACAACACAAGCAGCTCCCTCAGCAAGTTGTCCAGTTGTGTTCTAAGAGGTGGGGAGAGGAGATGTGCCACACAACAGCTCTTGATTTTGCAACTGTGGTGACATTCCGGAAGACAGTTTCTTTACCATTTGTTCCAGTTAGTTCCTGGCCATACTTGGTTATTTTCCAAAACCGAGTTTCCTACACAAAAACTTTCTTTCCTGGTGTTTACCCAAATGATTGCTTCATAAGTGATTCATGCTTTAACAAACAAGAAATGCAAATGCCACCTGGATGTGACCTTAGGGATCACCTATTTGGACCCCACATCCCCCAAGAGATACAGAAGATAAAACTGAAGTTTCAGGACTAGGAAGCTGCTAGTGACAGAGGTGAGACTAGAATCCACGTCGTGACTCCGGATGCAGGGCACCCTTCACAAGACTGATGATGAGACTTGTCTGAAGCTCAACGACCCAGAAGTAAGTGTAGTAATATCATATCACTGTCATACAACAGGTGGGCGCATTCAAGCCAGAGCACTACCTATCAAAGGCACAAACTGCAGGGCTCTGCTACAATGCAAACCCTCCCTAGAGCCATAAATGTAAACATGTACCGCTACAACTCTCATAAACAAAACCTTACAGCTGTCCAGTACAAAACAGAAAATAGTTAAGACAAAGGGTACCCTTCCCTTTATAAGCATACTAAAACTCTTGATATGAAAGCAATGAAAAAAAAAAGACACAAAAATTGCACACAATTTGGCTGACCCCAGGAGTCTTATCACCAATTAAGTTGTTTTCACTCTGAGTTTTGCCTAAAACAAAATACCATCTGTTTCACCTAAAACGTTAAGATGTTCTATTTTCTTGTCAATTCAGAAATCACATTTGTAGCCATTTTCTGATATGGGTGACTGCATAAGGAATGATGTTCAATCAAAATGTAATTTTCATCTACTGGAAGAAAATCTCATTTCTCCAATGAATAAAATGCTGTAACTTTGGAAGAACATATACTACACAAACAAGCTGATTTTTGCAAATAAAAAAGACCTTAGAAGTTAACACAGTAAAATAAGGTTGCTGTGTTGTTAAAGACAGAAATGGAAAATGTTTCATTTCACTTTGCATACCTTTGTTGACAAATGAAATCTATCTTGGGTGAGATTTTAAGGTGATCAGAGGAGAAAATAACTTTTTATTGGTGTCACATCTCTTCCTATTAGTCATCCCTAGTGTAAGTGGTAATAATATGAAAGCAACAAAAACACAAACCACTTTATTTTGAAAACACTTGTAGAAAACATATTGGTCCTGGGCAAGACTCCTTACTCTATCATCCAATGAATGGAACAAAGAGGCTGTGAAACACTAGGGAAAACAGCACTCACAGCAAATGCAGACAAAATGTCACGAGAAAAAAGAACACCTTTCCACGAAAACACACATGTCAACAGCCTATCTACTACACTCTGTTTAAGTACTTACAATAAATCTGAGACCCTGTTAGGTCGATCTTTGAAAGGTAGCCCAATTTCTTTTTTTTTTTTTTTTTAAGATTTATTTATTTACTTGAAAGTGTTATACAGAGAAAGAAGGAGAGACAGAGAGCAAGAGAGCAAGAGAGAGAGACAGAGAGAGAGGTCTTCCATCCACTGGTTCACTCCCCAGATGGCCACAAAGGCTGGAGCTGTGCCGATCCGAAGCCAGGAGCCAGGAGCTTCTTCCAGGTCTCCCACATTGAGTGCAGGGGCCCAAGGACTTGGGCCATCCTCCACTGCTTTCCCATGCCACAGCAGAGAGCTGGATGGGAAGCGGAGCAGCCGGGTCCCGAACTGGTGCCCATATGGGATGCCAGCACTGCAGGCAGCGGCTTTACCCGCTATGCCAAGCACTGGCCCCAGGTAGGCCAATTTCACACAAAATTGTCTTTTAAAAATTGACTCATAGAATGGCAGATGTCCTAAATAGCACTCTGGCCTCAGAATCAGCCCTTAAGGCATTCGGATCTGGCTCAAGAGCCCATGAGAATATTTTAGGCATGGAAAGCTAAGACACTCTGAAAAACAAAAAAAAAAAGAAGACCTAAATGAAAGATCTCTGCGAGTCAGATCCCAGTGGAAAGAACGGGGCCATCAAAGAAGGAGGTACCTTTCTCTGAAGGGAGGAGAGAACCTCCACTTTGACTATGACCCTGTCGTAATAAGATCAAAGTTGGCGAACCCTAAAGGCTTCCACAGCCTCGGCAACTCATGACTAGAGCCTAGGGAGATTACTGACGCCATAAACAAGAGTGTCAAATTGTTAAACAACATCAGGAGTCACTGTGTACTTACGTCTCATAAGGGATCTGTCCTTAATGTGTTATCCAATGTGAAGTAATGCTATAACTAGTACTGAAACAGTATTTTTACACTTTGTGTTTCTGTGTAGGTGCAAACTGATGAAATCTTTACCTAGTATATACTAAATCGATCTTCTGTATATAAAGATAATTGCAAATGATTAAAAAATCTTGGTGTTAAATTGGAAATTGCATAGATAATTTATCAATTTTTTTAAAAAAATCATGTAGGATCTCTGTCCTTAATGTGCTATACATTGTGAATTAATACTATAACTAGTACTCCAACAGTATTTTCACTTTGTGTCTCTATGCGAGGGCAAACTGTTGAAATCTTTACGTAATATGTACTAAACTGATCTTCTGTGTATAAAGAGAATTGAAAATGAATCTTGATGTGAATGCAAGGGGAGAGGGAGCGGGAAAGGGGAGGGTAGCGGGTGGGAGGGAAGTTGTGGGGGAGGAGGCATTGTAATCCATAAGCTGTACTTTGGAAATTTATATTCTTTAAATAAAAGCTTTATATATATATATATATATATATATATATATATATATATATATATAATTGCCTAGAAATAAAATACTGCTACTCTCAAGTAAGGATGAAATAAATAAGTCCAAAAGGCTCTATTTAATTTGTCTTTTACCACAAAGATATGAGGCGTTCTGAAGCCCAAGAGGCTTGAAGCCCTCCCTGACCTTCTGAGGATCAGGAAACCTCACTAACATCCTTTTCCTTATTCTGCTGGTAGCTCATGCTTTATTAATCTACATTTAGAAAGGAAAAAAAATCTGGTTCAGAAGAATGGGAGGCTCTAAAACATGCCACATCATTCCAGTCTATGCTCTGAACTGCTTTGGGTTAACTGGCTTCATGTTAGCCATTCCAGAAGGCATGAAAGACACCGGGGGAAACCCAAAGAAGGCAGAAACTGGAGAGAGAACTAAATTTGCAAGAAACTGGAAAAAAAAAAAAAACTAAAGGACCCTCTCTCTCCTGTCATAATAGATCACCCCTTGGCCAGCACCTCGGCTCAATAGGCTAATCCTCCGCCTTGTGGCGCTGGCACACCGGGTTCTAGTCCCAGTCGGGGCACCGGATTCTGTTCCGGTTGCCCCTCTTCCAGGCCAGCTCTCTGCTATGTCCCGGGAGTGCAGTTGAGGATGGCCCAAGTCCCTGGGCCCTGCACCAGCATGAGAGACCAGGAGAAGCACCTGGCTCCTGGCTTTGGATCAGTGCGGTGCACCGGCCACAGCGCACCGGCTGTGGGGCCATTGGAGGGTGAACCAATGGCAAAGGAAGACCTTTCTCTCTGTCTCTCTCTCTCACTGTCCACACTGCCTGTCAAAAAAAAAAAAAAAATAGATCACCCCTTACTTCAATGTGAATAGCTTCAAAAAGCACTCTTAGTCCAAATATCTAATTTGCTTTCACACATTCAGAGGGCATCATACAACTTCAACAATGTGTGAGAAAACTCTGGTCCTGCAGCAATAATAGAACAGAATCATTCACATTTTTCATTACCTGGCAGACACACCAAAACTAATGCCAGCTATTCTTTGATACCAGCTCTTTTCCTATTTTTCTTGTGTTCTACCAAGTTATGTATTTCTAAACATCTTAACTAGAAATTATTATAATCCTATCTGGAGTATAGTCCCCATGCTAATTCTGCCTACCTACTGTAAGGTGTCAAAACACCTCATCTTAATTCTACATACACAGGCACCTGGTTTTCCTCCCCAGCCTCTGTACTTCCCTGTTCATGGTCCTTCATGTGGCAGCTGCAAGATGCTATAGGCCACAGAAAAAAGCACTCTGATTCCAGCGGACAAGCCACACAACTAAAATACACTTTGTAAACTTCATTCAGTGGATAAAATCCTGACAATAAACCAGATCCACAGTTAGTAAGGAAGTTTGATTTAAAATACACACAATAAAAGGGCAATTAAAACATTAAACTAACCAGGCAATTTAGCAGGTGTTTGTTCCCTAACTACTTTGCCATTGCTTTTCAAGAAATAAAACTAAAACCACCATTTTAAATGCAATAAAACCTAAAATAATTTTGTACCTAGAAACAAAATCACAGTAGATGAATTATAGGGACCTAGGAAGGAAGCTTGTTTTAAAATTCCATAGAAAATTGATAAAAAGGATGACTTGAGACACTATGCACTGAGCACCAAGAAGGTAGACCCCACACTACAGCATCTGGGACTCGAACCACTGCCCATATGGGAAGATGGTAGGGGCTTAACCCACTGTAGTACAATTAGGTCCCAAGGGAAGGACTCTTTTAAAAAAGAAAAAGAAAAGCGACCACCTGCAAACCTTTGTGATTAGAGAATTGGTGCAGAGTGGGGAATCAGCAGATGGCAACTAGCAAACGTTTCTTTCCTTGCCTTTTTTTTTTTTTTTTAAGATTGATTGATTTATTTGAAAGTCAGAGTTACACAGGGAGAGAAGGAGAGGCAGAGAGAGAGAGAGGTCTTCCATCTGCTGGTTCACTCCCCAACTGGCCGCAACAGCCAGAGCTGGGCCCATCCAAAGCCAGGAGCCAGGAGCTTCCTCTGGGTCTTCTCATGTGGGTGCAGGGGCCCAAGAACTTGGACTATCTTTCACTGCTTTCCCAGGCCACAGCAGAGAGCTGGATTGGATGTGGAGCAGCCAGGTCTTAAAAAGGCGCTATATGGGATGGTGGCACTGCAGGCTGCAGCTTTACCTGCTACGCCACAGTGCCAGCTCCCTTGGTTTTTATTTTATTTTTTTAAGATTTATTTATTTGACAGGCAGAGGCAGAGGCAGAGGCAGCTTTATTTGTTATGCACAGCACTGGACCTGCAAAAGTTTCTTGAGAGAAAGAGATTTTCCAACAGACTTTGAAAGTGATGGGAATCAGAAAAGAAACACAAGTAGACACCCAAGTGTGGATGTGGTTACAAATCAATGCCATTCAGAAGAGCCACAGTGGTTTAGGATGCACTGTGACTATCTCAGAGAACTTGCTAATTAGTTTAAGTGACTTCATAATTCTCCACAATCATTACTCTACAGATCTATGATCCCCAATCTGTGAAATACAAGAAGTTCTCAAAAACCCAAAGACAATCCATTTGGACACAAGCGGGCAAAGCTGCTATGTATGTCCAAAATGGTGCCTGCCCTCTCTCGGACAGTTACAGGAATCAGTGCCAGGTGGTCAGGGAGATAGAAACGTGCCCCTCTTTTTATCCCTTAGGTTAGCAGGTACACTGTCCCCCACAGGCCTCCAAGCCTGACTCACTCCAGGCTCTTCCTGCAGCTTTATTGCCAGTGGCTTTGGCTGCTGCAGTCTGGTCTCCCCTCACTCCAAAAAGATAGTGCTGAGGCTCTCAGATGCTGGGGTCCTGAGTTATGTGCATCTACATCCTCCATGTAGTCCACAGTGTCCCTCTAATTTGCATGGAGTTTCCTCTGCCATTTTTCTCCCTAACTCTTTCCTGAGATTGCTCTCTCTCCACTTTTTTTTTTTTTTAAACTATCTGCCCCTGGACTAGAGCAGTAAGTTCCATTCCCATTCTGCCATCTTGAATACTGCAATTATGTGTCTTGTATGATGTTTTTCTTGTATGATGTTTTGACTACTCCTCAGAACAAGGTTTGCAGAAGTTCTAGTGCCTAGGATGGATTGAGTCAGCACACACCTCCCCTACAGTGCCCAGAGCAGAACTGTGCGGAAGGGCACGGGAGAGGAGCTGGAGAGTGGAACACATGACAGCTGCCCTCTGAGCTAGGCAATGGGCCTTAGGAGTCCATGCTGCTAGTAGCCATCATCAACAACCATTGCCACGTCCTTTGCTGACAGAAACCCTATATCCTTCAGGATGGCGACAGTCCCAGCTTAAAAATAATAAATAAATAGCAACAACAAAAAGATGATTCCCTTGCTAGGGGTCACCCCATGCTACAGTTCTGACCCAAGAAATATAATGAGAACTCTGGTAGGTGAAGACTCAGAGGAAGTAACATTATCCCTGGTCCTAATAAAAGACAGGCGGTTCAACTGGCAAGACTCTGATTCACTGTTCTTCCCCTTCTGAATGAAACATGGATGCAGTGAGTGGGGAAGGAGGAACCATCGTGAGCCCAGGAGGATGACAGACACAGGCTGGAGGCAGAAGAGCTGGAGCAACAGGAGCCTGGACCTTTGGTGGCACCAGGAACACACAGCAAGTCCTAGACTGCCTACCTGGAAACCTGTCCATAGAATACAAACTGCTTTCTTATGACTGCAATACAAAAGGACAGTCTATACACCTAAGCAGGAATACTGGGTAAGAAAGGAACGCTAACATGTACCAAAAATCCAACTTAAAAGAAGGCAACTTTGAACACAAGAGGATTCTACACCAGACGTTTCCCCATATAGGTCCATCACTATAAACTTTACTTAACCACCTATCCCAAATAGGACACCTAACTTTTTTTCTCATAATTTTCACCCTCTCCAATCTCCAGGTGTTAGCTTAGAACATACCCCTTATGTATACACCAAGTACTTTTTCCATATTCTATTTAATAATCACAACATCTTTAATTCAAATAGGCCATCTTCATTTTTTCCCATAAACTTTGAAGACAGAGTTCATGAAATCTTTAGCTAACACCTGATAATTTGCTAATCCCATTCTTTCAACCTTGTTACAAAAAGAGATGCTGATTTAGGCCACTGGTTTTAAACTTTGTATGTAAATATGTGACCAATTCATTATTACCAATTAACATTTCAGTCTTTTTTTAACGTGTGTGTTCACATAAGTAAAGCTGAGATGCACATCCCTGGCCACAGGCTCTCAACCTCTCTATCCGATCATTTCTGCAGCACAGATTCTCCCAAGGCAATTCCCAGTTGAAATGCTCCTGGCCCACACTACTGGAGCACTTTCTGCAAAGTTTGCGGGGTGCCCTGTTAGAACGAGGGAAGGTCCAGCCCACACCATCTCAGGGCTTCTAGTGAGGCTCTTCTGAGAAGCATCACACACGTTACATGGGACAGTATAGAAACATATGTCCCGTGAAGGCATATGACTACAATACCTAGAGGATTTAACATCTCAGCTGAGACCTGAAAGTCAATCATGAATTAACTAGGCAAGTGAGTGAGTGAGTGTGTGTGTGTGTGTGTGTGTGTGTGTGTGAGAGAGAGAGAGAGAGAGAGAGAGAGAGAGAGAGAGAGAGAGAGAGAGAGAAGATAGAGGGAGATAGAGGGAGAAAGAGGGAGAGAGAGGGAGAGGGGGAGAGAGAGGGGGAGGGGGAGGGAAAGATAGTGTGCTCCTGTGTGCACACTTGCATGCATCTGTGAGTGGGGCTGGGATTTTGTTTCTTTCTCTATGCAGCCAAGGTCTAGAGCTAACAGGATGTAACATGTCACAGAGTTCAGAGTCATTGAGGGGCTGTAGTGCACAGTGCAGGCATGATGATGTGAAAGACCATTCAAGGGAAATCAAACTGCAGACACAAATGCCATGTTGCAGAGTCTGGAGTTTATCTCAGAGCAATGGAAAAAAGAAAGGTTAGAGTATGGCAGTTACAGCACAGTGCTGACATGAGTTGAGCAGCTGTTCAGTGCTAGGTCCTGTACTGCGAAGTTCATGCACACAGCTTTGCTGAATCCCTCCAGCAACACACAAGCACGAGGCAGAGACACAGATCACAAGGTTGCTGCCATCCTCCAGGGGCAGACAGAGCAGCCTGAAACATGGTAGTGGCTCTGTGGATGGAAAGAAGTAGAAGGGCTTGAGGTACGTTTAATGAACATAATGAAAAGGCCTAGGATGTATGGATACAAGTCGAAAGTACCTGAGAAAAGACAAAAGATGATCAGGGTAATCCTGAGATTTATTATCCAAACCAATAACACCTTTGAGAGTGGAAGGGGTCACTCATGACAAACTGTAACACGTATCAGTCAAGTTGAAGACCCTGGGGTCACACAGCGGGTTCCAGCGGTGGAAGAGGAGTTCTGTTTCAAACAGGCTGAGCTGGAGACACTGGCGGCCTATCCAAATGGGGCCATCCACCCAGACTGTAGGCATGTGGGTCTAAAACTCAGGGCATTTTTTTCTAAGGAGATCAAGGGTAATTAGCAAGTTTGTTGAAAATGGAATTAAAAGATGTTCAGTTGATAGCATAGAGCCTTGAAATCCATGCACAGTTCTTTCAGAAAATGCCATTTTCCATGAACTTATTGAAGACTTCTTGCACACATTTGAGAAGTTCACAGCACACTGATAGTAAATGAAGGCAATGGAGTAGGAACTACCACTCTCCCCAGAAGCTTCTCTTTCTAATCTTTCCAAAGCAAAACAATCACGTAGCTGTGTTGCTTAAAGCTACCCTTGGTCTTCCTGAATTCAGTACTGATTAAAGTCCCTCGCTCATCTGGAGTTTGTTCACTGGACAAATATTTGCTGAGCACTTAGAGTGTGCCAGGTGTTTGCCATGGACTCAACGCAAGCAGTTCCGTGCCCACATGGAGCTGATATTTTAGCGAGGGAGATGGACAGCAAGGAAGAAGGGAAATAACCAGTTAGTAACAGCACAGGGGATGTGAACAGGAGGCAGTGATTGTGAAAGGACGAGTGATAAGAAACCCACAGGCGTAGGTCCAGCCTGATTGTAAATTCCCAAAAGGCTGTGGCCCACGGGGGCTTTCTACCAGCTGTTGCTCTGAGAACAAATGAAGGGCTTCTTTCCTCAACAAAGAGCATCCTGGTGTTCTTCTGGCTCATTCCACCACCAACACCAGTTTCCTGGAGCAAACATTTCCCTAGACCAGTGGTCTGCTGTCAGACCCTACTTGACCCTGAGTACTTTCTTCTGACTGATTCAGTCTCCAAAATGCCTGTGGAGCACAGACGCGGACTCTACCCTGAAACAGCAAACGTGCACTGCGTTCTCATCACTGATTTAGGAACAAAAGATTTAACTGGACTCAGGACCACTAACTGGAGGTCCGTGACAATTTCTGCACAACCACACCCACGATAAATCATCTGCTTCAAGCTTCCGTTTCTCTAGAGTAGAACACGAACATAAAATCAAAGAGTATTAAACAATCAATGCAGACTGTTCCAACATGCTTACGATTTCTTCCTAAAGCTTTTGTAATCATCTCACCAATATGTAACAGTGACTCACTTTTGCTATTTCCAAAGCTCTCAACTTCACACAACGGAATCATTTACACAATTTGTCAGTTTCATTAAAAATTATCAAACTATGAGAGAAAGCATAACAAGAACTGGCTTAGGAATTAAAAACTGATTCAAAACACTCACTCAAGAGATAGACTGCAGACAGAGAGGGGACTGGCCTGCTAGGGAGCAGCTTGTCTGCCTCAAGGACACGGTGCCATGAGCACAGCAGAGGAAGGGAGACGAGCAGTTCCTCCAGTTGGTCAATTAACTGGTTTGCTTAGTAGAGACTCCAGGCAGGGGGAAGACAATAACAGTATCACCACCTATCTTCTCAGCCTCAAAACGTAGAAAAGTCCCGCTTTTATGTCCACTTTTTCAGCTGGTTCCATCCCAGAATTTTAAAAACTGAGGGTAGGCATTATGAAAAGGAAAAAGGAATTGTTTTTCACACTTTGTTCTTGAGCTCTGCATGCTGCTTTCATTTCTGGTTATCACTGATCAGCAAGTAATTGCATTTTTTAGTCCAATCCCATCAGCATGGTAGTTGTAGACTACAGCCTGACTGTCAAATCAGGGCCCGGAGTTCCTGTGATTGTTCATCTCTTCTAGGTTTCCATGGGACATTTATAAGGAGATTGAGAGACTCGGGGCCCAGCCATCATATGAACTGCAACTGTCAGCTTTTTAAAAAATAGGTGTTATTTCATCTAAGCCAAGGTGGGGTTGAAGCAGTATTTCAGGAGTGAATAGTTATTGTTCCTGATGTCGTAAGGTAAACACAAATGCTAAGGGCAGGGAGAACACTGTGAGGAAGGTGCAGCCTTTCCTCTTGTTCCTCCCCAGAGGCCTTTGTGTTTCCTTGAAAAATCAGGCAAATCGCAAACCTGTGAAAGACCAATTCAGAATGGCAAACATCAGGTAGGATTACTTGGTGTTGCTACGCAGCTATGAGTGCTACAGAACTCGCACCAAACACTAGTCAGTGTAAAGAAGTTTTAATGTAATATTAACTAATGTATCATGTTGCCTGGCTTCTAGTTCTGTAAGAAACTCAATTATTCAAATAATGCACTATATTCTGTCCAGTCTTTTGGGTAAAGCACGTCATCTAAGAACAGCCTAGCAGATTATGCAGGATGAAACATGTGTCTAAATAATTAGAGAACTGGTCATCCACATCTTAAAGAAGTCAAAGCTAACAAATCATAATACCAATGGAATCTAGGTGAAGGTTCGCAAACACCCTTTCCAAGCAATTTACACTTAAACAGGAAAGCATATCACAGCGGAGCTGATGAATCCATCCAATGCAAATTCATAAGTGCACTGTGCTATTCATGCCCAAACAGACCCAAACAGGAGCACAAAGCTCAGATTTATGTTTTCGGAGTCTCCAGTACCATCTGTTAGCAATTCTCCCATCAAAAGAAGAGCTCTAAAGCAACGTACAGCGTCAGGCTATTTCAGCTGCTCTCAGAACAGAACCCATGAAGGGTGCAGGGTGTCAAGTCCTAGTGAATTCAGGTAATCCAGGAGTGCCTAAATTCCCTCGGGACAATTTAAAAATGCAGCCTACCACTTTTGCTACAAACACTTCTATCAAATCTATATGATAATAAAGCTGCCAAGATGTGCAGGTTAGAATTTTTTTTTACTAGAAATTTCATTGCCAAACAATAAAAATAAAATTGTGAGCTTCGTTGCTTCATTTGAAATTTATGTTTAAATAATTGCTGAGATATACAGGCATTCTTATTTGATATGGAGACATAATGAAGACATGATACAGATGAAAAAGTCATTTAAAGCCTTGAATCCCATTACACTAATAGATGACTGTAATAGATGACTGCTGCTATTAAAAATATAAAATGTGGAATCAGGCAAATGCTCTACGTTAAAAATAAAAAATGAAAAGTCTTCTTGTGAAAACCCATCTAATATGGTCAACTTATTCAGCCACTGGAGAATATTTACTTGTACCTACTCATCCTGAAGAACCCCTAAAAATGCAATCTCAATGACATTCATTCTGTAAGAATGCAATGATGCTGAAATACAGCTTAAAATTTTTCATGTCTCACAGCATAAAACTCTAAAATCTCAAATGAGCATTTATACAAAATTCAAAGCTCCACTAGACAGGTAACCATTTATTTTCATTTGTAGTAGTATGTATTTTATTTAGGAAGCACTCTGGCATTGCACCTCCAAATACCAGAAATACTATCTGGGGAGAATATATTCTAGGATATCACATTTTTTTTCAAGATTTATTTATTGGTTCACTCCCCAAATGGCAATAAATGCCAGCACTGGGCCAGGCCAAAGCTGTGAGCCAGGAGCCCCATCTGGGTCTCCCAAGTGGGTGGCAGGGGCCCAAACACCTGGGCCATCTTCTACTGCTTTCCCAGGCCATTAGCAGGGAGCTTGACAAGATGAAGAGCATCCAGGACACAAACTGGTGCCTATATTGGATGCCGGCAATGGAGATGGCACATTCACCCACTATGCCACAATGCTGGCCCCCAGAATATCACATTTTTACACAGAACATGAGACATGCTCTATGCATATCTGGTGCTTGCAGCTTAACATTCCCTTCAATTTAATTAAGTGTGTTTTAATAAATCTTTATATTGAATTCTTACTATGCTGACTATAATACCACAGGCATGATGGGAGAAGTAAAATAAGTACTTTCTATTCTCAAGGAGTTCACAATGTAGTGGTATTAACTTCAAACAATGATACTGGCAAAATAAGCCAGCATCACATGTCAGCCAGTGAGCTATGTTGAACTTGATTTACATTTAAATGCTGGGCCAATGTTATAATCTGCTGCTTCCTACATATACTCTCACATCAGGAAATGGAAAAAATTTCTCAGCCCCTTGAATACTGGCTGAACTTAGTGACTTGCTTCACTAATAGAATGTAGTGGAAATGACCTTCTAGAACTTTCTTTGAATGCCAGGTACCAAGAAGTCTCCCAGTTCCCATTCAGAAAACTCCCAAGAATCTCATTTTTAAGACTATCATTCTTAAGGTGTGTCCTTGTGGAAACAGTTACCCTAGGTAGAGAAGCTCAAGTCACATAGGAAGGCCATGTGTGAGCACAGCAGTCGACAGTCTCAGCTGAACATCAGCAGGCAGCAGTTAAGACCAGCAGTGTGAGGAAGCCTTCTGGGATGTGCAGCGCAGTCAAGCCTTTGGGGAAACCCAGTCCCAATCTCCAGTGATTGCAATGGTATGAGACCCTCGGGTAGTCAACAGTTCTACAGAACCATGGCAGAGATAATACACTGTCTTTAAGACACCAGGTTTGAGGTAGTTTATTATGCAGTAGACTAGTGAAACATGTAACTCTCCGGTCAGACTGTTCTCCACAGGCAGGAGGAACGTTGAGATGGGAACCACTCAGCAAGCACCGGGCATGAGGGAAAGGAGTGCCTGTTCTGGAATTAAGTCCTTCCTCTATTTTGATAATTTAAAGTCACTCAACACTGTTCATGGTTTCTTTTCAAGTTAATTCCTTTTATTGGATGAGAGTGAGGGGGATCATAAATATCTTGCTAAGAATTAAAAGCATGTATAGATAAATTTTAATTTCAATACATTCCTCAGAAACTAAAGAAGTCTGCTGTGGTTTGAACATGTGCCCCAAAGCTCATGTGCTGAAGACTTACTTCTCAACGCAAAGGTGTTCAGAGGGAGGGGCTTTAAGGGGTGACTGGGTCATGGGGGCCTTGTAACTGTAACTGAATTACAACAAGAGGTTGTCATCAGATTCAATCATGGACTTTCCAGCCTGCAAAAGTGTGAGCCAAACAGATTTCAGTTCATTGTCAATTATCCATGCTGTGGTATATTCCATTACAAGTAACACAAAATGGTCTAAGATAAAGTTTCTACTTGAAAATTGAATGATTATATTTACAGAGTTTATCTCAAAACAAGTTTGATTATACACGATAGCATTTCAAATTACCCACCTTAAACAGAAAGTTCCTTTACAAACTGTCAAACCACGTGGCTTCCTTGCTTGTGCCTCGGCAAATCTACACTTGTCCTGCTTAACCCATATACTGCTGAAGCAAGACAAGTCTCTTAATCCATGGCCTGCTGAAGCAAGACTGAATTCTCTTTGCCTGCCTGGCTTTTACCTTGTATAATCGAGTCTCTTTACAATCTGTTTCCTTATGAAATAATGAATATAAAACAAACAGAAATATCTTATGTTTAAAGACTACTTAAGGATGATAATTTATGACTTGTTCAAGATGCTCCAAATTTAACTCTAAATTGTACCTTCTATCTACCAAAAAACCATGAATTCACACACTAGGTAGCTCACTGTGCTGCTCACTATTTAAACTGTGGGTTAAGGTCACAGCCTTTTTACACACTTACCTGCCTAAGGGTTCTTTTAAGACACCCATTGCCTAATCACCCCCCACACAACTTTACTACCACAGAAACTCTCTATGGGCACTTCATATACTGAAAAGATAAAGAGTTTTTTCTCATGTCCTCAAGAACCAATTTTCACCCTCCCAGAGAGGATCTGTAATGTAGACTAGTAATTTGTTACTCAAATAGAAATTTTGTTTATAACTGAAATAAAGATAAGCCCTAGATTCATGCAGAAAGAGAAAAGCCAAAACCCACACTTCTAAAACCTCCAATTTACAGGATGAGAAGTGCAATTATCTAACTTTCAGTTCCTGATAAAGAGAACCACCAAATTTTCCATTTTAAAGGCCACTATCATTCCTCCATTCCTCACTGATTACACTGAGAGATCAGTAATGAAGATCATTTGTGACCAACAAGTGAAATGTAGATTTCAAAAGCAAAAACGAAAAGTAGTTCTATTCAGCAAGCTAGCTGGCAAGTACAAAATGGTTACTAAGTATTTTTAAAAAAGAATTGGACAATGAGAAGTATTCCCAATTTACCTAATTTTGGAATAGTAGCGGTAACATTTGACAGATAAGTACTATAAAGAAGTAAAAGATAAAGAACACTATTTCAATATAAACTGTTTAAAAAAGAAACATCAAAAAGCAATCATTTTATTAACAGCTTTAAAAAATTCCCCTTAAGTTTATCTGTAATTAAAACTCAATAATTAAGCCCAAACACATTTTCCTCCTCTATTATTACACCTCAATTTCTTAACATTTTTCTTCTAACATTAGTAAGGCTACACTACCAATCACTGCTACCTAAAGCTGGGACAGCAGAAGAGA
The DNA here is from genome assembly GCA_949820135.1 of Sylvilagus floridanus. Classification (NCBI taxonomy): domain Eukaryota; kingdom Metazoa; phylum Chordata; class Mammalia; order Lagomorpha; family Leporidae; genus Sylvilagus; species Sylvilagus floridanus. Next base: position 31,226,282 of record OX463246.1, on the reverse strand, counting down.
GAGAAAAACCAGACAGAGTGTCTCTTCTCCCGTCCCTTATGGCCCAGCCCTTGCCTCACACACTGGCTAACACACTGTATTAACGGAGCATAAGGGGACAAGTGGAGGGCGAGAGGGACGGCTGGGGCAAGAATTCCTAATAGCAAGCTTTCATCACTGTTACGACCAGAAAAATCAAAGATCTTCACCCACCAAATATAGAAGGGAAAAGAAAGTTAAAGAGATGATTTCCTGACACAGTTTACAAGGGACAAAATATTTAAAGAACAGGCATATAACCTTCAAAATGTACCAAAATATTACTTTTATCTATACTTAACCAAAATCTCAACTACTAGACAGCATACACTTTTTTCCCAATATTTCCACTTCATTTATTTTATAATATATCTAATAAAATATATACTTAGTTAAATCATGAATTATTCTTTTTCTTTAACTTCATTTAATAAATATAAATTTCCAAAGTACAGCTTATGGATTACAGTGGCTTTTTCCACCCCATAACTTCCCTCCCACCCACAACCCTCCCATCTCCCACTCCCTCTCCCATTCCATTCACATCAAGATTCATTTTCAATTATCTTTATATACAGAAGATCGATTTAGTATATGTTAAGTAAAGATTTCAACAGTTTGCACCTACACAGAAACACGAAATACTGTTTGAGTACTAGTTATAGCATTAATTCACATTGTATAACACATTAAGGACAGAGATCCTACATGGGGAGTAAGTGCACAGTGACTCCTGTTGTTGACTTAACATTGACACTCTTGTTTATGGGGTCAGTAATCTCCCTAGGCTCTAGTCATGAGTTGCCGAGGCTATGGAAGCCTTTAGGGTTCGCCGACTTCAATCTTATTCCGACAGGGTCATAGTCAAAGTGGAAGTTCTCTCTTCCCTTCAGAGAAAGGTACCTCCTTCTTTGATGACCTTTCCACTGGGATCTCATGGGATCTCACTCGCAGAGATCTTTCATTTAGGGTTGGTTGTTTTTGTTTGTTTGTTTTTGTTTTTGTTTTTGCCAGAGTGTCTTGGCTTTCCATGCCTGAAATATTCTCATGGGCTCTTGAGCCAGATCCGAATGCCTTAAGGGCTGATTCTGAGGCCAGAGTGCTGTTTAGGACATCTGCCATTCTATGAGTCTGCTGAGTATCCTGCTTCCCATGTTGGATCCTTCTTTCCTTTTTAATTCTATCAGTTAGTATTAGCAGACACTAGTATTGTTCATGTGATCCTTTTGACTCTTAATCCTATCATTACGATCAACTGTGAACCGAAACTGATCACTTGGACTAGTGAGATGGCATTAGTACATGCCACCTTGATTAGACTGAATTGGAATCCCCTGGCACGTTTCTAACTCTACCATTTGGGGCAAGTCCAATTGAGCATGTCCCAAATTGTACATCTCCTCCCTCTCTTATTCCCACTCTTATATTTCACAGGGATCACTTTTCAGTTAAATTTAAACACCTAAGAATAATTGTGTGTTAATTAAAGAGTTTAACCAATAGTATTAAGTAGATAAAAAAATACTAAAAGGGATAAAGTATTAAGTTGTTCATCAACAGGACAAGAGCTGATCAAGTCACTGTTTCTCAGTTTAAAACTATTCTTTTTTACATTTTTTTTATTTAATTGAGCAGCAGAGAGAAAGATAACTCTTATATGCTGGGTCACTTTTCAAAATCCTTTAACAATTACGCTGGGACTGAGCAAAAGGCAGGAACCAGGAATGCAATCTAGTCTCCAACACTGTTGGCAGGAACCCAAATAGCTGATCCACTGTCACTGCCTCCCAGGGTCTGCATGAGCGAGAAGCTAGAGTCAGCAGCCAGGAACTTAACCCAGGCATACTAACGTGGGACAATGGCATCGAAACTGTAATCATAACTGGCATCTTACCTGCAACGTTAAACTCTGGTTGCTAAAAACTACTTTTGTACCCCACAGTTTTTAAGAGGCGATACGACAGCAAACAGTCATATTACAAAAATACACAGTGTGTCTGGGTCCATTGGGTAATGACTGCTTGACATTTGGCCACCAGAATCAGACACCCTGAGGCAAGTGTTGTGGCACAGCAGACTAAGCGCAGCTCACAACTCCTGCACCCCATATCAAAGGCTGGTTCCAGTTTTGGCTATTCCAGTTCTGACCCAGCTACCTGCCAATGCACTTAGGAAAGCAGTGGATAATATTTCAAGTGCTTGGGTCCTTGTCACTGTTGTGGGAGACCTCCTGGCTCTTAGCCTTGGCCTGGCCCAGCTCTAGGTGTTGAGGGCATTTGAGGGGTGAACTAGCTGATAGAAGATGATCTCTGTCTTTCCCTCTCTCTCTGTTACTCTTTCAACTAACTAAATAAATAAATCTTAAAAAAAAAATCAGAAACCTTGATGGTTCAAGTATTACCAATAAAATCATGAAATACTTCTTTATAAATCAGAAGTAACTACCAATTAAATATTTTGTTTTAAGTCAATAAACACCTTTCCCATTTCCTTCAGTATAAACCCATAGAGGTGAAGCAAGCTGGTCTTATAAGCAAAATGGCAGTTATCTAGTGGACGATTTAAGGCAGAAACTCGACCTTACAATCTGTTTCAAGCTTCTCCTAATCATTTAAAAAGTAGGAACAGTGATTGAGGAAAATCAGGCAACTAAATGAAAGGTTAACCAAGAAAGGATATAATTTAAAACTAATCTATATTGCAAAGGGGATTTTTTTTTAATCATCATGGCATATTTACCATCCCATGTCTTATATCTCTGAGGAATGTTTGTTATGAAAGTTTACTCAGGCCATCAATGTACTAAGAACTATGTTAGGTATTAGCATTGAACATATCCCAATCTTGGAAGAAAACCTATTTTTCAGAATTTGTTTAAATTAATATGCTGATTACATGAACTTCTGCCTGAAGATATATGCTGATTAAAGACCAAAACCATGAAACCCAAAAATGCCATAAAATTGAAACATATTGATGAGAAATTATGAATTTACCTTGGTTCTGCACTCAGTTTTATTACATCTTTTCGTGGCAGAGAATCTTGTGACTTTTGTTTCAATTCCTATAAAAAAATGAACATTTTAATATTTTACTTTTAAAGCTTAATTTTCAAAATTAGTTTTTTAATAGCATTTTTCAAAAATCTTATAAAGGACACAATAGTAATATAAAAATCTTCTTTGCAGTTACAGGAAATCCACCAAAATTCAAAACAAATAATCCCTGAGTGTGTGTGTGTTTATGTGCATGTGCGTGTGCGTGTGCGTGTGTGTGTCTGTGCACTGAGACCTCAAGTATAATATACATTACTGTACTGGAGCTTGAGTAATGAGTAGCTCCATTTAGAGGCCAAATAAATGAGAGTTCTAGAGACAGTTCTGCAAAATGCTTCACCACTTTATTTTTGCATCATGTGTTTCACAGCCATAAGCATCGTGTGTCCATTTTTACTTTAATATGAAAATGTCTAATCAAAAGCATCAGTATATGAAAATACTGAAGTTATGGTGGTATGCAGAAATTCATACTATATATAAAATTCCAAACACATTACTCATAACAGGTCCTAATGGTAAACATTATTTCAAAACGTGATTTGCCAAGAGAAGTATAAAGAGGGTTCCAACCAGCCATTTTCTCCACTGTTCTTCCTTGTTACAGAATAGTGCTCTCTACTTTTAACTCTCCCTGTTTTACTGCAGCTTCTCATCCTTACTGCAGCAGAAGGCAAGGCAGATGTTACCACCCCGTTCTACAGATAAATGGACAAGGGGCCCACAAATGGTAAATAATTTTCTCAAATGTCATGCTTTGAGGACCAGGGCTGAGGCTAACAGCCAGTTTCCTATTTCCTTAATGACGCCTATTTCATCACACTCCACAACAGTCCATGAACTCATTCTGGAACCAGAAGACCATTCAAATCCAAGTTTAACAAGAACAGACTAAGGACTGACAAAAACTCAAAAACCTGTGGAGCTTCTAATTAAAGCCAAGTAGACTATCTATAATCCCTAGTTGCCTTACAATACCATCTCAATAGTGTTTTTATATCTTACAACCTTGACAAAAGTTCATTACTTTACTCTTCATGCTTAGATGCATGTCAGCACAAAATATATATCAAAATCAAATACATACTTACAAGAAAGAAGAATACACAAGTTAGTTATAAGAAGTGAAAAAATTCCTTTCAAATACAAAGATATGATTATATTTCACTGTATTCATTAAGTTTCTTACCCACTTTCCCAATCCAAGAACAAAAGAATCACACATTTTATGAAGAATACAAGGAGATAACTAACCATCTCTAAGAAGGTATCTGAAGAATAGGATTCATATGTGTGTTTGTCCTTGAGAATAAGAAGAAATGCAGAATTTCCAATGACCTTCTCCAAAAGCATCAATGAATGAAAGAGTCTACAAACCAAAAATTACGTTAGTCCGAGAATAATTTAAAAAATATGAAGATAAGTTTTTTAGTTTCCTTAATAATAATGGCCCAACCACCAATGCCTTCATCTTGAATTCACAAAGTGAAATCTGTTCTAACAAACTAGTTCCTTTTTTTCTGAGAAATAAGTACTTAGAAAAAGTGGTCAATCAGTAGATATAACTGATAAAGATTCATTCAAAATAGAAAACTTTCTGAGACACCTGAAACATAAACTCACACTGCTTATACTTCCTATAAATATCAAACCAAATAATAAGAAAATCCAGATATGATCATCACAGTAATTTAAAGAATTCTGTAAAAAAACACAACGGTATGCTACTTTATGTAGCAAAAACCTTACAGCTTAAAAGAACAATAGAAGAAAACATGAAATTAACTCTCAGTTCACAAAACAATTCATTTAGTAAAAAAACCATTCTTCGGGGTTGGCACTGTGGTACAACAGGTTAAAGCCCTGGCTTGTAGCACTGGCATTCCATACAGGACCAGTTCGAGTCCCTCTGCTCCACTTCTGATCCAGCTCCCTGCTAATGTGCCTGAGAAAGCAGTAGAAGATGGTCCAAGTCCTTGGGCCCCTGCACCCACGTAGGAGACCCGGAAGAAGCTCCTGTGCCCAGCTTTGGTTTGGCTCAACTCTGGTCATTGTGGCCATTTGGTGAGTGAACCAGCAGACAGAAGACCTATCTCTCTCTCTGCTTCTACCTCTCTCTGTAACTCTGTCTTTCAAATAAATAACATAAAGCTTTAAAAAAAAAATTCCCCAAGGATTAAGAGACATTTTGCTGATTTTAGCTTCATGTTCTTGCTCAAAAGAACTAGAAAGAAGGTTTTGCACAGAAGAAATTGGTTTCATCCTTGTTACTTTTCTCAGTCACTGAAATTACAAACTGAACTATATTCACACTATGTTTTTATGCCTGAGAAACCAATTAATGTTTAAGAATCTATTGATTTGGGATCAATTCTGGAAAATAATCTCAGTATATCAGCAGCTACTGCTGAAGCATTACATACTGGAAAAGAACTTCCCTGAGGGTTTTTTCTTCCAATTCAATGTACCTAAAACAGAGTACCAAAAAGAAATAAAAACAAAAAGCAACCTATATCATGCTAAACTGACACCTTATGACTTGACTGTTGTCTCCAGCCCTATTTCTGCCCCTGTGGAGCAGCAGTGTATCCATCTATTACTGCAGAGCTCTTCAGAGGAGCACTGAGCCTGCGATTATAAAATAAACTGAAAGAATGTCATTACAAAGAATTAAAAGAAAAAAAGGGGCCAGCGCCGTGGCTCAACAGGCTAATCCTCTGCCTTGTGGTGCCGGCACACCGGGTTCTAGTCCCGGTCGGGGCGCTGGATTCTGTCCCGGTTGCCCCTCTTCCAGGCCAGCCCTCTGCTGTGGCCCGGGAGTGCAGTGGAGGATGGCCCAAGTGCTTGGGCCCTGCACCCCATGGGAGACCAGGAAAAAGCACCTGGCACCTGGTTCCTGCCATTGGATGAGCGCGGTGCGCTGGCCGCAGCGCACCATCCGCGGCAGCCATTGCAGGGTGAACCAATGGCAAAGGAAGACCTTTCTCTCTGTCTCTCTCTCTCACTGTCCACTCTGCCTGTCAAAAAAAAAAAAAAAAAGAAAAAAAGGAAAGGAAGGAAGGGAAAGAAAGTATCAATGTAGTCTTGGAATCATTATCTATGAAATTTGTTCACTATGTTAATAAACAGAAAAAGTAACAATAATCTTAAAAAAAAAAGAAAGAAAGCACAAATTAATTCAATCACAGTTCTCTAAGGCTTACACACCAGACTTCTTTAGGAAGACTCAAAGGAACATGTGGAAAAGACTTGCTAATCATCTTAAATCAATCATCAGAGTGAGTTTACAATGTTTGTATCATTTTCCACAATATTGGAATGAACTTTAAATCTATGCCTTATGGACATTTTATTGTCACCCAACAACAAAATTCTATGACGAATGAGAAATAAGATGTATGAGACCAATATTAATGTTACTAATTGAATATATTTATACAGTAAACTTAGGACTTAAGTATTTTAAAATTTTCTGGGTTTGAATTCACGCCGTCATTTAAATTTCCTGAAATAAGTAAATGTTTTCCAAAATCCCAATAAACCTTCTCAACAGATTAAAAGACCATATTAATTAATACAGTTCAGTTATGAAAATAAGTTTGTTTCTGTTATTTTCATGATTTTCCTCTTATATAGTTTGAATCTACAGAACAAAAATCATATTCTCCATTAGCTAAAACTGTCTACATATTACAGTGTATTAAAGAGTCTTAATTAAATGCAGTGAAAGCCAGGAATCAATGTTGGTGTCTGAAAGGCACACATACAGCCTGCTAATGAGATGAGCAATAAAAACTATAGCAAGGCCTTCCCCAAATGCCTTCTCAGGATGGATTAAGCTGTTTTCTTTAAAATAAAACATGGCAAATAAATTTGGAGAACACTACGTAAGACAATCAACATGTTTCAACATCTCAACATTATGTAATTTCTCAGAGCCTAATTTCCCACCATATACTCATCCTACTAACAGGGAACACAGTTTGGGAAAAATCCTGTAGGTATCACGCCCATTCTAGGAGATGTGACCACATCCATCACCTAACAGGTTGATCGAAATGGGAGGACCCTCACATCCACCCTTTGGACAGCTTTTTCCTAACCTAGCTAATTTTTTCCTAACCTACCTTAATTTAGCATAGTTCTAAAACGTTTCCCTAACTGATCTCGTTCCCATTTCTTCTTCCCTTCTACATCAGCTTCATCAACTACTTTTAAGCTGAACAAACACCCATTACAAACACTGCCTCAGTCTAATTCATATTTTTGGTGCCATGATTAGAATTAACCTCCAAACCTGTCATGATGTATTCTTTCTCTCTAGCTTGTAATTTTATAAACATTCAATCACGCTCTGTGGAGAGCGTGACTCTCAGCCACACGAGGCTGGCAGGGAAAAAGCCAGGAGGACCTGCATCCCCTACAACACCATGGAGCCATCACATCTGAACTGGTCATCTGTAAACTTCCCATGAAATAAATCAGCAGGACAGGATCCACCGTGTCTCCGGTTGCAGTCAAACCCTAATACATATGCTTGTTCTAGGAACGTTGCTGCCAACATCTAAATGAATACCAGTCAACAGGCCAAGTATGAGAAAACATGTGGCAGTAGCTGCATCCTTGTTTGTAATTCTCTAACTCGTGTTTTGAAATTTCCTCCTCAAAATGTCGTGCAAATGCCTTGATAATTGTTTATGACTTTTCAATGAAGTGTGAAGTGCTCACAAAGCAAATCTACAAATGTCAAGTACAATTTGAGAATTATTGTCTCTTTTTCCCTCTAAAAAGCCATTCTGTAAGGGGTTGTTTTTATAGGCTAAAAGCAATACAAAACATATGGAGGAATTGTTGACAGACCTTCTAGAAAAGTCATGAGACAAAAATGTTCTGTAGCTACAGCTCAATGATCTAACCTCCACTCAAATCTCTCTAAGTCTGACAGCCAAAGACAGCAAAGCAGGTAGGAGAGGAAGATGATCTTCCATGCCCCCTTAGGAGGTCTGCTTTGCTCTGATTATAAGTGGTGTCACTTTTAAACACCTCTCAATAAGCCAAGAAGGCAGGAGCAGGTGAAAAGAAACAGATTGACTTTACTTTCAAAAATGATTTCTAGGGGAGAAGGACCCACATCATTGTCACCTAGTGAGTGTTTTCCACTGTAAGCCTGGCTCCACCCCAGGAGATTGACGCCAAAAACATCTGCTATAAGGAAATCAAGAAGATGTTCAAGAAACTACCTTGAATAAATGTTTTAAGGACTCAAGTCAGCTAATAAAACTTTAGGAAAAGTCTTTTCTCCCCATAGAAAACCAGACAGAATATTACACACTTAAAATGTAATAACGCAATATAATTAGCAATATTCATTGTGGGTCAATTTTTTAAATGTTGATTTTATGTGCTAAGTATACTTTTTCATATACAGGAGTATCTATAATGGGGATACACTTTTTAAATTGATAAGAAAGGCACAGTTTATTTTTAATGATTTTAAAATATTATCAAAGCAAACCATTGTTGATAAGAAAAAAAAAGTCTGAAAAATAACAGTTTAGGGGCCAGCACTGTGGCATAATAGGCTAAGCCTCCACCTACAGTGCTGGCATCCCACATAGGTGCCAGGTCCTGCTCCCGCTGCTCCTCTTCCAATACAGCTCTCTGCTTATGGCCTGGGAAAGCAGCAGAAGATGACCCACATGCTTAGACCCTTGCAACCACGTGGGAGACAGAAGAAGCTTCTGGTTCCTGGCTCCTGGCTTCAAATAGGCCCAGCTATAGCTGCTGCGGCCATTTGGGGAGTGAATCAGCAAATGGAAGACCTTTTTTTCTGTCTCTCTCTTTCCGTCTATACTTCTGCTTCTCAAATAAATAAATAAAATCTTAAAAAAATAGTTTAAAATACAATAAAACAGTAGTCAAACCTCCTTCCTCAAAGTGGGAATCTCCTCCACGTGGATCCTAATGGTGGTCCTCTGACAAGAGGGCACAGAATTCATTGTCTCCAGGGGTAAGCTTTTCCATCCCTGGGAAGAGGGGTTTACAAAGTCCTCTGCTCTTCTGGATGTTTCAAATTCTTTAATATGGAAATGAGCGCACTTCTCCCTCACTCAGCTGAGCTGAGCTGCGATGGCTTCAACAGCAATGCCCAAACCACCCCTCTCATTCAGACTTCCTTCCTAGCTATTCTTTCCTGTTTATTCTGTCAATGTCACTCTAAAAAGAAAAAGGAAATATCCAAGAACAACTGGATCTGAGATGGCATGTGATAAAAATTATTTAACAAATAACTTGACAAAATTATTTAACAAAAGCTTCTTTATCTCCACGGATCTTAACTGCGATTTATTTGATGTCAACATCCTTGGTCATGAAGATAACCCCAATTAACCACACTGGATGTGGGAGAAAATAGGAGCAGCTTTATAATAAAGTTTTACCACTGCATAAGCAGTAATGCACTGCAATAAAAATGCGGGGCAGGTTAGGACTCTGCCACAAGATTTCCTGCAAATGCTGGTAATTACTGGTGCTTTGCTACAGTAATACTTAAAAGGAACACCATTATTAATGTGGGCTCGATACGTACTGACAACTTCATCAACAGATACAAAAATCTCCTGACTCTGAATTTTCAAAGGCTTGTTTAAAGATTACTTTTCTCTCACTGCATTACCTGGTACCATAATCCACAACCACCCAGTCTTTTGCAGTTCCTGTGATAGCATCATGATGTTGAAACAGTCCCAGGTTCCTTCTGGCTTCTGTCAGTGACGTGTAATGTGGTGAGGAAAGAAATTTCTTTATCTTGTATTTCTGAGCTTGTTTCAGGGCGAAATGGTAAAGAATTTCAGCAGCCCTAGGTGCATAAAACAGCCATTAATTTTTATTTCAAAACATTTTAGTGGATAATTTAAAATACATGGCTGATATTTTAATTATGTTAATACAACATTTCAATATAATTTATGAAAAAGATACTAATAATAAACATTTCTACAAAAGCACAGAGGTACCCAATTCAACATTATCTAAATTCTCAATCATCAAAGAACATCATGTCTACACTGATGTCGAGGATTCTTTTTCTAGGTGATCCTGGAAAGAAGCCAGCACCTGCTGGCAGCAAGACTGGTTTATTTATGTATAACACAGTGAAAAATATTTGAAAGCAGCAGCAAGAGGATAAACGTCTCTTCTCTCCAAGAGCAACACAGCCATGTACCGAGAACATCACCAGAAAGGCATCCCCTCTCACACCTGCACATTAAGAGTAGGGAAATGCATGCTGATCTGAGTGTGGCATGGAAAGGAGAGGCAGAAGTTGATGGCCAAAACTGGGACAAAAACAACAGTTAGCTTCAGTTTTGAATGACAATGTACAACAAATATAACTGAAGAATGTAAAATAAAAACTGAAGAATGTAAACTGAAAAATGATAAACTGGACAATAGCTGGTCTAAGAACAGCTTGTGAGGAAGATTATGAAGTCAATAATCTTTACCTTTTACTTATTTTCTTCATCAGAGGACACAGTTCAAGATAGGTTCCTAAAAAGGTTCTTTAAAAGTAGACAAGGGGGTGGGGCTGGGCAGCAAGGAAGGGTAAGCTGCTATTTGGAACATCCACATCCCATATCAGAGTCCCAGGGTTCAAGTCCTGGTTCCACTTCTGGTTCAACTTTCTGCTAAAGCTCACCCTAGGAGGCAACAGGTAATGGTTCAAGACCTTTGGGTCCTTGCCCCTGCATGGCAGACCCAGATGGAGTTCCAAGCTTGGCCTGGACCAGCCTTGGGTGCTGCCGGCATTTGGGAAGTGAACCACAGGATGGAAGATATCTTTGTCCATCACTCTGCCTTTCAAATAAATGCAAAATAAAAAATGTTTAAAAAAACCAAAAAAAACGGCGTTGGGAGGGAAGAGCAGGGATTGCAGATTTAGGAGTCCCATGCTTGTTATACTGGTTACAATGCCCACATCCATGTTAGAGAGCCTGGATTCGAATCTGTGCTCAATTTTTAAATGCAGGAGGCCAGAGCTGTGGCGCAGGTTCAAACCCCAGCCTGCAGTGCCAGCATCCCATGTGAGTGCCAGTTTGAGTCCTGGCTGCTCCACTTCCAATCCAGCTCCCTGCTAATATGCCTGGGAAATCAGGTGGCCCAAGTCCTTGCTCCCCTGCACCCTGTGGGAGAGCCAGAAGCAGCTCCTGGCTCTTAGCTCTGGATCATCTGAGGAGTGAACCAGCAGAGGAAGACTTCTCTCTTCTCTCTCTGTCTCTATCTCTCTCTTTCAAAATAAATAAATAAATCTTTAAAAAAGATAAATAAAAAAAATAAATCTTTAAAAAAGAATGTAAATCCAGGTTCTTGCCTATGCATACCCTGGAAGGGAGGAGGTGATGGTTCAAGCACTTGGATCCCTACCACTCCCATTCATGTGGAGTCCACTGGCTGTTGCAGGCATTTGGGGAATAAATCAGTAGAAGGAAGACTCCTCTCTCTCTCTCTGCCTTTCAAATAAAGTGAAAATAATTTTTATAGACGTCATGGCTCAGTGGAAGGAATTATATATAAAAGATTCTATATGCCAAACATGTTAAGAACAATAAGAAAGAAATGAATCAAGATTCAGGAAAAAATAAATATTGGAAGTAGGTATTTATGCTGTTAAAAATTTTTCCTTAAATTGTTGAAATATTTAAAAGATAGTAAATAATCTCCATTTTAAAACTAATCCTTTCAAAAATCATGGCAAAGAATCACTAAGATCAAACTAAATAAATTATGCATGTATGTTCATATTTTTTCCATGGCAAGTATTTCTGGTTTTAAAAAGAGTGCTTATAAATTTATACCTATCCCAAATGGTTAAAAAGTAGACTTTAAAAATATTTCTCTTTTTGGGGCCGGCGCTGTGGCACAGCGGATTAAAGCTCTGTCCTGAAGTGCTGGCATCCCATATGGGCGCTGGTTCTAGTCTCGGCTGCTCCTCTTCCAATCCAGCTCTCTGCTATCGCCTGAGAAAGCAGTAAAAGATGGCCCACGTCCTTGGGCCCCTGCACCCACACTGGGGACCCAGAATAAGCTCCTGGTTCCTGGCTTTGGATCGGCTCAGCTCCAGCCATTGTGGCCATCTGGGGAGTGAACCACCGGATGAAAGACCTCTCTCTTTGTCTCTCTCTGTAACTCTGTCTTTCAAATAAATAAATCCTTAAAAGAAATTTCTCTTCTTTATTCACATTTTACAAATGAGCATGGAGATTAAATATTACTATTACCAGATAATAAACTCATTTCCAAGTAAATTAATCCATTTAGAAATCTTCAACTATTTTTACAGTTTTTGCTTTGTTTCTGAAGCAGAATTTTCAAAATATGTATCTAGCAGTAACCACCACGCCTTAAATATGTTTAAAAAACTAAGATTGGGGGAGCCGGCGCTGTGGTTCACTTAGTTACTCCTCTGCCTTGCAGCGCTGGCATCCCATATGGGCATGGGGTTCTAGTCCCGGTCGCTCCTCTTCCAATCCAGCTCTCTGCTGTGGCCCGGGAGTGCAGTGGAGGATGGCCCAAGTGCTTGGGCACCTGCACCTGCATGGGAGACCAGGAAGAAGCACCCGGCTCCTGGCTTTGGATCAGTGCAGCGCTGTCTGTAGTGGCTATTTAGGGAGTGAACCAACAGAAGGAAGACCTTTCTCTATGTCTCTCTCTCACTGTCTATAACTCTACCTGTCAAAAAAAAAAAAACTAAGATTGGGCTAGTGTTTGCAATTCCATGACATTTAAAAATCCTTATTCAGGGGTCTAGATAAATCTCCACATTAATTAGTATTTTATTTTTTCATAAAAATTTCAGAGTAACATAACAAATTACTAAGATTCTATTGGGCAAGCATTGTAAATCTCTATATTATTTAAATATTACTTGACTAGAAATGTAAGATATAGTCCTCCCAAATAGTCAGAAGCTAGGCTTTTGAAATAATGCCAGCAACAGCAGAGCAGTACAGTAATAACAACAAACATTACTAAACCAAAGTACACGATTTTTAATACCAAGCCCTTCTAAAAAGTACTGGGCATCCAACAGCATCTAAATGAGGTTTGGGATGATCCAACTCTTTTATTTAACCCCGAGATTCAACCTGAAAATGAATTATCCCACCAGGCCTGACAGCGAGAAAGCCTCTGGAGTCCTTGGGGTAGCTTACAAAGAACACTGAGACTCTGCTGGTTAGAGCCATCCTCCCCAGTATGGCAGCACTAGTCCCATGTGCCACCAATACTTACATCAACTAAAGTCAGACGAGATTAAGAATTCAGTTCCTCGCTAACACTCATCACATGTCAAATGCTAAGCACTCACACCTGGCTAATGGCTCCCATACGGGACTGTGGCAGAAACAGAAATGACCACTAGAGAGACTTCTAACACATCATAACCGAGAGTCTTGGTGTTTTATGTTTTCTATTGACATTTCCACGTCCATCATTATCAGTTTACTTTTTTCAACCAGTTCTCATTTCTTTCAAATTTGTTCTCCTAAGCAGAAAAGCATACCTATAGAAATGTGTTTCGAAAGAAACAAGAACTGATACAGCCTGAAAAGTTCTCCCAGGTATGAAACACAGGGGTGTGCACCTTGAGGCCCACATGCGGGCCGCTGTCAGCTCCCACTCGTTTGTATTTTGCTCACCTACGTTTGCAATAATCCAGCCTGCCAGATTCCCGGTCTGCAGAAAGATACACAGGATGCTGCCACTGAATATTTATACGGTGTGCAAATAATGTAGGCAAATTAATGAGAAAAATACGAAACACACAATTCAACTCCTAGAAAATCTAATTAGATAAACTGCTTTTCCTCCCAGAACAAAAATCCATGTAATAATTTAATTGTACTTTGGAGATGTATTTCTAGATTGTATGAAAATTTTATAATTACATTAAGCCCATCATAACACTACACAGAAGATGTATATTATGCGAAACTCTCCAGAAAGACTAAAATAGCATAAAAGAAATGTATAAGTAAATGTAGCTCTCTAAAGGTGAAAGTACCGTAAACGGGATTCCATGACTCTGTCCAGCCATTTGTAAAAGGGTCTAGATGTAAAGTAGCCACTCCAGTAATGATCGTCCCGGTCAGCGTAGGTGAAGAAGTCTCCACTTACAACAGGGAACACTGATTGGCCATTCTTACTCTCAGTTGTATCTGCTTTATCCAGTGCATCAAAATAATCCGATAAAGTTCCAAACTGTATCTAGTAAAGAAAAAACAAGGTTATATTCCAATAATTCATTTCTACCTTACAATTTATCACTTCTTACACTGAAAGTTGAAGTAAATAGTAAATATCTTTGATGTGCTTCCAGATGTCGCAGGTTGAGACGCCGCTGGCCATGCAGGTGGAGTCCAGCTACTCTACTTCCAATTCAGCTCCCTGCCAATATGCCTAGGAAAGGAGCTGAGGACGGCTCAAGTGCGTGAGGCCCTGCCACCCACTTGGGAGACCCAGATGGAATTCCTGACTCCTGCATTCATTCTGGCCCTGTCTCAGCTGTTGCTACCATTTGAGGCAATGAAACAATTGATGGAAGATCTCTCACTCTCACTCCCAGTCTCTCACTCTCCCACTACCTTTCATATAAATCAATAAATCAATCTTAAAAAAAAAATGTGTTTCCAAGTTAAATGAACCAAGAGCTCAGATTTAACAAAAATCAAAAGCAGGAGGGGAAATACTTCAGTTACTTTCTTTTACTCGCATCAAGTCTAAATTAAATTTAAGAGAATACTTGTACCCCTAGAAAACCAGGAGAGCAGCTACTTAGATGTATGCATTTGTGGATATATCTTTACATATCTTAAAATTCTGGAGTGTGCAAGGACCAGAGCATGGAGTAATTCAAAGAGGAGAACAGAGCAAAAATAAAAGACATACATTTCGGGTGCAATATTCTAGACGTCTAGAAGTCTCGCTAGTACCCCTGCATGACTCCTTGCCCACCAGCTTGCAGGCTTTCAAGGGAGAAGAGGGACTTTTTGAATGGCAGGTCACTGAAAACTGGACTTACTCTACCTGCAGGTAACACTGAGTAGAAGTAAAATACACAGCGATAAGAATTACGAAGTTGACTGTTCAAACAAATAGGTCTTTCTGACTAATCATTTAAAATGCCAGTGTATATATCCACTTTTATGAGACCAAACTGTTCTACAAGTCAAAAGACACAACATTATAGCAGATCTTATAAAAATGTAAGAAATGGAACTCTTGTTAAAAATGATTTTCGATTCAATTACTGTCAATAGCCATTGTCTATATTCCCGCTAAACTACAGTCTTTTTGCTTATTACTTGTAAACGTACTTGTTGAAGTCTTACTACTGTAATATAAATTTAAAATGTTATGTCAAAAACTAAAAAGAACAGAAAGGAAGAAAGGAGGAGGAGGGGAGGGGGGAGAGAAAGGGAAGAATGGACTATCATTGTGTTCTTAGAATTATATCTACAAATCACAGTGAACCTGTTAAAAACCAATTAAAAATAAAAAAATTAAAAATAAAATAAATGGATTACTCAAAAGGGACTGTATTCTGTATTCCTTTTAACAGTGAGATGCTGACTATTTTGTGTTTCTGCCATACACAGGCAGACACAGACGTCACTTTGATTCACTGGCATGAGTTTAAATTCTGTCTCTACCACTTATCCCACACAAGGTTTTGGGTATATTACATAATGTCTCTTGTTACAGTTAATAGAGTTCTAAGTATGAAGTTTAGAATGAGGACTGGCAAGTAATGGTGTATATTTTAGAAATTATTTTGCCACTGCAAAAACAAATATGGACTGGAAGCATTATAACACTAATAATTAAAATACAAGCAACAATAATCTAATTGTGTTACAATAAATTTTATTCAGCAACCAAGGTATTTTAAAATCATTATTTTATTAAAGATAATCAATTTTCAATTATATAATCTATTTATCTTCTATTTTTTTCTCATTTTTATTCATTTGTCAGGGAAAGAGAGCAGAGCTCTCGTCCACTGGTTCACTGCCCAAAAGCCTGCAAATGACTAGCGCTAGAGAGAGGTCAGAACCAGAAACTAAGAACACAATTCAAGTTTCCCATATGGGTGGCCAATACTGCTATCTCCCATATTCTCACACTTGTGGAAAGTTATCATCAGGAGACACAGCCAGGAATCAAACCCAGGTACTCTGATGTGGGATGCACGCTAAACGCCTGTTCCATCATACTGTTATCTTGGCTTTACCAGACACAGCATGATCTTCGGCAAGTCAATTTATCTGTGCCTCCGTTTCTTTATTTCTAAAGGGAATAACCATAGTACTTACCAGAAAATGTTCAGAGAATTAGGATAAATAAAGTATTATATAAAGGTAATGGCAAATAATAAACGTTCAGCACATTTTAGCTAACAAGTATCACTACCTGGCAGCATTAGTAGGAGCCAGAATGTGTGTGTGTGTGTGTGTGTGTGTGTGTGAGCACGCGCGCACACACATGCACACATGTAACCAAAGAAAAGAGAGATCACAACGAGAAGGAGATCATATACAGAAGGCACAGATGAGCCCAGAGATTTATATTTAATAACAGTGGTAAAACTTCAATGATCTGAATATGTCTGAATCTTACTTCCCTCACCATATAAATAAGGATTTTATGTAGATAACAAAATTTTTTGAGTTTCAAAATTCAGAATGTATGCATGCGAGAGTTAATATTAACAACAGAGCGTACTCCTTAAAAATACTTCAATCGGGATTGGTGCTTGGTGAAGACACAGCCTGGGATGCTCACAGCCTGTATCAGAGCACCAAGGGTTGAAGTCCTGGCACTACGTTTGATTCTAGCTTCTGATTAATGTGCACGCTGTGAGGCCCAAGTACTTGGGTCTTTGCCATCCTCACGGGACACCCAGATTCAGTTTCTGGCCTAACTTTGTCTTGGCCAAGCCCTAGCTGTTGTGGGCATTTGTGTAGTGAATGAGCAGGTAGAAGATCTGTCTCCGTTTCTGCCTCTCTGCCTATCAAATAAATAAAAATAACTAAATAATATGTTCCAATTAATTTTAAGTATGAGCTAGATGAAAACAATTCCTTCTTTGCAATTTCTCAAATTCAAAAATTCAGAGAAGTATCATAGGTTTTCTCACAAACATACTTCAATTTTTAAGAAATGAAAAACAATCCTCTATCTCTGTTAGTAGTAATTTAAATCTTTCTATAAAGTTTCATGGTAGCTCATAAATAGTCAATATTTGAGATACTTGAAATAATCAAACAAAAAATAATTAAGTAGCTTGCATCCTAAAAAACAGCAAATTCAGTCTTAAACATCATCCCCCACTAGGACAATTATGTAGGAAAAATTACTTGTTTAGAAAGTGACGGTGAAAGTCTATCTTAGCTATCCCTATCCCTGTAAACTCAATTGTTGACCTTTTGTTTTCCGTTAACTAAAGGAAAATAAATTAACACTTCCAGTTTTTTAAAAAAAGTAACTTTAAATATCCCACTGAGGAAAAAAGAAAAAAAAAAAGCAGCCAGGACTTAAAGGGCAAAAATTCTGGAGAGAAACAAAATGTGTCACGGGGACTCCTACACTCTACCAAATATTCATCCTGAGGCACTTGTGCAGTCACTTCAAAAACATGAAGGCCTAAAAGAGAGCATGCTCTAGAAGAAACGACTGATAAAACTGAGCATCTGGTCATAAAAAATAAATAAAAACACTTTGCAAATGAGAAATATAAAGAGAATTTCTTAACTAGATAAAACAACCCTACAAAATCCTTTAGCAAACATGACTAATGAAGGAGTACTGAATGTTTTCTCACTTAGAAGAGCATGTCTACTCTTGTCACTTCTGTTCAACATTCTACTGGAGGAAATAGCCGTCACACAAAACAAGAAAATAGAATAAAAGCTATAAACCTTGGTAAAGGAAGACATAACTAAGTCACTATTCATACACAGATAATCAAAAACAATGCAACTGTAACTATTAAAACTAATAAATAAATCTAACAGTTACTGTATATAAAGTTAAAATGAAAAAGCCAGCTGTATTCTTACACACAAAATATACTATGTCCATGGATTATAGTCAATATACACAGAGAAGTTAACTACTCAAATTGAACCATAGACTCAATGTAATTCCAACCAAAATTTTAAATTTTTGGTAGACATTAACAAAGAACCAAGATTAACCATTATATTCTTGGGACAGAGAACAAAATTGGAAGACTTACATTATTAGATACATATCAGATTTATTATTATAAACTGTAGCAACCATGACAGTGTGAGATTCATCAAGGAGACCAATAAAACTGAATCGAGTCTAGACACAGATCCACGTAAGCATCGTCTCCCTCATGATTAATGACACAGACAATATTGCAATGCAGTGGGGGAACCACTGCCTTTTCCAGTAATGCTGCGAGATATCCATACAGGCAAAAACATGTCTTGATTTCTACCCTCACACAACATATGGCAACCCATTCCAGATAGATTATAGACATATCAG
The DNA here is from genome assembly GCA_949820135.1 of Sylvilagus floridanus. Taxonomy (NCBI): domain Eukaryota; kingdom Metazoa; phylum Chordata; class Mammalia; order Lagomorpha; family Leporidae; genus Sylvilagus; species Sylvilagus floridanus. The sequence continues at coordinate 31,207,629 of OX463246.1, read as the reverse complement.
TAATACAATAAAACTTCTAGAGGACAGCTTCATTAAAAATGTATTTTCATGACAATAACATAGGCAAAAAATTTTAAACAGAACATAACAAGCACTAACCATTAAGAAAAACATTGTCAGATTTAATTAAAATCATGAATTTCTATTCATCAAAAAGACAGCACTGAGACAGTGAGAACCCAGGCTACACAGCAGGAGATAATATCTGTGCATAACTTATCAGAAAAAATCCTCAGTCTGCAATATATAGATGAAATATAAACAGTAAAGAAGACAGAAAACCCAATTCAACTTCTAAAAAAATTATCAAAGACTTATTTAGGAACTTCCCAAAAGAGTATAACCACATGGCAATAACAGGATCAACCTCATTAACTACCAGGAAAATACAAAATAAAATGACTGCAACTATCAAAAGGACAAAATACAAAGAGACAGAAAAACTTCTGACAATATAAAGTCCAAGTAAAGGTGCAATTACTGAAACTGTCAAGCAAAACACCAACTAATGCATCTTTTTGGAAGACTGGCAACTATCTGCTAAAATCAACTACCTGCATACTCAATGACAAAAAAAAAATTCTGTTCTACTTTATACCCATATAAATTCATACACATGTGACCAAAACATTCCTAAGATGTTCAAAACAGTTTTATTTGCAATAAACAAAAAGTGAAAACAACCCAAATGCCCAACAATCATACAACAGATAAGCTGCTGTATGTTCATCAAATGGACACCAAAGATACTATGCAGCATCAAAAAGGGATGACCTGCTGCTCCATGCAACTATGGAAATAAATCTCACAACATAATGTGGAACCAAAGAAGTCCAGATGAAAAGGATACACAGTTATGATTATAGCTATGATTCCATCCATATAAAATTCCAGAACAGGGAATTCTAATCATAGAGACAGAAGCAAAAACAATGGTTACTTTTTCAGGAGCTGATGTTGAGTAGAAGGAGGTCTGAGGGCTTATTCCATGGTTCTGTAAATGTTCTAAGTCTCGATTTGGATAGTGGTTACATAGTGCATTTTTAACTTGAAAATTTAGTTGTATACTCAGGGTTTGTCTAATTCTTCTATGAGTATGATTTGTTGATTTAAAAAATCACTTTAAGGGGCTGGCATGGTGACATAGTGGATTAAGCCATAACCTGCAACACAGGCATCCCATATGGGCTCTAGTTCAAGTCCCGGCTGCTCCACTTCCGATCTAGCTCCCTGCTAACACAACTAGGAAAGCAGAGGATGATAGCCTAAGTCTTCGGACCCCTGTACCCACACAGGAGACCTAGAAGAAGCTCCTGGCTTTGCCTGGTCCAGCCCTGGCTGTTCTGGCAATTTGGGAAGTGAACTAGCAGATGAAAGATCTCTCTTCTCTCTGTAACTCCTTTCAAATAAATAAATAAAATCTAGGGAAAAAATCACTTTGAAAATAAATCTCTAATGGGCTCAAAAAGAAGGAAATGGGTAAAATACTGAAACCAGGACCAAATTCTTCTGAGTCAGGCAGGAAATCAGACCTGTTGTACAGAAAAGAGATACCACATACACACAGCCCCTCCTCTGATCATGTAGTCCTATTCAGAGATGATTTAAACATAGTCTCTGTTCAAAGTTCACATCTGGTAGAAATTCAGTTGTAAATATTTTGAATAAACTTGACACTTATGTATATTTACTCTATTTAATATCATTTAAGTCCATTTAATAAAAGGAATGCTTGCTATGGTATGAACTATGGTCCATCATCAGGTTTTTCATTTTCTACAAAGTAATATGATTTTCTCTCAGTACTGTTTTCATAGATTTTCACCTGTTTTGCAGGTTAACATGTGAATATAAGAAATGTGCTTAATGATTAGTTTTTCATACAGGATTTCAAAGATGCACAGAAAGCCCTTAAAATATTTATTAATCAAATGCATCATATGTCTCTTGTTTGCATTTTGACTCAAACAAAGCATCTGTTGAAAAATGTTCTTAGGAAGTCAGGAAAATCTGAATCTAATCAGATACATGATAACACTGTATTACCGCCAAATTTTTAGACATGACATCGGTAGGAAGATTCTAATTCTACACAGACATCTTATTCAGAGATACATACTGAAATGGTTGCAGAGGAATCTGTGTGTATCTGACACCTTTTCCAAACGAATCCTGGGAGTTAGGGCGAGGTGGCATAGTTGGGGACAGAACAGAAACAACAATTGCCTTGAGCTGTTCAATGTCAGAGCTGATCCACAGATACAGGCCAGTGTGGTAGAGCATTCATGCCCTCTCAAAATTTTAGGTTACAGTTTAAATTTTCCACTAGAAAAAAAAAAAAAAAAGGCCGGCACTGTGGTGTAGCAGGTAAAGCCACCGCCTGCAGTGCCAGCATCCCATATGGGCACCAGTTCAAGACCCAGCTGCTCCACTTCCAATCCAGCTTTCTACTGTGGCCTGGGAGAGCAGCAGAAGATAGTCCAAGTCCTTGGGCCCCTGCACCCACATGGGAGACCTGGAGGAAGCCCCTGGCTCCTGGCTCCTGGCTTCGGTTTGGCCTAACTCCAGCCGTTGCGGCCATCTGGGGAGTGAGCCAGCGGATGGAAGATCGCTCTCTCTGCCTCACTGTAACTCTTTTAGGTGAATAAATAAATCTTAAGGAAAAGGTTATGATAAATGATGTATTTTAGAAATCTTCTCACTGAAGAAAATACTAGCATATTCTCTGGACATAAGACATCTGTAAAACTCATGACATGTTCATCTCCATCTGCCAGTCACATTACTAAATCATCAGGATGCAACTGTCAGTGAGAAAAACACTGGCAAAAAAACAGGACATCTCTGAAAAATGAAAATCATAACTTAGTAGTATTTTTTAATTTCATGGCAGTAATGCCATTAAAGTGGTCAGTAAGAAAGGAACAACTTTAGAAGTAGAACTACAATAAGTGATAATTTTTCTCTCAATGAATTTTACTATTATATTAAGAAGTACATATTTAAAAAATACAAGGACACAGGACAAGGAAACTAAGGATACTGTGTTATAGGATCATTAAATAATGAAGGCACAACTTCAGATATAATATCAAATATCTTCTCATTACCTTTACTTTAAATTGAGGTTGAGAATTCATAAATTTAAAAAGCTGCCCATAATTCTTGAACTGTACATCCCATTCGGTGTATTCACAGAAGCGAAAATCATCTCCCAACGGGACCAGAAGAACTTTAGTACGATAAAGCTTCGACTTCTTTCGATACTGATCTAGAAGCATCCGAGCCCTACAAAAGAAGAAAACAGGAAAATCTGAAGAGGAAGAGGAAACCCCCTGGTATATCAATTTTTCTGCCAATACAGTGTTTGTCAAACTTGGCTTTAAATACTTGTCAAACACATTGATAGGAATTACATACTATGGTGGTTTTGATAATTTTGTGTCTTTCAAAATTTACATGAGTAAAGCTGAACATCCTTCCATTTAATTACGTATTTTCCTGCTGGACTATGATGATGGTCTTTTTACTTTTTATTTGTTGAACTCTTTGGCAAAGCCACTAAGCCTTTGACTACAACGTAAATCAAATTTAATGTAAATTAAAAATATTATCTCAAAAAAATAAATGAATAAAATATTAAGTTGACAAAAGGAAATTCAAATGTAATATATTAAAAGAAGTTATGGACTTTATTTCCATTTTAGATTAGTATGACTTACAGGGCAAAGTCTTTTTAAACTACCATGAATTATCCATTTAAAATATTCATAAATTCTTATCAGAGGGAAAATCCCATCATTTTCCAAAGGATCATCTTAAGAGAAATAAGGTCAGGTGATCAATTCAGGCACAGAATTATTTGGGCACCAATAGATTCCTGAAGCCCAACCACAGAGAACAGATCCCTGGGGACCCATGTTTTTAAATAAATTCATTCCAGAAGACAACAGGGATTCTTATCTGTATCAAATTTAAAGTTCACTTTCTTTTAATATGCTTTTCCTCACTTTACTTAAGACCTTAATAGCTTTATTAAATACAGAAAGTGTACATTTTGAACAAGACGGAAAGGAATAAATCCTAACCTAAAACGTGTTAAAGGACAGCATCTCCTTTCTAAAGAAAGAAAACCAACCTACAGATTAGCATTTGCCATCAGTACCTCAGGACTCGTGACGTGGTCCTTATCTGATCACCCAGGTAAGGACTAGGAGTTGAGCGAGCTATTTTGGTTTCTACCTCTCTGAGCACTAACCTAGAACAGGAAAGGCCAGCTAAACACAATGTGCAGATGTGATGGAATGGCTTTTATAGTTCACATTCTCATAGTCTGCAGAAAATCTCCAGAGGAAATGCTGATTTGGGACAATATTGAGGAAGTCTGGAATACAAGCTAAGAGGAAGGGCTTGTGAAAATGAAATAAGCAAACAAATCCACAGTAATACACTGTTTATCAAGTCTAAGCATAAGAAATCAGGGTTTATTGGTACACATTTGATCAAGCTGTGAGGAGGCTGGTTAACAGGCTCACGTAATGCCGTAGTGCCTGGGTTCAATACCTACTTCCAGATCCTGCCTCCAACTTCCAGCAGTGATGGCTCAAGAGACTGGGCTCTTGTCACTTAAGTGGGAGATCTGGAATGAATGCCTTGCTCCTGGCTTCAGCCTCAGCCCGAGCTATAGCTGTTATGGGCATCTGGTAAGCAAACAGGAATTCTCTGTCTCTCAAGTAAATAATAAATATTTTATTTTATAAAAATAATTAGTTTTTAAATAACAAATACATGTTTTACCTATCACTCTAATTTGCACTTCAGCAATTATTCCAAAGTAAATTCCAACTCACAACAGAAAATCTTAGGAAAGTAACTCAAAGAACATCAATATATAATGCAAGGGGGCACTTTATAAGAATTATGAAAAAAATCAACTAAATTTAGAGTCTCACAGGGGCTTCTTAAATTGTCTCTGAGATAGCTTTTACAAATATTAAATTTTAACCATAAATTAATATCCTGGTGAGTAAAATATAACCTTAGTGCTCTTACAGGGGTATGTGTGTGTGTGTGTGTGTGTGTGTATAAAATAGCATATAATGTAACATACAATGTTCAGCTTTCTGAGATCAGCATTTAGCACAGCACTTAATTTTCATGAGCAATTTATTGATTCCACATTTACCAAAACAAGTTTTAAATTATTATAATAAAAAGTACATGAACAATGAGATTAACCACATGGAAACAGAAATAAGATCAAAAGAAACAAGAATAAAATAGTATGTCAAGCACAAATACAAGATATACTATCACTGTGCATCCCACTAAGTTTCACAGATAGCCAGTGCAAAAAATAAGAAAAGGGTTTACTTAACATATGGTGAAAACACAAACTTATGGCATACCTGTGACATGTGGTATCTATCTAACTCTGAAGGTCCTGCCCAGGAAAGTGTCAATATTGGGAAAGCCAAGGTAAGCAGCCTATATGACCTGGCTTGTACTGAAGACATTTAATATCTGGAAAACTAACGATGTACGAACTGACCACATCACATCTGAAGATACACAGGTACAATCTGCTCTTCACTTCCTCTACAGGGTATGAAATGTCTAAATAACTCCAAGAAAAGAAAACATCCCTTAAACACCACATCATCGAAAAGGTAAGTTAAAATATGTAATACTAGACGGAAAAATAAACCTTATGAAGAACGTTATTTCTTTACTTGCAAAGTGAGCATTTGGCCTAGTAGGTAAGATGCCAGTTAAGAGAATCTGCAGCCCATCTCAGAGAGCCTGGGTTACCGCTTCTGGCTTCTGAGTAAAGCTTCTCACCAGTGCAGACCCTGGGGTGCAGCAGTGGTTAAGTTCCTGCCTGGACTGAGTTCTCAGTTCCTAACTTCAGCCTCTGCAGTCATTTGGGGATGCAATTTTTTTAATTAATTAATTTATTTGAGAAGCAAAGTTAGAGAGAGAGGGAGACAGTCAGAGAGGTCTTTCATCCGCTGCTTCACTTCCCAAATGGCCGCAACAGCCAGAGATGGGCCAAGCCAAAGCCAGGATCCAGGAGCTTCTTTCAGGTCTTCCACATAGAGGAAGGGGCCCAAGCACTTGGTCCACCTTCCACTGCTTTCCTAGGCACATTAGCAGAGAGCTGGATCAGAAGTGGAACAGCTGGGACTTGAACCAGCACCCATATGGGATGCTGGCGCCACAAGCAGAGGCTTAACCTGATGTAGGCAGGTGTATAGGATAAAACTGATTAGATTTATGAGCTGCAAGACCAGGCTTTTCACCACGCCCCTGTGTGATCTCACACCCCTACCAGGACACACCAGAATGCCCATCTACCCATCAGGCTACCTAACCACACCCCTTTGGAAGTGGATAAAAGGCCTGGAACACGGTAGGCCCATCCCTTTTTTTCCTTATTTTCCCTCACGCCTTGGATCCCCTGGTTGCCCCACGCCTTTGGGGCACGTGACCACAGGCTCTCTGCCTTTGCTCTGCTGCCTGTGATAAGCTGCTAGTAGCTGCTCGTAACCAAATGCTTGCTGCATGTGGCTCCTGGCCTGATCTCTGTGTCTGCTTGGTATGGCCTCAACCTAATTTCCAGACTTCCCTTTCTCCTCACTCTCCTATGCATTTCTCTCACTGAATAAAAGCTTAAAAACTGAACATGTCATCTGGTCTATTTGAGCCAGTATTCAGAATTCTTTTCTGAATTTGTGGCAAGAACTCACACAGCTTATTAATTTCAGAGTTATTAAGCAGATCAGTTTCAAACCTACTATGCCACAGCATCAGTCCAGGGATGTAATTCTTTTTCTTTCTCTCCCTCTCTCTGTCACACTCTGCCTTTCAAATAAATGAGTAATTAAAAAAAAAAAAGATACATCATCTGTATATTATAGTTAAATCACATTTTCTTTAGGGCATTGAAGTTTAAAAGTGCCAGTAGGCTGTAATGTCAGTGTCTGACTTCCACTGATCATAGGTTTGAAAAGGTGGTATCTGGAGAAGAAGTAATCAGCAGAGTTTAATTTTCAAGACTCATAAGAAGTTGGAAAAAAAAAAAAAAAACCTATGTAATATTACACAAACTCATTCATCTGTATGTATACAAATACCTGGAAGACCTTTCCGAACCAGAGTACCAGGTGAGTCTCTGGGGGGTCATTCTCAAAGGACCAGATGACACAGCCAAAAAGGACTGTGCAAAGTAGCTCTTCTTCCCCCAACCAGTGCTAATGAGGCATTCTCATTAGCATACAAAAGAGGAAAAAAGAGGTGCACCATCTACAGGGGCACTCTGGAACCGCCCACCTGAAAGTTGAAAGTCTCCATCCCTGACCCCTGGAGCTGACAGGAGCAGTGTAAACATCTGTAAAGACTAGAGGTGCTTGCCTGAGGCCATAGGTCAGGGTCCTGACCTCAGCCCTCTGGCTGCATAACACCTGGCCTGACTCTGCCTAACCAGCCTCGCCCTCCAGGGCAGGCTGCTCACTGCTCCTCCCTGGTTCTCACTGCTGGAGCAACCAACTTTGGCAAGTTTTTCAAAACAGCTCTACAAGTCAGTTTCTGGTTAAAGGGTTTCAGAGCTTCAAGAAGGCCTCAGTGTCAGAACACCTTAGTGCAGGAATATTTTCTTCAGGATCACAAGGATTCATTCAAAGTAAAACAACAAAAACAAAGAGGCCCAATCTCACTTTCTTCCTCACGCATTTTTCTGGAAGTGACTTCTTTTATTTTTGTAATACATCTGATAATGCAAAGTCCTTAATGCATTTAAAAGGCTGTATTATTTTCTTAGCAGAGTTTAGTGTTGTTATACTACAACACCATGCTCTATTTTAATGCATTAAACATCACTCATTTTTAAGAGAAGTTAAACTCTAAGAGAAGCAAAATGAGAAACTACAGGTAACTTAATTGAATAAGATGCTTCCATCATTAGCACAATTTTATTCTGAAGCAATGATTCATTCCTTTGATTTTCACTTAAATGTATTTAAGTATAAATATTCCTAATTAAAGTTTTCTGTAAGTCAAAAACATCAGAAAGATGCAAAGACGCGATTTCATCAGAGCTGGGCGGCATTCATGATTACTGAAATTGTTATTAAGGGAACAGATAATTGCACTCCTTATGTGTTCCATTTCAATAAATGTGTTTTTGCAGTTGAGTTGCTTTTTCTACCAATTTGTACAATGGGGACCGCAAGTTTTATTATCAACAAAAGTATATGAAATCAATCAAACACAGTAGAAAGCGTTCATAATGAAGGCAAAGCAGATGATAATAATAGCATTTCATAGGTTATCCACTGAATATTGATCTACTATTATTCACTTTCCATTACCTTATAACACATAAAAGGTATAGTCAAAGCGCTGGTATTTTCAAGTTGCTTTAGATGTGGTTTGAAGGAAATACTTCAATCAAGGGTAATGTTGGCTACTGAAGTCCACATATTCAGCAACTGACAACTGAGTAGCTAGCTACTTTGTTCAAGATGTTCTTATGAAATACATATTTCATACCTGCTTTGGACATTTGCAAGAGTTATTGGTTCTGGAGCTACTCCCCAGGGACAAGCGAATCTTCCTCCAGGAAGCCGTGTAAAATCAAACTGACAGCATATTTTAGGATCAGGTCCGCAGGTGTGAGGAATGTCATAGCTGTAGAAGGGCATCATGTGGCAAAAAATATCTGTGACGGATCCCAGATCTAAAATAAAGAGCCAACAGATACACCTGCATTTATAAAATGTGTTGCCTCAAAAACTGTTCAAAATGCCATTACTTCATTCATGTGTAAACACAGGCTCTTCCCTAAGTCAACAGCCCCTTTAACTACTGGTACACAAAGTCCAACAGCATTTCATGGTCATACCACCCAGTTTCTACTGACCTCTAGCACCTAAATACAGCAGGGCCTATAAACCAACACCTGCTGACCTGCACACTGAGCAGAGCTCTATGTTTCAATGGACTCATCCCAGGCCATGGTCATGTGCATCCATTCATCCCCACCTCCAGTAGCAGGGCATACTGAGAGAGACCATGAGCTCAGCTGTAGAGGCCAGCAGAGAAGACAGGGAGGAAGGGAAAGGAAATGGGAAGAACAAGGGAAGAAGGTGGGATGGGGACTCATAAAACCTGGACGAATTCCCATTTACTTCTCCCAGTGTGGAGACAACAGTCATGGAATCTCTTCTGAGGTTCACCAAGAATGAGCCAAGAGGTGTTATACCAAGAAAAGAGCACAGAGAAACAAAAAGCAATTGTTGGAAAACAAAAAGAGATATGGAAAATAAGTAGTTTCCTGATGAGAACTGGTTTTCACCAAAACCTCAGGTCAGCATGGGCTGAGATCACCACGCTGGAGAGGCCAGAAATGAACCATCTGTAAGACCAGAGGACTTCACTAGCATTTAAAAACAGTTATCTTAGTAAATATAGTGCTGAGCTTTCAATACCCACCCCCTTACTTAGGCATGGATTTCCAATTTCCAGCAATGGTTAAGTATTGCTTTTGCAGCAGAGTAACAAAAGAAGACAAAAAAGCAGCATTTACATTTTTTATAAAAATGAAAATAACTGCTTCATTAAGTACCAGAACACACAAACAAGCTCAACATAATTGGAAAACATCTTTCCAAAAACAACATGTTCAAATCTATTAGATTAAGTTATAAAATATTCCAGTTTTATCCACTTAGTTGAAATAATTACCATCTCCATTCCAAACTTTAAGACTCCTGAAATCTGTGTATTTCTGAGCTCTCAGCTGTTTCCCTGAATCACACTCACAGTGTGACAAGGATGCCGGCTGCAGCGCTTGCTCAGTGCACACAGGCAGTCACAAGCCCCAGACGATGACAGTTTCTGCTTCCTCTCTCATGTGGACCAAGACTCAACACTCCACTACTTCTTGGACCCTACTACTTAGTCACCCATTTGTGCAATTAGTTTTATCTGTTGCATTCAGTTGTGTCTGTATTTTATCAAACCAGACTGTAATTTCCTGATAGGCACAAAGTGTTTTCTACATGTCTTCTTGGCACAGTATTTAACAGACAAAAGTACACTTTTTGGTTGATGTTTATGAGCAATCTGAATGCAGACAATTTTTAAGCAGAGCTTCTTCAAATTCACAATCCTTAATTTTTCAGATTAATATGGATTTTTGCATTTGATCAAACTACATAAGATACAATACCCTACAAGTTCATATTCTCCCTACAGATTTAGTTTTCCAAAATTTAAAAAAAAAAATGGCATAGCTAATCACTGCCCTATTGAAAAAGCAGCAGTATATAACAAAGTTACTGTCCAGATTTACAAATGATTTTTCTGAACACTTAAGAGGCCTAGATCATGCAAGGAAGCAAGCATAATATAATGCAGTAATTTCCCAATATCACTTTAGCAACAAAATCCTTTTTTTTCCCCAATGAAGCTTTATGGAGAACTCAACGCTGGCCGGCGCTGCGGCTCACTTGGCTAGTCCTCAGCCTGCAGCGCCGGCACCTCAGATTCTAGTCCCGGTTGAGACGCCGGATTCTGTCCTGGTTGCTCCTCTTCCAGTCCAGCTCTCTGCTGTGGCCCAGGAAGGCAGTGGAGGATGGCCCAAGTGCTTGGGCCCTGCACCCACATGGGAGACCAGGAGGAAGCACCTGGCTCCTGGCTTCGGATCGGCACAACGCACCAGCCACAGTGCACCGGCCGTTGCGGCCATTTGGGGGGTGAACCAACAGAAGGAAGACCTTTCTGTCTCTCTCTCTCTCACTGTCTAACTCTGCCTGTCCAAAAAAAAAAAAAAAAAAAAAAAAGAGAACTCGATGCCAGGGAAATAGGAGCCAGGGATTCAGGAACTACACAGAACAAGAGTCAAATCTCTGCTCTGCTCCTACCACCTAGATGACTTTTGGCCTCCCACATCTAAGCTTTGATTTTCACCATAAAAAACACTGATAACAGAAGCTAATTTTTAAATAATAGTTATAAAGATTAAATGAGAGTGGATATAAAGTACATAACACCTGGCCCATACTGAGGACCCAACAAATAAAAGTAAATAAAAAATAAGTGCTCTGCTTAAATGGAGGCTGACAAAAGCTAAAGGTCTCCCAAAGGGCCAAAATCTTGTCTTCTCTCCCTGACAAAACTGCTGCCCAGCATGTCCTCAGAATGTTTTGGTGCCCAAGAACACAGTATGAGAACAGACGGCAGAAGTCACACAGGGCTGTTTCAGGAAGACAATTTTTACAAGACGTAGAGACAAGAGTCAGGACGAAGGGACACAGATGAATACGAGACAAATGACTGGATCCTGGTTCGAGCATATTCCATTTTATCATAAAGCTTGTACTTTTAAAAACATTAAGTTGGGGCCGGCACTATGGCATAGTAGATAAAGCCTCCACCTCCAGTGCCAGCTCCCAGTGAGGGCCGGTTCAAGTCCCAGCTGCTCCATTTCCTATCCAGCTCTCTGCTGTGGCCTGGAAAAGCAGTGGAAGGTAGACCAAGTCCTTGGGCCCCTATACCTGTGTAGGAGACCCAGAGGAAGTTCTTGGCTCCTGGCTTCAGATCGGCATAGCTTCAGCCATTGTGGCCATTTAGGGAATGAGCCAGTGGATGGAAGACTTTCTCTCTCTCTGCTTCCGCCTTTCTATAACTCTGCCTTTTAAATAAATAAATAAATAAACAAATAAAACTTCAAAAAAAAAAACAAACACAAGTGGGATGGCAATTGGCACAGCAATTAAGATGCCATTTGGGATGCCAACTTCCCAAATCAGAAAGCCTGGGCTCAAGTCCTGGCTCTGCTCCCATTTCTGCTTCCTGCCAATGCAAATCCTGGAAGTCAGTAGTAATGACTCAAGTACATGAGTCCCTGCACCCACATGGGAGACCAAGATTGAGTTGTGGGATCATGGTTATGGCCTGACCCTCCCTCATCCACTGCAGGTATATGGGAAGTGAATCAGCAGATGGAAGATCTGTGACTCTCTCTCTAAAAGAATAAAAAATATATTTTTAAATAGAACCAAGAGATTATCTGCACAAGGCTCACTCCTTATACTTATTTACTTCTTTAGGTATAAAAAAGAGTTTATAATGCTCCATAGATAAATATCAACATCACTGCTTAAAAGATTCTCGACTCGAATAAATGGGAAAAATAATTGTGCTTTTATGCAACCTAATCTTCAAGACCGACACTCTGGAGACTCACAACTCTTGTGAAACAATATCCAGGTCAAATGGAATTTCAACTCACATCAAATTCTACATACCCCAGTTCTGTCTCCAATAAAACTCCAACGTTTTTTGCCTTGCAAAGTGTCTTTTCACTACATAATGGATCCTCTGGATAAGCATGTGTGAAAATCCAGCGCGTTTCAGAAGATAGGCCATTGTTGGTGAATGTCCAAAAGGATCTATAGCCCAACCAGACCGAGGCTTCACTCCTATTGATAAAAGAAACTAAGTGTTATTTTCTTAATTGATTCATGAAATAAACAGTCACACCACATTTAGATCATCAAAACTCTCCAGTCATCTGGGTTGTAAGACAAAGGATCTACTTGGCATCACATTTTGCCACAAACTCCCAGCAGGAGCCCTTATTCACCAATTCAAGGTAGCTCAAACTGCAGCTGAAGAAAGCATTCTACCATCCTACAGAGAGAAAGAAACTTGCAGGACCAAGGCCATGCCCCTTAGATTATTCAGGAACTCACTGTTACACGGAATAGATGTAACGAAATCCATTTCACAGTACACTTCCTAATCCTAATCCTACTGATTGTTGAGTATTTTTTATACCTTACCACAGTCCCAGATCATCTTATCATACAGTTGTAGAGTTGGCCAAAATAACTGCTACCATTTTTCATTAAATCTTTAAGACATTTTATGACTGATGCCTTCTCTCTACATGGCTTATTTCAATTTTAACAGTCATTGACCCAAGTTGTATCTTAACTTCACAGAGGATATAATGTAAAAAAAATGAAAACTATAAATGCACATGTTGAAATTAATGAGTTAAGATTATTCATCTAGTATCACATGAATCTGCTCTTTCAGTTATTTACAGTTTTCAAATAAGACTTCTATTTATAACCTATAAACCAACATAAATTATATGTTGTGTGCAATTTTCTCATCCAAACATCTGTTTGGCATCTTTCACGTGCCTAAGATCTTAGCCTTATGGTTAACAAAAATCAGTTAATCCTGATCTTGACAGAGATCAGAGTTGCAGAGATGGTCATTCAAATACAAGGACTCTTCAAAAAAGTTCACGGAAATGGAACTAAAAGTTACTTTTGGTGCAAAAGTTTTTGAATTACACTCATACATGGGTTTTCAAAAGGCTCATGGAAAATTTGTATTATGAATAAGCCATGCATGAATTACAAAAAAAATGCACCAAAATAAATCTACTTTTTAATTCCATTTTCCATGAACTTAAAGCAATAGCCAAAAAAAAAAAAAAAAAAGAAAGAAAGAAAAAAAGAAAAGAAAAAAGAAAAAAAAAAAGAAAAAAAAGGCAGAGCGAACAGATGGGAAACCAGAGAAGGAGAGTGAATGCCAACGAACAATCAGAAAAGGAATGGGGGAATTAGAAAACCATCAATAGATGCTAAAAACTAAAACATGAAAGTTTGCTAAGGAATAGGATAGTTACCTATTTTCAGAATGTCTTCCACAGCTGTTAACTAGAAAGAGAAATAATTTAACAGTACAACAAAGAAACTTAGCAAACATACTTCATCCAGTTCATGAAGGGTAACATAAACAACATGGGACTACAGACATCATGTGCTCCTGATGTGATTTAGTGAGAACAGAACACCACTGCAGTGAGACAGAGAGAGCCAGGACACACAGGAAGAAAGGATACATCAACAGCTTGCATCTAACCAAATTGAGATGCTTCCTAAGATCAAGACTCTCAAAGAAAGGCTGAGGGTATTCCTGATTAAAGAAGACTAAAGATATATGACAACTAAAAATAATATATGAACCTTGAACTTTGATTGCAGCCTAGACCAGGAAGGGAAAAAAGCAACTTTTATAAAAGAAGTTATTGAGACAACTGACAAAATCTGAATATAGCCTTGAATTAGACTGTCCTATTGTATGGTTCTTATTTTTCTTGATTAGATAACTGTATTCTGATCATGCATCAAAGTACCCTTATCTCTTTTGAAATACACAATGAGGTATTCAGAGATAAGCAGACAAGGTGACTCCAAATTAATCTCAAATGTTTCAGAGAAACATCCACATGAACCCATGCACAGGACACTGAGAGTCCTTCCCAAGTGCTACCATGTAACTTTTAAAAGTCTGAAATCACATCAAAATTAAGTTATAAATTATTTTTTAAAAGAGATTTATCTTGTGACCAATAGCAAGGGCAGGACAAGTTTAGAAATAAGGTTTACAAATATTAAAAAGAATTTCCTTAACATCATAAACAAGACATACAATAACACATGATACTTAATATTGGACAGTTAAACAATTTTCTTTAAAAATACATAACAAGAAAGGCAATTATCACCATTATCACGTCACTATGTGTATTATAGCAAATCTGAACAATTCAATTAAACAACAGATACATGGTCTGAATACTAGATATAGTAAAAAGATGAGAAATTTTTTATTTTGAAGATATTATCACATACTTACTATAAAGAATAAGAATCTATATAAAAATTTTAGTCGCTTTACAAATACAAGAAACCGGGCCGGCGCCGTGGCTCAACAGGCTAATCCTCCGCCTTGCGGCGCCGGCACACCGGGTTCTAGTCCCGGTCGGGGCACCGGATTCTGTCCCGGTTGCCCCTCTTCCAGGCCAGCCCTCTGCTGTGGCCCAGGAGTGCAGTGGAGGATGGCCCAAGTGCTTGGGCCCTGCACCCCATGGGGAGACCAGGAAAAGCACCTGGCTCCTGGCTCCCGCCATCGGATGAGTGCGGTGCGCCGGCCGCAGCGCGCCGACCGCGGCGGCCATTGGAGGGTGAACCAACGGCAAAGGAAGACCTTTCTCTCTGTCTCTCTCTCTCACTGTCCACTCTGCCTGTAAAAAAAAAAAAACAAAAAAAAAAAAACAAAAAAAAAAAAACAAATACAAGAAACCTCCCGGTTAAAAAACTTGTATACTTACACATAATAATCAAGAAAATTTATTTGCTGATATTAAAATGAAGAGAAAGGAGAAAGACACCACAAAAATCAAATAAATAAAACTGCAAACCAGGAGATAACATTCATAAAACATTTATACAAGGGTACGTCATAAAATTATCAAAAATAAATAGGTAACTATATTTTGGTGCAAAGAAAAATCTATGCACAAAAGGGATTTTCAAAAATTTGCATGGAAACTATGTATTAAGAAAGAAAGTACATGGTTGTTAAAAGTATTTGCACCAAATCAAACTTAACTTTTAATTTCATTTCCCACAAATTTTTGAAGTATTTTCATATTTCAAAGAGTTCATATTCAGAATATTCAGAATACACTGGTTCACTCCCCAAACTGCTGCAATGGTCAAAGCTGGCCCAATCCAAAGCCAGGAGCTTCTTCCAGGTCTCCCACACAGATGCAGCAGCCCAAGCACTTGGGCCACCTTGTTTTCTTTTTTGTTTTGTTTTGTTTTTAAAGATTTATTCATTTGAAAGTCAGAGTTACACACAGAAAGAAGGAGAAGCAGAGAAAGAGAGAGAGGTCTGGGGGCTGGCACTGTGGTTCACTTGGTCAATCCTCCACCTGTGGCACTGGCATCCCATATTGGCACTGGGTTCTAGTCCCGGTTGCTCCTCTTCCAGTCCAGCTCTCTGCTGTGGCCAGGGAGTGCAGTGGAGGATGGCCCAAGTGCTTGGGACCTTGCACCACATGGGATCCTGGCTTCGGATCAGCGTAGTGCCAGTCGTGGCGGCCATTTGGTGAGTGAACCAGCGGAGGGAAGACCTTTCTCTCTGTCTCTCTCTCTCTCACTGTCTATAACTCTGTCAAATAAATTAAAAAAAAAAAAGAGAGAGAGAGAGAGGTCTTCCATCTGCTGGTTCACTCCCCAACTGGCTGCAACAGTCAGAGCTGCACCGATCTGAAGGCAGGAACCAGGAGCTTCTTCTGGGTCTCTCATGTGGGTGCAGGGGCCCAAGGACTTGGGCCATCTTCTGCTGTTTTCCCAGGCCATAGCAGAAAGCTGGACTGGAAGTGTAGCAGCAAGATCACGAACCGGCACCCATATGGGATGCTGGCACTGCAGGTGTTGGCTTTACCCGCTATGCCACAGTGCTGGTTTGGCCATCTTCTACTACTTTCCCAAGCCATAGCAGAGAGCCGCACTGAAAGTGAGCAGTCGGCACTACAATCAGTGCCCATATGGGATGGTGGGACCTCAGGTGGAGGATTAACCTACTGTGCTACAGCAGAGGCTCCTGCAATTTACTCTCAATGGCTCCAATAATAGTAACCCTATCACCAACACAACAATACGAAAAGAGGAAAAAACACAGCAAATGTGTGAAGTTTAATGAATGGTGAAGCTGGGTGAAGGACTTACACTTTTAAGTGGTATTCCTAGAACTTTTCTTTAAATTCAAAATTATTTCAAAATGTGAAGTAGAGAAAAAAAATTAATGGGGGTGTAAGACACTGATTTATCCCTAACAAAACTGTTTAAAGTATCTAGAAAAAAAATTCAATAAAAAAAGTTCATTTGTCATAAAGAAACTATAAAATTATACTGATATGAAACATCTGCAAAGAGTTACATCCCATGCTACAAAATTAAATATTAGCTATCACAATGATTTTAATCAGTCCTAAGTTGTTAAGAGTTATACTGGACATCTGATTTCATTAGGCCAGCACCCTCATTCTCCTGGTAACACAATTCCTCTCTCACACTGAACCAATTCACACTGCTCCAATTCACACTGTTCAGGTATGCTGACCCTGTCCTCCATGATTCTTTCCCCACCACGACCATTTCTGCCAAAATGTCTATGCTTCAGTGACTGGAGATTCTGCACCTCTGGACGCACTGACTGGCTGATCAGATCAGTATTAAAGATTAAGTTCCGGGCAGGGAGCTATGGCACAGTGGGCTAAACCTCTGTCTGAGGTGCTGGATTCCCATATAGGCGACATATGGCTCCATCCATCCGGCTGCTCCACTTCTGATCAAGCTCTACTGCTATGGGAAAGCAGTAGGAAATGCCCAAAGTGCTTGGGCCCCTGCAGCCATGTGGGAGACCCGGAAGAAGCTCCTGGCTTCAGATCGGCACAGCTCTAGCTGTTGCAGCCATCTGGGAAGTGAACCAGTGCGTAGAAGACCTTTCTCTCTTCTCTCTCTCTCTCTCTCTCCCTCCCTCCCTCCCTCCCTCTCAAATAAAGAAAGAAAAGCTGGGGAGCAAACTGAGGCAAAAGTAAGCACAGCCCAGAGACACAGTGCCCAGAGAGCACACTGAATCTCTTAGATCCTGTCTTCCTATAGCTGCCACCTCTTTTGGAATTCCCAATGACATACCTAATTTTTTTTTTTTTTGCTTAACCCAATAAATTAATTTCCACCTTCTTATGATCAAGAATCTTAACATATATAATTAAAATCCCCAAATAAAAGAAAAATTCTAATAATTAGAAAATCATAAAATAGATAAAATAATAAGCAAGGTAATTTAATGACCCTAAAAGTGACTACTACATATCCATGTAGGTGACTTTATGATAGAAGAAACATCATAAATTAATGAAGGATAAATTATTCAGCAATAATCAGTACTAGAAAAAATCAGTTCTTTCAAAAATCAGAGCTTTACCTCATATTTCCTAAAGTTAATTACTCAAAATAGCCCAAGTGAAAGGAAAACATCAATACATACCTACATGTTTCTCCAGCCACTGATGCCCTTCAATTAGTTGGTCAATTAAGGCAAAATAATGCGAAGTAGCTTCATCTGGCATAACCCAGCCACCTGTCACGATTTCAAACTGACCATTTTCTAGCAAACTGGGGAGAAAAATAAGTTATGTTAACAAAAGTAATTTCAAATAAAAACCTAAAACAGCATAAACACTTAAGAATAGCTTTTAAATAAAGCTAGTATTTATACTAGTTGTTAAAGAAAATTTTTCAATCAAGTATATCTCCCACATAACCTAAAAGGTTCTTGATATGAACCTTTTAGGTTTACTTAGGATCTTACAGAGCAACTAGAAAACAGTCTTCTCAGTTATGTTTTATGAGTGTTTGCTAGAAGACCATCATGGTAAGGACAATATTTGTTTCATTAGATGATAAAAAAATCAATATTTACTGACAAGTTAATCTTGCAAACAACAAAAAACTCCTACTAACTAAAACTAGCATATATCACATAAACCTTGAACTTCAGCAAACATTAGAAAGAACTGTGCTCCAGATTCAGTTAAGACATGTGACCGAGAGTTAATTTTCATTGCTGAGTGAGAAGCTCTAACATTCTCACGATTTGTCTAGTGTACGTTCCTTTGCCATAATACCATATACAAGGTAAAAAAAAAAAATCCCCAGTCCAAATAAAATTGAACTGGCTCAAGAAGATACCTTAGATATCTTCCTCTGAGCAGGAAAATTAATAACCATAAATTATTAAAAATTTTAGAAGGTCTTAGTGTAAAAATCAAGAATTTAAGCCAATATCTTAACTTTCACAGATACATTAGTTTGCAACAAGATGGTTTGTTTGGCCAATGGTGTCCAACCTCAGCAAAGCAGCCTTGGTAAAGACATACATCCCTAGATGCATACTAACAAGCCAACTTTAGTTGATGTAGACCTAAGGCACAAGGGATAAATACTTTCACAAAAAGCATATCACAAAAGTAGCAGCGTTAACACATCTGATTCATTTAAACATATGCATGATCATATAACTAGTGAACAATGGACATGATTCCCAAATAAATAGTTCCTTGCACATAATAAAATGAGTTTAATTTGTATTGGGTCAGGGAACATAAACTAGTAGTTCCACATGAAGAGTATGATGACCCATTAGATTATCTAAAGGAACCCAAATGTCCAATTAAATCTCAGACTCCCTTAGGGCCAAATCAGTAACCTATAAAAAATAAATTGTGACTTTATAAATAGCACACTGCTTTAAGAACACAACTGAACCCAAGAGTATCACTCCCCACCCTTGCAGCCAATGCGCCTTTGTTTATGTATCTTTCTGCAGATTGCTGTTCTAGCCACGCTATAGAGGCAATGGACTCAACCTGCCCCTTATATGCCTTATGACCAACAGACATGTCAGGATGCTTTAGGGTTTAATCTGTGACCAACAAACATCAACCTCATTATCTCAGTGTCCCAATAATCCTGTTTCAGAAGACTTCAAATTGGTCAAAGACAAATGCTTTGCTTATCCTGAATAAAAGCTACAGACTAAGAAAACCACAAAGTAAATGGAAAAAAAAAATCACATCAGTGTTGGCATTTTTCATTTTTCTATCTGTTTGATTTTGCTTCATATTTCCATTTACTCAGGCATAAATGTTCAAGGAACCACTGTTTGCTGTCCGCCAAGCATCTAACATATGTAATACAGCAGCTAATTTTCCCAGCTCCACCTGTGAATAAGCCACCTGTTCCCATTGCCTGCAATACCTGAGATGTTCTGTTCATTTCATACTGATCTTGTCTCTGTACATAACAGTTATTTAAAGATCACCTAGTGTATTAATTTGGGAGAGGCATGGAAAGTCCCCCACTTGCTGTGTTGCTTTGCAGCGTTTTCTTACCTATTTCCTCTCTGCTACCTTTCCCATCCTAGCTGGGCCCACTTGTCCTGGTGTCGCACCTCAAATGGAACCCTCCCCCCCCCCCCAGAGAACTCTCCATATGTACCTAAGCTAAATCAGCACATCCACATTCCATCACTTCCCAGCCTTTGTAACAAACCAAAATTACCTTACTCACTTAGATGGATCCTCTCTCTCTGCTCCCCATTAGCACACTAAAGTCCAACAGAGCAAGGCCTAGGACACCCTATTTTGTTCACACATACACGCCCCACACTGAGGAGCTAGAGCTAGCCTCGAATGAAATGGGCACTCAAATATTTCAGTCGTCCAGGTATAAGGTAATCTGATCTACAATATGGCAGGAGAGGGATATGTGGAGCAGGAAAGAGAAGGTCTTTGGTGAAAAATTATGGGTGGGAATCAGGAAACTGCTGGAGATAGAAGAAAAGGTGAAAGCTGATCTGGGACTCGAACCCCAAGTGTTCAGTGGATTGGGTGTGTCCATCCACATCGCAGCAGGGTTCAGAAGGGAAGTCAGTCGCAGTGGTGAACATGTACATTGAGGCAGATTTATTCTTTGGTAGTGAAACATCCAAAAGAAATCACAGCAAAGGAGCCAATGAAAAATGTTTCAGTTTTAAGGGTTCTGAAACAGAGGATATAGGAAAGGATTATTTTCTGAAGAAAGTAATCAAAAGGAGAGCCAAAGATCAAGCAGAAAGATAACACCAGAGGAAACAGAGGTGTAATACACTTCAAAGATGGGCAGCGCAGTGTTTAAGACCCTACTTACGATGCTGAATCTCGTATCAGAGTGCCTGGGTTCAAGCCCCAGCTCTGCTCCCAATCCCAGCTTCCTGCTAACATGTTCCCTTAAAGGCCGCAGGCTCAAGCAAGTAGGTCCCTGTCATCCACGTGAGAAATATAGTTCCAGGCCTGGCCTAATCCAGCGATTTTGACAGTGAACCAAGAGAAAGGAGATCTCTTTCTTTCCCTCTCTCTCTCTCTCTCTCTCTCTCTCTGCCTTTCAAATAAATAAAATTAAAAATTTTTTAATTAAAAGGCCGGCGCCGTGGCTCAACAGGCTAATCCTCCGCCTTGCGGCGCCGGCACACCGGGTTCTAGTCCCGGTCAGGGCACCGGATTCTGTCCAGGTTGCCCCTCTTCCAGGCCAGCCCTCTGCTGTGGCCCAGGAGTGCAGTGGAGGATGGCCCAGGTGCTTGGGCCCTGCACCCCATGGGGAGACCAGGAAAAGCACCTGGCTCCTGGCTCCTGCCATCAGACGAGCGCGGTGCGCCGGCCGCAGCGCGCCGACCGCGGCGGCCATTGGAGGGTGAACCAACGGCAAAAGGAAGACCTTTCTCTCTGTCTCTCTCTCTCACTGTCCACTCTGCCTGTAAAAAAAAAAAAAAAAAAAAAAAAAAAAAAAAAAAAAAAAATTTTAATTAAAAAGTATATGTTTAGAACAAAAACAATAAATCTGTGAATATAACTTCAAACATTCTAGGAAAGGGTAATTAGGAGCAATCTGTCCTTTCAGTTGGCAAAGGTGTTAAAAAGATACATAGAGTGACTTGGAAAGACACATCAGTGGGTCAGAACACAAAGCTAAGAAACAGATGGTTAAATATTTACATTACTAAAATAGCCATTAAACTAGTGGGGAAAGAATGAATTATTACTGTTTGCTTGTTTTTTAAAGTTTCAATCGGGGTGATTTTAAACAAGCTCAGAAGAGGAATCCCAGATATTACGCCATGGAAGCCAAGGGTCATATTTTAAAATAGCATATTCACATAGTTTTTAAGAACAATTGTGAAGTATGTGAAAACAGATATAAATGACACCATAAAAGGAGGCTGACAGGAGTAGTGGAGGAGAAGAGACAGTATCATTCCGGTTATGCACTACCAGCCTCTGCAGCAGGAGCCCTGAGTGACCGGGTGACCCCTCACTAGCCCACTCAACTGCCTGTTCCGCCTAAAGCTATACAACAGATAGTAAACGAGAAGATTCTTTCATGCAGGAATGTCTGGTTTGCTACAGCATATTTACTATATTAGGAAGAAATACCTGCTACATGGCCATTCCACCAAAAACAACACAAAAGCCCAGGAACTTCAGAAGCATGAAAATTTGTGCTGCATTCTAGAACATAAGTGATATACACTTAAGACGTATCTGAAGAAGAGACCAAAAACAGAGGAAAGCTGTTTACCTACATAATTGAGAAGCATGACAATGATCACCACTTTGTGATGGCTAAAAAAATTAGGACTGAAAGTCCTAACGCAACAACCCAATGGGAAATACTTAAAAACATCAGAAGCATTAACAAAAAAGCTATACTTGCCTTACAAAAATGGACCATACTTAAAGTTGCTATTGTTAGCGGTAAGACAAAATTCAAACAAACTTTATCTGTACATGCAGGATCTCAATAACGTAAAGATTTCAGGGGAAATACATATATGTATGTATGTATGTATACATGCACAATCTTCAGAAAAAAAATTACCTATCAGTACAAAAAGCACTTCCAACTATTTCTACTCATTTAGTGTTTAAAAAGCACCAAATAAACCATTTCTGTGAAAGGCAGGGGAATATAAAATCAAAAAAGATATGTATACTCTATAGAGTCTACGGCTTAGTTTCTACCCAGTCTGATTCCTAGCCAATTTTTTTTACATGTACCCTGCTCAGTGTTTCCTAAGATACATGAAAATTAAAAGCAAAAAGGATAAGCAAATGCAAGAGGATCTTCACAAAGTTTATAGAAAATGCATGCTATGAAAAACTATGCCTGGTTTTCTAAATTTTTTGCAGCAAAACAAACATAAGTTTTCATTGCATTTTTCCAGACATTATGAAGTACCCTCAAAGGTATGTTCATTTGTGTTTAAATCAGGAAACGAGGTAGCACCCTTCAAAATCAACAATGTGTATGTTTCACTTTTTACAATGGTGAGTTGACTTGTGACTACTTCCAAAGACATTAGTATATTTCCATGTTTTATTTCAGTCCCAGAGAATTTGGTATAAAAAGCTTAAGGAAATGACCGATTAAAATTAAGCTGAGCATATCTGTCACTGCTCATTTTGCCTAAGATGCAGAATTTGCACATAAGAATTTACTGTGAAGCACAAGAAGCTGCAGATCGTCTTCTCTGAGTGTCACTTTTCTCCCTATGTAGCATCTCAGACATTGGGAATTTGGTCACACACAGAGGGATACACTCAAAGAGCTTTTCTCCCTAATGGGGAAATTGTTACAGACAACTTAGTAGCAAACAATGCATCATTTAGCAAGCTTCAAAGAATCACAAATTAATTTCACATGAGAAAATGAGTTGAATTTCTAATCACACATCTGGGGAAATATGAAATAATACAAGATGATGTACAGGGTTTCATTCCTAAATAAAAAATTAAGTTAAATAGAAAATTCAGAAAGATAGAGGTTCTCAGAGACTCAATTTATACCCAAAAGACATTTGTTAATCAAATTCTCTGATTCATTTTCCTTTCATGAGGAATATATACAGAGAGTAAAAATAAGCTTTGGTTTAAAACCCACCATATATTAATTGGAGGAACTCTTATTTTTAAATTTTGTTGATGCCTATCTTTAAAGATGTAGTATAAGAGGAAAGGAGAGAAAATCAGTGACCTCTCATCATTTCTCCCTCTTTGCATTCCCACTGAAGCCCCTTCCCGCAGCTTGCTGTCCCGGTTCTCTGTCTGCCTGGAAGGTTCTTCCATCCAGTGTGCCTTGTTGGCTCTCAGAGATACCTCACTAACTGTTATCAAACCAGCATATTCCACCCAGGCCCCACCTAAATCACTATCTTTCATAAAAGCCCAAGCTTTTCTTTCATAGTATTCTAATAAAATTTAATTATACATCGGTATTTTACTGCTTCTTTTCCTCCAGTAGACTGTTGAGCTCCAGAGGGCTGGAATACCTGTGCTTTGTTCATTACTGAGCACTCAGGGTTCCTACTGCACAAAACGGGTTCTCATAATGTGAAAGAAAAGACAAAGGGTACAAAGCAGTCATTGCAGAAAAAACTGGTTTCCCACGCATGAAAAGAAATTTCACCTCCCTCCTAAGGAAATGCAAAGTGGAAACTTCAACGCGGTGACATTTTTCACCTATCAGACCAGAAAGAACAAAACATTGTATAACATACTGTGATGTCAAGGATGTGTGAAAACAGGTTTTCTCACATAGTGCTGGGGATAACAAGTTTCAACATGCATGTATGTTGAAAAGTATTTTTAAAAAAGGAAAGGAAAGCACAGTGAGGCAGGTGTCGTGGCACAGTGGATTAAGTTGCTACTGGGGATGCCCGCAGCCCACATCTGGGTGCCTGGGATCAAGTCAAACCTCCCTTTCTGCTCCAGCTTCCTGCTGATGCATGTGGGAGGCAGCAGATGACAGCTCAAGTACTTGGTTTTCTGCCACCCACAAAAGAAACCCGGATGGAGTTCCAGGCTCCTAGCTTCATACTGGCCTAGTCCCACCACTTGCAGGTATTTGGGGAGTGAACCAATGGATGCGGAAGATCTTTTTCTCTCTCACTCTGTCATTCAAATAAATAAATAAAACTTAAAAAATTAGAACTACTTAATTCTTTAGAAAAAAGAATGAAAGCAAATCACTGCATATATTAAAATTAAAAGATATCAGAATAACCAGAAATAAAACTACCTGGTCACCAACTGGTAGTAAATAAATTAAAACCAATTCATAAAACAGACTTTTCTGAAAGCTTCTCTAAGATCCATGCTTGCAAAGCAGCATGGTACCAACACTTCTCACAAGTGCCTCAATGGGTTATCCTCTTCCAGCCCCTGCCCATACTCACAATCCTCTTCCCACAACCTGGACTTCCTTCCCTACATTCTGACACCCCCTTCTTGACTGATCCTTCTAGTTTCAGCTTGAAAACCAATCACTTTCTTCCGGAAGCCTTCCAATACCCACTTCTTGCTTCCACAGAGGAAAATACTGCACTGTAACACTAGGCTAAATTATGCATCTTCTCCCTCTTCCCTGAGGGCTGGGACCTGGTCAGTCTTGCTCACCTCTGCATCCCTGGAGCTTAACACAATAAATAGCTGTTGAGTGAATGGTGGGGTAAACAGGAGAAGGCTTCTGAGATGAGGTAATATCTCCACTGAGTCTTGAGAAATGAGTAGGATTCAAACTACCCAGTGCACAACAGGAAAACAAACAAACCTCAAAGCTGAGCTCAAGGGCCAATTCCTAAGAGGCAAGAAACAGCATGTGCATGAGCACACCCACGTGGCCCACTGTGCCTGGGAGTAGGGCGTGAGGCAGCTGGGGGTGGGCGTGCAGAGAGGAATCAGAAGAAGCCAGAGTAGCCACGCAAAGGAGACTGGTCTGTACTTTTTGACACTGAAGTGTCCCTGAAGCAAACAATGACCGTGGTCAGACTCACAGATCTGCAGGTCAAGTGCAGGTCAAGTGCAGGACCCCTGGAACTGGCACAGCTGCAATCAAGCGCTCACCTGGAGCTTTGTCTCAACAGTAGTACACGAGAACAAAGGGTAAGAAACGAGGGGTCAGGATCCAGAGATACTACAGGGGCAGAACTGGCCAAGCTCAGGAGGAATGGCAGGCTCCGGGTGACCTTGTACGTGTGCCTCACTCTAGCACCTCTGCCCCAGCTTCCTCAACAGCACAATGAGGTTAACAAGGCACCTTCACTCATGAGGACGCTAAGGACTGACAGCAAATTCGCATGTGCTCAGATATGCCTGGCACACAGCATGCAGTCCCTAAGTGTTAGCTCTTCTTACTGCTGGTAACAAGGACGTCTGAAGCTGGAAGAGCCCAGTGGCTGGGAACCGGAGCAGCAGTGAGGGAGAGCACGCGACGTGCAGAGAAGGACACAAGGGGCATCAGCACACACGCAAGAGGGGGCCAATCTGGAAGGGCACAGCGGAGGACAACAAACAGGGATGCTCAGCGCTGTACCAACAGAAGCTGCAGAGAAAGAGTTCAGGTCACAGAAGCCAAAAAGGGAAGAATTTCAAGGAGGAGGGCAACGGTCAGCATCGATGCTGCAAAGAGAAATCTTCCCCGAGGCCCGAGGGAGGGATGGACAAGGGGTGGACAGAGCATTTCAGAAGTCCCTTGTGGCCTTTCCCTGTGTCCTTGACATAAAGAGAAGCCAGGAGCTGAAGCGAGTGAGAGAGAGAACCAAAGAGCTGCCTCGTTCAAGATGAACTGGAGCATGGAGGGGGTGGGGTGGGACTACTTTGTAAAAGAAATGCACACTGCTGCTTCAACCACTAGAACTGAAGTTATTTTAAAAGCCAGTTGGCACCGCTTTGATCCCTCTGACATGCTAAGCATCTTCAGGCTCTAACTCAATTCAAATCTGCACTGACTCCGAGTATCTTGAGGCACAGCATAACTTCGTGCTGCTCCGCAAATTTTACAGCAGCCTTGGTTAAATACCATAAAATCTGACCTGTATAAAATGTAGAATCAACTTAGCCCATATAAGAGCATTAATGCCCACTGTTCTAGGAAAACTCAAATGTACATCCAGTTCGGTATGGATTCTTATTGTTTAAGAAAGTCACATCAGATATGTCTCTGATTTCAACAAGCAAGCAAAGATAGCTGACAGGATAAGGTGGATGGTTCACTTAAATGTGAACCTAGGGGAAACAGTGTGCATTCTTGGCAAAGAAATCAGCAATGTGGTAAAGATACAGCGTCCATATGAAGCAAGTCTCGTCCATCCACCTGGCACACACTTTGCGGCTGGCTAGGACTTTGGTACAAACAATACAGACTGTGTGAGGTTCCAATACCTGGCAGGTTTCTCCAGGAGAACGGGTCCCAACAGCAGACACAGATGCTCTGTAAAAAACTGCTCTAGTACCTTGGGCCTGTGAGCAGGGACACAGGGAGGCTTACGTCTCAGCGCTGGACTCTGAAAAAGGGTCCCCATGGGGATGTATGTATCATAAACATCACACAGTATTTAACTACACTTAGCCCAAAATGAAACCGAAAGAGTTAAAAGGCCATTCACCAACCAGTTGATTTCAAAACAAAACAGGCACTGCCAGAAAACATGTGCATTATTTTATGACATGCGGTTTCATTTCAATCCACTAAAATTGATTACATTATTTTGGATCACCAAAAAAAAGAGAGATGTTTGTTGCATGGGTCTCTTTTTAGTTAACCAGATTTTCACTTTTAAAAGCTTTACAGAGCAACATACTGCAGCCACTGTGGAGTAAGAACCCCACAAGCACCTGCCCACATAGATCATAGGGTTTTTTGAGTTATGTTTCTATTAGTTCCCACAGCCATTTGGTATTCTTCGGGGACAAGGCAGGCTTACGTGCAACTTGCTCTGCAAGGGCTAGCTCACAAACTTAGGGCCAGATGTTTAATCCACAGCTCATCTTCAGAAAGGTGAAGCCAAGCCATGCCATGAGCATGACATTAGGAGCTGAAAAAATGCCATCAGTAATGTCCCTTAGGACATAAGAAGAATTTTTAAAAATGGAACAAATCTAAATATCTGTTGTTTTCCTCAAAACACACATATTTCAGCAACGACTTTCAAGAATATTTTGTTCAAATATGTAGGAAAAAGAATGGTACTACCCTAGATCCACGGTTAATGCAATAAGTGAATAAAATAAATGATTAGAGCTTTGTTTCTTGGCCAGAAACAAAGTTCAGTGCCCTAATTAGCATCCATAAGACAATTTCTTTCTTAAGCAAAATGATACTAAGGTTCAGGCCTATATTTTAGAGTAGTTCCCAATGCCAAGAGCAGCTCTTGAAAGCAGCTGAAGGTATGACAAGGGATTGAGCACTTGATTCCAATTTGCATTCTCCCCTCAGTATCTTATCATCCTGAATACTAGCCGAATCAAACGAAACTGTCATTTTTCTGCATGAAAAGCCGTCAAATGTTTGTTAGCAATTTTATACAGTTCAACCTAAGTAAAATGGCCAACAGGAGAAAAACAGTGAGGAAGAGAGCAGGCACCTTGCATCTAGACAGGAACAGGAGGAGGAGGCCATCCACATTCCATAAGGCAGACAGCATTTCTGCCAGATATGGTGCACAGGAAACCAGAATTCAACTAGCAGTAACCCGCAACCTCCCTGCATGAAAATCAGCATGGCGCCCCAACTCAGAAATGGAGAATTCTGAGATTCTGGTAAAGGCTCTGAATCCTGAAGGCCAAGGGCTAAGACAAAGCGGAATCTAATCGTAGTGCCCATCCATCCTTCACCCTCCACAGTTGTGAGGGCCCCACTGTACCCCACACGCTGTTGACTGCTGTTGAAGACTGGGTGCTGATGCAGACACACTGGGAGGGCGGGAGGCAAGCACAGCCTCCCCTTATCAGACACAGCAGACAGCAGGCCCAGCTTCCTTTTGCTGGGGCTGGACCCTGCCCTAGGCCCCGTGGAGCAGCGCATGCAGACAAACCACAGAGAGAAAGCTGCATGTAGCAAGCCAGGCCCAGGCTCAGCAGCTCCTCCGAAAGGAGAACGCATGGATGTGGCCTTTCTGATCTCACAAGTGATTCTGGCACCTTCCCCGGATGCTGAATCCTAGAAGCTCAAATCATGTTCCAGGATCTAATTCTCCAACAGAGGAAATAAGGTGGAAACCAGCAGCTGGCTGTGTTGTCCATAAGTAACGTGAACTGACTCTGGAAAGCAACTGCACTGAGACTCTGCCAGCCACAAGGACCTGAAGACAGGCTGACTCTAAGTGACAGGTGTGCTGCGGGGGGCCTCGTCACAGGATAGAAGAGTCCTACAGATGAGGGTGCTGTGAGGAAGGGCCTGCAAGTCTCCCTCCCTTCTGTCGGCCAGCCTCTCCACTCTCTAAAGATGCAAAACCCTGGTCAATAATGTGCTGACTCACTGAGATCAGGTCACAGAGGATACAACTTCCCTGCAGGAGAGACAGTTTCCCAAAAGGAAATCAGGCGGACTGGCCGCTGGCTAGCCCCTGCTCGCTATTACTCACAGCAAGGAAACGGCCAGCATTTGAGGCCAGTTACGCTGCACTGGGACAAAGTCCAGGTGTGGATGCAGCTGTTCTTGCTCAAGGATAGGTAAAAAAAGGGGAAATATTTGGATTTATGCACAACGATATAAAGATCACAGAGCTACAGTTAAAACCCAGCACTGCTTGACAGAAAGGCATATTTGATGCTAGAAAGCACTGAATTGGAAAAAGACCCTTGGAAAAAAAATCCCTGTCCCCTGCCCATGTGGTACATATATGAAGAAGGGGGACTGGAGACTCAACAAACAGGTTCTAAAACAAAAGAAACAAAAGCAGTAGTCAATTAGCAATGTAGAAAACTAAAGTTAAAGAAACATAAGTTTAAGAAACATGTATGATGAAAATTATACATAGCCACATATATAATTCGGTGAAAACATAGAATTCCATGAATATAGTTTTAAAAAATGCTGAAAACATCTGAGCCCAGGTGGGGAAAAAAGTTATCAATGGGGCATGATATAATGAAGCTCTTCTAAGATACAAAACAAAATTTTATACTTAAACTCTCCTTTTGAAAAAAGACTCTCAAGATGACTTTAGAACTTATAAATTCCAAGGGAAATACTCAAAATGGCAAATCAAAGTTAAAATAGTAAGAATCACTAATATTTACTGGGTATTAAAAAAATGCAGGCCGGCACCACGGCTCACTAGGCTAATCCTCTGCCTTGCGGCGCCAGCACACCAGGTTCTAGTCCCAGTCGGGGTAATGGATTCTGTCCCAGTTGCCCCTCTTCCAGGCCAGCTCTCTGCTGTGGCCAGGGAGTGCAGTGGAGGATGGCCCAAGTGCTTGGGCCCTGCACCCCATGGGAGACTAGGAGAAGCACCTGGCTCCTGCCATCGGATCAGCGCGGTGAGCCGGCCGCAGCGCGCTGGCCGTGGCGGCCATTGGAGGGTGAATCAAAGGCAAAGGAAGACCTTTCTCTCTGTCTCTCTCTCTCTCACTGTCCACTCTGTCAAAAAATTTTAAAAATTTAAAAAAAAGAAAAAAAATGCAGCAGGTACTATGTTTGGTTTTTCATTTGTATTAATTCAATCCCCATAAAACTGGAATAAATTATGCTCCAAAACCATTCTCATTTGACAAATAAAGAATCTGAGATACAGAGAGGTTAAGTCACCTGCCCACAATTACACCATAAACAGGAGGAATCTGAATCCAGGAGGCCTGGCCCAGTGATCATCACCCTTTTCAGTTACTACCAAAGCAGCTGTCCTTAAAGAAAGAACGAGAAGGGCAGCCCAGGCCAGGCAAATTCAAACTAAGCAACAACCACCAAAGTGTGGTGGTGACAGCAGAGTCAGTCATGAAAAGGAGAAAAGAGGGTGAATGGTCAACAATGAGACACACAATGTATGATACAGAAAAATAAATCCCAGGCCTGGAGTGGCCGGTGCTTCCCAGTCCCTACCAGATAGCAGATGTGCAGGAATCGTCTATTGTGAATAAATGAATGAATGAACTAATAACTAAGGTCAGGCAAGTACAGAAATACCCAAATCAAAGAACAGCAGCAAGAAATAAGTAGTCAATTCTGTTAAAAATGCCTCTTTTCAAAACAGGAATTCCTCGCTAAGTGACTGGGAAGAAATTTTGTTTGGCTTATAAACAATTTACTCCTTGAGGAACGCTCAGTGAAGGCAGAAAACGGCGCCACACCACGCAGAAACACGAGATCACATCAGTGCCTCAGACATCCACCAGCTCCCTCATTCACCAAGAGATTTATGCACCACAGCCATCCACATCAGCTGTGCAAGTTCCCATCTGATTTCAGAAAGCTTTTGCCACCACTTCCCAGTAACACAAAGCACATGCACTCCCGACACCCACTTTCAACAGAAAGTGCGTGGTCCACAGTCAATGACCACACGATGTTAAAGCTGGTTTTTAATCAAGTACAAGTTGGGAAAAAACAGCGCTTGCAAACTGAACATTTTTCTGCCATACTCAAGTCAAGGAACAAATAATAACCAGAGTTTCAGGACATTTAGCAGGAAATACAGTAATGAGAAAATGACATAAAAATTTAAAAGCTAGCTTGAGCAGTGCTGAAAGGCAAAAATGCAGATGGAGAGGAGTCCTTTGTTAATATAAATGGACTGGCACATTTAGCATTAGTCAGTGCTGGTAAAAGGAATTACAAAAGATGAAAGCATGAAGATTCAGAGTAATAACGGGTAAAATATAAAAAGGTTCTTGGGGAGCAACAGGGTGGGCAAAAACCAACAAAAATACCAGTGTAATAGCAGGCCAGTGTAATGAAGATGGGGGGTGGGGGACAGATTCCCAAAAGAAGCAATGAGGAAAAATACAGAAGGGATAAATTTTTAAAAATCTGAACAATCTGAGTAAAATATCTAAGATTATAATTTTAGAATATAGAAAGTATTATTTGTTCTCAAGAGTAATGTTAGATCTAAACAAACAAAAAAGTTAATCTTAAACTTAGTAAAACAATTACTTCTATAGTACCAGTTTCACATGGCTTTGAAGTAAAGGGAAGTTCTTACTTTTAAAAGGTTGCAAGCTAGTAGGTAGCCAAATCTAAACTAAGAATTCAGAAACATGTTCTATTTGGCTCTGTGAGAGTGTGTTTATGTGCACACGTGCAGGCACACATGTGCCCACCTGGGTACATTAATCTAAATTAGCTACTCACATTTCAGTTTAAAAAGTCAAAGTATGTTTCGTGACATTTTAGATTTCCAGGTTGTCCTGGGTAACCGAAGGGACAACCTGACAGCCACAGTTCGGCTGGAGCAGAAGAGTGGCTGGACCTCTCCTTACAATGGTTACTGGGTTCCTCCTGGTACTCATGGGGGTGCACAGCCTGCACTTATGGTGCCTTCCTAGCCAGCCATGCAACCATCTGAAGCCTGCTACAGGTGGGAGGGGGGATGCTTCAATAAATAGGATAGAAAATCAATTCTGCTCAAACTGCTTTTAGATGCTTATGTCAGTTTCTATCAAAATCCAAAGAGATTTTGTTTTTGGATAGGACAAAACTTAACAAATTAATTCTAAAGCTCTTTGGAAAAATTAAAGGTCATTCATTAAAAGAAGCTCTCAATAAAGACAGACAAGGGGAAACTTAACCTGTCAGTTAATGAGACTATGGTAGAGCAGCAACAATTAACCAACCCACAGGAAAGCCTATGAAACAGGCCAAAAGTTCAGAAACCAATGCATATTTAAATACAATAAAAGTGGCATTCCCAATCAGTAGGATAGGATGGACAATTGAACTCTCAGGGAGGTGCCATAGCACAGCCCCTGAGCGAGACAGCCTGGACTAAGACAACATAGTACAGCCATGTTCTCGTGAGATGACCCCGGCACACTGAAGCCTTGAGATGCAGAGTGAAGATAATCATGCTATC
This sequence comes from Sylvilagus floridanus, assembly GCA_949820135.1. Taxonomy (NCBI): domain Eukaryota; kingdom Metazoa; phylum Chordata; class Mammalia; order Lagomorpha; family Leporidae; genus Sylvilagus; species Sylvilagus floridanus. Next base: position 31,175,304 of record OX463246.1, on the reverse strand, counting down.
TGTTTCACAGGCCTGTTGTGTCAACTATCTAGAGCAGAGACTGATACAGTGATACATAGGATTAAATAAATAAAACAATTCATGATAATATTTAAGTTATAAGAACAGAGATGCCTGCTTATCAGAGAACATCCCATCATACTATATATATATATACACACATATATATGTATATGTATATATACATATACATATATATACACATATATATGTGTGTATATATATATATATATATAAATAGGGGCAGGGATCGGGGCAGCAGGTAAAATGCTCTTTGAGATATCCATGATCAACAATGGGATTGAGTATCAGCTCCACTTCCAATTCCAGCTTCCCACTAATGCACAGTTCCCCGGCATCTAAGTGAAAGATCTGAAATGAGTTCCCAGCCCTGGCTCTTGTAGGCGCTGCAGAGTGAATCAGTGAATGGAAGATCTTTCACCCTGTGTCTCTGTCATTCTCTCTCTCTGCCGTTCAAACAAATAAAAAACAAAAATCTTAAAAAATAAATTCCAGGCCAGCGCCATGACTCACTTGGCTAATCCTCTGCCTACGGCGCCGGCACACAGGGTTCTAGTCCCGGTCGGGGTGCCGGATTCTGTCCTGGTTACTCCTCTTCCAGTCCAGCTCTCTGCTGTGGCCAGGGAAGGCAGTGGAGGATGGCCCAAGTGCTTGGGCCCTGCACCTGCATGGGAGACCAGGAGGAAGCACCTGGCTCCTGGCTTCAGATCAGCGCAGCACACTGGCCATAGCGGCCATTTGGGGGGTGTGAACCAACAGAAGGAAGACCTTTCTCTCTCTCTCTCTCACTGTCTAACTCTGCCTGCCAAAAATAAATAAATAAATAAATTCCAGGATTTTAAAACGTGAATGGTAAAAAAAGGAAAATGACCTCTAGATTGGGGAGGACCATTTTAAATATGACATTGAAAATAAAAGATTGATAGGTTGGCTGTATATCAGGCACTATGAATTTAGGAGAAAATAAGAATTTAAGGATAAACAAGGGGTAACGAATATCTACAAGATCATATCAGAAAATTTGTAGGAAAACAAAATTAAAATATAAATTTATTCTGGTGCCAAAAAATTAAAATCCGTGCACTTATACATGTTGTGTGAACTTTTTGGAAGGCTCCTCATATGCATGAATTTCAAAATTTTAAACTAAAATAAACTTACTTTTTTTTTTAACACAGGCAGAGTGGACAATGAGAGAGAGAGAGACAGAGAGAAAGGTCTTCCTTTTGCCATTGGTTCACCCTCCAATGGCCGTCACGGCCGGAGCGCTGCGACCAGTGCACTGCACTGATCCGATGGCAGGAGCCAGGTGCTTCTCCTGGTCTCCCATGGGGTACAGGGTCCAAGCGGAGGATTAGCCTATTGAGCCGCAGCGCCGGCAACTTACCTTTTACATACGTTTTATATATATATATATATATATATATATATATATATACATATATATATATATATATACACACACACAAAACCACACATCTTCCTAAAAATCAGTGAGAAAAAATATGCTCAAGTAAGTTACAGAAAACCTAAACTATGCAAAACTGTTACCAATCAAAAATGGTTTAAATATTTTCAAACATCAAATTGTCCAATGTTTTCAAAATTGATATTGTTGGCCAAGAGGCAGAGAAACTGGAACATTTCCATATGGGAGCTTGAAAAATATAATGTGATAAACTTTACAGGGGTCACTTTGATTTTATGCTTAAAAAATCTTTAAAAAGATTAAGCCCTTTTGGCCTAATAATTACATCTCTAGGACAAAATTGGAGCATACGAATTTCAAAGGAAAAGTTTTAAATCACTTCTGCAGAGACGCATCAAAATCAATGGAAAAAGAATGTGGAGAAGTATCTTAAGCTTCAGATATAAAGCTAAGACAGATTTACCTTTTAAAGAGTCTACACTTGTTTTACTCTATAACCTTTAACATGACCAAATATCAAAAAGTTGTAAAACAAACCTTTTAACAGCATCCTTCTTCTGAGTATCTATAATGTCCCACCACTTTGAAAAGTAGGAGATCTCAGACCACATAAATTTTCTGCTTGAGTCTTCTTTCAGCTTTAGGACCATGTTATTAAAAATATACTGAGTCTTGTCTCTAAAGTAGTCATTGAAAGTCTTCAACCAACCTAAATCAAGACACAAATATATCACAAAGATCTGATTAACATGGCTGATTTAAGTCAGTTACATTTTATTGCATTACCTTTGGATACCCTTAGATGCTTCCTTCACATAAAGGCATACTTAAAAATTAATAAGTGTTTTCAGTCAAATTCCAGTTTAGTTAACAAAAGATTCAAAAACCTGTTAACAGTGAAAAAGCTGTTGAAAACTGCACAAATTCTGACCATGAGAAAACAAAACAGAGAAGGAAGACCTAAAATCAAACAGCAGTTATTTATACTTAATAATTACCATGCTTCTAAGCTTAAAAATGTAAACAGTGTTAACAAGTTGACAATAGCGTTCTCACAATGTTGGAATGAGCATAATGTATCCTCATGTCACATTTAAAATTCCTCACCTAATAAAGAAAGTAAACCAAGGAAACTGCAAACACAGGCTACACTAAAAGCAAGCCACATAGCAATAAGGTAACTGCAACACCAACATGAATCTTGAGAAACAGAATTCTTCCCCAAACAGGCATTTGTTCCCAAAGGCCATCCACTATTCGATTTTTTATATGCCCAAAGTGGTAGCAACCCAACAATAAATGTGTGCACATCTATGTTACATTCTCTCAAAAGGGAATTGTGTATGTTGACAAAAACTTAGTTCTCTCATTTTTCCTACTACTTCTCTAATATTCTGAAAATCTGAAGACATTTGCAATTTAGGTCCTGGAAACATTTGTAACAAGACCCACAGGCCCAAACAGCCCTTCAGGCAGATCGCTAAAATGGCCAAGGCCAAAACCTGCACCCCTACTGGTGGGAAGCTAAGTAGACTCTCTGAAAGTAACCGTCCTCATCTATGAAATCCTGCAGTGAGCAGTTTCACGCATACAGACTGAGCTGCTGCTGCTTGCTTCCATTCCTCACACATGATACAGAATGAAATACAGGGGTCCGAATGGCTGTATTCTTTGTCCATCTAGGACTAAGTTAATATTCAATTATGTGCTATAGTTGCTGGCAAAAAATGAAAATAAAAATAAAAACCTCTTGTGGTAGAGAACACAAATATTTTGACAATGAGAAAACAAATTTCTGTTGTTTAAGGTACTTTGTCAAGACAGCCCTAGCAAACTACTACAGACCTACAATAAGTGAGTGTTAATGCTATCCAAAAGTCAAGACGTAAATGTGGAGAGAATTTACCTTATCAATTACCATCATTTTACTGAATGCAATCTATTATATTAAACATAATACCTATACATTGAGCTGAATTCAAAAGTATATCAGATGTATTTCTATATGTTGCTGTTATTATATATATGTAACAAGAACCGTGTAAATTATTTAAATGGCTCTATTAGAGTTACTATCTTTAAGATATCACAAATACTTTTATCTAAGTGTTAATAAAGATCAAAACTATTAATTATCTGGCTACTAAGTAAATTGCATAACGATGAATAGTAGGATACTTCTAAAATTATTTTAATAAAATTCCAGTAATCTAGCATGAAAGAAAATCTTAGAAGGGCTAGTCTTCATGAAGATAAGTAAAAGGATTTTTTTAAAGCATAACTATTTTCAGCAGCTATAATTTGTTAGGAGCTAAGACCATTTCAAAGACTAGTTTGTCAGAATTTTCAGAAGAATCACACTGCCTGATTAATCCATTTTCCCTTCAACACTTCATTCGCTCTTCAACAATCAGGCAGAAAATACGTCAAAGACATTTACATGAGCCAAAATACAAGCCCAGAGATGTGAAGGTAAAAGCTTTCCATAAAACTCATCTCTAATAGATACTAATGCCACTACAATATAACACAATTAATGAAGAATGAACTGAAAGATAGCCTCTTGCAGCTTTCAATATTGAGTAATATAACAGCAAATTAGCTTTTATTGCTCTTATACAATAGAGTAATCAAGTATTCCCTTTCACACCGAACTGGTTCTTCTTTTTCTAAATTACTGTAAAAAACTACAATTGTATATTAACATGAGACCAATCAGAAAGATAGTATTTTATGAGAAGTTGTAAGAGATGAGATTTGGTGACATAAAATTAGATTCCTACCTCTAGATTTAATAATCTCAGGACATGGAGTTGCAAACTGATTTACTTAAGTGGTCAATTCACAGCTTTTTTCTTTCCCTTGAATACATTTGGAAATTGAATCAGGGCTAGAACAGCATTAAGAATACTTTTCAATTTATTCTTTTCATTCCAACAACACTACTATTCATAAAAGAACTAGTAGCTATTTTAAATAAGTGGAGAAATATTTAAAACAAGGAGTGAATTAGAAGTTCTACAAAGCAAAAATGCAAATTCAACAGCACTGATTTTTTTAAGTTCTAAGATCAAAAACTAATAAAGTCAGGAACTTTGTTGCCTATTTTCAATGTGTAAGAATAATTAGGCACCCAGTAATATCCACCAACAAATCATGATCTATTTTTAAAATTTGGGGCTCTTGATCATAGCTTGAAAGTCTAGAGACTATGTGGAAATCTGAGGAAGCCTCCTAAGCAACATTTGAAACATTTGATTTTATTTAGTTCAAGACAAGCACAGTTCGAGACAAGACCACCCTGAAGATCTGGTCAAGAGGGATCCGCCCCTGAACCCTGAACTCTGGAAAGATCTCCCCACTCTTCCACTGTCGACACTGCTTTCCACAGGATAAACCCACAGGACAAAGAACTTGATCACCCAGAGAGTATCTGTGTCCAAAAAGCACTAAGCTAACTTCCAAAGCCTGCCACAGTCCTTCGCTAAGTCTTACAGCATAAAGGCACTGAATCCTGCAAGTGGGACACTCCACAAGCTGAGCAGAGGCCAGGAGGCTGCAGTCTGCAGGAGCTATCAACAGAGCACCCAGCCATCAGCAAACAAAGCTCCTTCTCCTTTGGGGCAGGGCCAGGTCTGACAGGAGAAGGGGGGCTGGGTTGCCCCCCTAGGCTGGCAAGCTCTGTGCACATACCACCACACTCCAGGGGGAAACTGAACGAGAGCAGTCTGCACCTCACTCAGCCTTCTAGATCACTGAGCCACTTCTAAGGCAGGAACACTGGATCTACTTTTGGGGGGAACTTGTTACTTGAATTTATAATGTTTAAATGTTTAGACCAAGGGTATATGGGTTTCTGCAAAGGCCTTCTACCTCCTGCCTCAGATCCTGCAAATTTCAGCAGCAGGCCTGGGCACACACAATAACCTAAACTTTAAACCAGCACCTAGTGAAGTAAATACAGAAGAGCAGAGGCTCAGATGAATGAAGGATCAGGCCAAAGAGACTGGGAAACAACTGTGAGACTCTAAATGCAAATTTGTTAGTCTAACTAGAAATTAAACCAAATGTACAAAGATCCCACACCATTAACGTTACTATGTTCACAGTCGGGCCTGATGCTAACCTAATCACCTTTGTCCAATACCTCTAAGTTCCTCAATATTTATATTTTAAAGGTTCTGCAGCTCCAACACGATTTAAAAGGCTCATCCCTAGGAAGGTACCACCCTCTCCCAAAGCACTATTACCACCATTAGCAGTTTTAGCTACTAAAATATTAATTTTAATAATTTAATAATTACTAATTTTAGTAATAATTTTTTACTCAGCACATTAATTCTGCTCAATAGTTAAATATGCTCTGTTCTTTTAGGAAAACAAGAAAAGATTCTGAGGCACAAATATCTATATGCAGATAAGAAACCTACTGAAAATAAGCATATAAAGCAGGCAACTTAAGCTTTAACTTATTTTCATTTCAATGTACGAACAAATTTAAAAACAAATACAAACAGGGTTCATTTTTTGAAGCTCCTTTGATTTAGTAATTAAGTTATTCTCTATCAACAAATAATCAACAAGTTTCTTCCATCACTTGTTAATCCCTTAATATTCAACTGCAATATCCAGTCTCATACTTATGGGACGACGTGCAATTTTAATTGGTATGACTATTCCTCAAATCTGCTGCTGATTAATTTTAACTCCAACATTTCTAGTAAAAATTAAGCTTGTTTTTCCCCTCTGATAAACTGTAAAAGACTCTTAATTAATGTTGGGCTTTATTCGTTCAGACACGTACAGAGCATTTAATAAGGGCAGAGCAATAAAGCAAAGCTAAATGAAAACAGATACTACAGAGAAAATACGAACAAATGCTGGGAGAACAAAGAAATGGTAAAGTCCTACCAGAGGAAACGGAGAGAGATTCTTAGGTGAGTCCTCATCTGGAGAGAGCAGAAGGGTGGAAGTGCCATCCCAGGGGGACAGCACGTGGGGAAGCCATGGAGGTGTGTTGCAGGGTATGTGGTGGGAATATGAGAAATAGAGCAACAGAAGCGGGAGCTAGATCACTGAAAACCTACTATGCCATTCTTGTTTCTTATGGAAAACTTAGGAGAAAGGATGTTTTCTGATCTTTGCTTTCGAAAATAACTGTGCCAGGAGCATAAAGGAGAGACTGAAAGGTAAAGCAGAGTGAGAACCAGAAACTGAGACTACTGTATTTAAACGTGGCTGTGAAATGCAGAGGAAAGAGACAAAGGGAAATGAGAGACAGCACAGAGAAAAGGGAGAGAACTTAATAACCCATTGAAGTCTCTAGGAGGAGACACAGGGAGAGACAGAGGAAGCCAACCCAGGTACCCAAAGAACCTTGCGTCCTTGGAGACCTATAAATCTGCTGATTCCTCTAGCTGCTTCTGAACTCGGGTTTCCAAAATCATCCAATCTTTTGTCCAGGTAATTTTGTGTCATCTAATGGTTTTCTAAGCATATCAGCTTTGCATCCATTAAGATGTCTGAGATACAGCATTTTATTCAACGCATTTAAGATGCCGTCACTGGAAATTTTACCCTATACCACAACAAGCTATTTCCATCACCATTAGGACAGCTGGGGTTTTGTTCATCCTGCAGCTGTGTAGTATGGATAAAGTGCAACTGTGACCTCTTACTGCATGCTTTTTTAAGTGTCATTTAATTTAAAAGATTTGCATACCTTGACATCTGATATCTGTGACTGGGAGATCAACTACCAAAATAATTTCTAAATCTATGCTATAAAGTAATTCCCCTCCCTTCATAAGAATCTCATCTATGAGCATCTAATACTGAAAGCAGTCTAAAGAGTCACATCCCCCCAAAAGCTTAGTTGCTTGAACTAGTGAAAAAAAAAAAAAAATAAAAGAGAGAAATTCTCAGAAATAAAAGGAAAAAAATGACTTCCTTTGATGGGCACTGTCAGGGTAAATGAGGGAACTTCACATTCAAAAAAAAATTTATTTAGTGTATTTATATTTGAAAGGCACAGAGAAACAGAGACAGACAGAGATCTTCCAACCACCAGATCACTATCCAAATGTCTGCAAAACCCAGGGCCGGACCAGGCCAAAGCCAGAAGCCTGGAACATAATCTAGGTCTCCCACATGGGCAGCGGGGATGCAATCGCTTAAGCCATCACCTGCTATCTTTCAGGGTGCACACGAGCAAGAAGCTCGAATCAGAAGTGAAGCCAGATTCAAATCCAGGCATTCGGACAGATTGTAGGTGTCCAGATCCATGGCCATTAATAACCACTGTACCAAATGCCCACCCTAACTATTTAGCCTTATAGTCAACCAAATACTGAGCAATTATCAAAGTTTCTAGAAGAAACCACTTGAAAAGCTGGAAAATACTGCTTCTAAATCACTCCTTAATTGTAAAAAATGTAGCAATGATGAAAACCACTGACCATCTCATGTACTAATGTGGTATTTAAGGACAATGATATCCATTTCAATAAGCACTGACTAGAAAAATCTAAAGGAAAAAGAAGCAGGAAATAACAGTGAGGTAGCCACCTGTGCAAGGTAGTTAACAGGTTTTTTTTTTTGTGATCCATAATATCAAAGTAGATGATCTTTGATTTGACAATACTAATAGACATTCCTCCCCACCGAAGGCAAAGTCATTAAAGAATAAGTTTCAGTCCAGATGCATCGGGTTCAAACCTAGTCCTGCCATGCACACATACAGCATTTACACTCTCTTCTGCCTCCTTTCTTATCTAAGATCTGACACCAACAGCAGCACTCTGTTATGAAGCTGCTGAGTGGTGTAATGGACTCCATGTATGTAAAATGTCTAGAACAGTGCATGGAACATGGTAAATTCCTGAAGCGCAGGCGCATTCCTAGTGCACTGGGTAGCTCTGAAGCACCCACTGCTTACAAGACAAAGATAATGAAATGAAGGGAATCAGGAGACGTTCAACAGCTGGATCTCTCAGGAGCGAACTGACATGTGTGCTCCTCAAGAAATGACATCCAGCGAGAGCTCAAACCAATGCAACTTTCTCACTCTAGAAAAAGGACTTCAATACATAAATTCTAGAGATCTCTTAAAAACAGATATCTGGAGAGCTATGTAACTATTACTTCTTAAATGCCATCATCTTCTCAACAATTAAGGTTGCAAGATAAAATACAACATGAATTTCAGATAAACAATATTTAGTACAAGTATGTCATATGTCATATTTGGGACTCATCCAAGGGGTCTTCAGAAAGTTCATGGAAAATGTATATTCTGACAAAAAAGCATGGATTTTACAAAAGGTTTACACCAAAAGTAAACTTATCTTTTAATTATACTTTCAATGAACTTTTTGAAGTAACCTCATAGACACACACTAAAAATCTACTGTGTAGTGAAAATTCAAATTTAACTGCACATCTTGTACTTTCATGTGCCTAATCTAATGACCCTACAACAATCCAGAGTCCATATTAAACATGCTAAATTGGCTAAAACACATAAAACAAGAAAAAAATAATCATTTGAATTAAATCAAGTACCTTAATAGGCAGTAAGGTAAAAGGAAAGAACAAGGATTTCAGTATGATACAAACCTGAGCTTCATCTCAGCAGCCTCGGACAATGTATAATTGGCTGACTTTCAGCAAATGACCATATCCAACTAGCCACCCTTGCCCTCACCTGTTACATGTGGCCTCACTGAGCACTTGATCTGTCCTGATGAGGACAGGCACTGAAGGCTAGCTCTCAGTTCCTCCTTGCACTATTGTAGCACTAGAAACTCCAATTTCCCAGCACAGCTGTCAAAGCCAAAGACACCTCTTCATCCTGCAGTAGCTAAATCAAAGGCAGGACCGCCAAACTGTGTGCTTGGACACACCTCTCCTTGTGACCATCTCATTCCAGCCAGCTGTTGCCTCTGGCAGCCAGATGCCAAGTCTCTGGACCTATCATCCACATTATTATCAACCATGGCTGGCCACAATTATTTTCAAATTGTGACTGCAATTGACATTTTAACAGAAATGCCTAAAAACAATATTTGCATAGTGATTTCCTCATTTTTTTTTTTACTATTTTAGAATAAGACTGCATAAGTTATTTCTAGGTACCAAAATGTGAAAATAGTACCAAAATGTGAAAATCTCTTTTCTTAGTTTCACAAGTAAAGAAAAAGCTGGAAAATCCTCATTAGTCATTGAGTGAATTAAAATTTCTGCAAAGAACTGCAGAAACACACAATAACATTGTTTCCCAGTGTTACTCTCCGGCCTTGGCCTTCCCACTATTTTAGAGTCATCCCACATGGGGGATTATTTTCTAATGTTCATTTTACAAATTGCTTAACTAACAATATGCCGTCCAGCCTTCCATTTAGTGTGCCTTATCGTCGCTCTACACACTGTGATTTCCTTGAAGGAAAATTAACTAAATATTTCAGCAGTTTAACTAGTGGGAAGCAAAGAATTAAGATTGTAGATACAAAGGTGCTGTAATTGTGTTTTAATCAGCTTATTAAATACAACATGAACATGTATCAGTCAACTAACATTTAATTTCATGGTCTATGATTCAAAACTTTTCAAAAGCATAACAGAACAAAGTTATCAACATTGTCAACAATTCCTTTTCAATTTTGTTTTTACTTGTGTAAACCATTTAAATGCTGTATGACAATTGTTACACGTACTTATAGACTAGAAGAAGATATAAGTCAGAATTTTATGAAGATACACACATATTTAGAAATGCCCCTTTCCTTAGGAATATTATCAAGTTAGTCTAAAAAGAAAAAAAAACTCAGCATATAAAAACACAGCAATATATAAATTCTTTTTCTTTAAAAGTTTCATTTTTTATTTATTTGAAAGACAAAGTTATAGAGAGAGGAAGAGAGAGATATCTTCCATCCACTGGTTCCCTCCCCACAATGCCACAACAGCCCGGGTTGGGTCAGGCCAAAGCTAGAAGCCAGGAGCTTCATCCAGGTCTCCCATGTGGATGCAGGGGCCCAAGCACTTGGGTCATCCTCCGCTGCTTTCCCAAACTCCCTAGCAGGGAGCAGGATCTGAAGTGGAGCAGCTAGGATTCGAACTGGTACCCACATGGGATGCTGGTGTCACAGGCAGAGGTTTACATATAAATTCTTTAAGTTGGGGGTCTAATGACAGGAATCTTAAAAACTTCTATACACAATGGACAAATATCTACTGATAAAACAAACTACAAGCTACAGCTTGTTTTAAAGTGTGCTACAGAAAATGCCAACACATTTCTATAAATCTTGTTTAGGAGGCAAACTGCCTAACTGCACGTGCACTTACGGGTGTCGCGCAACAAGCTCTCACTATGGTCACCTGTGACCTGGAATGCATGTGCACGTGCTTTTTTCTGCACAAAGAGTGGTTTTTCAGGACCTGAGCAAAGCTGTTTTTCATACATTAATTCAGTTTATCAGTATTCTCTTATATTAGGGATAAGGAAAGACTACTATGAATAGTCAACAGGTTCTTTTCTCTAGCATTTTGCTTGATAGCAAAAATTGCTTTAATTTGAAAAGATCTGTTTCTGATCATTATTTTTTTCCTCAAGTGGAGAGGGGTCTGAGGGTTAAGGGTCATTAACATCTTTTACTAAGACAAAATGATTCAACTGTGGTTGCTAGGAGACAAAACAAACAGATTCATTTATTACTGTCAAGAACAGTTTGCAAGTCTTCTCAAAGGACCACATACTAACCACTGCAGGAACCACAATGCAAATAAGCAAAAACTAAAAGGCAGGGCCAAACCTGTCCCTCAGAGGGCTTCAGATTTCTGTTGTTTGTATATAATACTAAAAAATGCATTTTTAATTAAGATTTTTTAAGAGGCATACATTAGCTGACATCAGGAAGGAAGGATAGATAGAAAAAAAGTAGAGGCTAAGGACCAAGTGTGGTCAGTCTGAGTCACTGGTGCGTTCCCTTACTTAACTGAACCACAACGAGCATTCCCAACATGGTGGTTCATGAAACACAGTTCCAGACCTTAAGGAGCTCATGCTGGAGCCAGCAGGCCATGGCAAAATGCTGTAAACATTTACCTCTCTAAGTGTGTCACATGCAAGCATGGATGTGCGGACAGTTTGAGCATGCGGCAGAGGGGCAAGAAGACAGGTCCAAGAGGGCCTTACACACATAGCAATTACTATACCCAATGTTGGTCTAGACAACAGAATAGAGTGAACTGGAGACGCAAGGGAGCAGGCATTTAGCCTAACAGTTAAGGCATCAGCATCCCACATCATAGTACCCAGGTCCGATACCTGGCTACAACTCTGACCTCAGCTTCCTGCCATTGCACACCCTAGGAGGCACCACATGATGGCTTTTGTAACTGGGTTCCTGCTGCCCATATGGGAGACCTGGATTGGGTTGTCAGGTCCCAGCTTTGGCCTTCCCTAGGCCCAACGATTGCAGACTTTGGGGAATTGAACCAGCAGATGGAGGAGAGCTCACTGGATTCTCATTTTCTCTCTCTTTCAGCCCCCTCCCTCCCACTGTGTGTGTGTGCATGTGTGTGTGTATGCACATACCTCTCAACTAAACGAATAATTAAGAGACATAATGTTTTCTGTCACATGACTTGACTCTCATGGAAGAGGCAAGGAAACCGACAGGGAGGTATTCTGGCCCCGTCCCCACCTGTATAACCACCCTCCTGTGCACAGGGGCACCAGCCTTCGAGGGTGACTGCAGGCACTGTAAAGCATCTGGCACCCTGCCTGGTAAACCACTATTACACATAAGTGCCCATTTGTTATGGAGTAACAAGAACCGAGATGGGTGGAAATTAAGGATGACAGAAACAGAGAAAGGATAATAAGGTCTTAAAAAAAAAATCAAAAAAAGCAGAAGTGGGTTTTGGATGAGAAGGACTTGCATGACACACTGAAGTATATTTATAAACCTACGAGGAAGATTATACAATGGAATTGCATCACACGCACAATTTAGTGATAAGAATTCACTGTATGTGATGGGCAGTGAGAGAAAAGGACAACTTACAATACTACAAATGGTTTTTCCACTGTATCACTCAATAAGTGAACACTCCAGAGTGGATATGAAATTTATGTTTTCAAAAACCTGCAATGCCACGGGCAGTCTCAGGTCCTAGGTGTGAAGCACATGTCCTCCCCTCTCTGAGTGTGGGCCTGGCAAGCTGTTTTCCACAAGCAGCTTCTATATGCAAATGTTGTCATTAACCCACTACTACTGGGAGTCAACAGCAAAAGGAACTGCGATCAGATGGGATTTTCATTGCCTTCTGTATTTTGTAACTAACCCTGTCCAACACATAACTCCACTTGGATGACCAATGCTGCATACACTGCTGAGGGTGCCCAGGGATGCAGGGCCACACACAGCAGAGCCCTTCTCCCTGGTTGCTGTCCCAGAAGTCTCTCCAGGATGCCCAGCCATCTCTGAGTTTGGATTTGAAAGGCACAGGCTAAAATTAAGGCGGAAGATGACTCAAAATACAGCTGAGGAGAACGTGGACCAAAAGGGACTTGCTGAAAAACAGAAAGGCAGTGAAACCACGTCAGAAGTCGATGAAATGCAACTGTTCCTCATCAATTTCCAGAGTAGTTTTGCCTTCATGCATTTTATATCTCTGTGCATGCTAAAATACTGAAGGCCTCTGGGAATGTAAACATGTTAGTATCCAAGCTCTACTTCCCAGACTAGTTCTCACATCTAGAAGGAGCACACACACAAAAATCCTGCTACATCCTGTGTCCAGACCCAGAGGAACAAGTTCTATGGCCTTAGAAATATGAGAAGAAAGAAATGCATGCCAAAAAAAAATGGCACACACAGAAGATACATGAATCTTAAGGAACGAGGTGAGTAACAGTCCTCTGACAGTAATGACAAAGTTCAGCCACTGAGAAAAGTAACAGATACATAATTAAGTTCCAAAAAGAAGACTGCAATTAACTTTACAAGGCCTGTGCTTTCTGTGCCCGTGTACTCACACAAACAAGAATGCACACCAACTCCTATGTCCCCTATGACTGCAGTAATTCTTCCTTACCCTCATGGTAAAAAAAAAAAAATTCTCTAGGCATAAAAATAAATAAATGAATAAATAAGAGTCATCATAAACTGATAAACCAAGAACGCTAAAATACAATGACACACAAGAGGAAGAGATGACCATTAAAAGCCAGAAGCAAACGGCTTGAAAACCTGGTAAGTGGCTCTACCAGATTCGCATTTAAAAGCTCCGGGGGCCCAAAGAACCGCCCTCCTAAGCTGTTGCTGAAGAGCACATGTTACCTGGGTCGTTATGAGAGTGAGGCACCACAAAGACCTGAAGGGGTTCGGCATCCCATTCGTCCTCTTGATAGGTAATATCGAACCCTTGTTTCCAAACTCCACCGTCAGGATTGTCGAAAGGGATGAGGCTGTATACATCCAGCATCTAAACATGCAGAAGAGAATTACACTTGAGCGGTTATTGATTTAATCTTACTGCTGGTAAACGCCTGTTCACTGCTATTCTCCGCACAGGCTTCACAAGACACAACTCTCTCTAGAAACGTGAATGGAAAAGTTTAAGGCAAAAAACATGCAGTTCCCTTCCAAAGGCTTGATATGCTGTTTCCAACCAGCTTCCCCAAAACAGTCACTCCATTCCACCCTTCTTCCCGGACCTCACTTCCTACAGAACTGAAAAGAAATTTATAGGAACAGAACAATGAATAAAAAAACGTCTGAAGAAATGTGAAGACTGGATATTTTAGCATGTTCAAAATGAGTTTGTTTTCTACTCTGAGTTGTCTTTTTTCATAATCAGTCTCACATATTTCTAAAATCTATTCCTGAATGAAAATGCATCTGTAACTGTTCTTCCACCTGGCATGAGTTATGTTTACTATTCTTATCCTAAAAATAAAACACAACAGGGCCAACTTAGCATAATCATTCAAAATGCAGGACAGTCTTAAAGCTGAGATTTAGCTTTTAGTATCCACACATTTCCTAATATTCCAATGCAGTATTCTTTCTAGTAATGACTTATTTTGGACAAAAAAAAATTGCCAGAAAAACTAAGATTCTACTTTAATCCTTCATAGTCTTTGTTATACTAAATGTGACAAAGAACACAATTTCATATAAAATTTAGATTATGTTAAAATAAAAGTTACATCCTAATTAATATATAAATGAGTTTCAAAACAGTTTAAAAATACCAAACTATATAAAAGTGATTGTACAGGATTCCAAGCCAATGACATCTCTCTTGCTATTTATGACTTCAGAATTTATGACTCTAATAAATAAAATAAAATCCTTCCAAGAATTAGCCCAGAAATTTTTGGGGACCAGCTGGACAGGAGAATGATTAGAAATTCTCTGCTGTTTCTTTTGGATCTTTCTTTGGCGCTCTCCTCATAGCTACTGTCTCACTCTGCCTTCCACTGCTGCTTTGCAATTCTCTCTGTTCAGCCTAGAAGTACACAGGGAAAAAATGTTTTCCTGTTCCCTTAGCATGGATGACAAGGCTAAATACTTAAGACATATTCAAGTGTGCAGTGAGTTAGAGCCATGGCCTGCAGCGCCAGCATCCCATATGTGTGTGCCAGTTCAAGTCCCAGCTGCTCTGCTTCTGATCCAGCTCCCTACTAATGTGCCTTGGAAAGCAGTGGAGGGTGTCCTAAGGACTTGGGCTTCTGCATCTATGTGGGAGACCAGGAAGAAGCTCCTGGCTCCCGGTCCAGCCCCAGTCATTGCTCTCATTTGGAGAGTAAACCAGCAGATGGAAGGGGTATGTCTTTCTCTCTCTCTCTCTCTCTCTCTCTGTAAATCTGCCATTGAAATAAATAGATAAATCTTAAAAAAAAAAAAAAAAAAGATAGTAGTATTCAATAAAACCCTAAGAAAAAAAAGCCCAGCTTCACAGGATCCAAGCCAAGCACTGTATTCTGACCCTATCTGAATCTGGCCACACAATGGCTGAGAAGGCTACAGGTTCATGGCCTACCCAGCTCCGTTATCCCCAGCTTCCAGATTGGCCTGTGAGCCGTTACCTTGAGATCATACCATGTTCTCTACCCTCAAGGGTGAATGGAAAACGCCTACTCGAAAGCCAGCCCAAAGCTACAAGTTTTGTCCAACTTTAAAATATTCACCCCCTGAGGGCTTCTCACTAAGTTCTAGTTTCTGGTCTGAGACACATGGGTAACCACAGCCCTCTGCTAATCTGTGGAGCCGAGCCAACACGAGTGACACACCCTGAGTTTAAGAAAGGCACAGTCCTTTCTGACCTCGTTACAACTCCATTACCTTTTAGAACAGTGTTGTCCTAGAAAAATATACATAAGCCAAATAAGCAATTTCTAATTTTCTAGAGCTATAAAAGAGGTGAGATGAATTTTAATGACATGCTTTCGCTGATATCCTCAATATGTAATCAATACAGAAATGAGTAAAGTACTTTACAGGTAATTCAAAAACACAATACCTTGTGTGTATGTTACAGGTAGAGCCCATCTTCAAGTCAAATTAGCCCCATTCCAGGTGCTCAGTAGCCACTTGTGAAGAGCGGCTTCCACAGTGGAAAGCACAGTTCTAGAAGATTTATTTTCCTTCCCTTCACAAAAATATATTCAGGAAAATATCTAACTCTACATGGATGAAATCTACAACATATAGCAGATATGTAATAATGAGCAGGTCTTTTCCTGTATTCTCCAAAGAAAATATGAAAATCTCTTTGGCACGACTTAAACCTTGAAAGATTTTTCCATTTTTACAGGAAATAAGATCTGGAAAGCAGAGAGAAAGGCCTATTCACATAAGTATAAAATAGGAAAACAGGGGGCCGGCACTGGGGCGCAGCAGGTTAACGCCCTGGCCTGAAGTGCCAGCATCCCATATGGGTGCCGGGTCTAGTCCCGGCTGCTCCTCTTCCAATCCAGCTCTCGGCTTTGGCCTGGGATGGTAGTGGAGAATGGCCCAAGTCCTTAGAAGACCTGGAGGAAGCTTCGCCAGAAGCTTCAGATCGGTGCAGCTCCAACCGTTGCGGCCAATTAGGGAGTGAACCATTGGACGGAGGACCTCTCTTTCTGCCTCTCCTCTCTCTGTGTGTGATTCTGACTTTCAAATAAATAAATAAATATTTTTTAAAAAATAGTAAAACAATGAATTACAGAATTTTATCACTAAAAAGAATATCAGTGAGCATGTGACTATCAAATCACTTCACAAAGGGAGAAGAGTTGAAGCCATTTACCAAGCAAGAACAGAAACTAAATCAAATCTAAAACTGAAAGCAAAAAGCCTGCTGATTATTTCCCATGTACACATTACCTGCACATCTGGATGCTGACTTCCACTCTGTGAAGCAAACAGACAGTCTGCAGGGTGGGCCTGAAGGGAGGACTGTGATGGCAAAAGATGGGGGCCAGCACCTTGGCTGAAGTCGCCTTGTGAACCTTTTGGACCTTCTTCCACAGACTCACTCAAATTGATGACCGAGTCTCTAATATTTGAGATGATCTCATTATTTTCGGCTAGCAAACGCTCCAAATGGTCTATTTTTTCTTGCAACATGGAGAGCTGGCCCTACAACAAAGAAGGAAAAGGCAGCTACATGAGACATTAATATAGACAAGAGGACAGCCACTCACCCGTCACTTTGTTGCAAGTGGGATGGAAGAAAGCAAGGACAGCTGGCAGGGCTGAAGCACCAATTCTCAGCAGTAAGGCTTCTCCATGGCTGCGATCTTTGAGTAATCACATTTTTAAATGTGCGACACAAGAATTTAAAATGTTCCCAATCTATTTCCCATTCTTCCCAAATCCAATCCTAAAAGATCTTTAGGTCTGTGAAATCACTAAGTACAGATGGATATTCTACCCAGATATGAAATTTTAAATCTAAGTTTAACTGATTTGAGTTACTCATCAGGATCAAACAGTATGAACCTGAAAAGGATCATTCTTTATCAATCAGTTAGCACGAGTGGACAATCCTAAATAAGCAATAACATCTACAGAAAGCCAATTACTCAGCTCTTAATTAGCCATCAAAATGAACATTTCCCAAGAAACTGCACCATAAGTCATTCTGACTGCTTCTGCTACACTGAGTAGCCTTTTAGTTTTCCTAGCTAATCCTCAAGTTAACAGACTTGGCACCTCAGGGCATGTGTTTGGCATACAGTAAAAAAACATCACTTGGAAAGCCCCAATCTCATACCAGAATGCCTGGGTTCAAGTCCCAGCTCCATTTTTAACTCCAGCTTCCAGCTATTGTGCGCCTTGGAAGGCAATGGGTGATAACTTAAGTAGTTGGATCCCTGCCACTCACATGGCAGACCCAAAATGCATTGTTAGTGGGTTTGGCTTGGCTCAGCCCCAAGTCTTATGGGTATTTGCAGAATTTGCCGAGTGAATTAGCAGATTAAAGATTGATCTCTCTCCCTCCCAGCCCCCATCCCTTGTACATTCACTTTTCAAACAAGCAGTTTGTTGAAAACACAGCTTGTTACACAGAATCATGCCCCAGCTGATGAGGAAGGACCAACCTTATCTTGTTCCCCCTGTCTCCAGGGTTGCAAGAACCAAGGCAGACACTCCTAAATCTGTCATATTGCTGGAACTCAATGACAATTTTTTAGTGAACACCCACTGTGTCTGGCATAATGCTACATGCTAGGAAGACAGATGTGCATGAAATATGGGTTCCTGTCTCGAAATACATAGGGCGATGTCATAACTTGCAATAGCCTACTCCTACTTCCCAAAAATTCACATTATGTTTTAAAAACAACTATAGGCAGTTTAACAGATGATTCTGGACGTCCATCACCAGGAAGTAACAGGAAGGTAGAAAGAGGAAAAAGAGGAAACACCTAAATCTCCAAAAGTAGGGGACTGGTCAAATGATATACCTTGATCAGGGAATGGCCTTTACCCACTGAAAATACAGAAATAGAAACACTTTCAAAATAGAAATATGGGGCTGGCATTGTGGCACAGCAGGTTAAGCCACCACCTGCAATGTCAGCAGCCCATACTGGTGCTGGTTTGAATCCTGGCTACTTTAGTTCTGATCCAGCTCCCTGCTAATGCACCCGGTAAAGCAGCAGAAGACGGCCCAAGTGTTTGGGCCCCTGCCACTCAAGTGGGAGACCTGGATGAAGGTCCTTACTCCTGGCTTCAGCTGCCCAGCCCTTTGCTGAAGCTATTTGAGAAGTGAACCAACAAACAGAAGATCTCTAACTGTCCCATAAAATACTCTTTAAAAAAAATAAAAATATAAGGAAATATATTTTCAAGAGATAAAAGTAGATAAAAAGCTAAGACTAGTATATATGACATGATACACTTTTGAAAAAAACATATAGAAAGCCATATATGAACATGGCTAAAAAATGTTGTGGATGTTTATATTCTTTTCTAGCCCATGAATATTTGCTGATTTTCCAAGGCAGGGGACAGGAGATGTAAGAACTCTACTCCCAGGAAGGTTAGGGAAGATGGCAACAGGCTGAGCTGTACTACAAAGGCCATCACCTGAGCAGAGGACATCAGAATTGAGGGAAGTCTGATGAGACTAGGGAAGACATTTTGGAATAAGAAAAAAAAATGACCAATTTTAGCAGCAAATTATCTTGGAGGTGGAGGATTCAAACCTGGAGGATGAACACCAAGAGCCCTGGAGGAGAGAGAGACAAGGAGCTCAAGGCTCTGCACAGACCTGCAAGACGCCCTCACAGGCCCCACTACAAAGACACAGGTGATAGAAATAGCACTTCCCACAGCAGACTGCAGTCCTGGGGCTGGGCTGGGGAGGGGGAGGGGCAGGGGCAGACAGGGGTGGCGGCAAGGGAGCCTGCTCTCTCTTCAGCTTGGACAGAGACAGGAAGTACAAGGTCTCAGCACAGATCTCATCCTGCAAGAAAAGTCCCATTTCCCTTAGTGAAAAGCAAGGGAGAGAATAAGCATCAGTTTACAGGTAGACAGAAAAGCAAAGGGAACTTGAAACCCTACACAAGGAACAGTGGGGAGAGACCAGATGAAGCATGTAGCTCTAGATCATCAAAGCTGCTGAACCATATCATACACAAACCCTTCTTTGAACACAGACATCAGTTAGGAATGGTTAGGAATGTTCTCTGCGGAAAGACCAAAGAGAGTCAGCTGGCAAACCCAAAGTTCAACCCAGGGCAGCTAACCATATTTGAGAGTCAGGTACACAGTTTTCAATCCATATCTATTTCCCCAAACAGCTGTGCCATCAAAGACCACCCAGCCCAAGGGGCAACTTCTCTTCCCTCATTCTCCCAACACCACAGCCTGTGGCTTTTTGAAATCACTGCAGATAAATTCTGCTGAGTATTTTCAGTACTGAATACAAAAACCTACTTCCGTGTAGCTTGTTATTTCCACCATGGCAGATGACAGTAAATCAAGCTTTTCTTATTCTAAGCACAATGAGAATATGTTGACTCGTCTTGCTGTAGCCAAGCTATGTACACCGGCAAAATACAGCCTCAGCTTAGTCTACAATGCCATCATTCCAGGGCTCTGACAGATGTCACATGTTTTATCACACAGTCATTGCATTACATCATTACAGTTTTTAATACACAGGTGTCTACATTTCTCCAGATCTTTCTGTTCTTTGAGGAAAGGATTATTTTGGAGCCACATACACAGCAAAGTTGACTACAGCTCTATGCGTGTGCACTGAGAAAAAGAACTCCTCCACTGTTTCTCCCATGGTCTTGGCTCCAGCTCCTGTGGACGAGTGTTCCTCAAGATAAACATTATGGGAGATATTTCGTGAAGACAGATCACTCTCATCTCACCGTGGCTTTAACGGCACAATTACCGATCAGTACCTGGAATTCTGAACTGAAGTAAGTACTTGGAGAAAATTGTGGCCTAGGGATATGATGGCATAATGGTCTAATGAAAATCAGTTTTAAAAGTGCATTATGAAGTGGAGTCAAGTCTCCCTCCAAACAGCCGAAATTCCTGAAATAGACCTCATAAGCAAATTCTGCACACGAGGCAGACAAGGGTGGTACGACCTTAAAAGGATGTGCTTGTAGTCTGCATTAAAGCAACAGAAATCAGAGATAATGTTTCAATTACACTGACAAGTCAAAGAATACTGATAGTAATATTGAAAAAGACAATTTTCTGTAGGGCAAGAGAATCACTTATGAGAAAACCACTTTATTCTTTTGATTTGTGCATCAGTTCTATAGGGAGGCCATGCTGCAGCACTGCTGGGGAGTAGGGGGGAAAGGTCAGGAGATTTGATTTATTTCACTTTTGGTGAAAAAGAAAAACTGAGCAAAAAAAAAAAATTGCAGATATCAAAGAGTTGGAGAAAGCACACTTAAAGTGTACTACAAAGGAGAGAAGGACAGCCATGCTCGGTTCTATGAACAAAATCAACACTGAGTCCTGGGCTAAATTTGTCAGCCTGCTCCATAATGACCTGCCCAGGCAGGACCATAGCAGCTGGAAACTGGAGTCCCTGTGATCCCTCAAACCTGGCGGAGGCCACATATCTTCCTCCCTGCTGCAACCAGAAAGTGGTGGGGCCTCCTCCTTCCCACCCCAAATGCCAATCTCTGCCCGCCTCCAAGGCCATGGCTAGCAACCGCTCCAGGGCTCTGTTCTTTTGGTTAACCCCCTAAATCCAGCTCCATCAAACTCCGTTTCTAGAGCACCTTATTCTCAGCTGTGCAGCACCACATACGGGGATATCAAATGGTCCAAGGGAAAACGGAACTAAACAGCAACAGGGGCTGGGAAAGCAGTCATTATTCTCAGTGCTTTAACAGGCACTGAGACTCTTCTGCACGAGAGAAACCAGGTGCTTTGGCACTGCTTAGAGACTGGCAGGTGTTTGTGGAGGGGGAGCAAGAGGAGAGGGGAGGGAAAGCTGTGGACAGAGTGAGGAAGAGGGCTGTCAGTGTGGGCAGGCACCATCCAGGTAGCCGGAACCAAAGGTGAACACAGGCAGGCAAATTCTTGCTCTCTCATCCAGAGCCGGCACTCCGTTCTCCTCTCCTGGATGTCAGGACTCCAGGACTCCCACCTGCAGCCCCCTGGGAGCTGGGCCTTTGGTCTCAGACTAAGAGTCCCACCATTGGCCTCCATGGTTCTCTGGCCTGTATATTTAGACTGAGACATTGCTCTGGTTGTCCAGCGCACAGACTGCCTGAATTGGGACTCTGGGACCAAGCAAGTGGAGTCTCCTAATGACTTCTGGTCGCTCTCACACTCTACACACACACACACACACACACCCCAAGAACCCATACACAACACATTACATTACACAGACAACACACATACACCACACACTAAAACATACTACCTTCAGAAGGCTTGCTGAGTCACTCTCCCTCTCTCCCTCCCAACTGTCCATGCCCTGCTCCAAGTCCCCAACAAATCCCACAACCCACCCCCAAGCCTGGCTCAGACTCCTCTTAACTGATCTCCCATTTCCATGTTCACATGCTTCACCACACCCTCCTGGGCCACACACCTTCCTCTGTTTTCAGTGCTGGTTTCCTGTTGCACTTAGAATAAAATTAAAATATCTTACACCAGTCAGTAAGGACAGGCATCTGCCTGCCTCCCTCCCCCACCCGCCACTTACCTTCACCCTGATCTTATCTCAGTTCCCAGCAGGCTCTCCTCCACCCTTCTCATCACCTTTGCACAGTGCTTCCACTCTCACCCAGACACCACTTCTGCAAAAGGTTCCCAGCCTCCCTACCTGGAATAGGCCTCCTCCTCATGTTATTCTCCATCTCAACTTCTTTTTGGATTTCTCCACAGCTGTATTGTCATCTATTTTATTCATGTACTGCCTCCCACTTTTCACCACCAAATGAGTCTTTATACTGAAAACTGACTCCACAGCAATTCTGCTCCTCAAGCTACTCTGATGCAAGGCACAAAGCCTGGTGCACAGGAAGATCCTGAATATTCACTGGGAGAAAAAACAGAAGCAAAAAAAGCGCTGGGCTTCTAAAACAAGCAGGTACTGAATGTTATATTTGCTAAATTTACACCAAAAATAATACAAATAAAAGCAAAAGATTAACAATATTTTTAAGAAAGAAAGTTTAATCAAAAATACTTTTCAGATTCCAAAAAAAATAGCTAAGAACAAAATGGGAAAGCAATTCCTAATTAATAAGGTGGTCTTCATGGACTGTTTGGGGAATGACAGATGGCTGACCACCAGGTCACAATGATCTCAGGTTAGGGTCAAGGGTGTGGCTCCTTTCCCAGGGCAAGGATTATGGATTCTGTTCATTCCAGCTGAAGGCTTCAATTTGCACTACCACCAACAACCATGGCTCAACAGACCATGACTTTCACTTGATGTGAGACGTGGGGAACAGAATCGCCAAGATGACTCTGAAATATTTCCTAGTGTGGTAGTGGGACAAAATCTGCACTCAACCAAATCAAGTTATTAGTTAAAAGTGTTTAAAAATATCAAGTTCATAACCACCTACAAGAGCATTCTACAGCAACAAAATTTCACCCCAAAGTGTATGTATGAGGAACTCCAGATCTACTTCACCTTTTCCCTTCAAATCTAACAACGTTAGACTAAATCTATCATTCCATCACACCCGAATTTTGCTGGATGTGGATTCTGCCATGAGCATGTTCCTAATGCAGGGGTGGGCAACATCTAGAGGGTGAAACCACGCACCTTTGCAAGCTGTGTAGCAGGGGCACATTTTGGTCTAACAAGGCTCTATACCTATCACTGAATAGAAGAGGAAGGTGCCAGAATCAGTCTTTACGGTTGAAAATAATTTCCAGGGAAAGAAAGATCAACATCTCCATCATGGACAGTTTTATAGCCAGCAAATACATAGGGTTCAAGGTCACCCTGGAGCTTCTAGGGGGCAGGTAGAGAGGTGAGCAAAGTCTGCCAGGGAAAACACATGGTGGCCTTGACCAGGGCATTGGAGGTGGAGACATGGGAAAAGACGAGACAGGATGGATGGACTAGGAATGGAAGGGGCAGGAGAGGAGCAAACGCGGCCTCTCAGTTTTTAACTGGGGCAACTGGAAAGGGTGGCTTTTCAGAGAAACGGGGGATGGTGGAGAGGAGTTGGTGGAGAGGCAAACATGCTCTGCAACTGTCAGATACGTGAGTGCTGGTGTCAATGGACACAGAGGAGAGAAGCCACAGGCTTCTGAAGTCCAGCAACAGCAACAAACAGGATTACCTCGAGAGCGTGCACAGATCCGCCTTTTAGAATTAAACGGCTTGCCAGGCGGTTCTCACATTCCCAGTTCAGAACCGCTGCATTAAACTAAATACAGAAAGTGAGATTTGCTAAGAGAGGGGGTGTAGTTCCAGCAGGGGTGTCACCGTCACTGCAGTAGTCCCAGTCAGCCAGACTCTGCTCAACACACACAGAAAAATTCTGCTGTTCAGTCAGACCCGGGCACTTAACAAGAAGGCTCTCTGGTCTGACACCATGACAAAGAGCTCACAAGTGTTCATTCCAACCCTTGATGCATCATGCCGAGACCAGAAAGCAAAGGAGTCTGAACTGGGGCTGTGGCTATAATTTTGTAGGCACCTCTTCCTCTCCATCAACAAACCACAAACCACAGGAACAAATGATCTCCAAAAGGAGTTTTCTAGTCCTGCAGTTTCATATGCCTTGAAATTCTGCTAAGGTACTGTCTTTGTGCAGTCACTGGTCACTAGCTTGGTGAGTACAAACAACACTTACTTACATAATATGTTTGGCTGGGAACTCATCAAGTATGACTGAGGGGAAGAGGTGAGACTCTAAGCACAGCAGCCCTTACCCTGGCAGGGTACTCAAGGGACTTGTGACTGTGCCTGGGCAACCACTAGCAGCTACCGAGAGAGGATCCCAGCCCGACCTGGAACAAGAGCAAGCCATCTCCACTCCAGGACAGGACTCCATGTGCTGCTATTTCCTGTGGGCTCTATTTCCATCCTGGGGGCTTCCCGATGCCTACTCAGATTAGAACCAAAGGGCCCCTACCTGAACCAGCCCAAGGATGCATGGAAACCCACCTCCTATTGAGGCCACCTGTAGGCACCAAGCTATTGTACAAGGTGAAATTCTTCCAAATGGATACGCTTTCAACAACTGTTAGTAGGAGAGGGTTTTTAAGTAGGGCAAAAGGTTTGGATTATAAAATATTTTAATAAAATGCAGTTTTATTACTCACAAATCCATTTAGTAACTGCAACTAAGCAGCGCTAAGCAAATTAACTGTTGACTAATGGAATTCTTTCTTTAATTCGGCACTTCCCAAACTGTTCTACAGAACACTCTTTTTGTAGAAATATTTTTAAGTCATCATGATTTTTCTTTTAGAACTTATTGTTAATATTTGTATTCATATATGTAGCGCTGTGAGATAACAGTGCATCCCACCCAAGCCACATGAATAATCCCCAGAGGCCCAGTGTTCTATCCTCACATCCATGACTGCTGGTCTTTGTCCTGTGCTTTCTGGCATATGCCTGTCATTGTACACAGGGTCATTATGCACCATCCAGTTACACTCCCAAAGCTCCTTCCCCTTGGGGTAATGGCATATATAGTACCTTAGGATCTGCTGACAAAAATTCCTGTCAACATATTCAATTTCAATGTAAAAAGAGACTTAGTAATGGAAAAAACCAGTCAACCTAAACAGTGTTAAACTATGAAAATCAATGCAACTGACATGTCTGAGGTCATGTTTCATACAGAAACAGTTTGGGGAGCCCCTGAAGGCAGGGCTGTTTTAAATAATCAGACCCCTTTCTATCTCATTTACTCTCATCGTTTTCTGGAGGCAGGAGACAGCTTTTCGGCAAACCCCTATCTCAGTTACTCTAAATTCTCAATTTCCTCACTACTTCATACAAGAACCAAAGATTTTAATGCTTTACAATTTTTTCCTACCACCTTTCTCAAAAAAAAAAAAAATGTATCTGAACCAACTGGTCTACAAGGGCATGGTGGAATACAATAAATACCAAAGAAGCAACAAATCCAATAGAATATAATAGCAGACCTCTGAGTATCTCTTTTTCTTAAAATTTATTCATTTTATTTAAAAGGTAGAGTTACTGGGGTGGGGGCTGGGAACAGAATAGACAGATCTTTTATCTGCTCTTTCACTCTACAAAGGGCCACAAAGCTGTGACTGGGCTAGGCCAAAGCCAGGAGCACAAACTCCATCCTGGTCTCCCATGTTCTTGGGCCATCTGCTGCTGCTTTCCTGGGCACATCTGCAGGAAGCTGGATCAGAGGTAGAACAGCCATGACTCGAATCAATGACCCAATAATGAAATTCTGGCATCTTAAGCACTGGTTTAACCCACAATGCTGGCCCCTAAATATCACATCATCAGCTATCAAAGATGAGTTAAGGACAGAGTTCCTGGGTTGCTTACAAATTTTATGCTTAAAAATAATTACCAGTTGAATCTGAAAGTCACAAGAACTACCTGAAAGTCACAAGAACCACTGTACATCTTGCATGTGGTAACCACTGGCTCCACAAATTTACAAGTAGCTCAGGATCAAGGACGGATTTTACTTTTTTAGTTCGCAGAGTTGACCCTCAAACAACCAGAGGGGCTATTTCTCACTATACACAAGATGCACGCTGGGGATATTCTCAGAAATTGGTCTGACCTTCACAAGAACCAGGAGCTTACAAGCCAGTCTTTTGATCCCTAACAAATCAATCACTCTCTCCCCCACCCCAGTTCCACCAACTCTCTTCCCATCTCCCACCTCCCACTCCATATACAAAAACACAGAGAATAATCTATTTTTTATCTTATAACCTAGAAAAAATTCTTTAGTCTCATAATTTGTGCCAAAAATGAAAAGGGTCCTTTTACATCTCCTACTGAAATGCTTCTTTGAAACCCTTCCTTATGATAATCTTATCTTTTCTCAAAGATGCTGCTCTATGAGCCAGTTTCTGACAATTTGAATACAAGCTGCTTTATTTCATTAACATCTGCTGCACAATAATCTTCATGTAAGAAGCAGGGCTCTTGGCTACAAGAAATGCACTTGGCTTTCTGCTGTTTTCTTACCAAACACAACCCCGGGTGAGTTCATTTTGCCTCCACTCTGCTGATGACCACCAAGTTGGCCTGCCCCATCCCACTGTACCCCACACCACCCTTACTCCCCAATCCCTCACTCCAATGCACTGGATTGTTTCCACTAAGTTCCACCACATAGAAAGTGAAGCTGAGCATGATTTCCCAAAGCAGCTTACATCTCACTCCACCTCCTCCTGCAAAAGGTACAACCAGTCTCCAATCTCCAACATCCCAAAGGAAAAAGGTGGGAGAAAATTTTGACTCAAGCCACCCAGCATTATCCTTTATCAAATCTGTTAGAAAGCCCTGGTGCTTCTCCTTCCGAAATGTCTCGATTGTAGCCAATTCATTGCTGGTACAGGGATTCACTGCCTTCTGTCTGCCTTACCTCAAACAGATTCCCAGCTGCCTTCCTGCTTCTGAGTCTTCCTACACACTCTACCAGAATAATCTAGGCTGAATATTCTCTTAGCTCCATTCCAGGCCTAAAATTTTCTACAAAATTTATTCCCTAACACTGCTTTTCTCAAGCATTCTGAGTGGTTCATTACCATCCAACTCATAATTCTTCAGTCTGACTCCCAGGGTGATTCACAGTCTGATCCCAAACTACCAACCATGTTTTCCCAACTACTCTTGACAAGCACCAAACACTGATTCTAAATGAAGCCAATTTCCCACCTGTTCAGGTGCTGGGCTCTTGTGGGACTCCAAGCCTTCAAAGCTCTGTACTGCACCTGAGCAATGTACTTTCTCCCTCCGGGTTTCACCCATTAAGAAAAGCTTAGTTTCGTGCCGCTCTCCTTTGGTTAACTTGAGCAGAACTTAGCTCTGCTTCTGAACTTCCTTCTAAATTATAAAGGATATAAAACAAGATCACAGACTCTTGTTTTATGCTTAGCTCCTTTATCCCCAGAACCTAGAATAGTGCCTGGGATGTCAAAGGTACTCTACCCATCTCTTTAACGGTAACACCTAGCATTTATTGAGCACTTACACTGTGCACCATCTAACCTCTTTAACTCTTTTATGAATAAATAGCACTTAACTATTTCCAATTATTCCACTAAAGGTAGCTGGGTTTCCAAAATAATTAAGAAGCTCTTTCAAGGCAAGTGACATATCTAGTATGTCTACCATAATTTCTGTAATACTACTACTCAGTAAGTTCTCAAGCACATGATGGGTACAGAATATAGCACAAAAGCCATTCTTACAAGGTCAGGATGCAAATCCAACGGATGTTATGACTGGGCAAATGGATAAGGTCTAGTTTAAGTGGCTCAGTGCTCTTACCTAAAAAAAAGCAAGGGCTAAACTAACCGGGCTGGAAGGGCCCACCACACTCTAAAATTCTTTTTTTTTTTTCATTTTTTTTATAACGCTTTTATTTAAAGAATATAAATTTCCAAAATATAGCTTATAGATTACAATGGCTCCCCCACCATAACTCCCCCCCCACCCGCAACCCTCCCCTTTCCCACTCCCTCTCCCCTTGCTTCACATCAAGATTCATTTTCAATTCTCTTTATATACAGAAGATCAGTTTACTATATATTAAGTAAAGATTTCAACAGTTTGCCCTCACATAGCAACACAAAGTGAAAAATACTGTTGGAGTACTAGTTATAGTATTAATTCACAATGTATAGCACATTAAGGACAGAGATCCTACATGATATATTTTAAAAAATTGATTAATTTTCTAGGCAATTTCCAATTTGACACCAAGATTTTCTTTTCATTTTTAATTATATATATACAGAAGATTGATTCAGTATATACTATGTAAAGATTTCATCAGTTTGCACCCACACAGAAACACAAAGTGTAAAATACTGTTTCAGTGCTAGTTATAGCATTACTTCAGATTGGACAACACATTAAGGACAGATCCCACATGAGAAGTAAGTACACAGTGACTCCTGATGTTGATTTAACAATTTGACACTCTTGTTTATGGCCTCAGTAATCACCCTAGGCTCTAGTCATGAGTTGCCGAGGCTATGGAAGCCTTTAGGGTTTGCTGACTTCAATCTTATTCCAACAGGGTCATAGTCAAAGTGGAGGTTCTCTCCTCCCTTCAGAGAAAGGTACCTCCTTCTTTGATGGCCCCATTCATTCCACTGGGATCTCACTCACAGAGATCTTTCATTTAGGTCTTCTTTTTTTTCCAGCACACTCTAAAATTCTATGTCTAACTTTTTTTTTAATTTTGAAAAAGCAGAGCTAGAGAGAGAGAAAGCGAGCAAGCAGAGAGAGTAGAGAGAGAGATCTTCCATCCACTGGGTCATTCCCCAAATGACCCCAATGGCCAGAGCTGGGCTGGCCCAAAGCCAGGAGCCAAGAGCTTCTTCCAGGTCTCCCATGAAAGTGCAGTGGCCCTAGTACTTGGGCCATTCTTATCTGCTTTCCCAGGCGCATTAGCAGGGAGCTGGATCATAAGTGGAGCAGCCAGTGGCTTTATCTGCTACACCATAATACTGACCCCTATGTCTAACTTTTTCATAGGCTTCTGTGGAACTTTTCTGGGATGGTGGTGACTGTTAAAAGAAAAACTATTAAAAATAACCTTCTAAAAATGCAAACTGGGGGATTTTTTGTGTAGAAAATGCTTCTAAGAATGATTCACATTCTCAAGCCTCCATCCTCTAATATTCCACAGGTAAAAATGTCACCTCCAAAGCCAGATCCCACACAGAGGGGAACTACTTCAGGCCCCTAGATGCTCACCCTGCAAGGACAGGTTTCCCATCACAAAGCAAACAAAACACTATCAGCACTGGAAGAAACCTAGTAACTGGAATAAATACTAACTGTGGACACCACCAAAAAAAGGGGGAGGGGGAAGGCTTTCAACCCTGAGAAACACAAAGGACTACAATATTGATGCATGCTGAGTTGTCAAACTATTTTTAAAATAATGAGATTCAATAGATAGGATTCAATAACTTCCATTTCCTCTGTCAGTAAGAAAAAGGGAAAGGATTAGAAATAGACAGGAAAAACAAAAAGCTATATGAGGAAGTCATGGTCCAGATGTGAAAGAAACTGAAAGACAGCATAATTCTCAGCAGCTGGAACAGAAGATAAGAGAATTCACTTGCTCTGATGTTTAGAACATTTCCCTGAGTAGCACAGGTTTAACAATCCAAGATTAATCCTCCTTCTCTCTGAGGCCAAACTTGATATGCAATGAATAATATTCACATTATTATGAAGGTCAAGATAATGTTAACTGGTTTTCTTTCTTTATTTTTAATTGACAAAAACTATACATTTATCATGTACATGTTGTTTTGAAATACACAGACTCCAGACATCATGGAACAGCTCATTGAAGCTAATTAATTACTAATTACTTGGCCTGCACTGTGGCTCACTGGGCCCATCCTCCCAGTTGGGGCGCCGGATTCTGTCCTGGTTGCTCCTCTTCCAGTCCAGCTCTCTGCTGTGGCCCAGGAAGGCAGTGGAGGGTGGCCCAAGTGCTTGGGCCCTGCACCCACATGGGAGACCAGAAGGAAGCACCTGGCTCCTGGCTTTGGATCGGCACAGCGCACCGGCCGTAGCAGCCATTTGGGGGTGAACCAATGGAGGGAAGACTTTTCTGTCTCTCTCTCTCTCACTGTCTAACTCTGCCTGTAAAAAAAAAAAAAATTACTAATTACTCATACTTACCATTATTTGTGGTGAGATCCCTACAATACATATTATTATACAGTCCAGGTTATACAAACAGAGCTCTTGAACTCATTCCTTCTAACTGGACTCCTGTATCCTTTGTTTACTGGTTGTAAATTTTTGTAAAGTTACAGCACATTAAGCACACAATGAAATGCAGAAGATAGAAAAGGCCTGGGGAGGCGCCAGCACTGTGGTGGTCCAGCAGGTAAAGCTGCCACTTGTGACACTGTCAATCCACATAGACGACAGGTCAAGTCCTGGCTGCTCTTCTTCAGATCCAGCTCCCTGCCAACGCGCCTGGGAAAGCAGCAAAGGAAGGCTCAAGTGCTGGGGCACCTGCACCCAGGAGGAAGACCTGGAGGAGCTCCTGGCTCCCAGCTTTGGATCAGATCAGCCCAGCTCAGGCCAATGCAGCCATCTAGAGAGTGAACCAGCAGATGGAAAACATCCTCTCTCTAACTCTGCCTTTGAAATAAATAAATAAATATTTTTAAAAGGGGAGGGGGAAGTGATGTAAAAGAATGGATTAACACCCTGGCTTGAAGCAATGGAATCCCATATGGACGCCGGGTCGAGACCTGGCTGCTCCACTTCCAATCCAGCTCTCTGCTATGGCCTGAGAAACCAGTAGAAGATGGCCCGGTTCCTTGGGCCCCTGCACCCACGTGCAAGACCCAGAGGAATCGTGGCTCCTGGCTTTGGACTGGCACAGTTCCGGCCACTGTTGCCGACTGGGGAGTGAACCATCAGAAGAAAGACCTCTCTCTCTCTCTCTCTCTCTCTCTCTGCCTCTCCTCACTGTATAATTCTGACTTTCAAATAAATAAATAAATCTTAAAAAAAAAAAAAAAGATGGCCCAGAGAGGGTGGAAATGAGAAGTTGGAAGAAAGGGAATACAAGATCAAGTGCCAGCTCTCTCATCTGATATAGTATGTGGAGGGAGGGGGACTCAAGACCTTAACCTCTTAAATTCATAGATCAAGAAAATAAAAGCGATTATATCATTAAAACTTATCAATGTATATCAAACAGGAGTTAAACGCAAAACTTTTAATAAATTAGAATAAGAAGGTCCTGAATTAAATTCCTCATCTTTCGTAACAGAACACAATTTTGGAGCAAAATCAAAACAGAGACACAAACATATATTTAAGGTTACATACAGAACCACTCATGGAACACCTATATCCCACACAGAAGCAGCGCCTGGGTTCAAGTCCCACCTGTGCTTCTGATTCCAGCTAATAGTACCAATGTATACCCTAGGTGGTGGCAGTGATGGCTCAAACAGTTGAGTCCACATGGGAGACCAGACCGAGTTCCCATCTCAGGGCTGTGACCGGCCCAGCCCTGCTACTGTGGACATTTAGGGAGTTAATCAGCAGATGGAAGATATCTCACCCGCCTCCCAATTCTGTCTATGGCTGCCTCTTTTGCCTTTCAAATATATAAATATTTTAATCCTTGGAAAATGGAATTTAAAAACAAGTTTTTTGTGAATTAAGCTTAAGTG
Source organism: Sylvilagus floridanus (assembly GCA_949820135.1). Taxonomy (NCBI): domain Eukaryota; kingdom Metazoa; phylum Chordata; class Mammalia; order Lagomorpha; family Leporidae; genus Sylvilagus; species Sylvilagus floridanus. The sequence goes on along the minus strand of OX463246.1, from coordinate 31,143,471 downwards.
TTTGAAAGGCAAAATCATCAACAAAGTCCTCAGCTCTCCAAACTCCTAAATCAGGACACTAAAGTTTAATGGAAAGATAAGAGGTTGGGGTTAGATTTGGGGTCCAAAAACTATTCCAAAGGCGCCCATCTGCAAAGGAAGCCAGTGGGAAGTCCATTCATACAGGAAAACTGCAGGAAAGCAGACATTTAAAAATGGAGGGGGGGGGGGGGGGTGTTAAAATCTCTGCTTAACACTAACAGTAAACACTAACTGATGAGCTGTGTTACACTCACCTTTTTTGTTCAAAATAAGTCTACTGCAATTTTAAAATGACACTAGAACTCTGAGGACACAAAGGGGAAGAGAATGACACGTCATTTTGAAGAATGAAGAAAAGGATGAAAGCTAGCAGGACTCAACTCCTCTCTGCAAAGCAGAAAGGCAGCCTGGGCCCATGCTGAGCACCTGATGGTTCTTGGCCTCCAACTAGAGCAACTATAGGGCCCCAGAGTCCTGCCATGGCTTATGCAGACACCACCGCTGTGTGCTCTCCTCTACCATGCTCGCTCACAGTCAGATTAGGCTCGGAATTCGGGTCACCTGTGAATTTACAGCAGCTCCAAAAAATTATAAAGTCCTGGTTTTCAGTGCTGAAGTTACAGATCAATTTTGTATGGTTCACGGTCCAGAACCTTCACTCCCAGGGCAGTCCTAGAAGGAGAAAGCTTCAGGTGATAGAAGGGAAACAAATTAAACAAGTCAAGCAAGTCCATGTGCAGCATGAAGTTCCCCAAGGACACTTGGAAACCCATGAAGCATGGAGACAACACCAGGTTGGAACGACACATAAAAACACAGGCTTCACAACCACACTTGTTTAGTAAGCAGTTGATGAGAAGTGTTTCTTTTTTTTTTTTTTTTTTTAAGATTTCTTTATTTATTTGAAAGTCAGGGTTACACAGAAAGAGAGGCAGAGAGAAGGAGAGGGAGGTCTTCCATCCACTGGTTCACTCCCGAACTGGCTGCAATGGCCGGAGCTGTGCCAATCTGAAGCCAGGAGCCAAGATTCCTCTGGGTCTCCAACGCGGGTACAGAGGCCCAAGGAACTGGGCCATCTTCCTCTGCTTTCCCAGGCCATAACAGAGAACTGGAACTTGAACCAGCACCCATAGGGGATGCCGGCACACTGCAGGTGGCGGCTTTACCAGCTGTCACAGCGCTGGCCCTGTGTGTTTCTTTTTTAATTAACCCACCTTTGCTTCAACAGATCTAACCATATAGTTCGCGTCCAATGTTGTTAACAGAGAAATACAGCTGAAAGCAAGGACTTCCAAATTTCTATTGAAAAGGTCCAGATAGCAAATATTTGGGGTGGGGAGGAATTGTGGGCCAGTTTCTATCCCAACTATTCAACTGCCATTGTAGTGTGAGTGCCACCAGAGACCATGCATAGGCCAATGATTGTGGATATTTTAATCATTATTTAACCATTTAAAAAATGTAAAAACCACTCCAAGCTCCTTGCCTTATGAAAACAGCAGAAAAAGACGGGAGACATTTTCCAAGACTTTTTTCTTGTCCCCACCTCGTCCTTGTTTCTCACAAAATGCTGTTTAGAGGAAAAGATGACACGAATAGGAGGGGAGTCTCTGGTCACGTCATTTTCTGGTTTCTCTCCCTGTTTTTTTCCCATTTCAAGAAGGCATACAAAATGCAATTAACACAATCATCAGAATTAACAGAAGGAAGCAAAGCGATACACTTGTGAAAAGTAAACAGTCTGCCAGAGAAAACTTCAGAATCTCAAAATTATGTTTGCATAAGACTTTTATACAACCTTGTTACCAATGAATGTTTCTGATCTCCCTATGCTGAAAGGCAAGGGGTATAAATCAGGACTCCTGCCAGCCTCCACTTCGCCTTGTAGAGTAAAAGGTGATCTATTTACTGCCACCTGACTGTAAGCTTCTCTCAGAATAAGTCCAACTGGTAAAGATTTTTTTTTAAAAAAGTAAGCTCCAATGTAATTTCTATTTTTTTCCTTAACTTGCATATGTACATAATTTACCTTTTTTTGTAAAAAATTGAAATATAGAATCCTAAATATGTGAACTTTCAGCACCCAGAGAAATAGCACAATTCATATAATGCTAGGTTTCCTTTTGAGTGTTAAAACTAAGCCTTTCAGTCACTCCTTCCTAGAATGCAAAACACTAAGCAAGTGCTCTGGGCAGAAACGAGAGGCCTCTGGCTAGACCACAGCCAAAGTGCTTCTCAAGAAGGATGGATGGATTTTCCCCTTGGGAATATTCAATGGTGTCTGGAGAAAGTGCAGCTGGCATATCCTGGGCAGAACGCAGGGAAGCTGCTGAACATCAACCATGCATAGGACTTCCGCCACAGTGAAAAGGTTGTGAGGCTCTGAGACGCCGGCTGCGACAGGTACAGTCAGTACCATCTTAAACGGAAGTGTTTAAAGGTCATCTTCTCATTAGAAAATAATGTTTGATTTTCAAGTTTAATGTTAATATTTATATTACATTTTATAATACAAATACATGTTACATTCAATGTTGCACTTATTATATTAATTTAATAACACTTAACCTAATATTTCTAAAAGTTTATTTTGGTGTAGAAAATTGATGAAATCCACCCATCGTTTCTTTCATAATTTGCATTTTCCATGAACATTTGAAAGACTCCTCAAATTTACTAGACAGTAGGCACTTGCCTGCAGAAAAGTGCAAATAACAACTTAAAATGCATACTCTCAGAAAAGCTATAATATAACTTCGATAGCCAGAGTGCACCCACCAGGCTAATACTGCACCATGCAAGCCCCAGGAGTGAGCTCCTCTATAGGATGATCATCGATGGCTCTGCTCTGAGCAGAAACATGGTTTCTACCCTAAAATAAGCTGCATGGCCTAATAACTCAAACAGAAACTCATGGCAGCTAAAATATTCTGCTTCCTCTCCCAGTTCACCTGCTAACAAAAAGTGGGGGAAAAAAAGTACAATTCACTGTTTTCGAGTTCCTCCTCCTCCTCCTGAGTTCTACAAAAACTTTTATCAAAGCCACTATCAGGAATCTGCTCATCAAAACAGAAGGGGCCAAAAACAGAACCAGGTCTGTACAACCCAGCAAGCTCAGATCATCAGAGTTACTGTCTCTCCTGACATTTTCTTGAAGACTCCTCCACGGAAACAGAGGAACAGGAAAAGCTAAGACTGCTGGACAGAAAAGGCTAACAAAACACAGGTGATAGCAACAGCCTTAAACTTCTTTTAGGAACCTCTGGTCTCGCCACGTCAGTTTCCCAAAAGGTCAAGGTCTGAACTGCTATCACAAAAAAAGCAACAGCTGACTCAGTAAAAACAACGTGTAACAGACAGCCCAGAGAGCCCCAATGCTAATTAATGAGTAACTGAGAAACCCCCTTCTAATAAATAGGATCCTGAGGTTATCTTGACAAAAGCATTTGTTTAGACCCTGATAACAGTGACAGACAGCACACTCAGGTCAGTTTTTAACAAAATCACAACGTTAAACTTCACACCAGAGGCAGTGCAGAGGGGCTGGAAGTTAGCTTAGGTCTTAGAGGAACACAGTGGATAGGAAGAGTCTCAGGGGACTGCTGGCAAGGGGGGAGGGGAAGGGAGAGGGGAGGGGCCCAGCCTCAAGAGGATTTCACCCACTGCTAACTGCTGGATCACCACCATGGTCAAAGGTACCTCACGACTTCCCCAAAGTCACAGACCTCAGGCACTACATCCCCTAAAACAAGGCAAACCCCCTTATACAAACCCCAGCAACAATTTCTATTTTTTATTTTTATACAGCACACTAGAAGGAGAGGAGAGATCTCATTTTTCTTCTGTGTCATTAAGATTTATAGATTTACAAAATCAAGGAAAGAAAGCTGGATTCAAGATCTCCATAAGTCAATCTTTATTAACAGCTACTGGACTGAACTCTTAAAAAAAAAAAAAAGTGGTAGTGACATAAAGCTTTTAAGCACATTTTTGAAAGTGTATTGCATTTCACAATAAACATAAAAAAAAAAAGGCATAAAGATTCCCTACCAAAGGCTATCAAATACTTAAAGACATTCTCACTTTCTCACTTAGTAAATGTTATCTGAGTACAAAGATAAAAGTCTGAACCTCACTTTCGCATTTTATATCCATCTCAACCACTTCTGTAGAGCTTTTGCAAAGTTAATATTAATCCCTATGGCCATGTGCTCACTGGTTAGAGACTGATGACTGGTTACACAAAGCCTGACTCATGAAGTCTCCAGATCCAAACCTAAGACAGGAATAAGGCATCTTAATATCCACGCAGTAGAGTAAGCCCCTTGTAAAATCTGCTGTGAGAAAGCACGAGCAACATCAGGGAGACCAGAGTGATGCTTCTCCTTTGCAAACTCACAAACTCTTACAAGTTATCAGAAAGCCATTCCAGCACAGTAAGTCCCCCAGCCAGTCTCTCACTCACAGTGCACATTCATCCATTTTTCAGCTGGGATTTATTAACCCTGAAACATACACGGCAGCTAAAACAGACCAGGCCACCTGCTGTCTCTACCCGCTGAGGAATTCCTCCCAGAAACACAGACTGGGAAAGCTCCAGGACCAGAAGACATTCGCAAAGGTGGAAAGGAAAGCTGCTCTGGCGTGAGAGAAAGGAGCACCCCAGCCAGATGTCTCCTGCGCCCGGAGCGGCCAAGAGGTGGGAAACACAGTCACCAGAAGAGGGGGAGAAGAACAAAAGCCCAAAAACAGAACACATACTGTTCTCCATGTAGGATGGTCTGTAAAAGCATCCTACTTACCACATGGATCTTGTCGGTTCCTGAAGGTTCTGTAGCACCCAAAGGACACTACAATGTGTCCGGTTCAGAGAAAGTCAACACATTTCTAGAGAAATCATTCTACTAGACGTCTAAAAAGACATACATGGGTCTTACAAAAAGTTCATGGAAACTGGAAAAGATTAACAGCTTTGAAATCCATGTTCACAGGAGAGCAGGGGGCTTGCAGCCCGGAAGTTAAGACCCTCACATCCCACACCAGAGCGCCTGGGTTGATTCCTGGCTCTGGTTCCTGACTCCAGCTTCCCACCAACCCAGATCCCAGGACGCAGCAGTGATGGTTCCAGTAACCACATGGGAGACCTGGCTTCTGGCGCTGGATCCAGCCCTTCCCTGGCCTGCCACCACCAGCTCCTGGGGAGTGAACCAGTGGGTAGGAACTCTCGCCCTCTCTATCCCCCTCACCTCGACCCCATCTCTAAAATAATTTTTTTAAAGTTCATGGATGTGGAAAAATGTGTATTATTAAAAAAAAAAAACATGCATGGGTTTTGATAATTTTTGCCCCCAAATAAACTCTAGAACCAAACACTAACCCAGTAAAGTAACCTTCCTCCTGCAGTGAAAATCCAGTTTAGAAAAGCCCACCTCCCAAAACTTCTCCCTTAGACAGGGAACAGCACACACACACACACACACACACACACACACGGGCTGCTCTCTCTTCCAGTTTCTGTCACTTTCAACAAATCCTTTCCACTTTAAGCAGAATGTCAGCCCCTCAATGAGTGCCAGAGATGGATAGTAAGATACTGCAATTAACTTGGCCTAAGCTTTCCTAGTAACTGAATGAGTCACTCACATCTTTCGAAACAGTAAAATGTCAAGGTTGCCAGAGAAGCTGGTACAGATGTTTGCATAAATCACGTTCTAGTGATCACCAAGTTAGACCCAAAAGACACTGCTCAAAACAACACTTTAGGTAAAGCATTTCCATGCTGGGGGGGGGGGGGGGGTTTCTTTGTTTTTCTGTAATGAAGAAACTTTTGAAAATGGGGTACTGGGTGACAGAAATCATAGTAAGTTTAACATGCAAAGTGTACAAGAGAAACAGAAACAAAGCTTAGAACAGGGCACTCTGACCCTTTCTCCAACCTCATCAACAAGCACTGGACAAACTCTCTAAGCTCAAGATTTAGAGCCAGCCCATGGGGCTTATTCTGTATCTCCTAGCACATAACCCAAGGGAAGCACAAGCTTTGAGAAATTTTGATGCGCCTGTCTGCAACAAGACGTTTAATCCCGCGCACCTGCAAAACGCTTGCCGGGCTCTGTACTGACAACATCCATAAAGGGGGTCTTTCTGCACGGCACAGTAATTCAAGTAAAGTTTGTCCTTTAATTTCAACTCAACGAAAGCCATTTATCTTAGCATACCAGACAGAAGCAATGGCAAAAACAAAATTCCAACAGCGACATCCTAGGCTTCTCCACGCCGCCGAAGTCGTGGAGGCGATGAGGTTAGGCTCTGCGCGTGCATTCGTCACAGCACGCTCGGCACAACACCTCCGTTCACTAACATTTCCGAAGCGTACAGGTCATTGGCAAGCAAGGAGAAAGGGGACCCTCCAAACAGAACCGCGTCCGTCATGCTTATTTTTAGTCACTTTGAACAAGACTTCGGGCGGGTCGTTTTCTCCGCGCGTCGGCCGATCTGACCAGCGGGCGCAGGGCCGAGCGCCCCACAGCTTCTGGCCCGAGTATGACACGCGCTTACCCGCTCGGCTCCCCACGTCTGCTCCCAACGAACCCGATGCAACAGCTCCCATCCACAATGACGACACTGAAGTCAGCCCCACAGAACCACATGGAACAGAGCCGCGGCACGAAATAAACTTTTTTTTTTTTCTGTCGTAGGAGACCGTGGAGACGGCAAAAAAGCCGCCTAGTCCGGGTCCGCTCGATCCGTCTCCACCATGAGACGCGCGCGACTGAACTCCGGGCAGACCACGGGCCACGTACTAGAGACCACCCGCGCCCCTCCGGCAGGTACCAGCGGCCACCTTGCCCGGCCCGGGCGCGTGTGCGCGATCACGGCCACTTCTCCCCGCGCGCGACACTTTTTGTTAACTAGGCGCGCCCGGGAAGCGGAGGTCCCCGGGTCGCCGTCACCGCAGGGCGAGCGCCGCGGACCCCCGACCCTCCCCCGACCCGGGGATCGGCCCGGGCCCCGCGCTTACCTGGGGAAAGGAGCCCTCGCGCCGCGGGCTCCTGGGGTAGTCTAAGTGGCCCCGGTCCAGCATCAGGTAGAGCGAGAAGATCACCACGCAGAAGATCGCGCTGCCGAACACGGTGAACTGCCGGCTTAACTTCATCTTCCTCGCTAGAACCCAGGCCACGCTGTCGTCTTCACCCGGAGGCGGCCACCGGAGGCTCCCTGCGCCCGGGCTGCGCGCTCGCCGCGCTCGCGGGTGCGGGTCCGGGCCCCGCTCCGCACCCCGTGCCCGGCGCCACGGCGCGCCCTCAGCCTTGGCCCCGGCCCGCCGCCCTCCTGGGGCCGGGCGTCGCTCTCCGGACGGGACTCGCCCTTAGTCGGGAAGGGGCTGGCGCAAACTTGATCCGACCTCGGCGCCGACAGCCTGCAGGGCGCGCGGAGGAGAGGTCGCTGCCCCGACTTCCTGCCGCCGCCACCCCCGACGGAGTCGGCAGGAAAAGTTTTCTCGACGCGGGCAGGCGCGTCCTCTCCACCCGGAGCGGGCGCTGGGCGAGCGGCCCCGGGCCCGCGGAACGGAGCCGGGTGCGAGGAGCCGAGCGGAGAGGAACTGGATGGGGAGGAGCCCGGCCCCACAACTTAGCGCCGGGACAGCCGGGCCCGCCCCCGCGGCACCGCCCCCGCCGCTCGCGGCCGAGCCTCTTCCTGCCGCCTCCGCCGCTGCCGCCGCCGCCGCCGCCGGGCCGGCGTCCACCCCGGGCACGGATCCGGCGGGAGTTCCCCAGGAGCGCGAACGCGCGCCGGCCTCGGGCGCCCCCCGCCGCCCCTACCTTCCCCGCGCCGCCGCAGGGAGGGCGCCGGGGGCGGGCGGGAGGAAAGGAGAGCCCTGAGGCGAGGACCGTCCCCGGAGAGGAGCCCGCTCCAGCTCCAGCTGCAGCTGCGAGCCCCTCCCTCCTTCCCGCCCCGCGAGCGCGGAGATGGCGGCTGCGGCTGCAAAGGGAAGCGCCGCTTCTCCGGCGCCACCCGGCACCCCAGCAGCGCCCGCCACTAGCCGGAGACGGCGGCGGCGCGGCGGCCGCTGGGTCAACGGGCGCCCGCAGCCCCCGAGCGAGCGGCGGCCGGCCCCGCCCTCCCGACGCGCCGGGATGAGGGGGCGGGCCCCCCGGCGCCCAATCAGGGCGCGCCGCCCGCCGGGCCCGCCCCGCGTCCGCCCGCCCTCGGCCCGGCGGCAGGAAGACCTCGGCGGCGGCGGAGCAGTTGAGGCCGGCGGCGCGCGTTGCGGCGAGGTTGCTTCGGCGTGCCGAGGCGCGCGTCTGCTGTCCCGGAGCACCCGGGAAGAGCGCGCCTCGGAAGACGCGGGCTGCGACTTCTGACCGGATTCCTCTTTTCTTCCTTTGCCTTTTGTGACGTCCCGGTGAAACCTGGGGGAGAGGAGCCTCCCACAGGCCGCTCCCGGCGGGTGTAGACAGAGGAGGGGAATCTGAGAAGTGGTGCCTGGGCCGAGGGTCGATGGCGTCGCCCCAGGCTCCGGAGTCACCCTTAGTTGCTGCGCTGTGGCAATGGATCTGGGCCTCTAGCATGGGTTTTCCTTCCTGGGATGGCGGCGGGGTCGGTAGAGGGCGCTGACGAGACGCGGCGGGAAGCAGGCGCGCGCGGCGCCCTCGGCCTGCTCCGGTGCAGAGCCCCGCAGCGCGGGCGTCCGTCGTCGCCGCCTCCCGCTGGGAGCGGTGCGGGGTGAGGAGGCGGGACGCTGCCCTCGGAACAGCTTGCCTGCACCCTGGAAAGGACTCGGGCGTTTTCGAGGGCAGATTCTCAACTAGACTGTGCAGGGATTTTTCTGCCATTCAGTGAGGAAAACTACGTGATATTTTCCAGTAAGGTCTAGATGTTGGGGGACGGGGCGGCATGGAGTGTGGGGACCTTTTAGGCACCGTCCTGTCCCAAGGATCAGTTTTCAGGTTAGCTCCTTGGAGCTGCTGGGTCTGTACTCGCTAGAATTCTCTTCGTGCTACTGAATCCCTCGTTGCTGCAATCACCGATTAATTCCTTTTATTAAACCTTCCGGGTTCCGGGAGTAGTTCCGAGAGGTGGGGTTTGGGGATCGGTTTGGTGGAGACTTTGACCTGGAGCTCCTGGCCAGAGGAAGTGGAATGTTAGCAATTCGCAGCATGCAGGACCTACCTGGCAATCGCCTGTGGCTGGTCCGGATGAAGTGCCTTCTGAATGAAGCAATGCCCTGGCGGCCCAGGTGCCCGCTGCACTTGACCCCTAGGGCTGTAAAGTTGCCCAGAAGGGCCATGGTGTGGGAAGGAGTCTTTTGAGTGCGTATAAGGTGCAGTTCTGTTAACCCGCTGGCGCCCTCTATTGCTATGATATGTAGGGTCAAGTTTCAGTGTGCTCCCGGGAGCTAGATACACATTATGAAGGGAGCCGACTTTGCTTACACACCACAGTTGGGAGCCAGCCATGGATGCTAAGGGTGTTAGACCCTGGAGGGTGGAATATGGCACTAGACTGAGCCAGGTCCAGGGCTACAGTGTTAATTGTATATGATAGCTCGCATAGCTGTAGCTGGCTCTAAAAGCCTACTTGGTGTCTTGGTAGGAACTCTGTCTCAGTGGTGCCCTAGAGTTTGCAAGACTGAAGTACCAAGGCTTCCTTGTCATGATGTAGAACAGGGTTCCAACGGTTTAGGGAAGTGAAAATGTAATACTGGATTTTGCATAAGCAACTTGCAGATTCAACCCCCACCGTGTTCTATGCAGAGGCCCCCAAGACACTCTCTTCGGTGAAGCTTGAGATACATACTAGTAGGGAACACCTGCATCTGAGTTCCTCTGTGGATGTCCTCGCAGTCGAAGATGATGAGATGGGCGGGGGCTCCCTAATTTCTGTAATGATGATAGGATCCCGCAGAGCAGAGGCCAGGCAGCCCTTAACCTCCAAGGACAAGGTAGACACGTCTGCCAAAAGTAGCAACCTTGGCCAACTGAGATGCCCTGGAAACAAAAGACAGAGGAAGCCCAAATAGAATTTTGCTTGATAGCAAGCTGTAGTTTAAGAAGCCAAATTCTGATTTGAGCAAAAAGTCTCTCAGTGGAGACACATCCAGAATACTTGTGTTGAAGGGGGATCTGTATGCCATGAGCCTTGCACCATTGTCCCTGTACTTATGATAAAGCCCTCCAAGTGTCCCCCAACAAGTTGACCATTTACTGGAGTGAGTGTACATTGGCAAAAAGGATATATGCGTATCTTTTGCATTTTATTAGACACTGGCTGAATTCCTGCAACAGAAAATACCATTACCCACCAACCACAGCTGAAGTTTTTCCCTGGTCAAGCGAAGTGCATGTCTAACTTACAGTTTGGTCAACTGGTCCACAACCATCTGCGTGATGACTTTCCCCATGCGTGAATGTGTAATTGGAATAGAAATATTTAGCAACTAGCAGGGTCCCCAATTTGGCTTGCTTACCCAGACAATGAAGCCATGACAGTGGGAAGAATTATATGGAAGTTCATTTTTGCTTTCTTCCAAAGTAGTGAACCAGAAGCAACACTACATTGCTAAGACGGCTTGCAGGGATTAATGTCACCATGGAAGGCTTTCAAGGAGCAGAGGTGGTGACATTTACATTCTCATTTAACTCATCAGTTTGGACAATCCCAGATGGACCTAGGAGAATGGCTGTGGACTATTATAAACCTAATCAGGTGTTGACTTCATTCACAGCTGCTGTCTCAAATATAGTATTTTTGCTGGAACAAATCAACAAGAGTACCTGGCATTTTGGTGTAAGGTATTGGCTTGGCAAATGCTGTTTTTCTATATCTCTTTTTTTTTTTTTTTTGACAGAGTGGACAGTGAGAGAGAGAGAGAGAGAAAGGTCTTCCTTTTTGCCGTTGGTTCACCCTCCAATGGCCGGCGCGCTGTGGCCGGCGCACCGCGCTGATCCGATGGCAGGAGCCAGGTGCTTCTCCTGGTCTCCCATGGGGTGCAGGACCCAAGCACTTAGGCCATCCTCCACTGCGCTCCCTGGCCACAGCAGAGAGCTGGCCTGGAAGAGGGGAAACCGGGACAGAATCCAGTGCCCCGACCAGGACTAGAACCCAATACGCCAGCGCCGCAAGGTGGAGGATTAGCCTATTGAGCCGTGGCGCCAGCCTCTATATCTATTTTTTAAAAACCACCAGAAGCAGTTGGCTTTTACCTGGCAGGACCAACAGGATACCTTCCCAATGTTGCCTGCAGGGTACAAAAATCTGTAACACAATGACACTGGTTGTCTTAACACTTCAAGAAAACACCACAGGTACACTACATTGACAGCGTCTTATTGATTGGATCTTACGAGCAGGAAGTAGCAAGCATTTGAGATGTCTCAGTAATACATATTTGAGCTAAAGAGGAGATAGTGATTATGAGTACATGGTGATAACTCTAAAATGGTCACCTCAGGCAGGGGGTACATTCTGTCATGATACAAGCTATACAAGGAGGACACTACTGAACCTTTGAGTTATGAGTCCAAACGGGTGTGTGGAGTAGAAATGCTGAGGACTGAAACCAAAGGTGAAGTAACTACTACCTGACTTGATTATACCAATCATGTGGCCATGTTAGGAAAGTGTTTTCTCCTTGAAATTAGTATATTTAAGGCCCAAACCCCCAATGTCTCAGATTATAATAGTATTTGGAAGCTAGGTCTTTTAAAGGCCATTAAGTGAGGGATCAGCATTTTGATGCAGTGGGTTAAACCACCACTGATAACATCTGCCTCCCATATCGATTGTTGGTACCAGTCCCAGCTGCTCCATTTCCAATCCAGCTCCCTGGTAATGCACCTGGGAGGGCAGTGGAAGATGTCTCAAGTGCTTGGACTCCCACCACCCATGTAGGAGATCAGAATGCAGTTCCTGGCTCCTGGTTCTTCCAGTTGTGGCCTTTTGGAGAGAGAAACCAATACATGAAAGATCTCTCCGTCCCTGCCTAACTCTGCCTCTCTCACTCTGTGTCACTCTGCCTTTCAAATAAGTAAATCATTTTTAAACAAAAAGGGTATCAAGTAAAAATAAGACCATTTGGGTGGGACTCCAATCAAAAGTAACTGGTGTTCTTATAAAAAGAGACTCTCTGGGGCCAGTATTGTGGCTTAATGGGTTAGGCTGCTGTGTGCAGGATGCCAGTTCAGGTCCTGGCTGCTCTACTTCTGATCCAGCTCCCTGCTAATGGCCTGGGAAAGCAGCAGAAGATGGCCCAAGTGCTTGGAACCCATATGGGAGAATAAAGAAGCTCCTGGCTTTGGCCTGGCCCAGCCATGGCTGTTGGGTCGTCTGGGGAGTGAACCAGTGGATAGAAGATATCTCTGTCTCTGTCCCTACCCCTCTCTCTCTCTCTCTCTCTTTCTACAACTCTGCCTTTCAATTAAACAAATAAATATTTTAAAAAAGAGAGAGAGACTGTGGTAGTCTGCAAGCAAAGGAGATTTGCCACAGGAGAAACTAAACCTGCCGACACCTCATTCTTGGACATCCCACCTCTAGACTGGGAAAACAAATTCTTGGTGTTCAAGCCACCCAGTCGGCCCATGGAGAACGAAAACAGAGAAAAAAAATGAATATGTACATCTGTCTCCTGGCACAGGCACATTCTTTTCCTGTCCTTGGACATCAGAACTCTAGGCTTGGGGCCAGCATTGTGGCACAGCAACCCTGACATCCCATATCAGGAGCGCCAGTTCAAATCCTGGCTGCACTGCTTCTGATCCAGCTCACTGTTAATGTACCTGAAAAGGCAGCGGAAGATGGCTCAGATACTTGACCTCTGCGTGCTATTTTGGAAATCCGATGGAGTCCCTGGCTCCAGGCTTCAGCCTGGCCCAGCCCTTGCTGTTGCAGCCATTTGGGGAATGAACCTGTTGATGGAAGAGCGAGCTCTCTGTCTCTGCTTTCTCTCTTATGTGTGTATCCCTCTTCCTCTCTGTTGCTCTGGTTTTCAAATAAATAAATAAATCTTTAAAAGAAGGAGGAGGAGGAGAAGGAAAAGAAAAAAATAAAATGAACTAGAGGCTCCCCAGCCTGTGGATCTCAGGACTTAGATCAGTGGCCCTCCAGTTTCTCAGGCCTTCAGCCTTGGACTGGGAGTCACACCTGAGGCTTCACTGGGGCTGAGGCCTTTGCACTGTAACAGAGCCATCTTACCAGTCCCGGGGTTTCCAGCTTGTTGTGGGACTTCTTAGCCTCCAAACTGCATGATCCCATTCTAATAAATCTCTTCTTATGTGTTGATAGACTCGTATATATTTTTTTGTCTCTCACCCTCTCTCCTTCCACCTCTCTTCCTCTCTGGAAGACTCTACATAATGTTATACACTACAAAAGCAGTAAACTCTCTGGGTTCAGTACATCTTGGCTGTGACAAGCCCACTACATACGTAGCATCCACCTATGGGATTTAGGGGCCTGGGGGAACCAGCACCAGCATCATGCTCATTTGCTTTCACATGTTCTTTGGTCTCTAAAGAAGGCAGCCTGTGTTTTTTGCTGGCATCCATGAACCAGCAACTGGCTCCCGACCCTGCACAGGTCCTGCGACTACCCGTTGACTTAAGGAGCCTTTTCATGGTTGGCATCATCTTCACCTCTCATGAAAGACGCCTGGGAGATGGGATGAGTTGTAAACACAAGAAGCTGCTGAGGGGGACAGGAGAAGGGAAGGGAAAGAGGCTCCAGGAGGAATGCCTTTTCTTCATCATCTTTCTTACCACTTGAAATTATTTATTGACATGCTGTCTCCCCCACTAGAATGAAAGTTCCTAAGACTCAGGAACCTTGTGATTCACCGCAGTTTCTTGATGAATAAAGTAGTGTTAGTAACGCCAAGGCTTAGTAAATGTTTTTGAATGAATGAATGAGTATCTGCGCCCTGAGTCACCAGGGGGGGTGGGTTGGTAATGCTCTAATGGGCTGCCCTGGCTAGTGCTAAAACTCTGCTTTTGTGCTGCATTTAAAGCTACCCCTCTTGTCTTTGTGAATCAGCACTAAATCTCAGTGTTCCTGTGATGTTTCTTTCTAAACCCCTGAATGAGAAATTTTGGGGGGCTAGCACTGTGGTGCAGTGGATTAAACTGCTGCCTGAGATGCTGGCATCCCATATGAGCACCAGTTCGAGTTCTGACTTCAGCCCAGCCCAACCTTAGCTTCTGCGGCCATTCGGGAAGCCAACCAAAGGATGGTTGACTAACTCGGCCTTTCAAATAAATAAACTTCTTTTTAAAATAATTTTTTTAAAAAAGATATTTTACTAATCATCTCAATCACTAAGGAAAGTGAACCCCAAGTAGGGAGTGGCCAGTCTATGCTAGTTTTATTTATAGCACCTCATTTAATTATTGCAATTATGAAAGATTACTATACTAACTTCTGTTTGATATAGGAGCAAACAGACGCAGAGAGGTAAAATTATTTTAGGATCAATGACTACTAAATGATACAAAGTTACTTCAAAAAGTTCATGGAAAATGGAATTAAGAGATACGTTTATTTTGGTGCCAAGGTTTTTAAAATCCATGTTTTCCATAATACATAATTTCCATGAACTTTTCTAAAAATATTTATTTATTTAGGGGCTGCCACTGTGGCGTAGCAGGTAAATCCGCTGCCTGTAGCAATGGCATCCCACATAGGCATCAGTTCGAGTCCTGCTGCTCCATTTCTGATTCAGCTCCCCATTAATGCGCCTGTGAAAGCAGCAGAAGATGGCCTAAGTCTTTGGGCCTCTGCACCCATGTGGGAGAACCAGAGGAAGCTCCTGGCTCCTGGTTCTGACCTAGCCCAGTCCTGGCCATTGTAGCCATTTGGGGAGTGAACCAGTGGATGGAAGATTCTCTTCCCACCCCTTGCCTCTTTTCCCCCCCTGTCTCTCCTTCTTTGTAACTCTTATTGTCAAATAAATAAATTTTTAAAAAATATTTATTTATTTGAAATACAGAATAAGAGAGACAGTCACTTACACACAGATGCACCCACACACAGGAGAGAGAAGCAGAGAGAAAGAAATTCCACCTGCTGATTCACTCCCTTCAAATGCCCAGAACAGCAAGGCTGGCCAGGCCATAGCCAGGAGCCAGGAACTCCACCCAGGTCTCCCACATGGTAGCAGGGGCCTAAGTACTTGGGCCATCCTTTCTTTCTTCCTAGGGTATCCAGTAGCAGGAAATCAAATTGGAAGCAGAGGTGGGACTGGATCCAGGCACTGCAATATGGAATAGGGGCATCCCAGGAGGCAGATTAACCAGATTAAACCACAATGCCTGGGCCTCCCTGATTGTTTTGAAGATCTCTCATATAGCTTGATTTTTCTAGTTTCAAAACTTATTCTCCTTTTGCACCAATATTCTTACACTTTGTGCTACAGTGAATAGATTTTCCAAAATAACATTAAGGATATGTATGAAGTTCTATGTAAAAAAAAAAAAAAAAAATAGGCTGGCGCTGCGGCTCACTAGGCTAATCCTCCACTTGCCGTACCGGCACCTCAGGTTCTAGCCCCAGTTGGGGTGCCAGATTCTGTCCCTGTTGCTCCTCTTCCAGTCCAGCTCTCTGCTGTGGCCCGGGAGGGCAGTGGAGGATGGCCCAAGTGCTTGGGCCCTGCACCCCACGGGAGACCAGGAAGAAGCACCTGGCTCCCGGCTTCGGATTGGCGCAGCGTGCCAGCCGTAGAGGCCATTTCGGGGGTGAACTAATGGAAAGAAGACCTTTCTCTCTCTTTCTCTCTCTCTCTAACTCTTCCTGTCAAAAAAAATAGTAATGAGGCCAGCACTGTGGTGTAGTGGACTAAGCTTGCCCCTGCGGGGCCAGCATTCCATATTCATGTCCCGGCTGCTCCTCTTCTGATCCAGCTCTCTGCTATGACCTAGGAAAGCAGTGGAAGATGTCCCAAGTCCCTGGACCCCTGCACCTGCGTGGGAGATCCCAAAAGAAGCTCCTGGCTCCTGGCTTTGTACTGGCCCAGCTCTGGCCATTGAGGCCATTTGGGAAGTGAACCAGCAGATGGAAGACTTTTCTCTGTCTCTCCCTCTCTCTATAACTCTACCTCTCAAATAAATAAATAAAATCATTTTTAAAAAAATAGTAACCATCTTAAGCATTTTAAGGAGGAAAGGTATTTAATCGAAGATGCTTATAAAAATCTATTTCAGAGTTGGTGAAGTGGAGGAAGGTATTTAATCGAAGATGCTTATAAAAATCTATTTCAGAGTTGGAGAAGTGGAATCCAGACTGAGCCCCAAGAGCGATTCCCAGAGCTCACCTCTGAGAACTACTGCAACGTTCTGTTCAAGGACATAGCTCTAGGAGAGGAGCTGAGGAGTTATTCTTGTTACAACACCCACAACTGCCTGTTGTCTTTCAGGAGGCTGAGTAACAGACCCTGAATACTGCTGCAGGAAGCCATGACCTTAAATATAAGAGAAATACAGGGGCCAGTGCTGTGCTGTAGCAGGTAAAGCTACCACCTGTGGTACCAGTATCCCATATGGGCACCGGTTCAATTCCTGGCTGCTCCACTTCCAATTCAGTGTTCATGGGAGATCTGGAAGAAGCTCCTGGCTTTGGATGGGCCCTGCTCCTCCAGCCATTGCAGCCATCTGGGAAGTGAACCAGTGGATGGAAGACCTCTCTCTCTCTCTCTCTCTCTCTCTCTCTCTCTCCTTCTGCTTCTCTGTAACTCTGCCTTTCAAATAAATAACTAAATTTTTTTTTTTAAAAAAGGGAGAGGAATACAGCAAACATGACCTTACAAGAAATACAACCAAATGTGGCCAGGTGGCCTCCACTTTGCTTCTATGTTCTAAACTTCGCATGAGTATGTCTAATTGACTCACCTAATTCACAACCATAGCTCTAGGCATGGGAGTCTAGGAAATGCTTTAAGCCTGCAGTCCCCACGGTGTGGAATTCACCACGAAGGAGAGCAGGGTGGACACTGGCTGAGCCAGCATGAGTACTCACCACAGGCAGAATCATCCCTAAGAATGGGATGAAATGTTCAAAGCTGTCTCTGTCCAGGAAGGCCTATAATATGTAATATATGATTACCTATTTGAACTCCAAACTACTGACCATACAATCTTTATGGCTGTGATTTATCCTAGGGAAAATATCCTCTGTGCACATGATAATTAGGGACAACAATGCATCTAAAAGTGCACAGGGAGATGAGAAAAGTATATGTGATGTAGGATCATGCTTTCATTTCTTTTTATAGCCCCTGTTGGCTGCCACCATTATTGGCATGATGTGGAGGAACAAGAGTTGTGATGAGCAAGCCTCAGGCCTTTCTCAGGAAGTCCTTCGGCTCTGTTGCTTTCTATGCCACACACCACTCACATAGAAAAGCTGTATCAATTTAGTACTCCAAGATTTCAGATGCTTAGTACAGCCAAACATCTTAATTGGAGACCCCAGAAAGGCACAAAGATTTGCTAGGTCCCAGGGAGCCTGGCCTAAAAGGCAGGTTTCCTAGATTCCTGTTGGAAGTCTTTTCATCACAGCAAAACCAAGGCTCAGACTGTTTGCTACCTAAATATCGAGTGATATTGTGTGTGTGCTTGCGTGTGTGTGTGCGTGATCCCTTTCGTATCGAGTTCAGTATCAGAAAAGATCAAGGCTCATGACCACTTCCATGTTACACATGGAGCAAAGCGTGGAAGTGTGAGCCATCAACATCCGGTTAAGTAGTGGAAGCAGGGAGGGAAAAGCCACACGGGACTTCAAGGTGATGACAATGTCCCAGAACCCTCACAGTTTCAAAGGAGTTCAGCCATTTTCCCCTGATTTTTGAAATCCAAGGAAACTTTAAAAGTATTTGGGAAAGGAAATTAAAAGACAAATTTATTTGTGCTGCAAAAATATTTGAAATCCATGCATTTTCTATGAACTTTTTGAAGTACTGTCACACTTGACTTTTCTGACCTTAATAACGGTTGTAGTGTTTGTTATATTACAGAGTCCGGCTAAGCACATTCCAAAGGCTCTCTCCTTTCTGCTCTACAGAAACGCTCCAATAGAGGCACGTTTATTATCTCCGCTTTGTAGAAGAGGAAACTGAGGCACAGGCTTCAGTAACTTGCCCAGATCCACCTAGTTTAGCATTTAATCCACTTAGTTGCACCACTCTGCTCTGCTAGGCACAAGAAAGAGTAGCTGTAACTTACGTACTTCTCATTTTATTATTAATCTACAGTCATAAAGTTATAGTTGTTAAAACCATTTAATAATAGAGAAGTTGCAGAAGTACACACATTCACACACACACACGCAGTTGTAATTGCATCTGTGTTAACAATATATGCATAGGAGCCAGCATTTCGCCTAGTAGTTAAGGTACCTGAATCCCACAATGGAATACCTGAATTTGATTCCTGCTCTGCCTCCTGACTCCAGCTTGCCCTTCAGTGCAGATCCGGGGGTAGCAGTGACAGTTCCAGTAATTGCATTTCTGCCACAGCATAGGAAACCCAGATTGAATTTCCAGCTCCCTAATTCAGCCCTGGCCCTGCCCCATCTGTTGCGGACATCTGGGGAGTGAACCAGCAGATAGGAACTCTGGCTGTTATTCTGTCATTCTGCCTTTCAAATAAATAGATAAAATAATAAAAGTCATCTTAAGTGTGTGTGTGTGTGTGTGCACGTGAACAAATATGAAGGGCCAGAATATTAAACACCAAGTACTAGCGATGCAAATGCTGGTGCTCCCCCCTTTTTCCACTTCCAAATTGACTGCAAAGTGGCCATATTAATTGACAATAGAAAAATATGTTCCAAAGTATACTTCCCATTGACCTGAAACACAAAACTGAATTTCTGTTCTTTTCTTTCCCACAGCTTTGTATGATCCTTGGAAACCTCTTTTGCTCAATGAGTGACTTCATTACTAAATTGATGGCAGCAGATCATCCTAGCAATGCAAATCACAAACCCATAGTCAGCTTAGGAAAAAGCAGATAAAAGATTGCATTAAAAATTAAAGCATCGTGTGGAGATATGGAGATAATGTGCTTACAATTATTTATACATATTTAATATTTATGCAATTACAAAGCCAGTGATGGCTGATATTAAATTTTGAGTCATACTCCTTTTGCCCTCTGGTATTTTTGACCTTGACCTGAGACTGCCATATAATACACAAAAAATGGTCACAGGAGAAGCATTTCCTTTCAGTCTATAAATGATAAATGCTTTTTTCTTAAGGAATGACCTCATTTCTTCAGAGACTTTGTTTCTTTTCAGTGCCTGTGGTTCTTCACCCTGCTCCATGCTGATCCCCGATGGAAGTGCTGGGCTTTCTGTCTTCCCCAGGTTGGTTGTGTCACTCTCTGTCAGATGAAATTTACAGGCACATTAGCCAACTTGACAGGCACACGGAGCCACGTGTCTCTCCTAGGGAGGAATCTCCCATGCTGTGCTCAGGCGTTCTCTGTCTCCCCACTCATCTTCCCTCTTAAACCTTAATACACCACATGATTCTGATACACACCCAAGCATTCTTGCTCCTGAGTATAACCTTGGATCCTGGTTTTAATTCCCTGGTTCCCAGTAACAGCATTACATTGCCTCTGCAGTAATTAATTCAGATTTCCACAATGATCTGACCACAGCCATTTGTAGATAAAGCTAATGTCTGCACTTACAGCCACGCTGACATTGCTATGGCTTAAATATGATTTGGCCACACTCATGCAGGACTTCAAATCCCAAAGTCATAAGCTAATGGCTGTGAGAGGGTGGAAATATAACTCAATTATGTTTAGAAGGTGGGCCCACGGGAGGCCCTTTGGTTATTGGCAGATGTCCTTGGAAGTGAGTACTCAAGAGAGGGCTGTTCTAACACCTTGAGTTGGGTTCAGTCTGTCTGCTTCCTGACTCACCACAGGATCCTTCCTCCACACAGTCTCCGCCATCTGCTGTGGAGCTGTTGCCAAAGCCTGCATCAAGCTGTTTGGACTTTCAGCTTCCAAAACTGTGGACTAACAAACTCCTTTCCTTCATAAGTAGACTGTCTCAGGGATTTTGTTGTAGCCACGCCACCCTGACTAGCACAGATACCTAGTAAGGAATGGGTAGGGAGCTTTTTTTTTTCCCTGTGAGTCATTTCCCCCATAAAAAGAAGGAGAAACATCATCTGAGACTATACAAATGAAAAACAAGATAATAAGATTGTGGAGGGTGTTTGGAGAGAAAAATCTCAAACAATCTACTTTTCTCAATATGGCATAGAAAAATGGTTGGCAAAAATCAATAAAATGTACTAAAAATTCAAAAACATAAATGAGACATAACTGAAAAAGCTGAACTGTTTTCTTGGCAGATTCCAAATAAATTAGGAGAATTCCCCAAGGCCACTGGGGAATGAGAGGCCTGTGCATTTTCAGTTTCGTATACAATTATTCTGCCCCTTGAGGAATAAGTTTGCTAAGACAAAGCAGTTCTGGTACATTCCCACCCTGACTTGATGCCAAGCTATCTGCTTAATTTAAATTTTGATGGGTGATTTTTATGTTGAAAGTATTTCCTCTGTCTTCCTTATGTTTGAACCATCAGTGTGAACTCTGTAGCCCACAAAAGTTATTTAGAACACTGCAAAATCACAAGAAGTTCTTTGCTTGATTCTCTGCCAAGATGCAGCACTATTTACCATGACGAACCATTAAATGGGTCCGAGCTATTCTATTTGTTGAATGAATGAATGAATGAATAAATAAATGAACCCTTGCATTATCTGGAAACTAGAAATGGGTGGTTTTCCAGTAGACTCACTCTTTATAGAAGAAGGGCATTCTTAGTTTGGGTCCTTTGTTCTTTGTCTTTCTTGGGCTGTATTCTCTCAAGGGCTGCAGAGGAGTTAACTGCAGCTGTGTTACCACGTCTGTCCCTTCCAGTCCTTCAAAGTTCAAATCAAGATTTTTTTTTTAGTTCTGGCAGTCTAGGCAGTCTAGTGTTCATCAAAGACACTGGCTTATTGCTCAAGCTGCCCTGACTTCTCTGTGTGAGAGAGAGGACAGAGGACCTTCCTGCCACTCCAAAGTAACACAGACTTCGTTAGACCTTCCCAACAGAAAACTTGAAGAACAAGATTTACTCTCACAAAAAGAAGACCAAGGAAGAATGACAGAGAGAGGAAATGACAAAATTAGGGGGAGAGAGAGAGATCTCATCTGCTTGCTTAGTCTGCAAATGCTTGCAACAGCTTGAGCTAAGCAAGGCCAAAGCCAGGAATCAAAACTCCCTCCAAGTGTCCAATGTGGGTAGCAGGAACCCAAGTGCCTAGGCCATTGTCTACTGCATCCATGGCACATTAGCAAGAAGCTGGATCATAAATACAGTGCAGGGGCCCAAGTGGTGGGCCAACCTGCTGCACCATACTGCCTGCCCTAAATAGGAGACTTTTATACACAGCTGTTCTCCATCTAAAAGTCTTTAGGAAAAGAACTCACTTATCTAGTGCTGAGTAAGTTGGTTTTTGAAATAGGAGGCCAATGTAAATAACTCTTTGGAATGTTCATTGCTTTCTCTTTTAATTCACAGGTGTCTTAGTCCACTTTCTGTTGGTCTGACAGAATACTTGAGACGGGGTCATTTATAATGGGAAGGAGTTTAGTTTGACTCCTGGTTCTGGAGGCTAGGAAGTCCAGGAGGATGGCACCAGTGTCTTGTCATCTTCTGGTGAGGGATCGGTGCTGCATCAACTCATGGCAGAAAGCAGAAGGGCAAGCAGACGTGTGCAGAAGACAGAAAAGAGGCCGTGGCAGCCATCCTATTCCTGCAGGAAAGCGTTCAGCCCATCACGAAGGCTCTGCCCTGACTGCCCAAATATGTCTTTTTTTAAGATTTTATTTATATACTTGAAAGTCAGAGTTACAGAGAGGCAGAGGCAGAGGCAGAGAGAGAGAGAGAGAGAGATGTCTTCCATCTGCTGGTTCACTCCCCAAATGGCTGCAACAGCCAGAGCTGCACCAATCTGCAGCCAGGAGCCAGGAGCTTCTTCCTGGTCTCCCACATGGGTGCAGGGGCCCAAGGACTTAGACCATCTTCCACTGCTTTCCCAGGCCATAGCAGAGAGCTGGATCAGAAGTGGAGCAGCTGGGACTTGAACTGTTGCCTATATGGGATGTTGGTACTGCAGGTGGCGGCTTTACCCACTACACCACAGTGCCAGCCCCCCGAATATGTCTTAAAGACCCTCTATCTCTCAACACTGACACAATGGCAATCAGATTTCAGCATGAGTTTTAGAGGAAGCAAATATATTCAAACCACAGCATAATAGCATAAAGCAATAGTTAAGATTTCCACAAGCAATATACATTTATGTCTATACCTGAACCAGTGGCAGATTTTCCTTAATTTTAACACTGAATCATTTGTACCAAATAGCAACCAAATGCTCAGTCACCAATGGCTGGCTGTAGATGCTGGAAACACAATCTAGGATATATATTCAGTCTTCATTGTTTTGATTGCTTTTAGACTCAATGTTTTTAGAATCCTTTGATGGATCCATTCATATTTTCTGTACTTTTTAAAAGATTTATTTGTTTATTTATTTACTGGTAAGACAGAGGGGGAGAGCCAGAGAGAGAGAGAGAGAGAGAAAGAGAGATATCTTCCATCTGTTAGTTTGCTCCCCAAATGGCTACAAGGGCAAGAGCTGGTCCAGGCCAAGGATAGAAGCCAGCAATTCACCTGGGTCCCCCAAGTGGATTGCAGGGGCTCAAGCACTTGAACCATTTTCTGCTGCCTTTCCAAGAACATTAGTGGGAAGCTGGATCAGAAGCAGAGCAGCTGGGACTTGAACCAGTGCTCCAGTATGGGATGCCGGCTTAATCTACTACGTCACACTATGGGCTCCTCAATCGTTCTTTAAACTGAATTTTTCAAGTCACAGGATCCGCTTACCCTAGACCTCCTCCAGGACTGAGTCAAAGGTAACCACAGACCAGAGGTCACATTTTCATCAGGATGAGTATCTCCAACAACAGGATCTTGTCATAGCCTCAAAATCCTGATTTTTTTTTTTCTTTCACTATCAAGAACTCTTTCCTGTGACTTGGTGTTCAGAGAGATCAATTGCTGAAAAAGAACCTAGGACATGGAAGCAGTTGCCAGTCCAGATCTCTGCACACACAGCTATCTGGGGAGCTGCCCTGAGATGGAGGGAGAGAGAATTACTCACCTGGAAGCTGGCTGTCATGAGAAAATCCGAACCCAGGAGCTTTTCTCCTAAGAACCCCTGTGACATTTTATTCTTTAAATAAATCTTTTCTCCTTCTCTTTAGGTGAGAGATTGACATTTTAAGATCAATCATGCCTCTGCTTTGCAGGGTTGGTAGACTAAGAACAGGATAAATGGAAATTAAGCAAAATTTCCATTTTTTGAATAAAAATGCTCAAAATAGCTGCACTCTAGCTCAGCATAAAAGAAGAGATGCTCTTCCCCCAGGGTCATTCTCATTGCTATGGCTATCTCTAGACCTTTGGATGTCAACATTTTACCCTATTTTCTCTAAAAGAACCACTCTGAACATGCACCTGCTGTTCGAATCACAGCAGAAAGCAAAGGAATCTCACTCTCTGTTTCTCCATCATAGCCAATGAAGTTTTAGTCCTTCTGATATGGTCACAGGTTACCAGCTTTCTTATCCCCTGTCCACCACGAGAGAAGTTTCAAATGTTTCTTTTATTCTTCTTTTTTTTTAAGATTATTTATTTATTTGAGAGGCAGAGCCATAGAAAGAGAGACACAGAGAGAGACACAGAGAGAGAGAGAGGTCTTCCATCTGCTTGTTCACTCTCCAAATGGCTGCAACAGCTGGAGCAGAGCCCATCCAAAGCCGGGAGCCAGGAGCTTCCTCCTAGTCTCCCACATGGGGTGCAGGGGCCCAAGCACCTGGGCCATCTACCACTGCTTTCCCAGGCCATAAATAGGGAGCTAGATCAGAAGAGGAGTAGCCAGGACACAAATTGCTGCCCATATGGGATGCCAGTGCTACAGGTAGAGACCTAGTCCACTCCACTACAGTGCTGGCCTGGATTTTTTCTTTTTTAAAACAGATATATTTATTCATTTGAAAGGCTGATATATATATATATATATATATATATATATATATATATGCTCTTCCCTTGGGGTCATTCTCATTGCTATGGCTATCTCTAGACCTTTGGATATCAAAGTACACATGTATGTGTGTGTGTGTGTGTGTGTGTGTGTGTATATATATATATATATATATATATATAGAGAGAGAGAGAGAGAGAGAGAGAGAGATTCTACTAGTTCACTTCCCAAATGGCTGCAAGAGCTAGGGCTGGACCAGGCCAAAGCTAGGAGCCAGGAACATGATCCAATCTCCCACATGGGCAGCAGGGGTCCAGATATTTGGGTCAGCATTTGCTGCCTTCCCAGGCTCATTAGTAGGGAACTGGATTAGAAGCAGAGCAGGCAGGACTCTGAGATGGGATGCTTAAGCGGGTGTGCCACAACACTGTCTCCACAGCTTGTCTCATTTTTGTATGCTCGGTAATGGGCTTGTTAGCAACTGGCTACACCTCTCCAAAACCCAGACTTCTTTAGTGCTTATAGCTAATTTCAAGTAAATCTTAAAAATTCTCCTGGACAATTCAATCTGTCAGTATTCATTGTGAGCCTGCTATGGACCACGCGTTGGATGAGGCGCTGGGGACAACTGCAGGGAGCAGGCAGTGGTCAGTGGTGAGGGGCACTGGAGGAGGGCCTGGTGATGACATTCCAGGGTCAGCTTTACCACTGGCTGGTGCATGGCCTGGGACTGCTGCTTCCTCACATTCAAAATAGGGCATGGAGGCATGGCTCACTAGGCTAATCCTCTGCCTGCGGCGCCGGCACCCTGGGTTATAGTCCCGGTCGGGGTGCTGGATTCTGTCCCAGTTGCTCCTCTTGCAGTCCAGCTCTCTGCTGTGGCCCAGGAAGGCAGTGGAGGATGGCCCAAGTGCTTGGGCCCTGCACCCGCATGGGAAACCAGGAGGAAGCACCTGGCTTCTAGCTTCGGATCCATGCAGCGCACAGGCCATAGTGGCCATTTAGGGGGTGAACCAATGGACTTTTCTCTCTGTCTCTCTCTCTCTCACTGTCTAACTCTTCCTGGCAAAAAAAAAAAAAAAAAAAAAAAAAGGAAAAAAAATTAATGGCAAAATAGGGCATGGAGAGAGCTGCTCTTCCTTCAGCCCTTAGTGCTGTGTGGTTGCTGCTGGTTTGGTCAACCCACTGCAGTGGAAACCCTGTGGCCACCCCCAGGTAACAGCTGTCCTCAGCCTTGCTAAAGGATCCTAATCTAATCCAAAGGACAGTTTTAGTGCTGCAACATCCATCTCTCGAAGACCAAAGAAGAGCATTAAGAAGTGTGTACGTTTTCCATACATCGAGGGTATTCGATTTGCAAAGTGCTTGTCCTACTTCCAAGATGCTAGGCAGTGTGGGGAGTAATCTCCAGGAGTGCTCAATTAAAATTCCAAGCACCGTGGTCTAAGCTCCCCACGATAATAACAACCAGAGTTGGAAAGACGAGCAAGAAAGCCAGATAATGCTGCATCTACAATCGTGACAGTCATCAGGACATGCAAAAACTCCCTAATTCTGCCGCGTTTCAGTTTTCTAACAGTTTTTAAAGCATCTGTGACTCCCTATGATTGCTATATCTATCTGTGAATATTAACAATAAAATGAATGTCTTGTTTGTGCAATATTATATTGTCCCTCATTTTCCAGCCACTAGATATTCCTCACTACCGTGTAAGAGTTACTTTTTTCATTCTGTTTTCTCACTGTACAAAAGGTAGTTTATAAAATACTTATTAAAATGCATCTAAACTTGCAAAAATATGCAATAGCTTGATATTGGAACCAGGCAGATTATTTGAAATTCAGTTATGATTCTCCAATTTCTGACATAAAGAAAGCAAAAAGCAAAAAAAAAAAAAAATCTCATATTGTATTTTCCATCTCATCTGCCTCCATTTCTGTTTAGATCATCTCAGTGTCTTGTATCAAAGAATATAGTAGCTTACCATAAGCCATTGATCAGAAAGAGGCCAGTTTCTGGTTTCCATTTCTAAAAACAGATCCCACATACTCTTATATGTCACATATTTAAACAAATAGAAGAACAGGTAGTAAGATATGAATTATATTAGCAGCTCTGTCTATTTCCCTGGCTTCCTAATAACATTTCATGGCTTTCTCTTCTCTCTTTCCTCCCTCTCCCTATAAATATCAGAGCTGATGACTGACTTTTACTGCTGCATTTCATGCAGATTCTTCAGGCTTGCAAATCACCTGCTGAATCTGAGAGCCACTTTCAGTCTTCTGCCTCGTTCACAGTTTTCTGTTGGGACTTTGGGGCAGCACAGAATATACAAACGTTGTGCACACATTGATTCACAAGGAAAACTCAATATCTGAAGTGTGGGCTCCTTGCTTCGGTCCAGTTCGGTTTCCCTAATGGTTGGCAGCTGCTCCCCCAGATATTTTGCCTATTGAGGATGGCAGACGGGTAGCCTGGCAGGTGACTCAGATGGAAAGGGTGATAGTAGTGTTGCAGAAAGTCTCCTCCAAGCACAGTTCTACTGCCTCCTCCAACCACTATGGCTCTTTATTTATTTATTTATTTATTTAAGATTTGTTTATTTGAGAGGTAAAGTTACAGACAGTGAGAGGGAAAGACAGAGAGAAAGGTCTTCCATCCACTGTTTCACTCCCCAAATGGCCATAAAGCCCTGAGCTGTGTGCCAATCCGAAGCCAGGAGCCAGGAGCTTCTTCCGGGTCTCCCACAGCATTGCAGGGGCCCAAGCACTTGGGCCATCTTCCCAGGCCACAGCAGAGGGCTGGATTGGAAGAGGAGCAGCTGGGACTAGAACCAGCATCCATGTGGGATGCTGGCACCACAGGAAGATTAACCTACTTGCTCTACTGCACCAGCCCCACTGTACCTCTTTAACTGTGACACTGCAAGTACTTTACCCTCATAATTGGGGTTACTATCTCATTGTGGCCCAGTCTAACTTTCTATTATACCCATCTTCTAGCCTTCTAGCACTGTATACTCTCATTCAGCCCTCATTGTGTTTGACCAAAACTTACACAGCACTTGTACTGGGCATTTTGGAACGCATACACACACACACATATATACACACACATATCTACATACATATATATACACACATATGTGTATATATGTATATATGTGTGTATATGTATATATGTGTACATATGTATATATGTGTACACATGTATATATGTGTACATATGTATATATGTGTGTGTGTGTATGTATATATATATGTGTGTGTGTATCGTGTATCCACGCACTGTGGTGATAGTAAAACATGGAAGAATGGAATCTGATGATTAGCATTTTTGAAAGCATACTATGTGCTCAGCATTGTACTAAGTACTTTATTACACACACACACACACACACACACCAGTATTTACATTTAGCACAATTATTTGAGATACAGACTATTATCAACTCCATTTTCTAGAAGAGGAAGCTGAGACACAAAATTAAGTGGCTTGCCCTGGGCCACTTGCTGAAGGTGTCAGAGCAGATACATTTTGCCTGCAACAGAGATGTTCACATCCCCAGCAAGGAGTACAGTGTCATTTGGAAACCCACTGCCACACATTAGCTGCATTTGAGTGTTATCTCCAAACTTTGGGGTTCTGGGGCAATTCTACACCCTGAAAGGGTTAAGAGTCTTAGACTGATGGCTCCAGAAAACTCATTTTTGAACCTCAGGCTCTTGGATTGTGCCAGCCAGTATGAGAGCCACTAGCCACATATGGCTGTTAAATGAAATCCAATTAATGTAAACCTTCAGTGGTAGCAGCCACGTTCCATGTGCTCAGTAGCCACATGTGGCGGTGACCACGCTACTGGCCAGTACAGGGACAGCACCTTTTCACTGAAGTGACATCACTGCGCTGGGAGACAGATGACCGAGTCACCTAACACAGTAAATGGTCCTTGAGCCCCTTCAGAAAAGGGACCAATGTGCCCTCGCAAGGAAGGGTGTTCATCGTGGGCCTACTCTGGGCAAGACATGACCTGTAGTGATCAATGACCATCAGTGAGGCAGACAAGATCTCCGCCCTCCCAGGGCTCCCAGCGCCTGGCAGAGCCACACGGTCTCTCTGAGAACACTGCTGTGGGAAGGGAGTTTCAACAAGCAGGAGACCCGGAACCAAGAAGACAGGACATCTCACCCCGACCAGGGGCAGGGGCAGGCAAGGCTTTCTGGAGAGGGAGAAATCTAAACCCAAGGCCTTGATTGACAGAAGCCTTGTTAACCAGTCCAAGAGGGAAAGCAATCTGACTGCGAAGACGCAGAAGGGAGAGAGCTCGCCATGCTCGGGGGAATTTGAAGAACTCAGTGCAATTACCTTCTCCATCCCGTTTCCTCCTAGGATTAGAGCCTGGATAATTACTTTTTAACATTTCAACTGAGCTGCTCAGCACAGAGAGGAAGATGGCAGTGAAGGGAAAAGCAAAGGATGGTTGGGAGTAGGCTCTGTGCAGATCCCTACCCGCCCCATCCAACCAGTTCCAATCTGAAGAATGAAACTGTAGCGTTGGATTGAGAACACAGCAGTCACCTTGTACCAAGGCCGTGTGCCAGACACCATGCTGGGTGGTTCACTAGTCTGATTTTATTCAGTCTTCATCATCAGCCTGACTGTTCCCCTCCATTCACATTTACACGATTGGAAATTGCTAGAGCAATCCATGAGATAAAACGGTTCAGCTCTTTGTCTATCTGCCTCATGTCAGAGCATGAGAAAGAACATGACTTATGGCTGTTTGTCTGCTCATATACTCGTATGTGCGTGCTCCCCAGTTACTGCTACTCCCCCGGCCCTGGCAAGTACTTCCTAACACTTAAAGGATAACTTAGGTGATAGGAGGACACAGAAATTGCTCCAAAGACAGTAACTAAGACAACTTTTCTGCAGGGAAATTAGTTTGCACTAATGAAATGCAAGCCAAAAAAAGACACAAGTGATGGCGAGAAATGCCTTGCTTCTCTTTCAGAGAAAGAGAACCATGGTCAACTACTTATCAACACAGCTCTAGGGTGTTCCAAAACATTATGAAACTCAGAACACTTGCTCTTGTTGTCTGATAGAAAGATGATCAGATTGGGTCAAAACATTTAAGACCCACAGAGAGACAGTTCAAGGCAACTTTCCTCACAAGCTTCCCTCAGATTTCTTCCGTCTACTGAGAACGGTTTTATGACTCAACTTAGGTCCCATGTCAGTGGCACATAGCTTCAGATAAAACATTTCATTCACATCGAGCAGTAATTAAATATGCAGGGCATGAAATAAGCAGCGAGTTTGGCTCCAGAGCCATCTTGTAATCTGTAAGTGATCCAAGATAGACCATATGCCTTTAGCTCTAGACGACTACATATGTATCCAAGAGAAACCTAACTGCCACTTCTGCACAGCAAGAGACATCAAAGAGGGAAGAAAGCAGCTGTGGGCAGCTTGTCTGATAAATGTATGTGTGTCTATATATGTCCACTGAGATGCGGTAAACTGTCCTCCACTTTCCCTTTCAGATTCTTGATTCAGTTCTGCCAGACATTCAAACTCAAACCAACAGTATTCTTGAGTAATTCCTGGCCATGGACTGGGGTGGAGTTCTTTCTGTCTGGGAAGGGTTGTTACTTTCTTCTTCTGGCTCCTCCAAGAAATTCCTTTTCTACCCTACACTGGGGCTGTCCACTGTCACGCCCTGTGCCTAGACTCTGGAGCAGGCTGGCAGAGTGGTGGCTCGGTCATGACGACATGCCTGGCAAGGCTGCTCTGAGTCATCCTTGTGACTCCCTTGCAGACATGGAGAGCAGAAGTCCTCCCTCCAAGGGCTTACGGACCAAGGAGGACAAGACAGTGCAGCTGCTGGGGTCCCCTTGCCGCCACATGGAGGGAGCCTGTGTGAGGACAAAGTGCAACAAGGAAAAGCAGGACAGCACGATGGAAGAGCCAAGCCCGGAGGACATTTTGGGGGCCTCTGCGTTGGTTCTGTCGTGTCTCACGTAGCCTCACGAGCACTGGAGGAGTTAAGCAGGTTCTGGCTCCATAAACGCTCCTTGCTATCTCTTTTCATCTTTCTTTGACTCTGGCAGCTGCCAGAAAAGGATTAAAACATCTCTGGCAGCCAACATTTCTCTCTCTAGCTTTCAGAGGGAAGCCAATAAAACAGAATGGGAAATGATGGGGACAAAGTCCCACCCCCGAAGCAATCGAAGCTCCCTCTGCCCCTTACAGATGTCCCTTAAGAAATGGCCTTTCTTTGCTCCAGGCGTTCTGACATCTCCAATAGCAGGTTGGCCACAGCTAGGCAGGTATGAGAATTGGCACTTCTTTTCTTGGGAGAGAGAGGGAATGTCCTGGTTCAACCTCAAAGTGGAAGCCCACTGCCAGAAGCAAACTACACAAGCACCTCAACAGGCATGCGATTTTCCTATGGACTAAAGGCACCGATCTGAACTTTGCCAGTGGCACCGTCCTGGAGAGGAGGCTATCCAAAGTGTTAAAAATATAGAATTTATCAAGCCGACAGGGTTTAACCTCATGAAAACAAGACAGCATGGTGGTAATTAGTGCTAAATATTAATGGGGATTTAAAATTCAGTTACCACGGGCAAGTAAAACCACTGCTGAATGCTGTTTGCAAAATATGCTGTTCTCACCCTGCTCGGTTGCACAGATAAACCATGTGCTTGTACAATAAACACTAGTGGTTGATGATCAGATTGGGTTGTTTATGTGGTACAATATGCATAGTACAGAAATCTTAAAGGTAATTTCTGAGACCTTATGCTTGTGATATTTTCAGACTCAATAAACATAGTCATGAAATCATCGAGTTGAGAACAAGAATGGATCTTACAGATGAGGGACTCCAAGGCTCAGAGAGGATTAACGGGTTGGTAAATGGCAAGGCAGGGGCCTCCTGTCACATCTTCTTGAGTTCCCTGGGACATCTCCCCGTCACACCCCATCTCATCAGGATAGTGGGACACTGGGGCTCTAGGGGAAAAAGACCCTCAAGTCAGCAAATCTACCTACTCACTTACAGGCAAGGAAACGGGGCTCAGAGAGAGGAAGTTCTTTGCTGAAAGGCAGAAAGGAACGAGGCGAAAATGTGCTGATGTCTAGACCAGTGCTGGCTCCTTCCTGCCGTGGTCAAACACGCTTAACCACACTGAGCCAGGAAGCACGAGACACCACCTTTTCATTCCTGTCAAAGCGTAGACAAACCAGCTACGATCCTCCGTCACTGTCAGGGTGATGCTGGCTCCGAGGAAGGGCTGCCGACCAGATTTGTGATAATAACAGTGCTGCTCCGTGCGTACGTGGTGCGACGTGAGTCAGCCGCTGAGCAGAAGGGCTGCAATCCGCTCGGGGTGTTGGGGTGCTTTATCTTCCTTAGTCACTGGGATCTAGTGGGCGTGCTGTTTCTGACACCAAAACTTCATTGCTTCGGGAGGATGAGTGGCCTACAGCATCGAATCCCTCCTCAACTCTCGGTTCCTAATTTATTCTGATGCGGTGGACACGGCACAAAGTATGAGTGAACGTCAAAAAATTCGAGCAGAATTGAAACATCACTTTGCCCCCCCCCCAATTGAAATCCACACATATGACAGGTCTTCAAAGGGTTCCTAGAAAATGCATATTATGGAAAAACCATGTGTGGATTTCAATTTTTTTTTTTGGTACTAAAAAAATTTATCTTTTAGTTACACTTTTCATGAGTTTTGTTTTTTCTTTTCTTTTTTTTTTTTCGCAAGGATTTATTTCTTTATCTGAAAGGCAGAGTTACATAGAAGCAGAGGGAGAGGGAGAGGCAAAGGGAGGGAGGGAGGGAGGGAGAGAGAGAGAGAGAGAGAGAGAGAGAGAGAGAGAGGTCTTCCATCTGCTGATTCATTCCCCAGATGGCCTCAACCACTGGAGCTGCGCTGATCCAAAGCCAGGAGTCAGGTGCTTCTTCCAGGTCTCCCACGTGGGTGCAGGGGCCCAAGGACTTGGGCCATCTACTGCTTTCTCAGGTCATAGCAGAGAGCTCAATCAGAAATGGAGCAGCTGGGACTCGAACTGGTGCCCATATGGAACGCTGGCACTGTAGACAGCAGCTTTACCTACTATGCCACAGTACCAGCCCCTCCAGGTGTATTTTGGAGTTCCTTTATGTCTGTATTGTTGTTGTAGCTTAAAGTCCACTTCCAGAGAAGCCTATTGCCGAAGATGCTCACATCCCACACCAAAGTCCCTGGGTTCTATACCTGGCTCTGGCTCCTGATTCTAGCTTCCTGCCAATGCAGACTTGGGAGGCAGCAGTGATGGCTCTGCACGTCCACTATGAAACACCTCGACCGAGTTCCCAGCTCCCAGTTTTGGCACAGCCATCTCAGCCTCTGCAGGAGTGAGGAGTGAACCAACACAGGAGATATATATATTTCTCTCTGCCTGCCTCTCTCTCACTCTCTCTCTCTCTCTCTCTCTCTCTCTCAAATAAGTAAATGAAACTCTCAAAGTTCAGTGCTTTCTAAATGCTTGTAGGATATGCACTGTGTCAGGTAGAATTTGCATGACTATAAATAGGTCTCAGTCCCTCTCTTGCATCTCTCTGTCTCTCTGGAAATTAGAAGAGTTAAGTCATTCTATCTCAGGAAGAGGGAGAAGGGGAGAAGCAAGCTTCTCCGCCTACAGAACATTAACATTGTTAATCAGCAGAGCAGGCTTGGCTGGGCTTCCTAGGAAAACGGTGGGTAGAGACAGAAAATGTTTCAATCCTTCCCAAGCACTGTTGTCCTTGTTGATGGCCAGGAGGGAGGGGTTTATTTATTTATTTTTTCATTGACACCTTTTTTTGTAATTTTGTGGTTCGGAGCTGCTAATATGAAGAAACAAACTAAAGTCAGCTGAGGTTGGGGCAAGCACCAGCTGCTGGCTTGGCACCCATCACTGGGCAGAGTCCTGTTAGACATTCAAAAAATAGTAGGATCCTTGACCTCGAAGCCTTCACTCCCCTCCCAGGCACAATCATGCTTAATAACAAAAACAATAAAATGCTGCTGTCCCTTGGGTGTAGTGAATTCAAGGAAGCAGTCAGCAGGCCAGGGAGGGACAAATGCTGATTCTAAATACTGGGGGCTGCCCGAGGGTGATATTAGGGCCGTGGCCAAGACACTCGAGGCTGCAGTGTGCAGAGTTCCTCTCCCCACACTGTACCCGTTGTCTACATGTGGTCTGTTGTGGGGCACAGAAAGCAATGCCCCCAAACCTCAGAGGCGCTGTGAAGGAGCCCCTTCATTTCTTGCTCACAATACCACTAGCCTTGCACACAGCCCTGTGGTGAGTCTCACCAGGCTTTCCTCGGGCCCTGAGTGATTAGCTTTTGATGAAATCTGAAGTCCTCCGCTTTCCTCATTCCGGAGAATGAGATACGCTTTGCACTGCTCTTTTCTGATGTTTCATTTCCTCAGGCTGCACCTTGGTATTTTATGCAAACAGTCCCCGTGACAGGACCGGTCCACGGTCCACCTTATCTGCCCTGATTTGTCTGAGACCTGGGGAAACAAAGCAGACCTTGCAGCTGCCTTCCTTGAACAAAGCCCAACAGTCAATCAGCCCAGGACTCCCAGAAGGAGCAAAGTGGATGCCCTTCCACCTGGCAGTGCTCAGCTGCTCATCCCAGGCTCTGTCACAGTTATGAGCAGGACTTTGTGGACAGATCCGAGACACCGTGTGCCCCCAGCAAGCTGTTTAACCCTTCAAAGTCTGTCCTTTCCCACCTCCAGAAGATCATAATAATTCCACCTGCTCACATTGTCGGGAGGATGCAAAGAAGCAAAGCGAGCAAGGTGTTAAATAGTGAATTTGGGTGAATATACCATGTTGGCTTTTCCTTTTATCATTATTCTTCACATTGATCTGGGTGCTCAGTTCAGTTTTGCTGTATTTAAAAAAAAAAGTAGAGAGTGAGTTAGGGCTGGCCCTGATGTGATCTGCCTACAGGAGAAGACAAGAGAATGCAGAGTTCAATCATCAATACACAGACCTGTAACCGATGAGCCCTAACAGAACTTCTCAGTGTTCAGTCAGCAGAATAACAATATCAGAAAATCAGAATAGCAGCAATGTGCCTATGATTGCCTGACAAAACAAACCAACTCTTCTTTTTCTGTGTTCTCTTTTGATAGTGTCCATATTCAGCAGTAATTTTATATCATTCTGGACCCGTTTGAAAAGCAGATAGTGCCCTGACGAGCAACTCTTGACCACCTGCTAAGTGCCAGGCACCATTCTACGGATGTGGGAACACAAAGCAGAAAATACCTTGAACAATTGATTGCAAATCTAGATACAATATTTTCATTTATTTTTTGTTCTGTCAGTGTTTTTCCACCAGGTAGGAATTTTATATAGTGCTACAGAATTCAAGGAATAGTTAAGAATCAGAGGGCAATGCATATTTTAGGGCTGGTGATAAAATAGTGAAGTGACTAAACAGTGCTTGACCAATCCATATCTAATAGCTGGGCCCATTCTAAAAGGGAAACATTCATATTACAGAAAGGTAAAAATTACAATATTTTTAAAAGAATGAAGCAAATTTTTGCAAAATTTTGAGATCCAGAGCAACCCTTTTAAAAAAAATATATATATTTATTTATTTATTTGACAGAGTTACAGACAGTGAGAGAGACAGATAGAGAGAAAGGCCTTCCTTCCGTTGGTTCACCCCCCAAATGGCTGCTACGGCCGGCGCTGCTCTAATCCGAAGCCAGGAGCCAGGTGCTTCTTCCTGGTCTCCCATGCCGGTGCAAGGGCCCAAGGACTTGGGCCATCTGCTACTGCTATCCTAGGTCGTAGCAGAGAGCTGGACTGGAAGAGGAGCAACTGGGACTAGAACCGGCACCCATATGGGATGCAAATGCTGCATGTGGAGGATTAACCAAGTGTGCCACGTCGCCGGCACCCCAGTGCATCTTGAGATAGCTGTAATGGCGATGCTTTAGAAGTAAACACAAATACAGAAACAATAAAATGTGAAACAGGGTCTATTTAAGAAATTGAGGCCATAAAGGAAATGAAAGGGAGAAAAAATTGGAAACTTAAAGTCATTTATATTCACTGTTAGCTGGATGTTTGTAGTTACCCCCAAATGGGTTGTGTCAGGTATCAACCAGAAAAGAGGAATCTACTCACTACTAGAAATGAAACAATGCAATAATATTTTTAAAAGAAATTTATTAAATGCCTCCATCCCAGGAAAGAAAGAAATTCCATTAAAATAAGTGAGATAAGTGGGAAACACTCTGCACGTTTTGTACGATAATTATTTGATCTGGTTTTTTTTTTTTTTTGGTTTGGCTTTGTTTGTTTGTTTGTTTTTTTCAGTTTGGAATAGCTTACTGCTATTGTTGTATTTGTTATGAGAATCACACACACAAATAATTAAACAATGTATCCAGGTGAAGTTGAGATCTTACTGATCCCTGGTTTTTCTGAAGTATCTGTCATCATCAAAAGTAAATTGTGCAATTGTATAATTAGGAAACTCTCATTCAGAAATGAGAGGGTGAGGATCTTTCGCTTGCATTAGCTCACTGGTTTCCAAAACAGTGCTTGAGAAGTAAAATATAAACTATTGTTGAGACAGGGGGTGAGTTGGGTATTGGTCAATTTCCATTCTTTCCTCTGGTCAGTTTATGTCCATTATTCAATAAAAGGCAGACAATTTAATTGATATTAATCACTTTTATTAAATGTTATTTTGCTTCCAAAACGCTCAAAATATATTAAATGTTTATAAAGCAAACACTAAAAATTATAATTCCAATGCAATGGAATACAAATACACAAACACTCACAAATGTATGCATTTTACAGAATCCCATGAAAAATTAGACTCCATATGTATATCTTATAGGTATAGAAAGATATCCAAGATAGGTATTAAATCAGCAAATGTCTTATATCACAATATTATATGCATAGCTTATTACCCACTTTTTAAAAGATGTATATATTTGTTCACTTGAAAGGCAGGGTGACAGAGAGAGGGATAGGCACAGAGGGAGAGTGGGGGGGGGGGGGAGAGTTTACTTCTAAGTTTGCATCCACTGGTTCGCTTCCAAAATGACCACAAATGGCTGAGGCTGGGACAAGACAAAATCAGGAGTCTGGAACTCCAACAGGGTCTCCCATGTGGGTGACAGGGGCCCAAGCACTTGGGCCATTATCCACTGCTTTCCTAGGCAAATTAGGGAACCAGAGTGGAAGCAGAGCAGCCAGGACTCAAACTGGCACTACAATATGGGATGCTGGCGTCACAAGTGGCAATTTAACCTGCTGCAACACAATGCCAGCCTTTATCCCTTTTTAAAAAAAATTATTTATTTTGAAAGTTGGAATTAAAGAGGGAGAGAGAGAAATTTTCTATCAACTGGGTCACTCCCCCAGGTGATTGCAAATGCCAGTGCTGAAGGCTGAATCCAGGAACCAGGAGCTTCCTCCAGATCTCCCATGTAGGTGGTAGAGGCCCAAACACTTGGTCCATCTTCCTCTTCTTTCTCCAGGACAATAGCAGGGAGCTGGATCTTCAGTGGAGCAGACAGGACCCAAACTGGGACCCACATGGGATGCTGGTGTTGAAGGTAGCGGCTTCACCTGCTATGCCACAGTGCCAGCCCCTTATACCCATTTCTGAAGGGGAAAAACATGCATATATGTTTATATAATATATATAGTTATAATATAGAATACATAATTATTTCTGGAAGGATACACAAGAGATTAGACACAATGACTACATCTAGGAGTGAGAGTGTGATGAAAGGTATTGATTTGTGCTTTTCAGCTTATACACTCTCACATGCCTTGAGTTTTTAAATTATGAACACGAATTACCATAATAAGCTAGTTTAAAACTGAAAAAAACATTTAATAAAAAACATTGGAAGTGCAGTTACTGGCAAATATCAAAAACTGAAAGTTTAATAAAGGAAAATCATTATTTAGTCCAAAAAAAAGGAGATAAATAATTTTCAATCAAAATAAATTCTATCTCATGATTCTAAAATAAAACAACCAGAAAATAAATGCTAACCAATGCATTAAACACATTAGTTGCCATGTGTTAACAGCATTAAACTACAAACAAAACTGTGAAGCTAATGATTCCTTTTCAGTCAATTTGCTTTAATTATCAAGAATCGAATACATAAATGAAACTTTTCTCAAAGAACCTGATGCGTTTGCCCATGAATATGCATCAAAAAGACAGAAGGCCCCTTTTTCCATCTTCCCCACCACATTCAGGCACATACGGCTCTGCCACGCACAGTCAACATATGCTCACTCCTGAAGAGAAGTTAAATTTCATGACCCACCTAAAATACAGACATCCAAACGTAGACATTCATATCATTGGAATAGCCGCTTCAGCATGGCCTTGCAGAGACAAGAAAAAAGTCAGAGGAGCATGCACACCTCTGTGGTCTGTTTCTTGGTGAGTTAGGCTTTTGGCCCATGCAAGGGACTGGCTCTGGCACGAGAGGCCACGTGGGGCCTGCTACTAGCACATGCATCTACTCTCTCACTCCTTTGAGTGTGCATGCTAACATCACAGGGGACTCGTGACAATAGGAAGGGCCAATCAAGACTGCCTGAATCCACACCAGGGAATTAATAGGCAGGAGCATAAATAGGTAATTAGCCGTGCAAGTGCTACATGGTAGGCTTTTGACCATAACCCCCAAAGGACAGGTGAAACTTAGAGCTGGTCCCATTTGAGTCATCTTCCATAGAACTTGCTCCTTCCCTTCTCTCTCTCTCTCTCTTTCTCTCTCTTTCTCTTTCTCTTCCTGCCTTTCAAAATTTATTTATTTGGAATGCAGAGTTATAGAAAGAGGGAGAGACAGAGACAGAGAAATCTTCCAGCTGCTTGTTCACTTCAAAATGTGACCACAGCCACCAGGGCTGGGTGAGGCCAAAGCTAGGAACCTGAAACTCCATCCGGACTTTGCCACATGGGCACAGGGGCCCAAGTATTTGGCCCATCATCTGCTGCTTCCCCAGGTGCATCCGCAGAGAGCTGGATCAGAAGTGGTGCTCCTGGGACTTGAACTCATGTTCATATGGGATGCCAGCATCGCACAAGGTGGCTTAGTGTGCTGCACCACAGTGCTGGTCTCTTCACTAGCATATGCTGTTCTAAGATCCACATTGTGAAAATAAAGCCTCTTTTTTATATAAAGGAATTTTACTGTTGTTGATAACTACTATTATTATTATTAACAATGACTTTTGTTATTCTTTATTAGTAACCTACTATATGTAAAGCACTATATCAATCAAATTGCATGTAGTTTCCAAATTCTTATGAATTCTACAAGGAAAAAAGCACTCAGAGAGGTCATAGGGTTAACAGTTATTAAAGCCAGGATGGGAACCCTGTGTACCACTTGTAGTCAATAGATTCTGATTCTGGTTAAGCAGAACAGTAACCTCCTTAGAGATATATATAACAATGTGCAGCTTTCCACGCCAGGATCCCATATTGGAGTGCCAGTTTGAGTACCGACTGCTCTACTTCCAATCTGGCTCCCTGCTGATGTATCTGGGAAGGCAGGAGAAGATGGTTCAAGTACTTAGGCCCCTGTCACCCACATGGGACACCCAAATGGAGTTCCAGGCTCCTGGCTACGGCTTGGTCCAGCTCCAGCCACTGTGGTCATTTGAGAAATGAACCAACAGGTGGAAGATGTCTTTCTCTCTCTGTCTCTCTTCCTCTCTCTGTCACTCTTTCAAATAAATAATAAACACACAAATAAATACTTTAAAATATATTAAGTAATCCTGGGGAATGAGACTCAAAATTGAGCAGGACAAAAAGGAGCCTTGGTGGTCAGCAGGTCAGGCCAATTTGTGATACTTGGTCATCACAGAAAAATAAAAATGGAGCTATTGAAGAGACAGTCATCGAGGGAAATGGCATAATAAGTTACAATGGCATTCATGAAATGTAATACAGCCATTAATAAAGATAAATGGAGCTTAGCTGGTGCCTTGGAGAAATTCCTACAAGCAGCAGCTTGGTAAGGAAAGCAAGATGCCGAAGAATATCTACAATATGATTCCAGGTTTGCAAAACATAACGAAGCCTGCATACTTATATGTGTATCTATAAATAAGCATGTGATTGCATATGAATGTATGGTATGGAGAAAAACATGGACAGGCATATTCTAGGCTGTCACCAGAGGTGACTGCCTGGGGTTGGTGGGGGACAGGATGAGGGTTGATGGAACCAATTGAAAAAGAAAATACAAAAAACACAACTGTATATGTGTAGTTTAATTTCTGTAAAATTGTATGAGTGTGTGGTATTTGCAATAAACATATATTTTTAAAGACTTATTTATTTGAAAGAGGTACAGAGAGGGAGAGACACAGAGAGAGGTCTTCCATCTGCTGGTTCACTCCCCAAGTGGCCGAAACTGCCAGGGCTGAGCCAGCCCGAAGCCCAGAGCCAGGAGCTTCTTCTGGGTCTCCCACATGGAAGCAGGGGCCCAAGGACTTGGGCCGTCCTCCAATGCTTTTCCCAGGCCATTATCAGGGGGCTGGATCAGATGTGGGGCATCAAGGACACAAACTGTGCCCATATGGGATGCTGGCATTGCAGGTGGAGGCTTAACCCACTGTGTCACAAAGCCAGCCCCAATAAATACATATTTTTAAATGCCAAAGGGAGGATCTGGCCAGGACCCTGTCACCGCTGCTGCTGCCACTGTCAACACAAACCCTTGCTATCTGTGGCTTCTCTGCATCCTCCGACCTGGTAAAGGAGCGTGTGAGAGCCGAGGGGACCTGCCTGGATCTGATGTCTCAGCTCAGGCTGCTGTAACAAGACAACACAGAATGGGTGTCAACAACGGAAGCTGATTTTCCCATGGGTCTGGAGGCTACAAGTCCAAGGTCAGTGCCATTTCTGCAGCTCTTCCTGGCTTGCACACAGCCACACTGGCCATGCTCACGTATCCTCTTCGTGTGCCCTTAGGGAGGGAGAAACAGACCTCTCCCTCTTCCTCTTCTTCTAGGACCACCAGCACACATAGGGCCTCACTGAACCTTCATTACCTCCTGAAGTGCCTGACCCCAAATACAGGCACATGGGGAGCTCAGTCTTCATCACAGAATTGGGGGAGGAGGGGACCCAACTCGGGGCCATCGCAGGGAGCCAGCCTCTTCACTTTTCCTTCCACCCTGGGAGTCCAGGTCCCGACTTCCACTAGACTCACACACGCAATGGCAGATGTCCAAGCACATACAGATGGTCTGATTGGATGGCCCAAACCTTTAACAATGTGCAAGCTTCTCACTCTAACACCATGCGTACTTTTCACTAGTTCAGTTTGTTATCACCGATTGTGTATGTTCAGGCTTCAGATGACAGGTTTTTTTTTTTAAGATTTATTTATTTGGATAGCAGAGTTACAGAGAGAGGGGGAGAGAGACAGAGAGACAGAGAGAGATCTTCCATCAGCTGGTTCACTTTCCAAATGGCCTCAACAACCAGGGCTGGCAGACCTCAGACAAGAGCTAGGAGCTTCATCTGGGTCTCCCATGTGGGTGTAGGGTCCAAGCACTTGAGCCATCTTCCACTGACTTCCCAGGCACATTAGCAGGGAGCTGGATTGAAAATGGAGCAACTGGGACTCCAACTGCCACTCATGTGGGATGCCAACATCACAGGCAGCAGCTTTACCCACTATGCCACAGCGCTGGCTTCAAATGTCAGGTCTTTTAAAAATTAATTTCTCTTTTCACTTTTGGATTTATAAGCATGTTTCTGTTGCATTGCCTACTAGTATCCCTAATTTGCTCTTGTGTAGATCCAAACTTAATCTGAAGTATAAGTGCTTTTAGGTGGGTTGGATGTGGTGCGTGTTGAAGGATATCTTCTGTAGTTCTCCATTTTCTTGCTCTACTGTGCTGTGATAGTGAGAAGGATTATACTGACCACTCTGGCTTTTGGAGAGAAAATATTAGTTCCTAATAGGAAATGGTTCTCTCTCTGAGCAAGAATGCCTATAATACTGCCTGTTATGCCACTGTCAAAA
Source organism: Sylvilagus floridanus (assembly GCA_949820135.1). Lineage (NCBI taxonomy): Eukaryota > Metazoa > Chordata > Mammalia > Lagomorpha > Leporidae > Sylvilagus > Sylvilagus floridanus. The sequence goes on along the minus strand of OX463246.1, from coordinate 31,102,205 downwards.
ATCACATGATCAGATATCCCTGTCCCTGCCACTTGAAATTTTGCTAATTGTTTCTTATTCACTTTAATGGAATTAAAGTGAAATTTCCATTGTGTTTGAAAATTACTGTTTTCCAAGACTCCTGGCCAAAAGTCTAAGAGGACTCTTCACTGTCTAGGATAAACACAATTTCTGTGAGGCTAAGACAAATACAGTCATTACACATGTCTTAAAAATTCTTCAGTTTTAGAAATCTATTGCACATATGCAATAAATATTACATAACATATGCAAAACTCAAAACTATGGGTAGCATAATCATCTTCAAAAGAGGTGAGCCAGGAAAGTGCAAAGAGCTTATACTATGGTCTTATTTATGAAAGAAAGAAGGATAAAGGAACATGAAAAGGAACATAGAGGGCCAGCGCTGTGGCACAGTGGATAAAGCCACAGCCTGCCATGGCAGCATCCCATATGGGTACCGGTTTGCCTCCTGGCTGCTCCACTTCCCATCTAGCTCTTTGCTATGGCCTGGGAAAGCAGTTAAAGATGGCCCAAGTCCTTGGGCCCTTGCACCTGCACGGGAGACTCTGAAGAAGTTCCTGGCTTCTAGCTTTGGATTGGCCCAGCTCTGGCCATTGCAGCCATTTGGGGAGTGACCAGCAAATGGAAGACCCCTCTCTCTCTGTCTCTCCCTCTTTCTCTGTAACTCTGCCTTTCAAATAAAATAAATACATCTTTTAAAAAAGAAAAGAAACATAGGCTGCATTGCAGCCTCCTCCCAAGATTCTGCACCAAAGCCTTAATTCCTGCTACTTCAGTAGTGGTTGTATTTAGAGGTCTTAAAAAAGTAATTACATTAAAGACTTCTAGGGTAGGTCTCTATTAGCTGGCTTTGTGATACGACAATGGAGTACCTGAGACAAGTTATTTATGAAGGAAGGGGACGTTTATTTGGCTCAGAGTTTTGGACGCTGGAAGTTTAAAAGGCATGCAGCAGACTTTGGCTCTGGTGAGGGTCCCGTGGGGGCTCATGGGAAGCAGACAGAGTGGCCATGTGGGCTGATGAGAAAACCATAGGGGCGGGCTGCTCCCATCCTCCCAGTGTGCTGATCCAAATTTCTGCTCCCTAACTCCCCTCTTTGGGAATAGGAGAATTTACCCCAAGCCTGTCCCACCGTTGTGTCTTGTTCTTTTATTTAGACCAGAGCTCCCAGTGGACTATGCCTTGAGTCTAGGAGTAGACTCTGGACTTGGATTTTTAGGAATGTTGGAACTTTTGGAAACAGAATGAGTACATGTTGCATTGTGAGAAGCTGGTGAACCTCTGGGGGACAGCATCAGAAAACCATGGTCTGCATGAATGTTCCCCAATGGTCCATAAGCGAAGGCTTGGTTCCTACAGTAGCAGTATTGCAAGGTACTATGGAGCTTTTTTAATTAATTAATTAATTAATTTAAAGAGTGATTTATTTATTTATTTGAAAGGCAGAGCAATAAAGAGAAAGAGAGAGAGAGAGAGGAGAGAAAGACAGAGACAGAGCTTCTGTCTCTTGTTTACTCCCCAAATGGCTCCAACAGCCAGGGTTGGGCCAGGCTGAAGCCAGGGATCAGGAATTCCATCCAGGTCTTCAACATGGCTAGCAGAGGCCTAAGTACTGCATCATCTTCCCTTGCTTTCCCAGGTGCATTAACATGGAGCAGTATCGAGTGCAGAGCAACCGGGGTCAAACTAGTGTTCTGATATGGCATACTGATATTGCAGGTGGTGTCTTAACCTGCTATAGCACAACCTCAGTCCCTAGCTTTTTATTTTGGAAGGAGAGAGGAAAGAGAACGAGCAAACAAGCTTACACCTCTGATTCACTTCCCAGATGCCTGCAAAGGATAGGACTTAGCCAGGAAGAACCTAGGCGCCAAAAGCCCAATCCAGTTCTCCCACGTGAGTGGCAGGACCCAACCACTTTAAATTCCATTTTCTATGAACTTTTCAAAGTGCGCTTCTATACCTTCAGTCTTGATTGAGGGATGCAATGAGTTGAGTATAGAAAACAAATCCTGAACTCTGCTTTATAAGTGGTTTTATTTATGTGTTTTATGGAGATTTAGGCAATTTGGAGACCCACTGTAGAAGCACTACAGAAATAGGAAAATGAATAATTGTGGTAATGTTGGTGAGAGCCAAGGTTTCCAAAATGGCAAAACAGGACCCACAAATGTGGAGCTGAAATGAAAAGAAAGGGCTTCACGGGGATGAGTTAGTATGGCAGGATTTGGGGTGAGTGTTTGGTGCAGTGGTTAAAGGGCCAGTTGTGACACCTGCATCCCATATCACAGTGCCTGAATTCAGGTTCTGGCTTTCTGCCAATGTACACCCTGGGCTAAAGTACTTGGGTCCCTGCCACCCACATGGGAGACCTGGATTGAGTTCCAGCTTTCTTGCTTTGGCCCGGCCCAGTACCCATTTTTGCGGATGTTTGGAGAATAAACCAGAAGATGAAAGATCTCTCCTGGTTTGTCTCTCTAATAAATGAAAATAAGTACATAAATTTTTAAAAAATAAGACTGAGAAAATCAGTATGAATTTATGATTTCTAAATTATGTGTGTGTTGGCAAATATGAGGGCCTATGTATATGCAACTATGTTCATACTTATGGTGTATGTTATTATGTCTACATACCTGCATCTATTTCCTAGCTCTGGCCACTGAAAGTATCTAGAAACATAGACAATGATGTGAGAAGTGAATGTATTAACTTCCAATCCAGGTTCTTAGCTCCCACAAAGCTAAAAACACTAACTAGAGACTAGCATTGTATGAAAATAGGAACAGAATTTATTTAACAATGAGGGAATAAACACACACGAGCAAGTGTGGGCCACCACACAGAGAAATACCCATCATGAGTGGGTCACAGTGTTGCCTGTAAGTGAGAGAGAAAGAAAAATTGAAGACTGCGCTTGCTCTGTCCACGAGTGGGAGAAGCCCACTACAGACAGACAGCTTTATTGTGCCTTCCACCTCTTTTTACAAGGAATGGGGTGGTATCCCAATTGGATACATGGCCAGGGTGGGGTGTGGCCAGATATTACAGGTGCATCCTGGGAAATTGGGCCTATCAAACCAACAGGTAAACACCATCATTTTGTGTCGGTATAAGAATTCCATCTCACCTAAACTTCTAACTAGCTGCCTAGTGACATGACATCACCACCACAGTGGCAAAGAGCCCACTCAGCATGCATATTCTGCTGTCTGATATCTCTCACTAAGGAACCAGAGACATTGCTAACCAGAAAGGTGGAATTGAATAGGTAGATAAAGTTCTAATAAAAAAGAAAAGACAAAACAGAGACCAACTTGACAGAAGAGCTGACAGTGGCCAAATCTAGAACAATTTTAGTGCCAAAATAACTGAGTACAGTCATGAATTATAATCCAAATGATCAGATAGGAGTCCATGTGGTCATAATGATAAGCTTTTCAAGAGTTTTCTGGGACTTGTTTGTGTGTATTGTACTCAGATGTCTGGACAGATGCATATAATTTTAACAGGAAGCATGTGTGATTGTGAATGATAGCACATTTGTATACAGCTTTAACATTTGGCCTCAAGTAAATGACAGCATGCGAGAATAAGCAAATGACTTCACTTTCCATAGTACACTTTGAGAAAAGAAAAAGAGAAGCAAAAATTGTAATACTCCTCGTAGAAATGATCGCTGCCTTGTATTTTCCTCTGTGATGCTCTGCCCCATGTATGCTGAGTCCTCTTTGCTCAGGCCTCCTCCTCATTGTGGCTTAGCAGGAAGGCAGAGACCTTGGAAGGCCAGGAGCAGCAAAGACCTGCACCTGCTCATCTCCCAGAGTGGGTCTGATTTCAATTACAGGACTATTTAATTGTAATTGATACCACTAATTTTTAAGTGAGCTAATTCCAAGTGAAGGGCTGATAGCTCTCTTGGAATTTTTATATATAGTCATATTCAGGTATAGGAAATCAGTTGGAATGTCACAAATCCTATATAGACTATGATATACATGGGCAATCCTTAAAATATGTATGTTCTTACTATATGTTTTAGGATTTGTTTTGCTTTTTGAACTTTTTTTAATTAGGAAATGTTCAAACACGTACAAAACAGACAATGTGATAGAATTAAGTTCCATCTGCCTGTCACACAGGTGCACAAATAGCAACATTTGTGCATCCTAGTTTCAATAACCCCAACTTTTCATATCCTATACTCATTGGTTCATTTTCAAAGCATATCTCAGATATATATATATATATATATATATACACACATACATATATATCATTTCAAGTATACATTCTTGTATAGTCTCTTTTAGCCAAAGTACTGTGTCATTTAATAATAAAAAGGCAATTATACAAGTTTTGCTTTCAAATAATTGTTCTTGCCCTGCTGTTTTGTGACTTTTCTTCCTCATCTTTTTCCTTGACCTCTAATCTCTCTGTCAGATACCGTGGGCCTACAGAGGCTGAAGCATTACTTCAAGTCCAAGAGACCATCCTTCACATCATACATAGCTCATACCTATGCTTATAATCTGAGGCTGCCCAGCACTGACTTTTTTACAGACACTTCTATGTAAAAACAAAAGCACAGACACAGGAAGGTGGATGCACGTATAATTTAACAAATACCCCTTCAACCATCTCTGGGGCCACATTGAGAGCCTCTCCTTATAGACTGCCTCAGCCACAGCTGATTCTCCCCAAAAAGCAATCACTCAACTCCTCACCTGATATTTAGGATTATCCCCCAAAGCTTTGCCATAGGGTTTTGTCCACCAAGAGTGCAAACTTAGCTCCTAAACTGTACCCTAGCATGTTTTGGAAGCTGCCCTTCCTTTAATCAGGACTGCATGCTTATCCCATCCGTGGGTTCACTGCCTTCCCCATGCACGGAAAGTGATTAGGGTATATTGCTTTGAATGGTCTTTCCTTCAGTGTACCATTACAATAATGAAAATATGCTCAACTAAACCCACACAAAGATTAAAAGCAAACACTTTTCTACTGATGTAAGCAGACAAATTAGTCCAAAATACTTTGATCTAGATTGAAGTGGGAGGCACAAAGCACATTTTTGTACTCTCAGCCAACACCAGAAAGTCCAAAATTAAGCGTTGCTTTGTATTTGCAGTAACTTCTGGTGTAAAGTTTCCTTGTAGTTGTCATGACGATAGTCACATTCTTTACAATGTGGAAGTAATTAGGGAGTACCTGGTGGATTAAACGGGGGGGCAGAAATGAAAACTTCTAAGTAAATCTGTTGATTTAGGACATTTGGGGTGGAACAAAGACTAACCCATTTTTATCACTTCTGGGAAACTCCTTCCACCTCTATCTTTATTGATTAGAGAAATAATATAGCTCAAAATGACAGGTGATTGAAGAAATATATTTAAAAAGTATTAAAACATGGGAAGTGGGATACACAGCAGACTCATAGAATGGCAGATGTCCTAAACAGCACTCTGACCTCAGAATCAGCCCTTAAGGCATTCAGATCGGGCTAAAAAGCCCATGAGAGTATTTCAGGCATGGAAAGCCAAGACACTCTGGCAAAAAAAAAAAATGACCTAAATGAAAGATCTCTGTGAGTGAGATCCCAGCGAAAAGAACAGGGCCATCAAAAAAGGAGGTATCTTCCTCTGAAGGGAGGAGAGAACTTCCACTTTGACTATGACCTTGTCTAAATAAGATCGAAGTCGGCGAACTCAAGAGCCTTCCATAGCCTTGGCAACTCATAACAAGAGCCTCAGGTGATTACTGATGCCATAAACAAGAGTGTCAATTGTTAAATCAACAACAGGAGTCATTGTGCACTTACTCCCCATGTAGGATCTCTGTCCTTAATGTGTTATACTATGTGAATTAATGGAATAACTAGTACACAAACAGTACTTTACACTTTGTGTTTCTGTGTGGGTAGAAAATGTTGAAATTTTTACTTAGTATATACTAAATTAATCTTCTGTATATAAAGAGAATTGAAAATGAATCTTTATGTGAATGGGATGGGAGAAGGAGCGGGAGATGGGATGGTTGCAGGTGGGAGGGAGGTTATGCAGGGGGAAAAAGCCAATGTAATCTAAAAGTTGTACTTTGGAAATTTATATTTATTAAATAAAAAATTTAAAAAGTATTAAAATATAAATATTTTAAAATACAAATATTTAAGATATTGATATAAAATATATTCCCATCTTTTCATCAAGTCTTCTATGCTTGATCTTCATGAGGCGAAACTTCAGAAGCACAGCTTATGTGCTGCAAAAGGTAATAATTTCTTTTATTTTTTATTTTTTGACAGGCAGAGTGGACAGTGAGAGAGAGAGACAGAGAGAAAGGTCTTCCTTTGCCGTTGGTTCACCCTCCAATGGCTGCCGCGGCCGACGTGCTGCAGCTGGCGCACCGCGCTGATCCTATGGCAGGAGCCAGGTTCTTCTTCTGGTCTCCCATGGGATGCAGGGCCCAAGCACTTGGGCCATCCTCCACTGCACTCCCTGGCCACAACAGAGAGCTGGCCTGGAAGAGGGGCAACCGGGACAGAATCCAACGCCCCAACCGGGACTAGAACCTGGGGTGCCGGTGCTGCAAGGTGGAGGATTAGCCTATTGAGCCACGGCACCTGCCAAAAGGTAATAATTTCAGAAACAGTGTAAGTGAATAATTTCTCCCTGTAAGATAGAAAATAACTCACTGTAAGATGTTTTTCTTCTTTTGTGTTTCATTGTCAGACTTAAGTTAACAAGAAACTGGAAAATCTAGCATTAATATTTGTAATTAGTGAAGAAGATAATAACATTATTACTTATGACTAGATTTTTCTTGATTGTTTTTCATTGCGAGATGAGTAGGTCCTTCAGATTTCCTTTTTCTTACAAATTTATTAGGAAAAAAAATCATGTTATTGATTATTCCCTAGATATAATGTATTAATATTAATATAAAAATGATTTTCCCTCTTTTGAAATGGCTTTATAAGGTGTGAAAGAATAATGCATATTAAAAAAAATCCTGGGCCGGCACTACGGCTTAATAGGCTAATCCTCCGCCTTGCGGCACCGGCACCCCAGGTTCTAGTCCCGGTTGGGGCGTTGGATTCTGTCCCGGTTGCCCCTCTTCCAGGCCAGCTCTCTGTTGTGGCCCGGGAGTGCAGTGGAGGATGGCCCAAGTGCTTGGGCCCTGCATCCCATGGGAGACCAGAAGAAGAACCTGGCTCCTGCCATAGGATCAGCGCGGTGTGCCGGCTGCAGCACGTCGGCCGCGGCAGCCATTGGAGGGTGAACCAACGGCAAAGGAAGACCTTTCTCTCTGTCTCTCTCTCTCACTGTCCACTCTGCCTGTCAAAAAAAAAAAATCCTGAAGGTGCTAATAAAATGGGCCATTCAGTCTTGGTCACAATTATTACCTAAAGAGTATTAGCTGCATCTATAACAACTAGTTTTCATGTTAACATATTTTCCATCAATATTATATATATATATATATCAATTATGATCCAACTGTTACATTTTCATGTTAAATTGTAAGGCATTTTTTAAACTATCCCATACATTTCTCACTGAATCCTATCACTAATGTTGCCTTAAACAGGTAAGGACTGGAAGTCATTGTTTGTGGCATCTTGATTCTGCCTTCAGCTCTTGAGCCTGGCGAAGACATGACCCCCTACCTCCCATCGTAAGTTTTGTCTTCCAAATTCCTCTGTGAAGAAAAATCTGACTTCAAGATCTGGGCAGCTGATTTCTCAGCTGTCAAAAATGTCTTTCTGAAGGTAGAGAAACGCTGTACTGGGCTATTTTATTTCAAGGTCATCCGTCGAGAGTCTGAATTTACCTGCAAGTCTCAATGGATCCGAACGCCAACGAGCGGCTCATTCCCACCTTGCCCCATAAACCCGAACCTGTTACCTGTGAGGAACGCGACTGGCCGCTTCAGTGGCACGGGCCTGCCGTGCGCACTCGGAAGTTTCACAGCTGTTACTCTCTCCTGTGTCTCCTGACAAAGGTTAGAGCTGTCACTTCCCGAAGTTTAGAAATCCTATGGCTTCATCTCTTTGTCAAGCAGCTCACCTGATCATGAAGCAACAACCTGTCTATAAACAGAATCTTCTTTAAAAACTGGTTCTGTTCCTATTGTGAAAGGGGCCCTACCCCTGCCTGGTCCCACCCCAGACCTTTTGTGTGCTCCTTGACTGGTCTCCAGGAGTTTAAAGCCCTCTTTTTCATGGATATCTCAAGCAGCTGTCTGGACTATGCAGTTGTGGGCAGTTTATTCTAGGGAAATGTCTAAAAAGGGAACCACAAGAGCCCATTGTTGCAAAGTGCAAGGATCGAATGTCAAGGAAAGTATTTTTGTGTGTCTCTCAGCACCTGCTTGCTGTTGGCCGGGATGGATGCTCAACAACTCTGTGAAGTTAAAACCCTGCTGTCCTTGCCCAGGAAGCCATAATGGGCGAGGAAATGACTGGATAAGTTATTTAATGCATTTGCCGTAATTATCATTAATGCTAATCGTTAAAACGTTTTGTCAGGGCACTCTATTTCAAGTAGACTAGCTCTCTCCTTCTCAGCCCCCACTAGGCCATTATCTTTTATCTAAGGGCCAGAAAACTCATTCATTTATTTATTCAGCCTTCAAAAATATTTATAGAGGACTTTGTATATGCAAGGCACTCTTCTTAGTGTGAGAGAATATTCGAATAAATTTAAGACAAGGCCCTTGCCTTCAAGGAGCCCCATGCTTTTTATAGAGACAGTAAGAGGGGCTCTCAAAAACCCACAATAGAAAGCAGTGTAACGTGAGTGCTGAGGGTGAGGGAACTACGTATTGATCGTCTAAGTGCATTCCCATGTGAACTCATGGCATTCCTACAGCCTTTCTCTCCCAGAGCTATTATGATCATTCACTTTCCTTAGGATAAACAATAAAGGTTGTGGGGTATGACTGTGGATTTGAGTCTGAACACTCTGCTCAGTCTTGTGGGAACACAGCCTTAAACTTCCAAGAAAGGAGAAAACCCACATCACCCTGAGGTGTCAAGACACCCAAAGCTAGGAATAGAAGCAAAGTTTGGAGAGAGATTGTTCTGGGATAAGGAACAGCCAACAAAGTGGGTGGGAAAGGGAAGATCTCACTTGGGGAACAGCAAAGAGTGCAGAGAAATAGTGGGAAATGGGGCTAGAAGTAGTAGCTGTGGACCTGAGGAGTATGGAGGTCGTGCTTCATCCTGGACCATTGGGCAATTCTGTCTAGGGGCCTGGGATAATCAGTGGCATCTATAAAAAAAATTCTGCTGGGGCTGGCGCGGTGGTGCAGTGGGTTAACGCCCTGGCCTCAAGCGCCAGCAACCCTAATGGACGCCGGTTCTAGTCCCAGCTGTTCCTCTTCCGATCCAGCTCTCTGCTATGGCCTGGGAAAGTAGTGGAAGATGGCCCAAGTCCTTGGGCCCCTATACCTGTGTGGGAGACCCAGAAGAAGCTCCTGGCTCCTGACTTCAGATCGGCACAGCTCTGGCTGTTGAGGCCACCTGGGGAGTGAACCAGTGGCTGGAAGACCTCTCTTTCTCTACCTCTCTCTGTAACTCTGTCTTTCAAATAAATAAAAATAAATCTTTTAAAAAAGTTCTGCTAATAAAATACATAATACAGAACAGAAGGAAGAGTTGTAAGCCGTTCCATAAGTCCTGGTGCAAGCCACATTTCTGGTTTCTGGGTTGGCCCATGAAGATGCCAATCATGGTTTCAGTGGTTTGTGATGGTCAGGTTCATGCCTTTCAGTGTGAAACTCAGGATTCCTTCTCAGTTTTAAGTGTGTCATAGAGATGTGCCTTGTGGCTTACAAGAAAAAGGGAACAAAGCAAGAAAAATAGAGGGTGCAAAATAATTATGATGTAATTAAAATAATAATTCTACTCTACAATTGAGCTCAACATTTTGTGCATTTTAAAAATATCTTGCAATAAGTGTTTATTCTGGGAGTGGTGGCAGGATGAGAGAAGAGAGTCTGGGCTCATCGCTACTTCATAAACTCTTATTTAAAGGACGTTCTGGAAGATCCAGGTGGGGCAGCGTGGAGGCGTGGCCACCATCTTGGAAGGAAAGGGCATCCTTGAAACTGCCATGTAGCTTACTGCTAGAGAGCCAGGACAGGAGTTCAGCGCCAGCAGAAGCAGATGTGCCCAGATATTGCAGGACAGCCTCTCCCTGCACTCAAACTACTCCAGGCTTCCCTCTATGGCAGGAGAGGCTTATTCCTGTGGTTGCATTTCAGAATCATCTTGAGTTTTGAAAAAAAAAAAAAAAAGCAGCCACATCCTGGATCCATTTGCAACACTAATAGTTGCTGAATTAATTGATCGGCAGCATTTTCCCCTATTTTCAAACTTCATTTTTCAAATGAAATTTAATTTACATAGGGTAACAGATGCAGGTTTCTGGTCTACCATTTGATGCATGCCCCCAGTTTTGACAAGTAAGATGCTATAAAATGCAGAGAAGTGCCTTCTTTAATGGGTCTGTAGAGTTACAGAAAATTCAGAGCCTAAAAGACCCTGAAATCCATGCATAATGCTTTCATAGTATGCATTCTCCATAAATTTTTAGAAGACTCCATTGTACTCATGATTTCAAAAATATTCTGCACCAAAATAAACTGATTGTTTAATTCCATTTCCATGAACTTGTTGAAAAAGAATTTTGTCATTTGAAAGGCAGAGGAACGGAAAGAAGAGACAGAGGAAGAGAAAGAGAGAAGGAAAAAGAGAGAGAGAGAGAGAGAGAGATCTTTCATCCACAGATTGCCTCCCCAATGGCCACAATAGCCGGAGCTGGGTCAGGCTGAAGCCAGGAGCCTGGAACTCCATTCAGGTGGCAGTGACCCCTGTACATGGGCCATCCTTGGATGACTTCCCAGGTGCATTACCAGGGAGCTTGGTCAGAAGCAGCACAGCCAGCACTCTGATACGTGATGCTGGCATCACCAGCAACGGCTCAACCCTCTGTGCCCAGGCCAGCCCTTTTCCACGAACTTTTTCAAGTACCCTCATATGGGCTGAATTAAATTTATGATGCACCTCAATGAACTCTGGGAAGACTGAGCATCCTGAGGTCCACAGGGATCCTCTCCTTTGTGAAAAAAAAAATCAGTATGATCCACCAGCCTGACACGGAGGAATGATGTGTGCCCCAAAGGTTCAACAAAGCCCCAAGTCGGTCCTGTTGTTATGTAGGGAGGAGCTAGGAGAAGAAGTGAAACACAATGGGAATTCTGCCAGCATTCCAATGTCTACAGGCAAAAACGCTGCCTTGGGTTTTGCTTCCAAATGTAAGATCCTCTGTATGGAAAAATACCAGAAAATACCAAGAAGTCAGGCCCAGAAGGGCACTCAGGTAGGGAAAACAGAACAGAAATTTAAGACATTGTTTAATTTTCCTTGTCAGAATTAAAATTCCTTTTTAAGAGAGTCAAAATTCCTTGGTAAGAGAGAAAATTGGGAATTTTATTGATATGCAAAGAGTGATTTTGGCAAATGAGTAAGCTATTAAACATGCAAGATATAACTTTATTATTTGATATTCATTTTGGCATTCTTTCTGGGAAAACTAATGATACACTAAAACCTAATTTCTGGAACAAGTCTGGAAGCTCAGATTTTATTGGTTATTGACAATAAGCAAACAAACTTAACAATGCAATGAAATCACACATGATCTCTTCAAGTAGCATTAGACCTAGGAAAACACTGTCACAATTTTAACATTCTAACTTCAGAAAAATATTAAAAATGAGCAAAGAAATTTTACATGTAAATTTAGTTAGCTAAAAAGATTGTAGTATTTGGGAATGTGGGCATCCCAATGAAGCCAATGAAATGGAGTATACCCACACACACATGCACACACAGGTGCTTCAAAAATTCATAGAAAATGTGTATCGTGGAAAAACTATGCATGGATTTCAAGTTTTTTAGATAAAAATGAATTTATGTTTTAATTCTATTTTCCATGTATTATCTGAAGTATATTTGTGTGCACACACAGAAACAAGCACATACATGCACACACACCTGGAGAGGGAGGTCCAAAGATTCACAGAAAATGTGCAATATCTTTGAATTCCATTTTCTACAAACTCTTTGAAATCCCAAGAGTTCACCAGGTACTAGTTCAGGCTGCAAGAAAAGTCCTTTATGTGGATTATCTTGTTTTACATCACACTTGCGTGGTGCTGATCTCATTGTTGGCCACTTTTCACATAATGTCTTACACACATCATCAGGAATGCACTCTACAGCCCTCACAGGAACTCATTGTGCAGGAGGTCAGGGAAGGCAGGACGTGGAAGCCCATAATTCTATTCGCTGGCCGCCCTCCTCCAGGGCTTGGTCCACACTCAGTAGAAGGATTACACAACCCACACATTGCTTTGTTTTCTTCTCCAGCCTGTCCTTCAAGTAGCAGGTTCAAGTGACCACAAGGACGTGGTCATAGATATGGACAGGGACATGGGTTCGGTCGCCTGTGACTGTGATGCTGAGGACATTGCAATGCATTGTCACCAGCAGGTCCTGCAGAGGCCCCCGTGCCTGGGATAATTAGTTCTGAGCAGGCCTCTCCCCTGGTGACCATCTCTGCCATGGTTTGCCCTTGAGCTCCAAATCCACTATCCAATCTCTGGACAAAAGGAGTGCTTCTAGAACAGCAATAATGATAATTAAGATCCACGTCACAGTCATTGAGTACAGGCACTGTTGTAAGCACCTGCATCTATGTCCCTGTGGGAGAACAGGATTGTGTTCCAGGTCCTGGCTCCAGCCTGGCCACTGGGGGCACTTGGATAGTGAACAAGCAGATAGCAACTCTTTGTCTTTTTGCCTCTATGGTTGTTCCCTTCCCCCAGGGGAAGGAGCATTCTGTGCCTTGGAGGAGGCCTCTGGGATATCGGCTGTGGCCCTGGGTAAACATTCCAAGTAGCATCTGGTGGAGAGGGTGGATGGGAGCAGAATACAGCTGCACACTTGTCCTTGAGTTAATAGCTTTGTGGAGCACCAGGGAATAGCCGGATGCTTTGACCACCGACCAATTGTGCTTGCTTACTGCGCACTACTTAATGCTGTGCAGTCTGAAAAGGTGGCACGAATTACTGACCAATTAGCAGCCAGGCACTCCTGCAGATGGAACAGAGCCCTGTCTCTCCCAGCTGGACTCCCAGCAGTTTCTTTGGAATAGGTGAAGATTATGCATAAGTCCTCTTAGACCTTGGGCTCCTGTAGCATGGTAGCTTTTCAAATAAATACTAATAATAATAATAGAAGAAAGAAAGAAAAAAGAAGAAATGGAGGCGGGGTGGGAGGTGTTAAGGAAAAGGAGAAATCCTGCTCCAAGAGTGAAAGAAAGAGAGAATGAGTAGGACAGGAGGCGAAATGGGCAAGCAGTGACAGAGAGGGATCAGGCCCAGACTTCCTGACATTTCAACTAAGGCCAGAACAAACACACTTTCTCCATAAACCCCTCTTCTGTTTCAGACTCATTCACTCATTCCACACATACTCAATGAATATCCAACATGTGCCAAGCAAGACAGATTTAGGGCAGTGGGCACCCCGAGCTTGGGGCCAGGAAGGGGAACACCACCACTGTGTATGATTCCTGCCAGTCCTGGCTCTTCCCACCCTGGCGCAGGGTGGGGGGCAGCTAGTTTGTGCAGTGTTTGCCAATTCACAGTGAAACACTCCCATCTGTGCTTGAGTGCTACTACCAAGGTGACATCAGGAGCTGACAAAATTCCTGAAAAGGTCCTTGGAATAAGGACATCCTTGAAACCATCCCTACTCACCCTACTCTCAGTAGGAATTACACATTCACACACAGAGCTGGTGTTTTCCTTCCTGGCCCATGCTCGGGGTGTTTGCTGCCCTGGCACAGGTTGGATATTCATTGAGTATGCGTGGAATGAATGAACGAGTCTGAAACAGAAGAGGGGTTTATAGTGTTGTGTGTTTGCTCTGGCCTCAGCTGAAATATCAAGAACTCTTGGCAAAGTCCCTCTCTGTCGCTCTTTGCCTATTTGGAAGTTCCTATGGCCTCCGGCCTCCTGGCCTCCTCATTCCACCATTCTTGCACTCATGGAGCAGGAGTTGGCCCTTTGCTTTTCACAACTGCGTCTGGCAGTGGGAGTAGCACCAAAGTTGAGAAACTGAGTGGGGAGGGTGGGTGTCTGCCCACAGCCCCAGAGGAGAGGGCAGGGAATTCACTAATGCTCCTGACCACATCTATTGAGTCCTAAGGGAAACATTAAAAGGAAAATCTTTAGACCAACTACATTTAGTAGAGTTTATTTAAGCAGGGCAAAAACAAAACAACTCTTAAATCAGGCAGCTCCTAGACTCAGAGCAGGTTTTGAGAACTCTTACCAACAATGTGATCAGAAGGCATGTATAGAAAAACAGAGGCAAGCTGTAGAAAACAACTTAATTGGCTACTGCCTAGTCAATCAGCCAGTCTGTTGGTTATAGCTTAACTAGTTAATTATTTATAGCTTAGTTAATTGGCTCTACAGCCTCCTGCAACACACCAAAGCTGAGCTACAATGATCACACTCTTCCACACTGATTCCATCTGTTGGGCTCAATCCAAGTCTATGGCCTCCCATTTTTATTGAACAGAGAAACCTGGAGCAAATTCAGAGCCTGCTAAAGATCTAGACATGTGCTTCTCCAATCCAGGAGACAAACTTCAGTAAGTCTAATTTCCCCAACAGCTTGCCTTACTCTTCCAGGCCCATTTGATCACAACAGAGTCTTACCTGAGACAAGAATCATGGTGATCCATGAAAATAGGTTGGCAGACCCCATTGGTCCACATTTTGCCATTGCGATTGTTAATGAGTGGTTTGGAAGGGAGGCAGGAGTGGGATTTAGAGGGTGAGAAACCCGTGGGGAGAGAGTAGAGGTGAGAGCTGAGAGGCAGAGTGGTGAAAACATGAGTGCCTTATGAGCCCGACTTGATTTTGTCTAGGGCCGGCGAAATAAGCACATTTTGAGCTATCAACAGATAGAAAGTGGCAATGATAATAAAAGCAGGTCAAAAAAATCAAGTAAGGTAACTTGGAAGGATTTGCCTCCTATCTTTTCTAATAACCCTGCAAAAGACATTTGACAGCAAATAAGGGTTTACAGCTGTTACGGCTTCCCATTGAGATTAAAGGCTAGTCTTGGCAATCTCTGCAGTACTTAGCAGCATGTGCGAAATTACTCATGGAAATGCTTCTCATTTTGTGCATTTTATTTATTTTTTATTTTTTTAACCACGGCATGAGGCTGAATTCTTTCTGGATGCAGTAAAGTGAACTGCCAGATTGCTTTTCAGTGATAGTACAACAACTTCTGCCCACCTACGGCAGAGAAAAACATTACAAATGATGTGTGGCACTACATAATAGTTCTTGAAGACTCGCTCAATTGGAAATTGTTTATGTAATGCTTGAAGGTGTCTGATCATCAGAAAATATTGCCAAATCAGAAGGAGAAATCAATCAAATGAGTAGATGGTGACAATATATTTAATGATTTCATTAATACAGAAGGTGTAAATAAGCCTCAGTCCATTTGTTATGGAGTAACTAGGCAGTTAGTTCAAGTTTAGGCAAACTGGAACTCTTGTATCCCTGCTGTCATTTGTCTGTCCTTTAATTGTCCACCTGATACACCCACTTTCCCTGATGCACCTGCCATATCCGGGATCAGGGCCCATGCTCAAACCCCACCCTGGCTGTAGATGTGACTGGAGCACCATCCCTTCCTCATCAAAAGAAGTGAAGGAGGGAGAGAGGTCTCTTAGATGTATTACTCTCGTCTCCAGTGGAATGGACCTCTCTCACTCTCTCTTAGGGCTTCTGCTTTTGGGTTTGTGTTTTCCTCTCTCATTTACATGGGCCCACTCATGTTGGGTAGTTCTTGGTGTGGAGTGGCTCACAATCACATATAAGGGTGTATTTATTCTCTCCCTTTTAAATAAATTCTGTTCCTATTTATTCACAATACAAGCCTCCACTTAGTGTTTTTTCTTTTTTAAAATATTTATTTATTTATTTGAAAGCCAGAGTTACATAGAGAAGAAGAGACATAGAGATAAAGAGAGAGAGAGAGAGAGAGAGAGAGAGAGCACATTTCCATCTGCCATTCCACTCCCCAAATGGCTGCAATGACCGGGGCTAGGACAAGTTGAAGCCAGGAGCCAGGAGCTTCATTCAGATCTCCCAATAGGTGCAGGACCTAAGCACCCAAGCACTTGGACCATCTTCCACTGCTTTCCCAGGTGCATTAGCAGGGAGATGAATTTGAAGTGGAGGAGTTGGGGCTTGAACTGGTACCCATATGGGATGCTGGTGTCACATGCTACAGCTTAGCCAACTGCGCCACAATGCCGGCTCCTCCAGTTAGCATGTGTACCTCTGCAGGAGACAAGAACCTGGATTAGAAATTAACATATCCATTGCTCATATTATGTTGAACTTACTTGGTAAACAAATAACAAACCTGAAAAGTAGACCAGAACTGGGCCAGGTCAAAGCCAGGAACCAGGAGCTTCATCCAGGTCTCCCACATGGGTGCAGGGGCCCAAGCTCTTGGGCCATCTGCTGCTATGTTCCCAGGTACATTAGCAGGGAGCTGGATCAGAAATGGGGCAGCCAGGACTCCAGCTGATGCCTGTATGGAATGTTGCCACTGCAGATGGCATCTTTCCCCGCTATGCCATGGCACTAGTCCCAGTGCAATGTTTTAATGCAATAGTTTATTGCCATTTATTTGTCAATATCTTTCATAAGATGTGTGAGAGGTTAAATGATCCCACTAACACATTCATTTCTGAAACTGCATTATAGGAAGCATTGACCAACCCATGATAGCTTCTAAAATGATGTGTCAACCCCTCAGCGATTCATTTGAGCAACAGTGTATGTGTGTAGGACTGCCTATTTTGTAATTCTTGCTTGTAGGACCTATTTAACCTTTTATCCCCTCCTGTCATTAGGAATTACAATTTGACTATGCAACAAATGGGTACCAAACTTTAGTAGGTCTTTTAGAAGTGAGATTTTTCTCTTTATACAGTTATTACCACGTCATCACCAACTCTTAACCCAAATGATGCTGAGTTTCAATACTCAGGGAATAGAATTAAAACTGGGATAAAAATGAGAACCCAATTATATCAGAGAACCAAGAACTCATCTAAAATATAGTTCAAACAAGTTACTTCTAGAATCTAACTTGTCCATTTTCTTATTTTTTTGATCTCTTGAAAATTATAAAAATCAATATAAAGTCAACATCAAAGAAATTTTTGGAAAAAAATCAACTGGCCTCCTGGATACCAATATAATCAGTATGATGTTTGCATCTGCTATTGCATTCTCCAACCTGGTGTATGTACAACTTATATAGTTACAATTACAGTAGATGCTGGAATTTGTATCACTTCATTTTCCTAAATGTCTTTTCATAGTTATTTGCTATTTTTTTTTCTTTTTCAGGGTTGAATATTCATTAAATACCTAAAACAGTGCCTGGTGCATAATAAGTGTCATAGCAGGCATTTGGTGAGTGAACTAGCAGGTGGAAGATCCCCCTCACTCCCACCCTGTTCTTTCTGTCACCCTGCCTTTTGAGTGAATATTTTTTAAAAAAATAAAACAAATATTAAAAAATAGGATGTTAATGTGCTCAGAATCTCCTTAAAAATAGTGTGTTTTCTTTTTTATTTGTAAAAGAAGAGATAGAGAAAGAGAGAGAGAGAGAGATCTTCTATTTGCTGGTCTACTCCTCAAATACCCACAACAGCCAGGTCTGGGCCAGGCAAGAGCCTGGGAGCTCCTGTGAATTGCTTTTCATTTTGTGCAATTTACTTACTTACGTACATCCCCAGTTACTTACCACCATTTGAGACTGAATTCTTCCTGGATGCAGTAGGTGGCAGGGAGCCAAGCATTTGAACCATTACTTGCTGCCTCCCAAGGTACCCATTAACAGGAAGCTGGATCGAAACCGGAGCTGGGACTGAAACCCCTGATTCTAATCTGGGATGCGGCCCTCTACACAGAATCTTCACAGCGGTGTTGAATACTTGCTCGGGTGTTTCATTATGCTAACCTAGATCCCCGCAGGTTCTAGTTAGAGTGGAACCACAGTTGTTACCACAAGCAAAGTGTGAGTTACTGAATCATCCCAGCCTTTTCACTTCCTTGTGAGCTGTGCCCAGAGTCCCCTGGGCAGGAGAGCTTCAGGTTCTAGCCACATGGCCTCAGGCTGGTTATTGAAGAAAGTGTCTGCTGTGGATTGGAGGACTCCTGGGGAGGTGGGGAGGACACATCCTTCCTTTGTAGCTAGTGTTTGCTTTCTTCTCATAGATAGGTGGCCCACACCCTGCCCAGTTGATGGGATTGGCAGGTAAAGGCTAGGGCCAGCAATGCTGTGAGAAATCCATCCCACTTTTACACGGTGTAGCATGGGAAATGAAGCAGGCCTTCCCCGAGTGAGCCACATTTAAACAATGCCAGGGTAACTCTCTGCTTTGGGATGGTCTCCTGTGGAGGCTGCCTAAATGGCAGCTTAACACATTGCAAGGTGTGTAAGTTCACTAGAATCACTCACAGCAGAGCAAGTGTAGCCCATCCTTGCCTGGTCTTGAATTAGAGTCGTGCATAAAATAGATGCCCAACAGCATTGCAGGCACCATAATGCAGTCCTTCTACATTTCATTGGAAGAGCCTGGACTTTGCATTTAGACAGATGTTAGTTCAAATCCCAGCTCTGATCTGCAATACCTTGTCTATATGACATACGTCGTATGACTGATATCTTAAGTCCTCAGTGTTCCATCTTGGAAAATGGGGAGAATGCTAACACACCGCAGTGTCTTGTGAGTCCTGCAGAACAGGTGTGATGATTTGAAGTAGCCTTAGCCCCTTAGAGTAGACACTCGCTCGGTCTGAGTTTCCCCATCCTTTAAAGATCAGCAGAGTCCCTGGGCACAGTACAGTTCCTGAAGCGCAGCTCTGTCCACCATGGGAGTCCATGGTCTTCTAGTTTTAAAATCATCCCAGACAAGAGAAGTCTACAGCTGTATCACAACATAAGGGTCTGTGAGAAGTCTCTAAGGCTGTCGTTCTGCTATCATAGGAGATCGATTCGTAGACGTGACTGTCCTTTCTGCTGCACGGTGCAGCCATCTCGCCCAATACTGTACTCACCCAGCAGCCAAGTCCTAGGCCTCCCAAGGTAACTGACACAGGGCCGCCTGGCAGCCGGTCCTGCAGAGCTCCAATTCCCCTGGATGGAATTCAACCTGAGACACAAATTACACGGTGCTTACAAGGCGAATGAAACCCAATCTATCAAGATGGAGTCACGAAACTTGCATCTCACAGCCAAAAGGGATGTGATTGACACAAGCTCCTGTGCAGAACCTTATTTCGATCTCTGACATTTTCTTAGTTTGCCTAAAAGTTTTCCGAGGTAACTAAACAGTAATTGTATTTTTTTTGGCAACGTAGGCTCACTAGGAAAGCATCGAACATGAGCAGCTGCAGGCATAGGAAGAGGAGGTTTTTGCTTGACTCGGACACTCTGCCAGAGCGTTACAAACACTTTCATCCACTGAAAAAGTGCAAATGATTTATTGTGCTTTTTGCAAAGAGCACCTTCTTTGTCTCCATAACAGGGTGCATATAATTTACCAGTCAGCAACAATTCGTGACCAGCCTGTTCTCTGGAGAAATAATGAGGCTTAAAGAAATAAGTGAGGAGTAATAAAGAAATCATGAAGCCAGATAAACTCAACCATCCCGTCTTTTTTCCCCTTTGTTTATCTACCTTCTGTTTTGCCTAATTTTTCCGGAAAAAGGTTGCTGTTTTTCCCTCTTCGTGACTCTTTAATTCTACAAGTAACATGTGACTAGATGAAGATAGATCAAAAAGTTTGTGGGAAAAAAATGGAATTAAAAGATAATTTTAGTGCAAAAACTTTTTGAAATTCGTGCATAGGTTTTTTATTTTATAATATATATTTCCATGAACTTTCGGAAGACCCTTTCTGAGCATGGATTTCCAATATTTTTTTAACACCAAAGCAAGCTTATCATTGCATTCCATTTCCCACAAACTTTCTGAAGCACCCTGGGTCTCCTCGTACCACCCACTCAGCCACGTGTGAATGGCCGTTAGCTCTCCTCTCCATCCCTGGAAGTCTCCAAGGGAGGCAGCTGCTGGGCTTGGCAACCGGCATCCTGGCAGCTGACCTGGGACTCCGTATGCTGTCTGTAGCCACTCTGCAGGGCACCCATTCTCCAGGCTGCCTGCAAGCAGTGGTCCAGATGGTCTTCCCACTGCCTGTTGGGTAGGGAAGAGGTTGTGTGTGGCCTGTGCTGTGTCAGGCCCGTAGGATAGGGGCTCCGGTGTAGAAATGCACTTCCTTCCGGCTGCTCCTCTCTCCCACCGGCCTGCAGAACCTGTTTCACCTTGCTGGTGTACTCCACCCCTGCCTTGGGTCTTGCAGGTCTTGGGGCTCTACCCATCAACAGTTGCATAGGCAGGCAGAAGACAGCACTGTATAGAACTCATTTCCAAAGCGCCAGACAAGGAATCCCCCACAATAAAGTAATTTCTTTGTTCTATCACATATGTGGCTCACTACATTCCCGTTTCTGGCCTCATATCAAATTTTTTTCAAACTTTTCTTACCGAGTATGCCTTTCTGACAGTTGACACTTCTTAGCGTCCACTCGCTGGGCCTTACCAGAAACTGTTTTCCTCCCCATGCTACACCAACGTGTATCAGTAATCTTGACGATTCATTCATCTGTTTGTCCAACAACCATTATTGAATACCTTCTCCATGCCACGCAGTGAGCTGGAGAGCGGGAGTAACAAAGAAAACTAAAATACTGGATCTCTGTCTTCAACTTGCGTATGGTCTCATCTCAGGCTGTAGCACTGAGAGAAACAGTCTCCTGCCACGGCTACACACTGATACACACATCCATGGCCAAATTACTTAGGAATCGCTCTACCACAATGCATGTCAGCATATTAAGGGCTCTGGGCGTCTGCAGATCAAGAATCAGATTTGCTTTTATTTCCCCCTAATGTTTCGACATACTTTTTGTGTAGCACCTGTTGACAGTCCAAGAAACTAGCATTTTTTGAACCACCAACACAAAATATTTTTCTGGACATCTGTTCCAGATGGAAAACCCTAGATTTTTCAAATAGATGCTTGAACTTGGAGCATTTTCAAGTGAGAATGTATGTTACACGTTTGAAAAGGTATCTAAATTCAAGTTAGGCTTTTTTGTCACATGTTCATTGCATTGAAAAAAAAATCTGAACTCCCAGGCAGGTTTCCAGAGCTGTGCTAATAGATTACCTTTCCCTGGGGATTCATCCCTAGGGTTCAACAGTTTTCTCTGCATTTTATGCATCTCTGAGTGCTGTCAAGTCTTTGGTGATTTTCCTTGTTGTAATTAACAAGATCTCAGGAAGATCGCGGGGTCTGTGGCCTGGCATGAGTCGCGAGCGGGAGTCCCGCTCCTTCTGAGGAGCATAGCTTCTGTTTTCTAACGCCCTGCCGGCACAGAGGGCTTCCTCCTGGCATCTGGCTCTGTCACTTTCCTGCTTGAAATCCTCCCAAGCAGCTGCCCCTCACAGCAGGGAGCCTGCAAGCCACTGGCTGGAGATCCCGGGCCGTGAATGACAGCTGCAGGGTGGTTTTGGTCACGGCTGCCAAGAGACGGGCGTTGAGGGAAACATTATAGAATCTCCAGGATTCACGGCAGCAGCCTGTGCTGGGCCAAACAAAGAGGGCACCAGCTGAATACCGAAGAAAAACAGCACTGGGACTGTTCCTTGAAAGCCTCACTGATGTCCTTTTCAACAGCCACAATGAAACCGAGACACGCCGAATGCGCTGTTCTTCCAAGAAATTTACAAATGCCTGTGATGAAAAAACTACGCATGTATTTTGCAGATGTGAGCACCAAAATAAACTTTGTCTTTTAATCCCATTTTCCACGAACATTTTGAGAGACTGTTGCGTTCTAGCCTGACTACCCTGCCTACTTGCCACATCGTTGGTCTGAGAATCTGAGGAATGACAATTGTGCCACTGTCACCAACACAAGTCGGGAGCGCTTCCGGATCCCAGGACCACACTTTGTGTCATTATCTGAATTTTTCCTCCCAAGACCCTTATGAAGTAGTTGCCATTTTACAGATGGAAAGAAAAAATGGGGAGCAGTGTGTGGTGTAGTAGGTTAAGCCACTACCTGCAATGCTGGTAGCCCATATCAGAGCACCGGTTCGAGTCCTGGTCGCTCCACTTCTGATCCAGCACTCTGCTAATGCACCTGGCAAAGTGTCTGAAGATGGCCTGAGTATTTGGGCCCCTGCCACTCACATAAGAGACCAGAATGGAGTTCCAGGCTCCTGGCTTCTGCCTGGCCTAACCCCAGCCTTTGAACCATTTGGGAAGTGAACAGGCAGACGGAAAATCTCTCTCCTTTCTCTGTTACTCTGCCTTTCAAATAAACAAAGAAATCTTTTTATTAAAAAAAAAAAAAAGATAAAAAGAGATTTAGAGAGATGTATAACTTGGCCAGAACGCACAGGTGGTAGTTTCTAAAAGAGACTCAGACCAAGACTAACTCCAGCGGGGGACTTGCTCGGAAGATCTCTCTCCTGCAGTCCGGGCCAGGCGAGTCTCTAATGCCCAGGGCTAGTGAATGTCCTCTCGATAGAGATGGCTTTCCCAGCACTCTGGCCAGACCACAGCACTGAAACAAGGTGGCATTTGCATACACAGGTGAACAGCAGAAAATGAATTGAGTGATTGAAATCCATTGTCGGCTGCTACATTTCAGTGCCAGCTGCACCTGCTTTCCCTTCCAGTAAACAAAGCTAACGACAGTAAGCTACGATTCTGGCACGAAAATGAATACCCAGCCCAGGCCATACTTTGTAACCTCCTTCAAGTTCAAGGGCGGCTTGGTTCTTTTCTGTTTCTCCACCTCAGAGGCCATCTTGGCCCATGGCTGCTGATCCCGGGCGCCCCAGGTGAGGGCACTGAGTTGGAGAGTGGACAAGGCACGTGGGAACTGGGCCTGAAGTTTGTGGAATTGTCACTGCGGGAGGCCAAGCCCAACAGCATGATTTGCGTGGAAACGGAAACCACTGTAAAGGGCAGTGGATCGTGCTGGTGTGCAGAGGGGGCTCCTGGGCTGTGTTTCCTGAAAGGACTTTTGTCTTGAACACTTTCTTTCCCTTTCTTTTAGAAATTGACCGGGGATCTTACTCTTTTTTAAGATGTATTTGAAAGGCAGGGTTACAGAGAGAGAGGGGGAGAGACAGAGAGAGTCTTCCATCTGCTGATTCACTCTCCCAATGGCTGTACTGGCTAGGGCAGGGCCAATCCAAAGCCAGGAGCCAGGAGCTTGCTCTGGGTCTCCCACATGGGCACAGGGGCCCGAGGACTTGGGCCATCCTCTGCTGCTTTCCCAGGCTCATAATCAAAAGTGGAACAGCTGGGACTTGAACCCGGTGTCCCACTACACCACAGCACAGGTGCCAGGGATCTCATTTCTCAAGAGCTCAGTTCCAATGGGAGAAGCCCTGTGTGCTCCGGGGAGGGATAGATGGAAGGCTGTACTCTTATAGCTGCTCGGCACAGCCTGACAGAGGCACCGGAAGGTCTGTCCAGGGCTCCTGGCTGAGAGAGCAGACATCCCTTGTCTGACACTGAAGTGAGGGCCTCGTTCTGGTGTAATTGCACTTTTCTCTTACTTGCAGGTCCACCAATTCATCCTGATTTCTTCATCGCCAAGTTTTGACCCCGAAGCTTTCTTGCGACAAGGCTGAGCACTCGGGGCTGCTGCTCACCATGCCCAGCAGGGCTGACGCGCTGGTCAGCCTTCGAGATAAACTTGTATTGGAGTGTTTCCATTAAGGAGCGCCAAGGCCATTACTTGGAGGAATGAGACCCATCTATCTCGTGGTGGTTTAATTGCAGACGGGGAGGCTGGGTTTAGACGCTTTCAGGGAAGACGGAGCTTCATCGCTCTGGTCACAGGGCTGCTTTGGGTTGTATCCTTCAGCTTCTCTGAACGCTGCTGAAATGATAATGCAGTTTCACTTTATGAGGCTCTGGAGACGGTGGCTCCCATCCCTGCCTGGTTTCCCAAATTGACAGTGACGTGCACAATATGAGTGCTGGGAGCCGGCTCAGCCAGCGTCACAGCCGTGGGTCACAGGTTCCCCACGCTCGGCCTTAGGAGAAGGCTTCCGGATGCTGCCTCCAGGATTTCGCTCCTACTCCCCAGCCACCTGGCTTTTCTCCTGAACAGCAGCACCCAAGTCCCCCCTTGCTGCCTTGCACAGCAGTCTTCCGTTCTTGATCAAGGGGCTCTGATGCACGAATCGGCTCTCTCTGTGCCTTTCTAGCTGCCCCTCACTCTTGTAGCCAGGGTCAGCTTTGCAGTGGCATGTGGTGCAGGACAAGCCCCGGGGGAGAGGTCACAGTCCTGGCTTCCTGGCCTGTGTGGCCTCTGGTTATACCCAAGCCCCTGGACTCCGGAGGAGAGTGTAGGCTGAGGCAGCTCAGACCCTGCCGGCCCCTCCAGTACCACCTGTTTCCTGCATGCACTGACCAAAACGAAGATCAGTCAAGCCCTAGGTCACTGGTTCACCGAAACCAGTTTTTAAATGTTTTTAAAATTTTATTTGATTTGTTTGAATGGCAGAGAGAGAGAGAGAGAGAGAGAGAGAGAGAGAGAGAGAGAGAATCTCCATCTGCTGGTTCACTCTTTAGATGCCCACAATAGCCAGCACTGGGTCAGTTTGAAGCCAGGAGCCGACTCCATCTGGGTCTCCCATGTTAGCAGCAGATTTACCTTCTTGCGCTATCAACACTGCCTCGGAGGGTGTGCATTCGCAGGAAGCCAGAATCAAGAACAGAGCCAAGACTGGAACCAAGCATTCCTGCATGGGAGGTGGACATCCAAAGATGCATCTCAACTGTTGCATAACCAAGGAAAGAGCAAACTAGTACCAAAGCACAGAATCTGACAAATGGAAGACTTTCGTGTCCTGGCTCTTCTGCTTCATAATCGGTGGTTCCCATTGGGTTGGCATGGAGCTCAATTTCTCTGGGCCATGAGGAAAGATGATTGACAAACCTCAGGGCAACCAGATCCACTCCTCTCCCAGGCTTCTCCCAGCATATTTGTAACATGTACCCAGAGAAGACTTTTTCCAAACCCATCAGTAATCATTAACAGGCAAAGTTATACAAGCGTAATTCATAAAGTTCATGGGAAAATGAAATTAAAAAGTAAGTTTATTTTATGTTGGAATTCACGTATAGTTTTGGCCATAATATGCATTTTTCCGTGTACTTTTTGAAGCACCCTTGCACACACTACAAATGTATCAGGTGTCATTTCAGTCTTGGTTTCTACAAAGGGGTCCTTCTCTCCTGTCCCCTGAGTCTGAACCTATCCATCTTATTTCATAAAAGCTAATTTGAAAGCACCAGCAGGGTACCCCAGCCAAACAGTACTGTGAAGTTATGTCTATTCCACCCTTTGCATTAACACCCAACTGGCTCTGGCTGCTTTTTATTCTACCCTAATGAATTGTTCCCAATAATGGAAGAGCCTCTGAAGAGGTCTCTGAGCTTTTGCTTAACTTTCTTTCTTTCTTTCTTTCTTTCTTTCTTTCTTTCTTTCTTTCTTTCTTTCTTTCTTTCAAATTTACTTAATTATTTGAGAGGCAGAAGTTACATACAAGGCGAGAGACAGAGAGAAAGATTTCCCATTTGCTGGTTCACTCCCCAAATGGCTGCAATGTCCAGAACTGGGCAGATCCAAAGCTAGGAGCCAGGAGCTTCCTCTGGGTCTCCCATGAGGGTGCAGGGGCCCAAGCCCTTGGGCTGTCTTCCACAGTTAGCATTTCCCAGGCGTGTTAGCAGAGAGCTGTATTGGAAGAGGAGCAGCCTGGACATGAACTGGCATCCATATGGGGTGCTGGCCATGCTACAGCACTGGCCTCTCACTTTCTTTATTTCTACAGCTGAGCAGATGGCCCCATCACACAATGCACCAGGTGTGTTCATGGACTGTGTGACATGCTCCTGAGACGTGCCACCCTGAAAGACAGTTGTTGTTTGTCTGACAGCATAATCCAGAGCTGTTGCATACGTATCTGGCCATGTAGGAAACACTACTTAATGATAATGAGGGGAGGATTCAGAAATTCGGAAATGCCTCTGTCAAAACCCGAAGTTAGTGCTTTAGAATAATGAGTTGTTCCCTCCAACGCATGAGAGATTAACCCTAGGAAGTTAAGATGTTTTGGGATAACACCATCCTGGAAAAATCACAAGGAGTACTAAATAAGGAGGCAATACG
The DNA here is from genome assembly GCA_949820135.1 of Sylvilagus floridanus. Taxonomy (NCBI): domain Eukaryota; kingdom Metazoa; phylum Chordata; class Mammalia; order Lagomorpha; family Leporidae; genus Sylvilagus; species Sylvilagus floridanus. The sequence goes on along the minus strand of OX463246.1, from coordinate 31,075,723 downwards.
AGAACCCATCCCCGCTATAAAATTCTGTAACGTCTGTCTCTTTTACGGCAGATGTTAATTTCTAGTCTAAATTCTACTTGAAGGTAAATGGCATAAGATCCGCAAGGGCAGGATCTCTCTGTGTATATCATCCCTGTATTCACATAAGCACCCACCTTGCCCACTGGTGTCCCCAGGAGCTTCTGGAGCGGTGGAGACAGGTGGGCTGTGGATCCGCACTGGGCAGTGAGCTTGCTGCTGGGACTGGCTGGCAGTGGAGACAGGTGGGCTGTGGATCCGCACTGGGCAGTGAGCTTGCTGCTGGGACTGGCTGGCAGTGGAGACAGGTGGGCTGTGGATCCGCACTGGGCAGTGAGCTTGCTGCTGGGACTGGCTGGCAGTGGAGACAGGTGGGCTGTGGATCCGCACTGGGCAGTGAGCTTGCTGCTGGGACTGGCTGGCAGTGGAGACAGGTGGGCTGTGGATCCGCACTGGGCAGTGAGCTTGCTGCTGGGACTGGCTGGCAGTGGAGACAGGTGGGCTGTGGATCTGCACTGGGCAGTGAGCTTGCTCTGGGACTGGCTGGCAGTGGAGACAGGTGGGCTGTGGATCTGCACTGGGCAGTGAGCTTGCTCTGGGACTGGCTGGCAGTGGAGACAGGTGGGCTGTGGATCTGCACTGGGCAGTGAGCTTGCTGCTGGGACTGGCTGGCAGTGGAGACAGGTGGGCTGTGGATCTGCACTGGGCAGTGAGCTTGCTCTGGGACTGGCTGGCAGTGGGGACAGGTGGGCTGTGGATCCGCACTGGGCAGTGAGCTTGCTGCTGGGACTGGCTGGCAGTGGAGACAGGTGGGCTGTGGATCTGCACTGGGCAGTGAGCTTGCTCTGGGACTGGCTGGCATTTGTGCTGCGCTGCTGAGTCGTCAGCGGGGGCACTCGCGCACGGTCACAGCACACTCGTGTCCTCCTCACCGCTTCCCTGATCTCTATCTGGAAGGCCCATTCCTATAGAAAAAGTTCATGAATATTATTTTCAACTGTTTCACGGCAGAGCACCAGTTCTTCCTTCCTCTTCATCTCTCCTTTTCGTTCCTTCTATTTCTCTTTTCACCCTCATCTGTTTTTTTCTGAAGCCCTACCTCATACATTGATTCTATTTCTTCCTACAGAAATGACCATCAAAGAGATGAGAAAGAGATAAAATAGGTAGATACATCCAAGCGTACTTGAAATGCAGGTTTGAAAGATGGTTATCTTGATGCAAAACTTTTGTAATCCATGCATATGAGTGGTCTTCAAAAGGTTCATGGGAAATTGTATTATGAAAAAAATTAAGGCATGCATTTCAAATCTCATGATAGACTGGAATATGCATTATATTGCTGAGCCTGTCATTGTATTGTGTCCATTTTAATGCTCATTTTATAGGATATTTATTGAGTGGATTTTTTTTTTTTTAAGGAGCAGGATTCCCAGTTGTGTGATTACATGCAGCATAATATGACAAAACAGTTTTGGAATGCCCATAGTATTACTGGGAAATTTAAAAAAATCCTTAACTTGATTCTTCTTTCCTTTCACAAACTCTTATTAAGTGCCTACTATATGCCCAGCAACATGCACAGTAATGAACATGCAAGGCTGTGAAGAACTAATCATTGTCCTCAACCAGCTCCACCGAGTGGAAAGGTCAGGAAATGACAAAATCCCCCATCAGAGAAACCCAGAACACTGGCTCTTGAGCCAAACTTTCTGGAAGCCAATCTTGTTCAGAAGGAAAATAATTCATGAACCTTTCCTTCCAGCACTCCAGAGAAAGACACACACACACACACACACACAGATCCCTTCTCCCAATGCCATCTCAAAGTTGTAAATATTAATACAGCATGTATTTGTATTGTTATTTATTAACAGCACAAAGAATGGAAACAAGTGATGTCATTGGGCAATTTCTACTTTGCTGTTATAATTTTACCTACTTGTTTAGTTAGTTCACTGGTTCTCAGTCCTCACGGAGTAGCAGGGCCACATGGACTGCTGTTAAATATTCCACTGCATGAGAAATTCCAGGTGAATGGGTTGGTTATTAATTAGCCAGTTCACAGTCATTACCACAGCCCTTCTCCCGTCACAGTCAAGCTCTCAGGAGCGGCAGTGACAAGAGTAAAGGGAATTCAGCAGAAGGGCGTGGGGTGGTACAATGCACCTTGTAATGAAGGGCAGTTGTTTGGGGGCTTGCAGGGCTCTGATTTCTGTGCATCACCCCGAGGTTGTCAAATGAGGCATCGACATAACTTTGAACACGGTCTCAGAGGAGGAGACGGCGCTGGCCCCATTCCTCAGGCATCGGGACAACGCTGCCTTCAAACAGCTCTCGGAGGAAGCTGGTATCAGGTGCATGGAGAGTCTCCTTCCTGGAGAGGCTGTGGACATGCTCTGATCCTGTCACTCCTAATTCATTAGCTCTGGGGACCCTGTAGGCGAGGAAGGGGGAAGGGTATTTAATGATCAAGGGAAGGCCACTTTTCTTCTGTGTGAAGGGATGTTTTTAGGAAATGGTTGTTAGGCCGGCGCCGTGGCTCAACAGGCTAATCCTCTGCCTTGCGGTGCCGGCACACCGGGTTCTAGTCCCGGTCGGGGCGCCGGATTCTGTCCCGGTTGCCCCTCTTCCAGGCCAGCCCTCTGCTGTGGCCCAGGAGTGCAGTGGAGGATGGCCCAGGTGCTTGGGCCCTGCACCCCATGGGAGACCAGGAAAAGCACCTGGCTCCTGGCTCCTGCCATCGGATCAGCGCGGTGCGCCGGCCGCAGCGCACATCCCGCGGCAGCCATTGGAGGGTGAACCAACGGCAAAGGAAGACCTTTCTCTCTGTCTCTCTCTCTCACTGTCCACTCTGCCTGTCAAAAAAATAAAAAAAAAAAAAGGAAATGGTTGTGAATCCCTACACCACTCATACCAGTGCTTCAGACTTCATTTCCTCACTAGAGAGTAAACTAAAATAAATTTAGACCTCTAACGTATTTAGACCCTCACTTAGCAAATTGTAGGAAAATTATTTGCCATATATGTCATATCTCTGTGTATAAAGATACAAATAAAAAAACAATCAAAACACAATAGAAATTGAGTCAAAATTTCTTTGCTGACAGTTCACAAAAAAGGGTATTCAAATAGTTCATTTAAAATGTAGGAAATGCTTAACTTCATTGATTATAGGAGAAATGAGAACTGGAATTAATCTGATTTTTCATTTTTTATCTATCACATTGGTAAAAATCTAAAAACTAGATTGATTGTGGGGAAAAATGCTCTCTTGTTCATATCTGATGGAAGTGTACATTGACATAACCTCTGTGGAAGACAATTTGTCAATATCTAACGTGATTACAATGCACATAACTTTTGATTCAGCAATTCACCTTCTAGAAACTTCACTTCCAGGAATGTACAAGGTTACTGCTGCAGAATTATGGGGAAGATCAAAACATGTCTATTTAACAATACCATTATATGCTACATCCATCAAATAGAACACTGCCAAGTTTAAGAAACAGAGGGCTGTTTACCTTACTGACTTGAATGATCTGTTTACCTTACTGACTTTGAATGATACATGAATAGACTTCAAAAAGTCTGTGGAAAATGGAATTACAAGGTAAATTTCTTTTGGCACACAAAAAAATTTTGAAATCTATGCATTTTTTCCCCATAACTCACATTCTCCAAGAGCTTTTTGAAGACTCCTCACACCCATGGAATCCACAATTTTGTACCAAAATAAACTTATCTTGTAATTCCATTTTCAACAAACTTTTTGAAATATTCTCATATTGTTATGAAAGTAGATAAGATAGATATGTGGCACCCTTTGGCTGTTTTTAAATGTTTCAAGCACCTGAATGTGTATAATTTATTTAAGGATCAATTAAAAATAATATCCAGGGCTATTATTTCCAGTTGTCAGAAGCAGTCAGTAATGTTGCTGCATGAAATCCCATCCTAAGGCAAGATGATCCCCTGGTGTGCCCGCATCCACAGCTGCAAATGCAGTACCATTCACCTGCTTTCTCTATGAATATTAGCTAATGACCTTACCTACATTGGAGAATATAAACAAGGGCCATGATTTGAGCTTGGCTGTTCTAGTGAATGGGTAACCAGCTCCTCATCTACTGCCAAGGACACGAGGGCTGAACACATTGCCTTCCTGTAAAGCTCCCCATGTGACCAACTTCCCACTTTTCTCTAATCCTTGATTCTTCTGGTCTTAACCTACACCTGGGTTCCTGCACAGTCTTCTGTGACTGCTTCACCAAACAAGACTGGCTTGCTTGGGTTTCCCTCCTGTTTTCTCCCAAGTAGCCTTCATTTGGCATTGCACTCACCAGTAAACTTGACTTTCTCCCCAAGAGTATGTTCCTCAAAGGACAAGGACCCAGTAATAATTATTGCTGTATCCCCAGCATCTGTCACACCAATCCAGTAACTTGTACTCAATAAATATTTGTTCAATACAATATGGAGGAAGAATTTTATCATCAAGGATTACTCCTGAATCAGGATACGAAAACCACCTTCTCAGCATAAGCTCTTATTCTGTTGTTTTCTTTAAATCATTTATTTTTCTTTATTGGAGAGATAGAGGAGATCTCCCATCCACTGATTCACTCCCCAAGTGCCCACAATATCTGTGGTTATAAGGCCAAACCCAGGAGCCAGAAACTCAATCTGAGTCTCCCACATGAGACCCAAGCCCTAGAGTCATCACCTTTTGTCTCCAAGGGTTTGCATTGTAAAGAAGCTGGAATTGGGAAAAGAGCCAGGACTCAATGCCAGCCACTTTGATACAGAACGCATGCATCCCAAGAGGCATTTTAACCATTAGGCCAAATTCATTTTAGATGAACGACAAGGAGGATAGGTGTGGAAATACTGAATTTTTTGAAACAGAAAAAATATTCAAAGCCATTATAATATCAACTTATCAAAATATTAAACATATCTCCTTTTTATTTTTTTATATTTAATAGGCTTCATTCTTTAGAGAAGTTTTAAGTTCACAACAAAATCGAATAGAACGGGGCTAGTGCTGTGGCACAGAGGGTTAACATCCTGGCCTGAAGTGCCGGCACCCTATATGGGCACTGGTTCTAGTCCCAGCTGCTCCTCTTCCGATCCAGCTCTCTGCTATGGGTTGGGACAGCAGTAAAAGATGGCCTAAGTCCTTGGGCCCCTGCACCCACATGGGAGACCTGGAAGATGCTCCTGGCTTTGGATCGGCGCAGCTCTGGCCATTGCGGCCATCTGGGGAGTGAACCAGCAGTTGGAACACCTCTGTCTCTCTCACTGTAACTCTGTCTTTCAAATAAATAAAATAAAAATCTTTAGAAAAAAAATCAAACAGAAGGTACAGAGATTTCCTATATACCTCCCACCCCTTCATGTCCACACCTCTCTCCATCATCAAAACCCTCTCCTCCACCCCTGCCAGAGGTACATTTGTTACAACTGATGAGCCCACTCTGACACATGATTGTCTCTTAAAGTCCATAGGTTACATTACGGTTCCCTCTTGCTGTTTTAAGTTCCATTGCTTTGGACAAATGTTGTGTATGCTCTGTTGTAGCATTGTACAGTATAGTTTCGTTGCTCTAAGAATCCACTGTGCTTTGCCTAGTCATTCCTTTCTCCCCCTCAATCCTTGTCAATCACTGATTCTTTCATATTTGGGAAGGTGTTGATACTTACCTGGTTCAGACACTTATCTTTCTGTTCCTGGAGGCAGGGATGGCGACAGTGACACCTGTGTACAACATCCTCCCTTCTGGCATAACCTGGACAGGAAGCCAGGAGCTGAGAGCTGGATTTACCACACTCATCATTTTTGCATCCTTTCCGTTCAATGAATGGACCATTTATTTGAAGCATGGTATTTTTCAGAAGTTAAATAAATCTACGGAGAGCACTTCAAATTAATGTTCAGAATTATTGTCAGAAGACCAGTTTCCCTTTAACAAACGGTTATGCATCAACAGACCAAATTGCAAGTCAGGACAGCACACAGAAGCAGCTTCTCGGCCCTTCAAACTTTAGTGCTACCAATAAACTTGACTTTTTTATTTATACACACACAAGCACATTGCCCAGTTAGGCTGCCGTTCCTTAAAAAACTGGTGAATAAAATCTTGCCTGATACCTCCAGGCACAGCCAGCAAACAAGAGAGACCTGGGCAGATCGAAGCCATGGTACCCAGAACAAAACTGCCCATTCATACTCTTTCTGATGCCGACTTTTATAATAAGTATATTTAGAATAAAAGTCAAGTGTCATAGGGAGGGGAAGGACATTTTGGGGATGAATTCTTTGCTCTACCAAGAACCTTTTGTCTTCCTAAGAACAGGAATTAAGCCTAAAGATTTAATTGTGTGCTGCCATTTAAGCACGGAGTTTACTTAATTCTCACTGTATCTGAGATTTCTGCTTCCTTAGAAGCGAATTTTTCGAACTATGTTAGCTCTCCTTCCTTAGATGATTCCTTTCTTTGCAATGGAAACATCTTAGAAAAGGTTAGAAAGGTTTTTTTTTTTTTTTTTTTTTTTTTTGACAGGCAGAGTGGACAGTGAGAGAGACAGAGAGATTTCTTTTTCTGTTGGTTCACCCCACAATTACCACTGTGCTGATCCGAAGCCAGGAGCCAGGTGCTTCTCCTGGTCTCCCATGTGGGTGCAGGACCCAAGCACTTGGGCCATCCTCCACTGCACTCCAGGGCCACAGCAGAGAGCTGGCCTGGAAGAGGAGCAACCAGGACAGAATCCGGCGCCCCGACCAGGATTAGAACCCGGGGTGCTGGCGCCACAGGCAGAGGATTAGCCTATTGAGACTTGGCGCCGGCCAGGAAGTTTTTCTTAATACCAAGTAATCAAAGCCATCGCCCTCCCTTTTACTTTCTGCCAATTCCGGTGGTGATTTTAGCCATTGCGGGAACGTAGACAAGGGACAGATGAAAGAAATGCCTGATTCTTTCCTCTCTGCTCTGCGTCGTCCCTTGGGGGAGGTTGGCTCATGCCCTCTGGACTGTAGCAGGCAGGCTGCGCTCTCCATTCCCACAACTCCCTGCGGAATGCGCCCGTTTCCAGGGAGTTGTATAAGTGTTTTTAAACAGCCAAAGTGATGGTTGACGCTTGGAGGAAAGCTCATCAAGAATGGAAAAGAATTCCCAGCTGCGTCTTACTATTCCCTAATTCCAGCTGCAGCAATGCACAGAGGTCTCTATTTCCTATGCCCTGTATCTAAGTACACGTATGCATGCTGGTGCATATGAGTGCATGACTTTCGAGTACATAGGCAGCCCTGAGCCTCAGAGATGAATTGATTTTTTGTGAGGCAGACCCGAGTATCTGTAGTGATAGAGCAAATACACTATGCTTCTTTGTTTATTCCATGGTAAAGAGTCTCAGCATGATTTCAAATATTTGGGGTATCAAAAAGAAATCCAAAGCATATGTCTCCATATAAGGGCAAATGGGAGGATGGAAAGAAACAAAAATATCATCCAAGGTAGGGTCAGCCTTGTGGCGTAGCAGTTAAAGCCACCGCCTGCAATGCCAGCATCCCACATGTGCACTGGTTTGAGCGCCAGCTGCTCCACTTCTGATCCAGCTGTCTGCTAATTAAGCCTGAGAAAGCAGTGGGAGATTGCCCAAGGACTTGGGGCCCTGCTACCCACGTGGGAGACCCGGAAGAAACTCCTGGCTCCTGGTTTTGGCCTGGCCCAGCTCTGGCTGTTGCAGCTATTTGGAGAATGAACAAGCAGATGCTAGTTCTTTCTTTCTCTCTCTCTCTCTTTCTGTAACTCTTTCAAATAAATAAATAAATCTTTAAAAAAAATCATTCAAGGTAGGTAAAAAGTATCAACACATTTTGAGGGGAAAAAAAACCAATAGGGTTTAAAGTGGATTTAAGATTAGTGAATGAAAACACTGCTTTCCTCTGGCCTGGGACAACATCCAGTGCACTGATTTTCTCCCTACTGGCGACTAATTTTTAGAAATACACTGAGCCCTCCATACTTGCAGGTATAACCAACCACCTACCTAAAGAAAATGTCCAAAACCCAATTCCATCTGTATGGAGCATGCGTGTCTCTTTTCCTTGTCAAGATTCCCAAAACAGTATAGCGTAACAGCTATATAGCATTGACATTACATTATGCATTATATGTAATCTATGGTGACTTAAAAGTATATGCGAGGCTGTGCGTAAATTATATGCAGATACTACACTGTGCTAAGGGGACTGGAGCGTCAGTGGATTCGGGTGTCTGCGGGGAATCCTGGAGCAACCCCCAAGGATGCCCAGAGATGACTGTGTGTTCATTTTCCCCTTAAGTTGATCCCGAAGCAAGGGAGAGCTACTGATGCTGAAATGAAAACAGAATTTGGAAGTGAGATGTGCAGACCAGGCAATATTCTTCTAAAGAAATCAAATGAAAAGTCCGGGTCTCCCTCTTTTCACCCTTGCTTCACAGCTCATAAAGCCCAGGGGGCTGAGCCGAAGAGAAGCGGAGCTAAAGGCCACATCCTCAACTTCCTTAGTGCTGCTCGGGTCGCTAAGAAGGCCCATCGTTTACCACCTGGGTAACAGGTGGTAACAGCCCCCCAAAAAAACACCTGCCGTCATCCATCACACGCAGCGCTGTTTGCGTCCTGCCTTGCTTGCTTATCCTTGGGCACAGACTACGACCTACGTGTGGCTTTTGAGCCCCTGATTGAATGATGTGCAATTTCTGTACCAAGCTTTGAAGGCCAATTCCCTTAAGACTCTAGGTTTGGTTTTCACTGTCTATTGGTTTGCCTGAAGTCATCTTTATCTGTCAGTGTAGGAGCTTTTGAAAACTTGCCCCACGGATTCATTCACACCCTCCTGGCGAACTCCAGCTTAGGAAAGCAGTGTAACTGAAGAGCGACCAACACACTCCTCAATCATTAGTACGGGGGTGGTGGTGGGGAAGCACAGAAGCTGAAATGCTGGCATGTCCCAATGTCCTCTCGAACCCTGGCCAGGACGCGGGAGGAAGAAATCAGTTTGGGGAAGGCGTCGCTGTGCGGGCGTGTCAGCCTTGATTGCCCGCAATTCTCTCTGCATTTATTAAGCTCAGTCACAAGGCTCCTGTTATTTCCATGTTACTGTTCTGTGGACGGCCTTGTTTTTATTTTTTACAAGAAAGGGGTAAAAAAAAATCATCACAGGGCTGTCAGGTGGACCTTTGTCTTCTCAGAGAACGGGGCTGGTCCGCAGAGCTGTTTGCAACAGGGACCTAGAGAAGCGCTGTGCAGAGTGCGACCTGCGGTCACCTTGTCCTCACTCTCAACGGCGAGGTCAAACCCGTGGTTTGAGTCCCGGGTGTGTATTGGGCCGCAGCTCCACACCAGCTGCGTTTTTATGATGAAAGGAAAACACGCGGCTGACTAGGATTTAGAGCTTTGCTCAAGGTCAAAAGGGGCACCTGCACGTGACAGGCTTCCTGGGAAAAGCCCAGGGCGCTCACAGGATCGAAGCAGTTTGTGAAGCCATAGCAGGCAGCCAAGAGCACCCATTAAAGTGCTGTTGGTAGAGAATTTAGGGAATTAAAATGAAATAGACAGTATGGCCCCTTCCTTTTAGGAGTGTGAAGTCTAATGGAGGGAATAAAACACACAGGCTAGAAAATGGGACAGTTACAAATGAAAATGGATGGGAACATTTACAAAGCAGCAGCAAAATCGCGCAAAGCCGTTCCCTGCTAATTGGCTGGCGGGGAGATCTATGCGCTTACACTGAGGCAGCCTGGCAGGGGCAGAAGAACAGTCTGAAAAGGTGGGAACTCTGCTGTGTGCAGAACAGGATTTTTAGAAAGGTTTCGCAGCCCCTGGACTCACCACCTGCTGTTCCACTCCTCCTCCTGGCTCTGTGTCCAGAGTGGCCCAGATCTGATAGCAGAGAACATAACTGGCATCCTGGGGTGGGGTGGGGAGGAGGGAGGGGTTACGCAATTAAGAGGAGAGGTTCCCTCCCGGACTCAGTCAGCGATTGATAAGGTGCACCCGTGCACCTGCCCATGAAGCTAGAAGTGCGCATGTGCCGTCGACAGAGGAGGCGGCGGAATGTGTGAGTGGAACTGTAGACACCCACTACACTTCATGTTCTGTCCAGCAGATTCTAGTATTTGAAGGTGAGATAAAGAACCAGTGGAATAGTTCTAGGAGTTCTCTGTAAGTTTTGCTCACCGAGGGAAGAGATAAGCCCCTCTGTGTGATGCCTTCCCATACCTCATCCCTGATCTATAGATGAGCTAATTTCTCTCAGAGCGGAAGGTGGAGGGATCCATGGAATATGGACCAATCCACCATCCAGGAAAGAAGCCCGCTGGACTCTCCCACCTGCTACCCTCCTTGGCATGAAGTGTAAGGCCCCGATTGCAGAGATGTGGATGTGGGAGTCAGGGAGATACTGCAGAGAGAAAAGTCAGCCTGCAGAAAGACTGCTCACAGAGTGAGCATAGCACACGAGACTTAGAAAACTCAACTTGGGCCGCTGTCTCTTGGAGGCGTTGTCCAAAGACCTTTGTCTGTAGTTTGCATGGAAGACGGCTCTTAGGAGCAGGTAGAGAGGCTATGAGAAAAGCACACACTGTGTATTTACACTGGAATTCCATTCTAAACATGAGGCGTCATCAACGCACAATCTCCAAGCTCTCAGCTACAAGGGAGAAAGAGTCTATTTTTTTAGTCTTCTGGGTCTCCCTCTTTTTTTTTTTTTTTTTTTGACAGGCAGAGTGGACAGTGAGAGAGAGAGAGAAAGAGAGAGGTCTTCCTTTTCCGTTGGTTCACCCTCCAATGGCCGCTGGGACTGGAGTGTTGCTGCCGGCGCACTGCACTGATCTGAAGCCAGGAGCCAGGTGCTTCTCCTGGTCTCCCATGGGGTGCAGGGCCCAAGCACTTGGGCCAACCTCCACTGCACTCCCGGGCCACAGCAGAGAGCTGGCCTGGAAGAGGAGCAACCAGGACAGAATCCGGCATCCCAACTGGGACAAGAACCTGGTGTGCCAGGTGAAGGATTAGCCTAGTGAGCCGTGTCGTCGGCCATGGGTCTCCCTCTTCTAAGGTCTCACTGTGAAGTGACATTCTTTGTCCTAAATTTTAAATCAGAAAGGCATGTAAAGCACTACTGATGGGAATGTAAAGTAGCACAGCCGTTACAGAAAACTGTGTGGAGGGTTAGAACTAGAGCTACAGTAAAACCCGGTAATCTCATTACTGGGTATGGATATCCAAAGGAAATGAAATCTGTGTTGAAGAGACATCACCACTTGCATCTTTTTTGCACAATATCCACAATATGGAATCAACCTAGGTGTCCCTGATAGGTGAATGGATAAAGAAAAACTAGTACATATACATAATGGAATATTACTCAGTCACAAAAAAAGAGTAAAGTTTTATCATTTGTAGCAATATGGATAGAATAGTCCTAGTGGAAGACATGATGTTAAGTGAAATAAGTCTGGCAGAGAAAGACAAATACTGCACATCTCACTTCCGTGTGGGAGCTACAATGTTGACCTCATTGGATTAGAGGGAAGAATAGTAGAATAGCGCTTACCAGAGGCTAGGGGTGCGGGAGGGGGTGGAGTGGAGAGAACATGGCTACTGGATGTAGGGGTGCAGTTGGAGAGGAGAAATGACCCCTAAACTTCTATAGCACAGCAGGAAAACTGTGGTCAGCAAGGATTAACTCAATATTTCCAAATAGCTACTAGAGAGAGTTTTGACTGTTCCCAACACTAAGAAATGATGCATGAATGAGGTGAGATATGCCAATTACTGCAACCAGACCACCACACATGGCGTGCATGTTTTGAATTGTCACACTATGCCCCACATGTATGTATAATTTCTATTTTAATTTTTAATTAAAAAGAGCAGAAGATGACATAAACTATCTCATGGGCTTGTTCCACAAGTTTCCATACAAACTGCCTGATACAACTTCATTGGTTTGCTTTAGACTACTTAAGGATTCCAATTATGGTAAAAAAAAAAGTTATACATTTAAAACAGTTGCTAAAAATGTTATCCTATTTATCTCCAAATCAATGCTGCTGAGAGATGTTAGGGACAGAATTCATCCTCTCATGTCCATTTTAAACAAGACCAGTTATGTCAAACTACAACTAAAATTAATGCCAACTCTAATCAGAAAAGATGTGCTGAAAGGATTAATTGTATGCCCTTGAAAATGTGCAGCTTCTGAGACTCCTTTCTAAAACTGGTTCTAGTAAGGGTAACAGCTGTCCTGAGAGGAGAGGATGGAGGCTGGGCCCCTGAGGAACACACAGAGGATGTCAAGTTCACCCCTATTCTTTCTTGCTTAGCAAAACAATGCTATGGTTCTTGAGAAATGACTGCTCTCCCTTCTTTCAGGATGTTTGCATTTCAGAAAGCGACTTCTAACCAGTGGTCTTTTCTTCTCTAGGGAGATCGTGGGGCTAAGTACTGATGCTAGCAATGAACAAGTGCTTTGCAACTTGCGCTCATGGCAGGAGTCCTGGAGGTCTCCGTGACAGGATGTGAATTACCACAGACGTCAGCCTCACCGCCAGCAGCTGTCGGCCCGCCGTGTGGGCAAGGGCCTGGCGCTCAAGTCGGGGTCCTGTCGCCACACCAGCCAAGAACCTCTCCTGCAGAGTGTGCGTCAGGGAGTAGCCCAGAATCCACGTAACTTCCTCCACAATTAAAATGCCCTGCTAACAGTTTCTAAGTGGATTCGTGAGAGGTTAATTCTACAACAAGCAGGTGGGAAATACTTATTAAAAACAGGACAATCACAATTCACTGCAGGCACATTTGCCAGCATAACATTCTGGCTCAAGGTACTAGTACTGAGCTGCAGAGTGCAGCCTTTGCTGTGACCATGGCCGTCTACAATTAATTGAAAGGAAATGATTTCCTAATTAGGACTGCCACCCGTCTGGAGCCTGGGGCTGAAAAGTAGCAAAGAGAAAATGAAAAGAAAAGGCACACTTCTGCCCATTAATTTAATGACCTTTTCTATTTTTAATGTTCATTTGGCTTAAAGGAGCCCTAAGAAAATAAGATCAACAACCTGAAAATTTGAGTGTGGCATTTATTCTCTTATTGAAAATTAGACTCCTGATGCTCTAAACATTTGGTTACCAATTAACGCTTGATGCCTGGGAGTAAGTATAATTCCACGATATTGAGGCAGGATTGGAATCCAGAAGGGCCAGCTTTCACTACAAGATTTTTCAAGTGCCTAAATCATTCCAGTGCCTTATCATTTGGGGTCCTATCTGTTCCTCCTCCCATTGGCAGAGGTAAAGAGAGAGGTGAAAAACACAGTCCTTGGTGTCAGAGGGTTGAGGATCCAAATCCACCCAGCAGGGACAAGCTCTGTGACTGTGGACAAATCACTTGATCCCCCAAAGCTTCGGCTTCCAGGTTTATGCAAAGAGGGTGATTATTACTACCAACATGGTGGTGGTTTTTTTTTTTAACATTTATTTATTTATTTGAAAGGCAGAGTTACAGAGAGAGAGAGAGAGAGAGAGAGAGAGAGAGAGAAATCTTTTCATCTGCTGGTTCACTCCCCAAATGGCCACAATGGCCAGGGCTGGGCTAGGCTGAAGCCAATAGCCAGGAGCTTTATCCAGGTATCCCACATGGGTGCAGGGGTCCAAATACTTGGGCCATCCTCCACTGCTGTCCCAGGAACATTGGAAGGGAGCTGGATCCGGACTTGAACCTGTACTCATATGGGATGCCAGTACTACAGGCAGCGACTTTACCTGCTACGCCACCATGCCAGCCCCTGCCAGGATATTTTGAATGTGTGGTTCGTTGATGTGCACCTGCTTTGTGTTGGGCAGGGTTGTGCTTTCTAGCATCAGGTTTATGAAGGACTAAGTTTCCACAAAGGCTAAGGGGTGGGAAGGCGAAGGGACGGGGCAGACTCCTGGGTCTCCCTGACCTGATTTGCCTGGCCCAGCTCTGCTTTTCCAGTTTATGTAGTGTAAAATATCTCTGATGGGGGGCACATTTCTACTGCTTAAACACAAAGTTTGAATAGCTCTGAGGTAGCAAACGGATTTACTAGACAGAGTTCCTTAACATGATCCTTTCTGAACATTTCTCTCTGCCTCGATGACGAAGTTCTCGGCGTGGGATCCACCCATCATCGTGACACAGTCTCCCTGGGAGAGTTCCAATTCGGGTTACATCTGTCAAACTGCAGTGCTTTTTCTGGGAACGCAGCTCTCAAAGGCACTGTCTGGATGTGGCAAGGAAGACACAGAGTTTCCACTGTGTGCTCTCGGACTGTGAGGGGGCAGCCTGGGCTTTTTGCCGAGAGAGAGCTGCGATGCTTTCCCGGGTGGGGTGGCCCCTGATTTGTGGTCGCTGCATTTCAGTGGTCATGAGCAAGTCGAGAACAAGGGCTTTCCAGATGATGGCGGAAACAGAGCAAAACGTGGGGGCAGGAACGCACAGCCGTGTCTGCAAAACAATTTGGCTGCAGCCTGAGTACTGTGTGGAGAGATGCATGAGGTTAAACTAAAGCTAGCTCAGGGCACTTAGCAGCAGGCCGAGGAAGACAGATGATTAACCTTCTTGCCTCAGGACCTTTGCATCTGCTACTCTCTACTTAGAACTCTCTTCCCCTAGTCTCTGACCAGCTCCTTTGCACCAGTTAGGTCTGTAATCAAAGTTCCTTTTCCAAGAGTTCCATGTTGATGAATCTGTTACAACTACTCCACTCCCCCCCAGCAATGGGCTCTTGAGCACAGTGCTACGTCTCATTGCCTTCCCACCATTAAGTCATCTTGTTCATTCATTTCCTTGTTTTGTGTCCATCTTCTCACAGGAAGGCAAAAGCCACAAAAATGGGGATGTTTTATTCCTTAGAAATGTTAGCTATTTACTTTTATTATTCAAGACCAACAGTTGCTGGTTTACTCCCCAAAAGCCCAACTCAGCTAGGGCTGGACCGGGTCAAAACCAGAAGGCCAAAACTCAACCTTGGTCTCCTTGAGGGTGGTGGGGACACTTGAGCCATCACTCACAGTCTCTCAGGGGGCTGGAAGGAAGCAGAGCCAGGGCTCCAGGCCGGGCACGCCAATACAGGATAAGGCGTCCCATGCAGCATCTGAGACAGCTGCCCCAGACACCTACCCCTGGGCTAGCTTTCTGTCTGGCTTGCTGCTGGATCCCCATCACCAACTAAGCATACAGTGTGTACTCCGTAAATATTTATTCAATGACTATATGAGTTGTTTTTCAGTCAATGGCTTATAAAGAGTCCTAGAAATTTTTAAGATTTATTTATTTATTTACTTGAAAGTCAGAGTTACACAGAGAAGGAGTGGAGAGAGAGAGAGAGAGAGAGAGAGAGAGAGAGAGAGGTCTTCCATCCACTGGTTCACTCCCCAGTTGGCCACGATGGCCAGAGCTGTGCCAGTCTGAAGCCAGGAGCCAGGAGCTTCCTCTGGGTCTCCCATGTGGGAACAGGGTTCCAAGCACTTGAGCCATCTTGTACTACTTCCCAGGCCATAGCAGAGAGCTAGATAGGAAATGGAGCAGCCAGGACTCGAACTGGTACCCATATGGGATGCTGGCACTGCAGGCAGCGGCTTTGCCCACTACGCCACAATGCTGGCCCCTCTAAGAATTTTTGAGTAAGCAGTATTCAAGAGAAGTTAATTTGACAGCACACCTTAGGCTGGAATGAGGCAGTATGAGATTAAAGGCAGGGGTATCAATTAGGAGGCTGTTTCCACAGTCCCAATAAAAGATAACTCAGACAGTGGCAGTAGATGTGGGAGTACAAGGATAGAAGAGAGGGTTGTGAGAGCAAAGGCACATCACTTGAGGACTGATTGGATACGGCAGGCAAGGAGCAGCTGCGAGTTGAGGGAATAGTGGGGTCTGTCTTACCAAGGGGAAAATAAACCAGTTTTGGCAGAGTTCAATCTGAAGTATCTTGAGATTTCAGTGCCCAAACATGTGCAGACGAAGTAGGAAATCAAGCAGGCAAGGTGTGCCTCTGCTAACAAGAAGCCAGGGGAGGAAATAGATCGGGGACTTAATAGCTCAGAAGGGAAAGTTGACCCTTTGACAGCCATCAAGGTCTTTGAGGACAGACACAGAGGGAAAGGGGGAAAAGTGTGGAGAGGGGCTGCATGTCAAGGATGGGCCAACTGTACGGAGCCAGCAGGGTGTGTGATGAGAGGGGTGCCATTTGGGAAGGAACACTGAGCTGGGAAGAGAGAGCGTTTCCAGGAGTGGCAGGATGCCCAGAGGCAGAGATCAGTAAAGGATGAAGACCAGAGCATCCCCTTCCTGTGCCAGCAGTGGGAGCAGCAGTGTTCAATGCACAGTGTGTCCGTCCCATTGCACTCTTCCTGGAACCCTGCACACACTTACCTGTGGATTCTGTAGAGCTTTTCCGTAAGCACACCTGTCCAAAGGCTGCAGCCTACACCACCAGCATCCCATTTGCATGCTGGAGTCCTGGCTGCTCCACCTCCAATCTGGCTCCCTGCTAATGTGTCCAAGTGCTTGGGCCCCTTCCACGCACATGAGAAAACTGGATGGCGCTCCAGGGCCCTGGCTTCAGCCTGGCCCAGCCCTAGACTCCTGCAGAGCGAACCAGTGAATGGAAGACTCATCTCTCTTTTTCTTCCTCTCTCTGTCTCTGTAACTCTTTCAAATAAATAAATAAATAAATCCTTTAAGAAAACAGTTTAATTTGTTCCTTACTAGTTTCCCGTTTATGAAAACTATGTCTTATGTCTTAACATCCATGCCTTATGTTTGAAATCTGGGTTGCATTTCCTAATTATTAGGCATTATTTAACGCATCAAGACCAGAACCACACAAATCAGAGCAACTGTAATGAGGATACATCACAGCGACTGTTGATGCCTGACCCCATGAACGTTGCTGTCGCTGGTGAGTGGTGATGTAATACGTAGACATCAGGGAGTATAAGAACGGCAACAGCAAAGATAATGCTTCTCTTTCCCTTCACAAAGTCTGTGTGGGCTCTGCTACTAGTCTTCCTTGGAATGTGACCCTGTAACTCTTGTATTCCATTTCATTTCATTGTCTTTCTTTTTTTTTCTAAAGATTTTTTTTTTTATTTATTTGACAGGTAGATTTATAGACAGTGAGAGAGAGAGACAGAGAGAAAGGTCTTCCTTTTGTTGGTTCACTCCTGGCCGATCTGAAGCCAGGAGCCAGATGCTTCCTCCTGGTCTCCCATGCAGGTGCAGGGCCCAAGCACTTGGACCATCCTCCACTGCACTCCCGGGCCACAGTAGAGAGCTGGACTGGAAGAAGAGCAACTGGGACTAGAACCTGGTACCTATATGGGATGCCTGCACTACAGGCAGAGGATTAGTCAAGTGAGCCACAGTGCCAGCCCTCCCCCCGTTTTTAATGATTTTTTTATTTACTTGAAAGGCAGAGTTACAAAGAGGGAGAAGAGAGGCAGAGGCAGAGGCAGAGACAGAGAGAGAGAGGTCCTCCTTCCACTGGTTCAATCCCCTAATGTCTGTGATGGCTGCAGCTGGGCTGATCTGAAGCCAGGAGCCAGGAGCTCCTTCCAGGTCTCCCTGGGTACAGGGGCCCAAGCACCTGGGCCGTCCTCCACTACACTCCCAGGGCCATAGCAGAGAGCTGAATCAAAACTAGAGCAGCCAGGACCCAAACCAGTGCCCATATGGGATGCCAGCATTGCAGACGGTAGCTTCATCCACTATGCCACAGCACTGGCCCCTTCATTTCATTTCTTTACTGAGGCCTCACTGAATTTAAATAAACGCAAAATTCTTGGTGCAGAAGAAACACAAAAATCCTGCAGAGGGGTACCTAAGGGACATTAGAGCCTCCACTGTCTCTTCAGGGTCCCCCTACCTAGAGCTAAGTTGTATGAAAACAACTGTTACTCTACAGGACTTCTAAACCCAGATTGCTCAAATTTCTTCTCACTCAACTATGTTGAGTACATACTATCGTGTGCACAGGACAACTGACGGATATGAAAAGGAAGAACCAGCCTTGGGCTGGGCATGCTTGATACAACCGTGATGACAGCATGCGTTGAAGGGAAGTGAGCAGAGAGGTGTGGCCTGTGCTCCTTAGCCGTAGGGGAGCTTTCTACCTTTCAGTCTGTGGGAAGCTCTCAATGGGGTAGATAGGCCATCGATCAGGCCTTGTGGAGCCGAAGGAAAAGCCAGAGAAGAGTGAAAAGCATTGTCATACTCCTGGATTTTTAAAAAAATTTTCATATTATTTATTTGAAAGGCAGAGTTACAGATAAGCAAATACAAAGAAAGAGAGGTCGTCCATCCACTGGTTCACTCCCCAAATGGCCTCAAAGGCTGGAGCTGGGCCTATCTGAAGTCAGGAGCCAGGAGCTTCTTCTAGGTCTCCTACACAGGTACAGGGGCCCAAGCCCTTGAGCCATCTTCTACTGCTTTCCCAGGCCATCAGCAAGGAGCTGGATTGAAAGCAGAATAGCTGGGACTTGAACTGGTGCCCATACGGGATGCCAGCGCAGCAGGTGGATGCTTAACCTGCCAAGCCACAGCACTGGCCCACTCCTGGGTTCTTCGTTTCCAAACACCATTGATCCCTAGAGACAACATGGATGATAACTCAAGAGTTAGGCAGCAAATGAACTAAACCAGCACTTCTGGAGGATGCAGGCCAATGAGGCAGCAGGAAAGCTGAGACCAAGTGGCCGAGTGTCAGTTCCCATGATGGTAACTCCTGGCATTGGTCCAATAAGCATGCAGGCTAAGGATACCGGTTGATATTTAAATGACAGGAGGAAGGGGGTTGTTGCCTGGAGAATTTGTCTATTCAGTCTTCCAGGAGTCACGGGGGGCTTCAAGCCCTCTGAGATTTGGGCAAACTCTCCTCACAGGCTAGGACTATTGAAGACCCGCACCATGATCACGGCATGCTTCCAGACTTATTTTTCTGGTTCTTTCTGTCTTTACTCCTGCATCCATGTATGCACGTGAGTGCAATGCCCCATCTCTCTCTAACTTCTGCAGTAAACTCTCCACACAGAGCATAGCAACATTCTTTCACTTTTATAGAATATGTGTGGGGAATGGAACACGGTTGGTCACATCTATTCATTATGGAGCACCTACTGTGTTTTTGTTACTACTCTCAGTGCCAAAGATAGAACTGTGAACAAAATCCCTGTCTTCCTGGCTCTTCCCCAAGAGTGTGGAAGGTAAATGACAACCTCCAGGCAGGGTGTGGCCAGCTTCCTGTTCTGCTATATGTCCCGCTGCTGTAAGAGGCAGTGCTGACAATGCTGAGTGATGAGAATGCAATTACCTTCTTCCTCTCCCTGGCCAGTTTTGCCTTGCTCACAGGATTACAGGTGGCCCCAGGGTATGGCGGAGAAACGCCAAAACAACAGGAGTTGGGGCATCACTGGTAGTGATGCGGAAAGAGGGGTAGGATATTATTTTCACCCCAGGCACTTGTCCTGCACAGACAAACATGCTAAGTGCCAACATGTGCAAGGTGCACAAAGTGATGAAATTTATTTAAAAGGTGAGAAAGTGAGCGTCTACACACACACACACACACACACACACACACACACGAGCCAGCTGCAACCTGAGGGGGTCCCAGGCTCAGCTCTGAGCCATCAGTGCATTAGGACAATTATAGCTGATTTTCTAGAAAGCCACTAAATGGCACCCTGATGACTAGAAAAAGATAATGTCCAACCTTATACACTTAACATCCTATTAGAAAATTACTTAGACACTGGAAACAATCTGGCTCATTAATAAGTTCATGCCCATGTTTCCTGATCCAGGCTGTAAGTAGTTTACCCTCTATGTTGATCCTTGGATTTTTAATCCTTCCTCAATTTTTTTCCTCTTTATCCATCCTTTTACTTTTTTTTTTAGCAGTATGATTGAGGTACATTTGACATACAGTGAACTACATATGTTCTAGGCATATAGCCTCATCAATTTTGACATACATCAACACCTGTGAAACCATCACCACTATCAAGTTAATGAGCCTGCCATATCCATCATCCGTGAGGTTCTCTGTAAACTTTCCTTCCAATATCTCATGGTCCCATGCAGGACTCTGGGCAATCACTGACAATCACTTGTCTTGCTGTCACTATGGATCCTTTGTATTTTCCAGAACTTTATGTAAACGGCACCACACAGTATATAGTTTTTCTTTCAATTTTTCTGGCTAGGACCTCCACTGTTGTGGGCATTTGGGGAGTGAACCAGTGAATGTAAGATCTCTCTCTCTCTTTCTGTCTCTCACTCTGTCTCAGTAACTCTGCCTTTCAAATAAATAAAATGAGTATTTAAAAAATCAGGAATAGATGCTGGATTTTGTTAAATATATTTTTGTGTATCCATGGAGGTGACACAGAAATGTTCATTCAAAATCTGCATTACATTGCTTCTTGACTGCTAATCTAAGTTTGCATTCCTGGCATAAACTTAACTTGATCATGCTATCTTGTTCTTTTTATCTATTGTTGGATCTGATTTGCTAAAAATTATGTTTAGAATTTTTACATCTATATTCATAAGGAATGTGGGTTTGTAGTTTTCTTGCAATATCTTTGGCTTTGGTGTTGTTACAATGTATCTAGTCTCATAGAAATAGTTGGAAACTACCACCTTCTTTTCAGTTTTCTGGAAGAGCTTTTGTGGAATTGGCATCATGTCTTGTGTAAATGCAGAATGTATTTATATATTAAGATTTGAGGGTGGGGGGTTTTGTGAGGGAAGTGTTTCATTACCAAATCTTTTTATTTAATAAATGTGTGACTGTATTGGTTATCTGTTTCTTGTTCTGTGAAGGAATACCTTGTCTTTCTTTCCCCAAAAACCTTCTATTTAAGAAATACACACTTTATGCCTTTCATAAATACAATTTTAGAACTGTAGTGATTCTTCCCACCATACCTGCCCTCCCACCCACACTCCCACCACTATTCATCCTCCCACTCCTATTCCCATTCTTACTTTTTTTTACTAGGATCTATTTTCAATTAACTTTGTAACACAAATGATTAACTCTATACTGAATAAGGAATTGAATAGTATAAAAACAACTGTTCCTACACAGTTGAAACAAGGGCTGTTCAAAGTCATAGCTTCTCAAAGGTTCCATTTCACTTCTATAAATTACCTTTTAGGTGCTCTGTTAGTTATCGTTATCACAGATCAGAAAGAACACATAGTATTTGTCCTTTTGGGACTGGCTTATTTTACTAAGTATGGTGCTTTCCAGTTTCATCCATTTTGTTGCACATGACTGGATTCATTTTTTTTTTACTGCTGTGTAGAATTCCACGGTGTACATACCCTAAAATTTTTTATCCAGTCTTCAATTGATGGACATTGCATTGATTCCATATTTTAGCTATTGTGAATTGAGCTGCAATAAATATGGGGATACATATAACACTTTCATAAGCTGATTTCATTTCTCTTGAGTAATTTCCTGGAGTGGGATGGCTGGGTCATACAGCATGTCTATATCCAAATTTCTGAGGTGTCTCCATACTGTCCACAGTGGTTGTGCCAGTGGTTGTACCAGGTTACATTCCCACAAACAGTGGTTTAGGGTACCTTTTTCTGCACATTCTCACCAGCATTTGTTGTTTGTTGATTTCTGTATGTAAGCCATTCTAACCAAGGTGAGGTTAAAACCTCATTGTGGTTTTTATTTGCATTTCCCTGATGGCTAGTGATCCTGAGCATTTTTTCATGTGTCTGTTGGCCATTTTGATTTCCTCTTTTGAAAAATGCTTATTTAAGCCATTTGCCCATTTCTTAACTGGGTTGCTTGTTTTTTTTTGTTGTTGAGTTTCTTGATCTCTTTATATATTCCTATTATTAATCCTTTATCAGTTGCATAGTTTGCCAATAATTTCTCTCATTTGTTGGTTGCCTCTTCACTTTGCTGAGTGCTTCTTTTGCAATACAGAAACTTCTTAATTTGATGTAATGCAATCTGTCAATTTTGGCCTTGGTTGCCTGTGCCTCTGGGGTCCTCTGCAAGAACTCTTAACCTGTGCCAATATCTTGCAGGGTTTCTCCAATGTTCTCTAATAATTTGATGGTATTGGGTCATAGATTTAGGTTGTTAATCCATTTTGAGTGGATTTTTGTGTAAGGTGTTAGGTCGGGGTCTTGCTTCATACCTTCTGCTTGTGGAAATCCAGTTTTCTCAGCACCATTTGTTGAAGAGACTGTCCTTGCTCTAAGGATTGATTTTAGCTCCGTTGTCAAAGATAAGTTCGTTTTACATGTATGGGTTGATTTCTGGCATTTCTACTCCACTCCATTGGTCTATCCATCTATGTTTGTACCAGTACCAGGCTTTTTTTGATTATAATTGCCCTGTAGTATGTCTTGAAATCTGGTGTTGTGACTATTGGTTGAACTCTTTAATTAACATACAGTTCTTCTTAGCTGTTTAAAGTTACTGAAAAGAGATCTCTGTTAAAAATAAGAGTAGGAATAAGAGAGGGAAGAGATGTACAGTTTGGCACATGATCAACCAGACTTTCCCCTAATGGTAGAATTAGAAACATGTCAGGAGATTCCAATCCAATCCCATCAAGGTGGCATGTACCAATGCCATCTCACTAGTCAAAGTGGTCAGTGTCAGTTCACAATTGATCATAATGATAGTATTAAGTCTCAAAGGGATCACATAAACAAGACTAGTGTCTGCTAATACTAACTGATAGAATTAAAAAGGAGAGAACGATCCAACATGGGAAGCTGGATACACAGCAGACTCATGGAATGGCAGATGTACTAAACAGCACTCTGGCCTCAGAATCAGCCCTTAAGGCATTCAGATCCAGCTAAAAAGCCCATGAGAGTATTTCAGGCATGGAAAGCCAAGACACTCTGGCAAAAAAAATGACCTGAATGAAGGATCTCTGTGAGTGAGATCTCAGCGGAAAGAATGGGACTTCAAAGAAGGAAGTATCTTCCTCTGAAGGGAGGAGAGAACTTCCACTTTGAGTATGACCTTGTCTAAATAAGTCGGAGTTGGTGAACTCAAGAGGTTTCCATAGCCTTGACAGCCCATGACAAGAGCCTAGGGTGATTACTGACATCATAAATAAAGAGTGTCAATTGTTAAATCAACAACAGGAGTCACTGTGCACTTACTCCCCATGTAGGACCTCTGTTCTTAATGTGTTGTCCCATGTGAAGTAATGCTCTAACTAGTACTCAAACAGTACTTTATACTTTGTGTGTCTCTGTGGTGCAATCTGTTGAAATCTTTACTTAGTATATACTAAATTGATCTTCTGTATATAAAGATAATTGAAAATGAATCTTCATGTGAATGGGGTGGTAGAAGGAGCAGGAGATGGGATGGTTGCAGGTGGGAGGGAGGTTATGGTGAGAAAAAGCTGCTATAATCCAAAAGTTGTACTTTGGAAATTTATATTTATTAAATAAAAGTTTTTAAAAAAGAATAAATCCAAAAGACTTCCAGAAAGTTATTAAAAAAAGAATTCTGGTATTGTGATGCCTCTGGCTCTGTTTTTGCTGTAAAGGATTGCTTTACCTATTCAGAGTCTCCTGTGTTTTCATATGAATTTCATCATCATTTTTTCTATATCTGAGAAGGATGTCCTTGGTATTTTGATTGGTATCACACTGAATATGTAAATTGCTTTTGGAAGTATGAACATTTTGATAATATTGATTCTTCCAATCCATGATCATGGAAGATTTTTCCATTTTTTATGTCTTTTTCTATTTGTTTCTTTAATATTTTGTAATTCTCATTGTAGAGATCTTTGACATCTCAGTTAAATTTATTCCAAGGTATTTGATTTTTTTGGTAGCTATTGAGAATATGATTTATCTTAGCAGTACTTTCTCAGCTGTGGCATTGTTTGTGTATACAAAGGCTATTGCTTTTTGTGTGTTGATCTTCTAACTTGCTACTTTACCAAACTCTTCTATGAGTTTCAATAGTCTCTTAGTGGAGGCTTTTGAATGCCTTATATATAGAATCATGTTATCTGCAAATAAGAATAGTTTGGCTTCTTCATTCCCAATTTTTACTTCTTCCTATCCTTTGTTTTCTTTCTCTTGTGTAATGGTTCTGGCTAAAACTTCCAGGAATATATTGAATAGAAATGGGGAGAGTGGGCATCCTTGTTTGGTTCCAGATCTTGGTGAGAATGCTTCCAACTTTCCCCCATTCAATAGGACTCTGGCCTTGGTTTTTCATAAATTTCCTTGTTTGCGTTGAGGAATGGTACTTCTATATCCAATTTGCTTAAAGTTTTCATCTTGAAAGGGAGTTGTATTTTATCAAATGCTTTCTCTGCATCTGTTGAGGTAATCATATGGTTTTTGTTCTATAATTTGTTAATGTGATGTATCATATTGATTGATTTGTTAATGTTGAACCATCCCTACATACAAGGGATAAATCCCACTTGGTGTTGGTGAATGATCTTTATGCTATGTTGTTGCATTCAATTAGCTAGTATTTCCTTGAGGATTTTTGTGTCTATGTTCACCAGGGAAATTGGTTTGTATTTGTCTTTCTCTGTTATATCTTTTTCAGGTTTAGGAATTAAGGTCGTGCTGACTTTATAGAAGAGATTTAGGAGTATTCCCTCCCTTTGGATTGTTTTGAATAGCTTGAGAAAAATTTGAGTTCTTCTTTAAATGTCTTGTAGAATTCAGCAGTAAAGCCAGCTGGTCCTGGCCTTTTCTTTGCTGGGAGGGTCTTTATTGCTGATTCAATTTCTGTTCTTGGCTATATGTCTATTTAGGTTCTCTATGTCTTCATGGCTCAATTTATGTAAGTTGTATGTGTCCCAGAATCTATCCATTTCTTCTAGTTCTCCTGATTTGTTGGTATACAGCTCTTTGTAGTAATTTTTGGTGATTCTTTTTATTTCTGTGGTGTCATTACATTTCCTTTTTCATCTCTAATTATATTGATTTGGATCTTCTCCCTCTTTTTTTGTTTTGGTTGGCTGGGCCAAAGGTGTGTCACTTTTTTTTTTTTTTTCAAAAAAACAGCTCTTCATTTCACTGATCTTTCATATTATTGCTTTGGTTTCAATTTTGTTGATTTCTTCTCTAATTCTAATTATTTCTTTTCTCCTACTAATTTTGGGGTTTAGTTCACTGTTGTTTTTATAGGTCCCTGGCATGCATTGATAACTCATTTATTTAGTGCTTTTCCAATTTCTTGATGTAGGCACCAACCATCACTCTTAACACTGCTTTTGCTATATCCCATATGTTTTGATATGCTGTATAGCCATCTTCATTAATTTCCATAATTTTTTTATTTTTCTTTTTAATTATTCAATGGCCCACTGTTCATTCATGACCATGTTGTTCAGTCTCCATATGTTTACATATGTTCTAGTTATTTTTGAGTTGTTGATTTCATCCCATTGTGGTCGTGGAAGATGCATGGAATGATTTTGATTTTTTTAGTGCTGACACTTGCTTTATGGCCTAGCATGTAGTCTCTCTTAGAAAGTTCCATGCCCTGATGAGAAGAATGTGTGTTCTGCAACTGTAGAATGAAACGTTCTGTAGATATCTGTTAGGTCCATTTGGTCTATAGTGTTGATTAACTCTTCGGTTTCCTTGCTGATTTTCTGTCGGGTTGATCTGTCCATTGCTGAAAGTGGAGTACTGAAGTCCCCCACTATTATTGTATTGAAGTCTATGTCTCCTTTAGGATACCTTAACATTTCTTTTAAATAACCATGTGACCTGTTATTAGGTGCATGTGCATTTTTAATAGTCACATCTCCCTTAGTCATGACATAGTGCCATTCTTTATCTCTTTTAACAGTTTTTGTGTCAAGGTTTATTTTGTCTGATATTAGGATGGCTACATGAGTTCTTTTTATATTTTGGTCAGCATGGAATATCCTTTTCCATCCTTTTACTTTCAGTCTGTGTGTATCTTTGTTGGTGAGATGTATTTCTTGTAGGCAAAAAATAGACTTTTTTTTAATCCACTCTACCAGTCTGTATCTTTTAATTGGAGAGTTGAGGCCATTTATATTCAAAGGTGACTATTGATAAGTAACGACTTGGTTACTTAGTGTGAGAATGGATCTCATGGCAGCAATTTTCAGTGTGAGAATGGATCTCATGGAAATGAGCCTCACCAGGGCATCAGGGAGCCCTGGGCATATGGAGCTGCCCGCAGTGACAGTACAAAGTCCCAGATGCACCCTGTGCCCTCCCACACAGCCACAGTGTTTTCTCGGTCCCAGAACACAAGCCTCTGACAGTTATGAGCACCAAGCCCTCTGTCAATTCTCCCAGCCATACTCAAGTGTCTCCTCTCTGCTGGTTGCTGGGCACATGGGCACAAGTTGGCTTAGTTGTTGTGTATGTCCAAAATGGCATCTGCCCTCTCTTGGTTAATTACAGGACATGGGTGCTGTGTGGTCGGGGAGAGAGAAATGTGCCCCCTTTTTATTCCCTCTAGATTGACTGGTACTCCATGCCCCACAGGACTCCAAGTCAGAGTCATACCAAGCTCTTCCTGCAGCTTTATTGCAACTTTAACGGCTGCTGCAGTCTGATCTCATATCATCTCACTCTCCAAAGCTGATGCTGAGGCTCTTGGCTGCTGGGGTCCTGAGTTGTCTGTGTCCATACCCTCCACATAGGTTCACAATGTCCCTTTAATTTGCATGGAGTTTCCCCTGCCATTTTCTCCCTAACTCTTCTCTGGAGATGCACTCTCTCCCATTTTTTAAAAAACTGTCTTTCCCTAGACTAGATCAGTGAGCTCCGTCCCTATTCTGCCATCTTGAAATCCTAACTTGTCTTTTCAGAAATTTGTCTTTCCTATCTAAATTTAGAACTCATTGGCATAAGGTTATTTATAACAGTCCATTATTATTTGTTTAGTATATGTAGGCTGATATGTCATTTATTTCATTGCTGATATTGTTAGTTGGTATTCACTGATTTTTTTGTTTTTATCGTGATTCATCAGATTAGAGGTTTATCAATTTTATTGATCTTTAAGGACCTGTTTTCAGACTTATAAATTTTTTCTATTGTATTCTGGTTTTCTGTTTCATTGATTTCTGCTTTGATCTTTATGGTTTCCTTTCTTCTGCTTCTTCAAGGATTTAATTGCTCTTCTCTTTCTAGCCTTTTCAGACAGAATTTGAGATCATTGATTTAGGGCCCTTTATTACATGTAAAATAGATGTTCAGGGACTATGTATCATTCTAAGTCCTGTTCTAGTGGCATTGCACAAATAAAAATAAGTTTTTGTCTTTTCTCTCAAATCAGAATGTGTCCTCATTACCTGTTTGATTTCTTCTTTGGTCTATATGTTATTAAGAAGTATGTCCTTCAATTTCCAAATGCTTGGTGATTTTTCCAGAGATCCTTTTGTCATTTTTTTCTAATTTAATTATACTGTGGTTAGAGAACACATTTCATAAGAGTTTAACATTTTCAGTTTGATTTTATGTCCCAGAATGCTGTCCATATTGTTCTATTATCTCAATAAATCAGTTGGAATGTGTGTGCCGCTGCTCCAGAAAACTCGGTCAGATCAAGTTTGTTAGTACTGCTTTCCAATCCTCCTGAAACAGTACATTTTGTGACCTTGTTCTCTCAGTTACTGAGAAAGGTGCGTTGAAATCTTCATTGTAAATACAGATTTTTCTATTTCACTTTGAATTTATATCACGTTTGATTCATGTATTCTCATAATTTGTTATTAAGTGAATAAATTGCTTAGGATTATTATGTCATCTCAGCAAGTTGACTTCTTTATTATTATGAAATAATCATCTTCATCTCTGGTAGGATTTTAATGGCAGTATAGGACATAATAATTAAACCAGCTTTCTTTTTTTTAACACATATAGAGTAAATTTTAAAAAGAATCACAAATCATTGAAACTATAGCATTGTATCATTCTTAGCCATTGGTTTGACAAAGATATAAAATAAATTTTGAAAAAACAATCTAACCATCCTTTAAAAAGTTTTGTCTCAGTATGTCTTTCTTCTCCTTTAAATTTAATCCATGTGTATGTTTATACTTTAACTATACTGTAGGTAGAATTTATTTGGGCACAACAATATTTTCTTTTAAAAATATTTTTAAATTAAAATTTTATTGAAAAACTTTAACATACATATAAAATTGTACATTATATGAAGTATTATGAGACATTTCCTATATGGATACATTGAGTAATATCCAACTAGGGTAAATGTAGTTTATAAATGCTCCTGTTGAAGCATTTAGCATTTATTTATAGTGAAAACATCCAAAGTTATACCTTCCAGACTTTTTTCATTTGAGAAATATGCATGATATTAACTTTATCTATAGTCACTATACTATATGATAGAACCAAGAACTACTTTTTTTTCATTTTCAACTATATCTACAGAAGATCAATTTAGTATATACTAAGTAAAGATTTCAACAGATTGCACCACAGAGACGCACAAAGTGTAAAGTATTGTTTGAAATTAGTTTTACCATTAATTCGCATAGTACAACACATTAAGGACAGAGATCCTACATGGGGAGTAGGTGCACAGTGACTCTCGTTGTTGATTTAACAATTGACACTCTTTATTTATGATGTCAGTAATCACCCTAAGCTCTTGTCATGGGCTGTCAAGGCTATGGAAGCCTCTTGAGTTCGCCAACTTTGACTTTATTTAGATAGGGTCATAGTCAAAGTGGAAGTTCTCTCCTCCCTTCAGAGGAAGATACCTCCTTCTTTGAAGTCCCATTCTTTCCGCTGAGATCTCACTCACAGAGATCCTTCATTCAGGTCATTTTTTTTTTTTTGCCAGAGTGTCTTGGCTTTCCATGCCTGAAATACTCTCATGGGCTTTTTAGCTGGATCTGAATGCCTTAAGGGCTGATTCTGAGACCAGAGTGCTGTTTAGTACATCTGCCATTCTATAAGTCTGTTGTGTATCCCAATTCTCATGCTGGGTGGTTCTCTCCTTTTTAATTCTATGAGTCAGTATTAGCAGACACTAGTCTTGTTTATGTGATCCCTTTGAGACTTAATACTATCATCATGATCAATTATGAACTGAAACTGTTCACTTTAAATAGTAGGGTGGCATTGGTACCTGCCAACTTAATGGAATTTGGAGTCCCATGGCATGTTTCTAATTCTACCATTAGGGGTAAGTCCGAGTGAGCATGTGCCGAACTGTACATCTCTTCCCTCTCTTATTCCCACTCTTATTTTTAACAGGGATCACTTTTCAGTTAACTTTAAACAGCTAAGAAGAACTGTATGTTAATTAAAGAGTTCAACCAATGGTATTAATTAGAAAAAGAAAATACTGAAAAGAATAAAATAGCAAGCTGCTCCTTGTCAGGACAAAGGCTGATCAAGTCATTGCTTCTCATAGTTTCAATTTCACTTCTACGATTTTCCTTTCAGGTGCTCAGTTAGTTGTCACAATCAGGAAGAACATATGATATTTGTCCCTTTGAGACTGGCTTATTTCACTCAGCATTATGTTTTCCAGATGCCTCCATTTTGTTGCAAATGACCAGATTTCATTTTTTTTACTGCTATATATTATTCTATAGAGAACGTATCCCATAATTTCTTTATCCAGTCTACTGTTGATGAGCATTTAGGTTGATTCCAGGTCTTAGCTATTGTGAACTGAGCTGCAATAAACATTGAGGTGCAGGCAGCTCTTTTATTTGCCAATTTAATTTGCTTTGGGTAGATTCTGCGGAGTGGGATGGCTGGGTCATGTGGGAGGGCTATATTCAGGTTTCAGAGGAATCTCCAAACTGTCTTTCATGTGGATTTACCAGTTTGCATTCCCATCAACAGTGGATTAGTGTGCCTTTTCCCCCACATCTCACCAGCACCTGTTGTTAATTGATTTCTGTATGAAAGCCATTCTAACTGGGGTGAGTTGAAACCTCTTTATGGTTTTGATTTGCATTTCCCTGGTGGTTAGTGATCATGAACATTTTTTCATGTGTCTGTTGGCCGTTTCGATTTCCTCTTTTGAAAAATGTCTATTGAGGCCGGCGCCGTGGCTCAACAGGCTAATCCTCCGCCTTGCGGCGCCAGCACACCGGGTTCTAGTCCCGGTCGGGGCGCCGGATTCTGTCCCGGTTGCCCCTCTTCCAGGCCAGCCCTCTGCTGTGGCCCAGGAGTGCAGTGGAGGATGGCCCAAGTGCTTGGGCCCTGCACCCCATGGGAGACCAGGAGAAGCACCTAGCACCTGGCTCCTGCCATCGGATGAATGCGGTGCGCCGGCCGCAGCGCGCTGTCCGCGGCAGCCATTGGAGGGTGAACCAACGGCAAAGGAAGACCTTTCTCTCTCTCTCTCTCTCTCTCTCTCACTGTCCACTCTGCCTGTCAAAAAAAAATTATAAAAAAAAAAAAAGAAAAATGTCTATTGAGGTCCTTGGCCCATCTCTTAAGTGGGTTGTTTGTTTTGTTGTTGTGGAGTTTCTTTATTTCTTTGTAGATTCTGGTTATTAATCCTTTTTTTTTGTTTGTTTGACAGGCAGTGTGGACAGTGAGAGAGAGAGAGAGAGAGAGAGACAGGGAGAAAGGTCTTCTTTTTCCATTGGTTCACCCTCAATGGCCGCTGTGGCCAGTGCGCTGCAGCCGGCACACCGCACTGATCCAAAGCCAGGAGCCGGGTGCTTCTCCTGGTCTCCCCTGGGGTGCAGGGCCCAAGCACCTGGGCTATCCTGCACTTCCTTCCCCGGCCACAGCAGAGAGCTGGCCTGGAAGAGGGGCAACCGGGACAGAATCCGGTGCCCCAACCAGGACTAGAACCCAGTGTGAGGTGCCGCAGGTGGAGGATTAGCCTATTGAGCCGGCCTGGTTATTAATCCTTTATCTGTTTCCATGTAGCGTGTCTTGATATCTGTAATTGTGATGCCTCTGGTTCTGCTTTAACTATTTGAAGTCTCCTGTGCCTCCATATGAATTTCAGCATCATTTTTTCCAGATCTGAGAAGAATGTCCTCGGTATCTTGATTGGTATCGCGTTGAATTTATAAATCGCTTTTGGGAGAATGGACATTTTGATGATATTGATTCTTCCAATCCATGAACATGGAAGATTTGTCCACTTATTGGAATCTTCTATTTCTTTCTTTAAGGATTTGTAATTCTCATCACAGTGATCTTTGACATCCTTGATTAAGTTTATTCCAGGGTAATTGATTTTTTTGTAGCAATTGTGAATGAGATGGATCTTAGAAGTTCTTTCTTAGCTGCAGCATTGTCTGTGTATACAAAGGCTGTTGATTTCTGTGCATTGATTTTATATCCTGCTACTTTGCCAAATTCTTCTATGAGTTCCAATGTTGCTTGGTGGAGTTCTTTGGATTCCCTAAATAAAAAATCATTTCATCTGCAAAAGAGGAATAGTTTGACTTCTTCCTTCCCAATTTGTGTCACTTTAATTTCCTTTTCTTGCCTAATGGCTCTGGATAAAGCTTCCAGAACTATATTGAATAGCAATGGTGAGAGTGGGCATCCCTGTCTGGTACCAGATCTCACTGGAAATGTTTCCAAATTTTCCCCATTCAATTTCATGCTGTCCATCAGTTTTTCATACAATGCCTTGATTGTGTTGAGGAATGCTCCTTCTATACCAAATTTTCTTAGAGTTTTCATCATGAAAGGGTGTTTTATCTAATGCTTTCTGTGCATCTATTGAGATAATCATATGGTTTTTCTTCTGCAATTTGTTAATGTGGTGTATCACGCTGATTGATTTGCAAATGTTATACCATCCCTGCATATCAGGGATAAATTCCACTTGGTCTGGGTGCATGATCTTCCTGATGTGTTGTTGAATTCTATTGGCCAGAATTTTATTGAGGATTATTGCATCTATATTCATCAGAAAAATTATTCTGTAATTCTCTTTATCTGTTGCATCTTTTCCAGGATTAGGAATTAAGGTATTTTTGGCTTTTTAGAGAGAATTTGGTAGGATTCCCTTTCTTTCAGTTGTTTTGAATAGTTTGAGAACTGGAGCTGTTTCTTCTTTAAAGGTCTGGTAGAATTCAGGAGTGAAACCATCTTATCCTGGGCTTTTGTTTTGTTGGGAGGGCCTTTATTACTGATTCAGTTTCTGACTTGGTGGGGCTGGCCTATGGTGCAGTGGTTTAAATCCCTGGCCTGATGCACCAATATCCCATATGGTAGCCGGTTCTAGTCCCAGCTGTTTCACTTCCTGTATAGCTCTCTGCTATGGCCTGGGAAATCAGTAGAAGATGGCCCAAGTCCTTGGTCCCCTGCACCCACGTGGGAGACCCAGAGGAATCATCTAGCTCATGGCTTCGGATTGGCACAGCTCCATCTGTTTTGGCCATTTGGGGAGTGTACCAGCAGATGGAAGACCTCTCTCTGTCTCCACCTCTCTCTGTAACTCTGTCTTTCAAATAAATTAAATAAATCTAAAAAAAAAAATTCTGACTTGGTTATGGGTCGGTCTGTTTAGGTTTTCTATGTCTTTATAGTTTGATTTAGGTAGGTTGTATGTGTCCAGGAATCTTTCCATTTCTGATTGATTTCCCAGTTTGTTACATTGCCTTTTTCATCTCCAATTTTATCAATTTGTGTCTTTTCTCTCCTTTTTTTGGTTAGTTGGGCCATTGGTCTGTTAATTTAAAAAAAAAAAAACAGTTCTTCATTTTGTTGATCTTTTGTAATTTTTTTGGATCCAATTTTGTTAATTTCTTCTCTAATTTTATCTCTAATTTTAATTATTTCTCTTCTCCTACTAGTTTTCAGTTTGGTTTGCTGTAGTTTTTCTAGATCTTTGAGATGCATTGATAGCTCCTTTATTTGGTGCCTTTCCAATTTTCTTGATGTAGGCTCCTATTGCTATGAACTTTCCTCTTAACAATGCTTTTGCTGTATCCCATAAGTATTGATATGTTGTGTTTTATCCGCATTTGATTCCAGAAAGTTTTTGATTTCTCTTTTGATTTCTTCTATGACACACTGTTTATTCAGGAGCATGTTATTTAGTCTCTATGTGTTTGCATATGCTCCAGGGATTCCTGAGTTCCCAATTTCCAGCTTCATTCCATTGTGGTCTGAGAAGATGAATGTATGATTTGGATTCTTTTGAATTTTCTGAGACTTGCTTTATGGCCTAATATGTAGTCAATCCTAGAGAAATTTCCATGCACTGCTGAGAAGAATGTATATTCTTTAAGTGTAGAATGAAAAGTTCTGTTAGACCCATTTGGTCTATAGTTTTGATTAAATCTGCTGTTTCCTTGTTGATCTTCTGTCGGGTTGATCTGTCCATTGCTGAAAGTGGAGTATTAAGTCCTCTAATACTATTGTATTGGAGTCTAAGTCTCCCTTTAAGTCCCTTAACATATCTTTGAAATAGCCCAGTGCCCTGTAATTAGGTGCATATACATTTATAATAGTTACATATTCCTATTGAATTGTTCCCTTAATCCTTATATACTACCCCTCTATGTCTCTCTTAACAGTTTTTGTGTTAGTCTTTTTTTTTTCTGATATTAAGATGGCTACACCAACTTTTTTTTGGTTTCTGTTGATATGGAATATCTTTTTCCAACCTTTCACTTTCAGTCTGCATGCACCGTTGTTGGAAAGATGTGTTTCTTGTAAGCAGCAAATAGATGGGTTTTGTTTTTTAATCCATTCAGCTGGAGAGTTGAGGCCATTTACTTTCAATATGATTATTGATAAGTAGTGGCTTTGCCCTGCCATTTTTCCAAAGATATTTCTAATATATACTTTGAACTTCTGAGATCTTTTACTGGGAGACTTTTCTTCCTTTACCTTCTTTTGTATTGATGATCATGTTTCTGTGTTTCTGTGTGTAACACATCTTTAAGCATTGTTTGCGGGGCTGGACAAATGGTGACAAATTCTTTCAGTTTGTTTGCTTTGAAAGGTCCTTTTTTCAGGCGTTAAGGGTGACACACCCAGTTTGGCATGGTAAATCTCTCTTTTTTAATCATAAGCGTAGCTATTTTGCTCAGCTACGCTCTTCTCCTCAATGGCGATCAGTGCCTGAGCACTAGCTCCCTGGGTATAATATTTGTCTGCTCTGTTCCAAGGACCATAGGATCTGTGTTGTCCTCAGTGTAAGTTCAGATTCCCCTGCAATGTCTCTCACCAGCTAGCCAGAATGGCTGATCTTGTGGTGTCTTCCCTGTGATTACTCAAAGTCTCAGCCACACCATGTGTTCTCCCACAGACCCTCAGTTTTGTTTTGTTTTCCACAGTACCAATTCAGAAGCTCCACACTAGGTCTTAGTCTCCTGTTATTTTTCCCCACCAGATTCAGTTTCCTCTGCTCTCCTGATTGCTGGGTGCAGACATGAGCTGGCGCAGCTGTTATGTATGTCCACAATGCAGCCTTGCCCTGTTGGCTTGTATGTGTTTGTAAGGTGATCGGAGAGACAGAATCATGTCTATTCTGTCTCTTTTATTTTTTCTATCCTCTAGTTAGGCTGGGGCACTTTCCCCCATGGGACTTCAAGCCTTGTTCCCTCTAGGATCTTCCTTATACTTTTCTGCCAGTATCTCAGGCTACTGCAGTTTCATCTCAACTCACTTTCTAGCACCGGTGCGGAGGTTCTCGGCAGCTGGATCCTGAGCTTTAGGAGCCCATGCCTTCCTCATAGGTCCACTGTGTCCCTCTAATTATGGAAGAGTTTTCTCTGCCATTTTTTCCCTGACTCTTCCCTGAGACTTTTCTATCCCCACTTTTATTAAACTATCTTCTCTGGACTAGATCAGTAAGCTCCCTCCATATTCCTCCATCTTGGAACTGACCCACCCCCATCTAACTATAACCTACTACTTGTCAATCGATCTTTCCGCATCCCTCTCTCCATTCTTCACTGCCCATCCTCTGGTAACCACCATTATATTTTTAACTTGCATGAAATGATCCATTTTTTATATTCCACATATTATTGAGATTATGTGGCATTTGTCTTGCTGTAGTTGGTTTATTTCACTTAAGTTAATAACCTTCAGTTTTATCCGTGTTGCTTCAAATGTCAAGATTTCATCATTTTTATAGCTGAGTAATATTTCATGATGTATATGTCGTACATTTTCTCTATCCATTCATCAGTTGATGGACATGTATGTTGTTTCCATTTCTTGGCTATTGTGAATAGAACTACAATGAGCATGGGATGCAACTGTCTTCCACAGATGAAGTTCATTCCCCTTGGATATATACCTAGGAGTGGGATTGCTGGATCATATGGTAGTTCTGTTTTTGATAGTTTGAAGAACTTTCATATGGTTTTCCTCAATAACTGAATTAATTTACATTCTCACCAACAGTGTGCAAGGGTTCACTTTTATCCATCTTCCTGCCAACATTTGTTTGTTTTTGTATTTTTTATAACAACCAATCTGGAGTGAGGTGATATCTCATTGTGTTTTTGATTTGCATTTCCCTGATTATTAGTGACACTGAACATTTTTTTATGTACTTGTTGACCATTTGTATGTCTTCCTTCAAGAAATGTATATTTAGAACAAAACTGTATTTTTAAAAAAGATTTATTTATTTGTTTGAAAGCAAGAGCAACAGAAAGAAAGAGAGAGTGAACAAGTGATCTTTCATGCACTGGTTCATTCTCCCAATGTCCACAATAGCCAGGGCTAGGCTAAGACAAAGTCAGGGGGCAGGAATTCCATCTTTTATGGGGGTGGCAGGAACCTATGGACTTTGGCCATCATTCATTATCTTCCAGGAGCATTAGCAGGATAATGGATTGGAAGCAGAGTAGCTGGGACTTGAGCCATAGGATGTAGGCAACCCAAGTGATGGCTTGCTTTTGTTGTAGTTTCTTCTTTCTCCCTCTCCTATTATATTTATCCGTGGTGAAGTGATTTTCTGTAATGGTGTACTTTGTTTCTCTGCTTATTATTTTCAGTTAAGTCCATCATACGTTCTTGCTTTGTGGTTACCATGAAGCCTAGAGAAAGTTGCTTTTGGTAATAATAATAATCTCTCTTGAATTGATTACTTAACCTTGAACATAAAGTTAGGGGAAGAAACAACCAAAAATAAAGAGATACAAAATCCTGATAAAGAATTCCACATATGTGATCGATTCTTCACCTCATATTCGTTTTTGATGTTGCAGTAACATTTTAGTCTTTACATATCATGTTTTTAATATTAGAGCATCTGAATTTGTATACTTACTTTTACCAGTGAATTTTCTACCTTCTGATGTTTTCTTTTTTAATTAAAAAATAGACTTGTTTATTTACTTGAAATATGGAGTTACAGAGAGGGAGAGATCTTCCATCCAATGATTCACTCCCCAAATGGCCACAATGGGCAGGGCTGGGCCAGGTCAAAGCCAGGAGCCTGAAACTCCAACTAGATTTCTTATGTGAATGGCAGGGTCCAAGCACTCAGGCCATCCTATGTTGTTTTCCCAGGTATATTAGCGGGGAGCTGGATCAGAGCTGCAGCAACCAGGACTCGAACTAGTGCTCATATGGGATGTTGGATTTGTAGATGGCAGCTTAACCCACTGCATCATGGGCAGCTTAACCCATTGCACCATAATACCAGACCCAGATATTTTATTCTTACCCATTAGCTTCTCTTCTCTATTTGGAGAACTCATTTCAGCCTTTCTTACAACACAGGTCCAAGAGTGATAAATTATCTCTGATTTCATTTGGGAACCTCTTTATTTCTCCCGCATAACTGAAGGATAGCTTTGCTGGATACAGTATTCTTGGTGGCAGTTTTTGTATTTCAGTACTGCAAAAACCTCATCCTCATCCTTCCTGGCCTGTAAAGCTTCTGCCGTGAAGTCTGCATTCAGGCCATCGGGGCCTCTTTATGTCTTATTTGTTCTTTTCTCTTGCAGCTTTGAGAATCCTTGCTTTATCTTTAACCTTGAAGAACTTACTTATGTTTTGGAGTAGACTTATTTGAACCAAATCTGACTGGTGACCTTTGACCTTCTTCCACCTGCAAATAGATGTATCTTTCTCTAGGTTTGGGAAGCTTTCCGCCATTACCTTTCTGAACATGCTTTCCATCCGTATGGCATCCTCAAGTCCCTCTTGAATTCCAGTAACTCAAACATTTGCTCTTTCATGCTATCCCATATTTCCCATAAGCTTTCTTCATTCCTCTCTTATTTTATTTTCTGTGTACTTTTTTTTCCTAACTGTGAATTTTCAAATAGTCTGTCTTTGATCTCACAGCTATTATAAAAACTTCATCCAGGGACTTCAAAATTTCATTCCTGCATGATTGGTTTCTGGCAACCTATGTTGTTCTTTGGGGGAGGTCCTGCTTCCTGGAAGTTCCTGTGCTAGTTGATGTATAATGTTGTTTGTGATTGACAGATTAGTTTAAGATAGTCTGGCTTTATTTGTGGCTGTCCTCCTAGAAACTCAAAGCAGTCTATTTACTTTATCTGAGCCTATGGACTTTTCTGCTATGTCAGCACTAGATAACACCCTAAGTTGTTGTTTGCCTGAGGTCTGCTCTTCAAATACTTTTTAAAAAACTTTTATTTAGCAAATATAATTTTTCAAAGCACAGTTTATGGATTACAATGGCTTGTTCCCCCCCATAACCTCCCTCCCACCCTCACCCTTCCTATCTCCTGCTCCCTCTCCCATTCCATTCACATCAAGATTCAATTTCAATTATCTTTATATACAGAAGATCAATTTAGTATATGTTAAGTAAAGATTTCATCAGTTTGCACCCACACAGAAACACAAAGTGTAAAATACTGTTTGAGTACTAGTTATAGCATTAATTCACTTTGGACAACACATTAAGAACAGAGATTCCACATAAGAAGTAAGTACACAGTGATTCCTGTTGTTGATTTAACAATTTGACACTCTTGTTTATGGTGACAGAAATCTCACTAGGCTTTAGCCATGAGTTTCCAAGGTGATGGAGGCTCTTGAGTTCGCTGACTCTGATCTTATTTAGATAAGGTCATAGTCAAAGTGGAAGTTCTCTCCTCCCTTCTTTGATGGCCTGTTCTTTCTACTGGGATCTCACCCACAGAGATCTTTCATTTAGTTTTTTTTTTTTTTTTTTTTTTTTTTTTGGCCAGAATGTCTTGGCTTTCCATGCCTGAAATACTTTCATGGGCTCTTCAGCCAGATCCGAGTGACTTAAGGGCTGATTCTGAGGCTAGAGTGCTGTTTAGGACATCTGCCATTCTATGAGTCTGCTGTGTATCCCACTTCCCATGTTGGATCATTCTCTCCCTTTTTGATTCTATCAGTTAGTATTAGCAGACACTAGTCTTGGTTGTGTGATCTCTTTGACTCTTAGACCTATCAGTGTGATCAATTGTGAACTGAAGATGATCACTTGGACTAGTGAGATGACATTGGTACATGCAATCTTGATGGGATTGTATTGTAATCCCCTGGCACATTTCTAACTCCATCATTTGGGGCAAGTCTGATTGAGCATGTCCCAAATTGTACATCTCCTCCCTCTCTTATTCACACTCTTATATTTAACAAGGTCCAACACCTAAGAAGAAATGTGTGTTGATTACAGAGTTAAAGCAATAGTATTAACTAGAACAAAAAAAAATACTAAAAGGGATAAAGTATTAAATTGTCGATCAACGTCAGGACAAGGGCTGATCAAGTTACTGTTTCTCATAGTGTCCATTTCACTTCAACAGGTTTCCTTTTTTGTGGTTGGTTAGTTGTCACCGATCAGGGAGAACATATCCTACAATACTGCACAAGCATAAATATGTCCCTAGTCTGCAGTTGTTCAGTAGGACCTGGGGAAGTTCCTACAAGGGGTAGGCTGTGCCTACAAGCCTCTCCCTAGGCCTGCAGTAGTCTCAGACTCCTTGTTCTGTCTCCACAAATACCATGATGCTGGATCACAACTGGAGTGCTCAGCCCACACCAGACCAGTGCAGCCTGGGGACCAAACCAAAGCTCATCCTGCTCTGTTCTGTTTTCTGCTGAGGTGACTCACCGCCCAATGCTGCACCTATCAGCCATGGGTGATGCTGGCTGGAGTATAAGACTGCTCAAGCATGACCAGAGAACTCTGCTAGGTACTGAAGCAGATGCAAAGAGTTTGTCTTTAACAGCTGGCCTGGAAACAGGGACCATTAGAATGTGCTCAATGCTGGATTTTATCAGCCTAGCACTGAGTCCTAAAATAGTTCTATGATTCCTTGCTATTTACCCAGGGTTGTAGGAGGGATGACAAAGGCAGCCTCTCAGCTAGTCAGGTAGGCTCTTGGTGGTTAACGTGTGGGTCTCATAGTCACCAGATCCTGTGCAATCTTGCGGGTGCATGCGAGACCTAAAAGGGGATGGTGGTGACACATGCCAAGACCAGCCTATTTCGCCAGATGCAGGTCTCTACCTAACATTAGGGCAAGTGTTGGCCATGGGATGGACACTCTTGGTATTTGCCCAGCAGGTGGGCTTCCAGCCCAGCACCAAGCCCCAAGACACAGTTCCATGGTCCCTTGTTGTCTGCCCAGTGTTGGAGGAGAACAACAAAGGCAGCCCTCTGTCCACCCAGACTGGCCCCAGGCTGATCACACTTGGCTCCCATAACCACAGGTTCCTACAAAGCCCCAGGGGTGACTCCTGGGCCCACCAGAGGTTGGCAGTGACACTGCCAAGATGAGTCCAACTCTCTGAAGCGCAAGTCTCTGCCTGATGCCAGGCAAGTCTACAGGCTCAGTCTGCAAGCAGTGCCCCTGGCCATTGGGCCTTGTCTAGTGCTGGGTCTCAGTGTAACAGACCAAGCCCTGAGCTTCCAGTGCAGTCCTGGTCTCTCTTCTCCACAGACCTGGGCCTGGGTGCTTGTGCAAGGATGGGGGGTTTCAGCTTGCCTGAGTATTTTCACTGTGGGCCTGGTACTGGTATCCAATTCACTTTCTTTTCCCAGCAGAAAGGGTCTCTCCTTATCACACTCCTTGGAGCTGGGCACAGGAAGACATAGGCAGGCAACTCTTTCCTTCTTGCTTTCTTCAATGAGACTTTTCCTATGATTATACAAAACGGGGCACTGGTGTCTCTGCTGGCTCCTGTAGCTCTTTTGAAGGTGACTTGGTGTGTGTGTCATGGTTCCCACTGGTGTCTTTGTGGGGATGTGGTCGCTGGAGCCTTTTACTCAGCTGCCATCTTGTTTCCTCAATTTTTGGCTTTTAATTGGAGTGTTTCACTAGCTGTGGTCAACATGATTACGGATACGGTTAGGCTTACATCTATCAATTCGTTGCTTTTCTCCCACTTTCCCCATCTCTTCTATGTTCTCCTTTTCTTCTTTTTTTTTGTTATTTTTCAATAATTTAAATTATTAAATTATTTCAATCTCTCTCCTTGGATGTATTCAGTTACCTATAACTGTTTTGTTATTTTTACTCATCGCTTTAAGGTGTAAACTATAGAACTCATCACAGTTGTCTTAGTCCATTCAGACTACTGTAACAAAATGCCATAAAGTAGGAATCTTATCAACAAAAGAAATGTATTTCTCACAATTCTGGAGGTCGAGAGGTCCGAAACCAAGGATCTGGCACATTTGGTGTCCACTGGGGCCCCTTCCTGGTTTACAGATGGTGACTTCTCACTGTCCTCACGTGCAGGGAGAAGACAGGTGGCTCTCCCGAGCCAAGGTTCCCACCTTCAATGCTCTCACCTTGGGAACTGCACTGCTACCCTTTTTGCTTACACACTCAATTATCAAGAGATTGAAATTATAAGGGAATGAATTTTATATAAATACCCATGATGTTTCCATTTCTAGTGTTCCTCACTTTTTTCTGTACATCTTGATTTCCATCTGGTATCATTTTCTTTCCACCTGGACTCTACTGTAAGATTTTAGGTGGAGGCCAGCATCTGGCCAAGTTGTTAAGATACCAGTTAAGGTGCCTGCATTCCACATCCTGGTACCTGGGTCTGAGTCCCAGCTCCGCCTCCCAGTTACAGCTTCCTGTTAGTGCAGACCCTGGGAGGTGGCAGTGATGGCCTAAGCAATTGGATCCCTGCCACCTGAGTGGGAGACCTGATTTCCAGTTTCAGCTTGACTCAGCTCAGTCAGGGCAGTCAACAAGCAAATGGCAGCTAGCCTCTCTCTCTCTTCCCCTCTTTGCACCCAATAATTACCAAAAAAGGAGGCTTTTTTGTTTGTTTGTTTGTTTGCAGGATTCCTCTGGTAGTGAATCTTTTCAGCTTTTGTACATTTGAAAATAAAACGATTTTGCTTCAAAGCTATTTTCACTGGGTTTAACATTCTAAGAGGAGAGTTTTTGCTTTTTCTTTCATGACTTTAAACAAGTTGTTCTTCTGTCTTCCAGCTCATGGTTTCCAATGAGAACTTTCTCATGGTTATCTTTGCTCCACTTTATGTATTGTGACCTCTTTTTTTTTCCTGCTTGTACTTGTATTGTGTTTTTATCACTGGTTTTGAGGATTCAGTTAGGATGGGCCTTGGTGTCGTTTCCTTCATATTTTTGTGTCTGAGGCTCATTCAATTTCTTGGCTGTGTGTTTATAGTTTTCATCCAACTTAGAAAATTTTCAATCTTCCCCCTACCGCAATTCAGGAATCCAACGGTAGACATTCAGTCTACTTGAAAATTTTCCATAACTCATAGCACTCTGCTCATTTAAGAAAAACAATCTGTCCTCTGCATAGCATTGCAAATAGTTTCTTTTGCTATATCTTCAAGTTCAGTAATCTTTTATTCTACAACATCCAGTGTGCCACTAATTCTAGCCAGTGTATTTTTCATGTTATGTATTGCAGTTAAATTTTCTAGAAATTTGACTTGGCTCTATTTTATATGAACTTTTTTTTAAAAAAGATTTATTTATTTATTTGAAAGGCAGCTTTAGAGAGACAGAGGCAGAGGCAGAGAGACAGAGAGTGAGAGATCTTCCATCTGCTGGTTCACTCCCCAGATGGTTGCAACAGCCACAGTTGAGCCAATATGAAGCCAGTAGCCAGGAGCCTCTTCTGGGTCTCCCAGGAGGGTGCAGGGGCCCAAGCACTTGGGCCATCTTCCACTGCTTTCCCAGGCCATAGCAGAGAGCTGGATTGGAAATGGAGCAGCAGGGACCTGAAGCAGCGCCCATATGGGATGCCAGCCAGCACTTGCAGGAGCCAGCCCCTATCTTAACTTTTTTGAAAAAAAGATTTATTTTATCTGAAAGGCAGGAGGACAGAGAGAGAGAGAGAGGGAGAGGCAGAGAGAAAGAGACCTTCCATCCATCTACTGGTTCACTCCTCCAGTGACCACAATGCTGAAGCCAGGAGCCCAGAACTCCATCTGGCAAGGGCTCAAGCACCAGGCCCTTGTTCCGCTGCTTTCCCAGGTGCATTAGCAAGGAGCAGGATGGGAAGAAGAGCAGCGGAAACTTGAACTGACATTCTGATGTGGGATGCCAGTGTTGCAGGCAGCCGCCTTAACTTCTGTGCCTCAGTGCTTGTCCCATAGCTTAACCTTTTAAATATATGAAATGCAATTATTACTTTTAATGCCCTTGTCTGCTATTTCTACCATCCGTGTTAGTTCTAGGTCAGTTTAGGCAGATTGGTTTTCCTCTTCATTGTGGTTCATATTTTCCTGTTTCTTTGCAATGCCTGGTAGTTGTTTCTAGATGCCAGACCTTGGAAATTTCACCTTTTAGGGTGAAGGATATTTTTGCATGCCTATAAATGTTTTTGAGCTTTACTGTGGAATGCAGTTACTCAGAAATGACTTGATCATTCCAGATCTCGCTGTGAACCTGTGATAGAATGAGAGCAATGTTTAGTCCCGGGCTGTTTATTTCCCACAATGGAGTCAAGAATTCCTACGTCCTTTGCTGTGTTCTCATGCAGTTTTCTCTTCTGGCTCGGGGAACAGAGGGCAAGGCAGACCAGGGCAAGCCAGCTCCAGCTCCCTCTCATCCTTTTGGGTACCAGTAGTTTGCCTGCTGCCTTTGGTCTGGGCAGCTGTCTCCTCTCTGGTTTCCAGCCGGGTGACCCTCACCACTGTACTGCCCTGTGCCCCTGCCTCCATCTCCTCAATCCTGTCCAGC
Source organism: Sylvilagus floridanus (assembly GCA_949820135.1). Classification (NCBI taxonomy): domain Eukaryota; kingdom Metazoa; phylum Chordata; class Mammalia; order Lagomorpha; family Leporidae; genus Sylvilagus; species Sylvilagus floridanus. Next base: position 31,032,527 of record OX463246.1, on the reverse strand, counting down.
ATTGCCGTCCTCCATAGCCTTCCATCCAGGGGCTGCTAACCCATCACTTTCTGGATTCTTGGCCAGTTTGGTTGTTTCATGCAGTAGAATCAATATGGTACCTATGAATCCACACAGAGTGGAACTGGGAGAGCGCGCACCATTTTTCTGCAGGTGCGCCCTGGCTATCTCCATGTACTCACCACATTAGCCACTTGCCCTTCCGTGCAGTGTGTGGATTGCCTGGGCTGAGGGCTCGGGCATCCAGCTCGTGTATGAATCTCTGAGAGTTGCCTTCGGAATTCACAGCATGATCCAGAAGTGTTTTCTTCCCCTAAGATCCTTGCCTCCTTCCTTTTGCTCTTCACTAATGTGTCTCTTCTAATCTGCTCCTTCCTTCCATTTGTTACATTATATGTCAAGTAGGCAGATTGTTCACAACGCCCCAGCTCGCTCTTACATTATCGATTATTTCATCATTTAAATAATCAATAGCTGTATTGAGCCATTTATTTGCTTAATTGTATAATAGTGGACGTCCTTGACCAGTAGGCAAAAGTTTCTGAATCGTACATAATGTGACAAGAGACAGGGTATATACAGCCAGAGTGGATAGGGGCTTTTGTCATATCCCAATGGGCCTAGGCTCTGAGAAATGCACCCTTAGGGAACTTTGCTGTTATTCAATCAAAAAGTGCGTACACACACAAGCCCAGATGGCAGAGCCCTATGCACATCCAGGCCGTGTATGTATCATAACCTTCTGGGCCGAAGGTCATGATGACCGGCAGAGCCCCAAAGTAAAGCCAGCACGAGAGAAAATGACCCAAACAAGGGGCAGAGCAGACGTGAGATGGAGATCATTGCCAGCAGAACAAGGCAAACTGTCTGAAAGTGACTATTTTTTACCAGGTAGAAGCAGTACAACCTAAAATAATGATCAATAGTAAGCACATCCACCAGTGACGTAATTGTTCACCTTCGTTATAAAGTATGATGTCCTGTCCGTAATTGCATGTGCTTGCTTTTGTATGCCTGGTAGAGCAGTGGGTGCGCTTACGCCAGCATCACCACAAACCCACATGAGTAATGTGTTACCCATCAAGTTACAACAGCGGTGACGTCACACCAGCAGGAGGGATTGGCTGCATTGTCCTACTGCAGTCTGTTGTTACCTGAAACATTGCTAGACGCCACGTGACTGCGGTCACTGTTATTGACCAAGAGCTGAGCAGAGAGGCTGTTCCTCTGTGACATTATCTTAATTAATCTTCACTTTCTAATGTGGACTTTCAATCCCCATTGCCTTTTTTTTTTTTCCAGATAAAGTGAGTTCCATAGAGGTTAAGTAATTGCTAGAAAGTCAGGGATGGAGCCAGGGTTTGAATCGGGTTGTCTGAGTCCCACATCCGAATCCCCTCGCCTCTAACATATTGACCAAGAAGCTGACCTGATCCTGACCATTAGACTTTCTGCATGCGCTCACTGGCGTGTGACAAGACAGTCAAATCCTGTCAAGAGCAGCACAGGTATCAAAATCCTTTAAACTGGACTCCGTATCAGTGCCTTGCTTTCTACATCCTTCTTTCAGCTTGAAACCCTTTAAGCAGCAAATAATGACTCCAAATAATAAAGGCAGTGAATGAGACATGGCTGATTTTTTTTTCTTGCTTAACAAAAGGTTTATCTGGCTTACCTAGAGTCAGACCCAAATAAATGCTATATGTAAGAAGTAAACATTAAAAACCAAAATCCTAAAGCATTAGGTGATTCTTGACAATTTGGGTTAATAAGATTCCTTTCTAAGTAAGAAACAGCATCCAGAAACTGTCCAGGAAAATATTTGACACATTTTATATCATAATTGTATTTACATTTGCACCAAACATTGTCGAAAAACTCAAATGAAAAACAGCGAACAATAGAACTGGGAGGAAGTATTTAAGAAGCTTGTTACAATAAAAGGAGCTGATGTCCTTAACTGACTGTCTTCAACTTCATTCCCTAATGGTTCTTAGGATGAATTCCGGACTGAGGCACTTGCTGCGGGGAGCTTTGTCTCCTAGGCTGCCATCTCTCTGGGTCAGTGCTCAAGTCTGCTCACCTGAGTTCCCAGAGTCATGAAGAGTTAAACAAGTCTAGGGTGAAGTTGGGGCTCTGCTACTTATGCATGACACGACATCGAACAAGCTCTGAATCTCAGTTTGCTTAATGACCCAGTGGATAGCAGTGGTGTTCAGCTCATAGTGTTGTGTGTGTGTGTGTATGTATGTGAGAGAGAGTGAGAGAAAGAGGAAAAGAGAGACTCACTTAGCAATGTCTCTGGTTTACCATCATTATCCAATAAATGATAGCCATTGATCACAACATCTGGCACCTACAGATAACCAATATGTATTTGTTAAATAGATAAATATCTACAAATCAATGAGAAAAGACAACTCACTGAAAAATAGGCAAAGTATCTGGTAGGAAATCCACAGAAGATATGCGAGTGTTTCTAACCACACGGGAAGCGGCTCAGCCACAATGGCTAACATAGACATGCCAATCAAAATGATGACAAAATTCTTTATTTTTAAACTTTCAGATTGGAAAAAACTTTTGAATGACTTGTTAGATACAACACAGGCAAGGTTGTGAGGAACTTTTCTTAAATACACTTTTTTTTAAGCTTTTATTTAGTAAATATAAATTTCCAAAGTACAGTTTATGGATTACAATGGCTCCCCCCCATAACTTCCCTCCCACTTGCACCCCTCCCATCTCCCGCTCCCTCTCCCATTCCATTCACATCAAGATTCATTTTCAATTATCTTTATATACAGAAGATCGATTTAGTATATATTAAGTAAAGATTTCAACAGTTTGCACCCACACAGAAACACAAAGTGTAAAATACTGTTTCAGTACTAGTTATAGCACTAATTCACATTGGACTCTGTCCTTAATGTGTTGCCCAATGTGAATTAAATATACTTTCAATGGAGCAGAGATTAGTAGAATAAACCTAAAAAAAATACTTAAACACAGGCATTCAGCAATCCCACTTCTAGGGGTGTAACTTGCAGACATAATACATGGAATGGAAAACTACACCTTTGAGAATACTATCGTGGATTGTTTTATTTTTATTTTATTTTACAGAAAAATATTCTAAGCAACCTAAATATCCATTACATGGAGAATGACTTAACAGTAGTGATACATTCATAAAGCCAGCCGAAAGAGGGCTGGAAAATGCTCGTGTTATGTATCTTTAAGGATCTATTTTTCAAGAGAGCGAGTTGTCCAACAGTAGCATCATAATGGCTAGCATGTGTTGAGCATTCACGTGTGAGGCAGCCTGGCGGGCCATCTACACGAGTTATTTATAGTTATGTGGCCTGTATGGGCTTCAGTTTCTTTATCTGTACAATAAGGGGCGAGGAGGAGATAAGCTCAAGGATCCTTCCCACCTAGCTGTAAAATGTGACTTCGGCTAAGCTCCTGTTTGAAGAAGCATCTAGCCCCGGAAGAGGCTGGGCAGGAGGGTGCCTCTGGGGCTTGGGCAATCAAGAGGCAGGCTGTTGGCATCGGGTCTGACGTGGAGTTTTACAGTGGTGATTCTGCCTCCTGGGAAATACTCACAAACTTGTCCTCAGACCTCAACAAAATGAGGCTGCTGCTCCTTGATAGAGGGGGACTTTCTCACATTAGGAGGAGCGAGCTCTTCCTGAAGCCCAGTCGTAAAACAAAACCTCCCTGCAACAGGTGCTCCCTCCAGCGTCTGACCACAGCAGGACGCCTCTCCCCTCCTCCCCCTCCACTTGCCCGGAGGGGAGTCCAGGATCAGGGCGGAGCTCTTGGCAAGTCTCCACGTTCACACCCGCTGACAGGTGCAGAGGAGGGAAAGTGAGGCCTCAGCCACTGAGTGGCGGCGCCCACCACCCGCAGATCTGCAGCTCTGCTCCACGGAGCCGGAACCTGGGAAGCCGCAAAGGTGAACGAGACCCCTCAGTTGTGTGTGGAGAAAGGGCATTTTGAGTTGTGAGCATGTGCGGGAGGCATAGACAGAGCAAGGTTTCCATACTTCCTCACGTTTCAGAAAGAATTTTGTTATTATCCTTTGTGGAAAGATAGACAAACGTTACTCTTACTATTGCCCTAATTTAGAGTCTCTCTCTCGTTCCCACTCCCTCTCCTTCTCTTTCTCCCTCTTTGTCCCCCCCCCCCTTATTCTTTTAGCTACAGTAGTACCTTTGATCACTGGATTAGTGCTTGCCTAATATGATGCCTTTCGGTGAATGCAAATGCCAAGTGCAAAATACGCTGTGATTTTTGCCTGTTTGATGAATACTCTTTGTCAAAAAAAAAAAAAAAAAAAAAAAACACTGATTGAATAACTGTGTCCCAGACGCTGCTCCTTGACTTGTGCAGTCTGCTGGGATTTGCTTGGATACCATTTGTCGTTCTGGCATGAGAAATGGCCTGAGAGAGGCTGGAAGCTTTGGATGCACCTGTTCCAAGAGAGGGTGAGGGTGCACAGCCGCCAGTGTCAGGTCACTGCAGTGTCAATATGGAACCTGGTGACCACCCCAGCACCAGGACAAACACGCCCTCTTCCGTGGGCTGCAGCCAGCGTTCAAACGTGTGCTCGATCAGGCAGACTGACAAAGGCGAGGCAGGACGGCAGGACATGACTCTGCTTTATTCTACTGGAAACCCGAGCCACGCCACACTCAAGGGTACTTCAAACAGTTCTTAGAAAAATGGAATTAAAAGGTAATTTTATTTTGGAGCAAAACAAGTGGAAATCTATGTAGAGTTTTTCCATAATCTGCATTTTCTGTAACATCTTTGACGACTACTCAAATGATTGCTGCAAACCCCAAATCTCACAGCATTGCTAACATGCACATATCGTATGATTATCAATAACTTTATGCCTAATTCTGGAAGCTGACTTTTGAGCCAGAGGGAGAACAATAAACTCACAAATACACTAACGCTGTTCCTCGTAGGTTTTTTTCCAGTGATAATAGGATATAACAAATCTACAAGATTATATATACATACACACACACACACACACACATATAAAACCCACCTGTTCCTCATGTTAAGATATCAGCTTTAAGAACTGCACAACTTAGATTAAATTCTTGTCTTATCTGCTATATCCCTGCTGTCAACAAGCTAGCAATAAGGTAAGTGATGTGAACTGTAGCTCTAAAATGAGACACAGCCCCCTGGGACTCTGTCTCTGCCACTGACCACGGGGACATGTGGCCACTGCAAAGGAGTTTGTTGCTACTTGGAGCCCATGGCCAGTGCTCTGTTTCACACTTCACCATCCCAATACTGGCTTTGAGGAAGGAGATAAATCCTCAAATCCCTTCTGTGCGCTTTTCTGTTTCACAGGTCAGGGGTGAGTCTCGGTCACTCCTCCTTAAGCTTAGGAACAACTTCCCCTCCCCAGATAGAAAAGAGTAGGGGCAGGGTGGTGAGGCAGAGGACAAGCCGAAGGGCCCCGCGCACTGGTGGATGCACACCTGCCTTGAGAGCTGACGTGTCCACCTCCATCCTGGCTCCCTGGGACTGAACTCCTTCCCATGATGCTTCACAGCTTTTGCCAGTTCTCTGTGAAGTTATTCTCCTGAAGTATCTTTGTTCCTTTTGGAAAGTTCTGCCTATTTCCTGCATATGGCTGACTCACCCAGGTACACATGGTCTAGGCGCTTACACCAGGATCTCAGAACTATAAAGTGGAGATCAATCAGGGAGGTATTTGTGTTAAGAATTTCAAGCACGTTACATGTAGCAGAGTTTATTTGAGCAAAGAACAATGCATGGACCAGGAGAGGTTCAGAGAGCTCCACCTGGCAGCGTGTCCAGGAAACACTGTTTATAGACAGAGGAAGAAAGTGATGTGCAGCAACAGAATCTGCCTGCTATGGACATGGTCTGCTCAGTAGGCAGCCTGTGATTGGCTGAAGCGTGGCTGCTGTGATTGGCCGAGACTCAGTTCTTTGGGGATAGTAGGTTAAGCCTCTGCCTTCGATGCCAGCTTTCCAAATGGGCACCAGCGCAAGACTTGGCTGCTCCACTTCCCATCAATTTCCAGCCATTGGGGCCATTTGGGAAGTGAACCAGCAAATAGAAGACTTCTCCCTGTCTGTCTGTCCATCTGTTTCTATCTCTCTGTAACTCTACCTTTGAAATAAATCTTAAAGAAGAAGAAGATCATCCTCATCTTAGGTCTGCCTGTGGTTCATTTACACATCAAGTCAGGTTGTATTCTGCCACCTGGAGAGCAACCTCAGGCGAAATTTCCTTTAACACCATCTGGTCATTTCTTGATGGAAATGTTAGTTTGCCTAAACAGGAGAGTATATCATGAAAAATGGAATTTAAAAATAAGTTTATTTTGCTGCAAAATTGTTTTAACATTTATCTGTACAGGAGGTCTTCAATGAGTTAATGAAAAATGTAAATTACCCAAAAATGCCTAGGTTTCAACAATTTTTCACAAGACAAACTTAGTTTTTAATTCCATTTTTTCCCCACAAACCTTTTTTAAAAAAATTATTTGAGAGGTAGTTACAGAGAGAGGGAGAGACAGAGAGAGAGGTCTTCCATTCACTGATTCACTCCCCAGATGGCCGCCAAGGCCAATCTGAAGCCAGGAGCCAGGAGTTTCTTTAGAGTCCCACACGGGTGCAGGCGCCCAGGCACTTGAGCCATCTTCAAGGGCTTTCCAGGCCATAGCAGAGAGCTGGATCGGAAGAGGAGCAGCCTGGACTTGAACTGGCACTCATATGGGATTCCAGCATCGTAGGCAGAGGCTTAGCCTACTACGCCACAGTGCTGGCCCCTCACAAATCTTTCTAAAGTACTTTTGTATTGTGAGTCTGCACTTGGATCTCCAGGTGGAAAAAGTCATTTCCTCGTCCACTTCCCCAGTTCCGTCTCAAGCACAGTCTGTTTTCCAAGGATGCCCAAGAAGGTCGAGCAGTTAAATTCCCCAGTGCTAGAAACAGCAGCCGCATTCTACAGAGGAAGATACAGACTGGACTTGGTCCCAAGGAGGCAGGAGAGGAAGGAAAAACCCTCCAATGGCTCCTCTGGATTTAATTTTTATTTATTAATGTGAGCCACCAAACTATTTCCATGTAGGGTAGCATTTTAATCAACAAAAAAATTATGACACTAGCATATTTGAGTTTTGAAATTATGCCGGTTAGCTAGAATATTTTAAAATATATAAAATAAGACAGGAATTGGTGCTGGAAAAAAACTTGTCCAAAAATATATTGTAAGAAACAAGTAAAAGGGAAACTGGCAACAGATTTCTTTATAAAATTTAAAAGATAAATGCACAAAATTGCAGTAGGTGTATTAACTCTATGTAGAATTTAAAATGACTTTTGTGGTTTATAATCCTTTTAAGATTCAATCTGGAAAATTGCTTTGGAACAATGAAAACCTGAAATCAAATCATAAAGCAGACTAACAGATAAAGACTGTAATACAAATGGACATATTTTATCCTGCTTGTTCAAAGTGAGAGCAATTTCTATTCCTTTTAGAAGCACAAAGAGAGGTCTACACTAATTTGCCTTACAATACTCATTATTTCCTTTGAAACATTTTAAGTTACTTTTTAAAACTCTAATCTGATCTTAGTTTTTATTTCAGTATTACCTACTAACTTCGTTTTCGTATATAAATCATAAAAAGAGTCCAAGTCACATAGGTATGGATGAACAGGAAGTTCAGGGTGTTACGAAACAGCTGCCACAGGGTGATAATTGGGGTGCTTGGGGCATAGATTTCACCTTGAAATGATCATCTCAGAGTGTGGATTCTGCTCATAATCAGACCAGATACAAGAAGACCAAAAACCACATCTTCTTGGGAGTCTTGATTCCTTCCCTATTTCTGTGCAACTTTTCAAAGCACATTGAAATTCTCTCCTGTTATTCTCCATGTGACTGCTTTTAATGTATGGCAGCATGTCCCAAGGGCAGAGCAAATTATACTACCTGAACCCTTTATCTGTACACAGCAATACAGCAGGGTGATGTAAAATAGAAGACAGATTTATTTAGACATAAACAATGTAAAAAATATTATTCAATACAACAAACATAAAATCCAATATCCCAATAAATCTGGCTGGCAAGCCTTACCTTATTGCTAAAGGATTGCACAAAAGAACAAACTTTCTTTAATGTTTCCACGTTGACAAATGCAATCTGTTGTGTCTACAGCTTCCTAACTTTGTCAGAAGCTGGAAAGTCCTTGTCTCCTGGGTGCCAGCGCTTCTAGGGAGGCTCACAGAGCATCAGAGCCCACCCTGTTGCAGTTGCCCGAGCCCTGTCCTTGCCTTTTGTCCCCTGATATTTGTGGGAACAGTGACACTGCTGGGGTATAACATGAGGGCACTGCAAAAAGCTCATGGAAAATAGAATTAAAAGGTAAGTTTATTTTGCTGCAAAAAGCTTTGAAATCTGTGTATACAAGGTAGTTCAAAAAGTCAGGAAAATGTATCTGATGAGAAAACTATGCATGGATCTTAAGATTTTTTTGCACCCAAATAAATGTTTCATTGCTTTTTTTTCATAAACTTTTTGAAGTATTCTCATATTTTTCTTAAAATTGCTGACCAGTTATAAAAATGATCAGACCAAGTATATTTCAAACATTAATGTGCTTTCAGATCACCTGAGGATCTCACAAGCAGCGGTCTTATGCTATTTTGGATTGAGGCCTGGCAGTCTGTCTTTTGAAAGCATCCTCAGGTGTAGCCCATACTGTGCATCTGCGGACTACTTTATGTTGCACGTCTCCATATAACCAAAGAAAAATGTGAAAATATGCTTTAGAAACTTAAATGTCCATGGATATTTCAGACTGTTGGGTTAGAACACTGATTATGTTCTTTCTCTCTGCCAGGCTGGGGTTGGGCGATAGGATTGTACAGGTGAGGGTACAGCAGTCTCATCCTCATGGTGTTTAGAGGGTCCCAGGGAGAGAACAGTGAACAAGTTGCGTACAGCTCAAGGCCAAAGTCAGAATTCAGATTTTTCTGAATTCCATTCCACAGCTCTCAGTGGTGTTTCTGTCTCTTGCCTTTCGTACAGATATCTCCTGTCCTACCTACCTTCTCCCATCATTCCAGGCCTCCTATTTCCAATCCCTTTTCCAAACTATAAGGTAAATCTCTCCATCACTGAGATGTACTCAAGAATAGCTGATTGTTCCTTCCTAAGGGATGTGAATATATCATCCTGTAAGTAACGGGAATCCTTGCAGGGTTTGAGCTGGGAAAAGGCACTAGAAAGCTGTGCTGGGTCTGTGCTGTTGACTACTGTATCATCAGCAGAGTCTGGCAGAGAGGTTTGCATGTGAGATAGGCTAGCTCCTCAATGAGAGAGGAATGGAATGGATGAGAATAATTCTTCTACCTAAAGGTTAAGGAGAACGGGTTGGTCGTGCATTCTATACGTCTATGTCAGACCCTCAGGCTGGCACTGTTATTTAATGTCATGAAATCCTTCAAATAAGCAGCGAGCAGTAATTACTAATTGGACTGTCCAGAATTGGCTCAAGTTTGTCTAAGACCTGTGCTTTTGGTTCTGCTATCCATGACTACTTCAGTAGCATGTAACACACACAATATTTACCACAGCACTGAGCAAAATAAATGCATGTTGCATGCAAATATACAATGGCAATAGAAAGTGTGGCAAAATGATTGAGCACTCATGCTTAGGAGTCACACAGGCCAGGTTTCCAGTTCTGCTTCTGCTCCTTCAGTGAACAAAGGCAAATTAATCCCCCTGGGTCAGGTTCCTCTTCTGAAAAGGGTGACAACACCTGCTCCACAGGGAGGAAAAGTAATACAATGTGGGATAGGGGCTGGCTCTGTGGCTTAGTAGGTTAGCATCTATCTGCTATGCTGGCATCCCATATGGGTGTTCTGTTTCTAATCCAGCTCCCTGCTGATGGCCTGGGAAAGCAGTAGAGGATGACTCAAGTTCTTGGGCCCCCTCACTAGCATGGGAGACCTGGAAGATGCTCCTGGCCCCAGCCGGCCAACAACTTATTCTTGATGACTTCATTATGGTCATCCTCCATAGCCTTTGTTTTCCCAACTAAATAAGGAGGACAGTCAGAATGCTGACCTACTTCAATAAATTGTATGAAGAATGCCAGACTCAAATGTGGAAAATAGTTTGAAAAATGCAAAGTAACATATGCACCCTAACTCATAATTATCTTTCCTTCTGAGGTCCAATCCAACACTACACTGGTAAGCTGCCGAGTGAACAGTCTTTCCCCATCAGCCACTTGTCAATTGGTACAGTAGAAATGCCCCCAAATAGGGTAGGAATACATTTTGAGGAGTTGCCATGGCAACCTGTAGCTGACTTTAGAATGCCTTAAGTCTGCAACACTCAGTTCTGTTACAGTCAAGATAATCAATCACAATATTAGACCAACTTGACATATAATTCAAACAATTTCCATTTTTATTGAGCACATCATACTTTATATAATAATTTGTCCTCACAGTACGCCTTTCACCTCATGTGAAAACACAAATAACCTGCCCCATCTGGCAACTACTATCCCACCATCCATATCGAACTGTGTTTCATAGATGAATATTGATCTCTTAAATATCTTTTCCTTAAAAATATTTAAATTTTAATCTTCTTAAAAATATTTCTGCCAAGATGAAAAACTGGAGTATTGTAATTTCCCTGTGTAATTTTATAGAAGATCAAATTAAAATCTGGCTCTCTAGTACAATTTTTGCAGGAAACACTGGATGATCATTTAATGAGAGTTGCATACTTTCTTTTCAGTTAACCTGATTGATAGCTTCTATTCAAAGATCTAGTTGTACATAGAAAAAACTTGGACAAAAAAAACCTATTTAACATATTGACAATGCATTTTCCTGGCTGAGAAGAAGGTACAATTAAGCTGTTCTGATTAATCACAGGACAAGAAGGAAGAGTGTATAGAAGAATGAGTGCAGACTGTCTCAGTTCCCATGAATAACAAGGAATAATTAGCTGAAAACCACCAGTTAACTTCCAGGAAAATCTTTCCATCATTTGATGAAGTACGCCTTCAGAAAGAACACTGCTTAGTGGCGCATCTCAGCCCACTTTGGACAAATATAAAAGCCTTTGTGGGCAGCTTTTGGTGTTATTTGCCTGTTGTTTGTATATCAACCTTAGGCTTCTTCCCTCCTCTCTCTGGAAAGCCCATTAAAGATAGTTGAAGGATTATTTTTCCTCTCCTTAACAAAAATTTACTAGATTTGAGAAGAGTAGAAATTTTCCTCCTATTTATTTAAATAACAAGATGAGAAAGTTTAATTTGTCAGAATTCCAGAAAAAAAGATAGTTCTCCTTCTGAGACATTGGAAGCAAGAAAGTAAGCACCATTTGGGTATCACCTGAGGTCCTTTAGCTGCAGCTCTAACTGACTGCAGTGGAGAAGAAATGAGTGGTGTGGGTGCATAGCTGAGAGAGCAGAAAGAAGGGATTTAGGAAGGGAAAGAACGGGGCAGTGAAGAGGCGTTCTTCTCCGGGTGCAACGGACAGGATGAATCAGCTCCAGCTGGCTCAGACTCTGAGAGAGAATGGCTGGTTGGCCTAAGTTGGGTCACAAGTCCCCTCCACCATAGTCTCCAGGAGCCATAACTGACTGTGCACCCCACATGGCAGGCAATGCATGTGAGAAGGGAAGTTGGGTGCAACCAGCAAAAGACAGTGGCGTGATAAGAATCCCAACCAGGCCTGGAGGACTACAGCCAACCCAGAGACGTCTAGAAGGACAGTCACAAGGTGGGGACAGAGGCCTTGCCAGGAGTAGCAGGTGACAAGTTGGTGACAAGCGGAGGATGTAAGAAAACAGAAGCAAGTAGGACCATGGGATGGCACCAGGATGCCGTGGGGACACAACGTGAGCCCTTCTTCACACCCCGCAGCTCTTCCGGGAAACTTGAAAGGTGTGATAGGCTTGAGAAAGGCACAGTTCCGTGGAGGTTTGGTGATTACAATGTGGACCCCTAAGGGAAACCCGAAGGCTCCCTGGAGAAACACATCTGGGACTGTGCCAGGATTGAAAGTGAGCTGACAGCTGCACGGCAGATTCCAAGCGTTCTCCCGTCAACAGGAGGACAGCGTGTTTCAGGCAGGAGACTTGGATGACCCCTGTCCTTTACTCTGAGATCATTGCCCAGTGGGAGGACGTCCAAAGCCACTCAAGTGGTTCAGGATCCAGAACAAATTATACAGGTGCTCGGCTTGAAAACAACATTCACATAGGAACAATCGTGTTTACATGAGCATAAAGGACATCTTTGAAAGAAATACTTTAGAGATAATCAAAGGAAGGCGATTCTCGAGTTTCCTTTGGTTGTAGCGTGTGAACTTTGAATGGGTGTTACAAGTCCAAAGCTCTGATCTCTACAAGTATGAATTCACAGTCACCACCATCATCTACGCCCATCCCCAGGTACATCGACATGGTTATTGTCCTGAGTCATTCTACCTTAAACAGAATTCTGATTATCTCCATCATATTCATGTGCAGTAGGCTAATTTCTCTTAGGCAGTATATAGGATCCTAGACAAGACATCTCCAGAGGAAGTACCTATTATCATCCATGCAAGGAAGGAAACAGCGCAACAGGTTGCTAGGGCAACCTCTTGATGCCCCATTCCTGGAGACTATGTGCAGGCACCTTCCCACCTTGACAGGCTCCAGGCACTAAAGCCCAACCTTTTGGACTTTGGATATCTTTGCTGTGTGCTTTATCTGGTTACCTTCCAAGTATGTAGGTTAAGGCACATCAGTTTAAAGGTAATTAATTCTGAATATTTGAAAGTCCCTATGTGATGCCAGGAATTATCTGTGGAAAGTCACAAAAATCAAAATTTCCTGTCTAGGAGCATTTGTTTGGATGGACCAAACAAACCAGTCAAGTTCTTTTACGTCAACTGTTCTACGGAATCTGAGCTCCCACATTCGGCTGCTATTTGATCAGACATGTATCAGTGTTGGCTTTTGGGAAACAAATGTTGACTATTTGTGTTGGTTTTGTGTAATGAGGAGAAAGGCATTCTGATTTGCTGTCAGGAGAATGACAGGCTCTTTGAAACTCCGACACCCTGTTTTTAGCAGCCTAATGCTCTAGTTCTCTTTCAGCCGTGAATCACCCAACAGTGTTTACCTAGGAACAAGTTTTCCCAGCTAAAGCCATTGAATGGGGCCTGATTATAACAAATTGTTCTCTAGGTTTTTTAAAAAAATTATCTCCTGAAAGCACGCTGACTATATCTTTATATGAAACCTGTAGATATTTGTAAAGAAAAAGTTGTTTCATTTCCCAAAAATATTGAAACATGCTGGACATAGGTGCCCTAATTGTAAAGCATAAACCACATCCACATGGAAACTGTGGCCTACACAGTCAATGGGAGAGGCTCCACAAAGTCATGTGCAATAGGCTTAGCAGGCAATCGTAGCTCCAGAAGGACCCATAGGCCCGTAAGGAGAGCAGCCTGCAGATCTCATGGTCGATCGCTTTGATTTAGAGCAGGGGCTCACGTTCCATTCTCCCAAATCCCTAGCCCATGCACTGTGGCGATGTGGCACCATCTTGAGAGAGGAGTCTCTGTTGGAATCCATGCTTCCTTAGGGGACAGTGGCCTCTGCAATGTCCATCCCTGGAGCCCCACAGAGGTTCCACCACACTAGCAACAAAAAGACTACTGTCTCATGGAGCCAGCTAGATCTACCAGAGCAACAGTGTACTTAGCACATAGACCGCATAGCACTCTACACAATGAGGGGCAGGGAGTCCCACTCCTGCACCAACTCCCTCCCTTCCTCCTGCCACCCAGAGCACTGCTTGCTGTCACTGGGACCAATAGACACCAGGACTCCCAATCCGGGCTCCTGTCGCCCCCACCTGCTCCGCACACTGCTGCTCAGAGCTGTGCATGCTTTTGGGAATATGCTCAGGAGAGGGTGTGTGCTTGGCCTGCTCACAGGGCCACCATTGCTTTTGTGGCTTCAGGCCTGCACACAGGCAGTGGCAGGGAGTCTTCAAACCCTGCCTGTCCCAGGACCGACACCAGTCCTGCAGCCTCTCATGGATGGAAGCTGGGAATTTGCACACCCTACCCATCCCAGCACCAGCTGGTAATGTGGCTTCAGGCCCTCAGGAGGACAGAGGCCAAGGGACTGCACACACTACCCATTCCAGTACCAAGTCAGGTCCCACTGTTTCAAGCTTTTACACAGACAGCAAGCAAGGCTCTGTGTATCCAACTCGTCTTAGGACCAGTCCTGTGACTTCAGGCCCATGCCCTGGCCTGCCCAACACCAGTGCCTTCAGTCTGTCACACAGACAGGGTCTGAAGGCCTGCATAGCCTGCAGATCCTTATGCCAGCCAGTCCTCCAGCTTCAGTCCCACATAGGCAGAGGCTGAGGGTCTGCACGCCCCTTCTCCCCTGGCACCATGCAGATGTCCTGTGGCTTCTGTCCCTCACATGGACAGTACCTGGGAGGCTGCGTACCTGGGATCTGAGCAAGCCCATTGGGCCCCTGGAGCACCACAGACCTCTGCCGCTGCCACCATCTCCAACAGTGAGTGAAGGTACAAGGAGACCATACCAAAGCATCCAACAGGAGCTAAAGCCAACATACCTGGGGACAGCATGCTGGAGTAGTGGTAAAGCCGCTGCCTGCAGTGACGGCATCCCATATGGGCACCAGTTCGAGTCCCAGCTGCTCCACTTCTGATCCAGCTCTCTGCTATGGCCTGGGAAAGCAGTAGAAGATGGCCCAAGTCCTTGGGCCCCTGCACCCATGGGGAGACCCAGAAGCAGCTCCTGGCTCCTGACTTCAGATTGGCACAGCTGGCCATTGTGGCCAACTGGGGAGTGAACCGGCAGATGGAAGACTTCTCTCTCTCTCTCTCTCACTCTCTCTCTCTGCTTCTCCTTCTCTCTGTGTGTAACTCTTTCAAGTAAATAAATACATCTTTAAAAAAATTTTAAAAGGCCAACATACCTTACCAAACTGACAGCAGACAATACACCTTGAGAAATTGGTCTTCAATTCATAATTCTTTTGATAATTAATAGAAGCAACAGATCTGCCAGTTGGACAAAAATTAGAGGCATAAGAAGTATGAGAAAACAAGGAACCATAATTACCCATAGGAACACAATAATGTTAATAGCAGACTGAAAAGAAAGAGAAATTCACAAAATTCCTGATGAAGAATTCAAGAGTAATTGTAAGTATACTCAAAGAGGTGCAAGAAGATATAGGCAAATAGCTCAGTGAAATCATTGCAGGATATGAATGGGAAACTCAGCAAAAAGACTTCAAAAAAGAATCAAACAGAAATCTGTGAGATGAAGAACTCAGTAAGTCAAATAATAAAATACAATTGAAAGCCCCAGCAACAGGCAGAATGATGAAGGACGAAGGACATGGGAACTTGAAACTAGGTCTCTTGAAATGCCCAAATCAGAGGGAAAAGGAAGGACAATGAAGTGGAGCCAAAACAGTGTCATGATCCTGGAGATATCACTGAACAAACTGAACTTGAGATATTGGGAGATCTTGAGTAAGAAGAGAACAAAGGCATAGAAAATGGGCTTGATGAAATACACTGAACACTTCCCAATCTGGAAAAAGATACAAACAACTGCATACAGGAGGCTGCTAGGGCCTCAAATAGACATGACAAGAGAGGCTAGTGTCCGTGCGGGCTCGCCTCAACTGTGCTGTTTCCCCCGTAGGGGTCTGCTTCCCCCCACCAGTGTCTCGGGATCCCCGTATCGGCTCCCGTTTAAGCGCTCAATTCCAATGGCGACTGTGTTCCGTCCGGTTCCCGTCCCTCCTGGCAGCTCCCGTGCCACTATGGCACGATTTGCCGTTCACAAACTTACTTTCCCCTAGGTCCTCTGCGTCTCATTCACTGGGTCTGGAAGAATTTCCACTGCATTTTTTTCCCTGAGATTTTTCCTGAGGCTACAGTAACTCTGTTTTTATTAAACTATTTTTTTGCGGACTGCTGGTGCGCGTCCTCACTATTCCGCCATCTTGGCTCCGCCTCCCCAAATAGTGGTGGTTGAACTCTGTAATTCTTAGGTGTTTAAATTTTAACTGAAAAGTGATCCCTGTGAAATATAAGAGAGGGAGGAGATGTACAATTTGGGACATGCTCAGTCGGGTCTGCCCCAAATGATGGAGTTAGAATTGTGCCAGGGGATTCCAATACAATCCCATCAAGGTGGCATGTACTAAGGCCATCTCATTAGTCCAAGTGATCAATTTCAGCTCACAATTGATCACACTGATAGGTCTAAGAGTCAAAGGGATCACACAAACAAGACTAGTGTCTGCTAATACTAACTGATAGAATCAAAAAGGGAGAGAATGATCCAACATGGGAAGCAGGATACACAGCAGACTCAGAGAAGGGCACATGTCCTAAATAGCACTCTGGCCTCAGAATCAGCCCTTAAGGCATTCGGATCTGGCTCAAGAGCCCATGAGAATATTTTAGGCATGGAAAGCTAAGACACTCTGAAAAACAAAAAAAAAAAAAAAAAAAAGAAGAAGACCTAAATGAAAGATCTCTGCGAGTGAGATCCCAGTGGAAAGAACGGGGCCATCAAAGAAGGAGGTACCTTTCTCTGAAGGGAGGAGAGAACTTCCACTTTGACTATGACCCTGTCGGAATAAGATCGAAGTCGGCGAACCCTAAAGGCTTCCATAGCCTCGGCAACTCATGACCAGAGCCTAGGGAGATTACTGACGCCATAAACAAGAGTGTCAAATTGTTAAATCAACATCAGGAGTCACTGTGTACTTACGTCTCATGAGGGATCTGTCCTTAATGTGTTATCCAATGTGAAATAATGCTATTACTAGTACTGAAACAGTATTTTTACACTTTGTGTTTCTGAGTGGGTGCAAACTGATGAAATCTTTACATAGTATATATTGAATCGATCTTCTTTATATAAAGATAATTGCAAATGATTAAAAAATCTTGGTGTTAAACTGGAAATTGCATAGAAAATTAATCAATTTTTTTAAAAAAAATCATGTAGGATCTCTGTCTTTAATGTGCTGTACATTGTGAATTAATACTATAACTAGTACTCCAACAGTATTATCATTTTGTGTCTCTATGTGAGGGCAAACTGTTGAAATCTTTACGTAATATGTACTAAATTGATCTTCTGTGTATAAAGAGATTTGAAAATGAATCTTGATGTGAACAGAAGGGGAGAGGGAGCGGGAAAGGGGAGGGTAGCGGGAGGGAGGGAAGTTGTGGGGGGGGGAGCCATTGTAATCCATAAGCTGTACTTTGGAAATTTATATTCTTTAAATAAAAGCTTTATATATATAAAAAAAAAACAAACAAACAAAAAAAAAACAAATAGACATGACAAGGAAAGATCCTCACATGACACATTATAGACAAATTTTCAAAGAACAGCACAAAGAGACAGTCCTAAATTTGTAAAAAGCACTTTTAAGGTGACTCTCATTATACTAACAACACATTTTTTATCAGACACCTTACAAGTCAAGAGGGAATGGAATGATATATTCCAAGGAGGGAAAGATCTGCCAGCCAAGAACACCCAGAGACGTGGTCCTTCAGAAACAAAGGAGAAATAAGGAATTTCCAAGCCAGGCAGGAACTGAAGGAATTGATCACCACCAGCCCAGTCTTACAGAAGGTGCTTAAAGGTGCCTTTCATGCAGAAACAAAGGCAGTTATCACCATGAAATGGAAACACACTGTACTAAAACTTAGGAGATACAGCAAAATGAACAGCAAGAGGGAAATTTATAGCAATAAGTGCCTACATAATAAAATAGAAATGTATCTATCTATCTATATAAATATACATAGCAATACCTAGTGATGCATATCAAGACTTAGAAAACAAGAATAATCCAAACCCAAAGTGGAAAAAAGAAGAAGGAAAGAAGTAATAAAAATTAGAGAATCATATAAAGTAGGAACTAAGAAAATAATACATAATATTAATAAAATGAAGAGGTAGTTTTTGGAAAAGACAAATGAAATTGATAATTTTACCTAGACTAATAAACTAAAAAAGAGAGAAGACTCAAGTTAATAAAATAATACATGAAAAGAGATATCTTACAACTGCTACCATAGACCCATGGAGAATGATTAAGAAATATTTTGAATAGCTATGCGCCAACAAATTTCTCCACAAGAAATGGAGAAATTTCTGAGCACAACAAAATTGAAACGTGAAGCAATAGAAAATCTGAACATATCAATAATAAGTAGAGATTAAAATAGTAATAAACAGTTTCAAATGAAAAGCCCAAGACAAGATGGCTTCACTGCCAAATTCTGTCAAACTATTAAGGAAGAACTAGCACCAATCCTCAGTAATGATTCCTTCCTAAGCTTTCCCAACGATTGAAATGGAGAGAATCCTTGTTAGTCATTCTCCCAGGTCAGTATCACTTTGATTTCAAAACCAGTCAACAGCACAACAAAAAAAGGAAAAAATAGACTGATATCCCTGATGAACATAGATGCAAAATTTTGAACAAAATACTAGCAAATTGAATCCCACAACACATAAGAAACATTATTCACACTGATTTTTCAAGTATGATTCATCCCAGGGATGCAGTTACATTTCAATGTACTCGATTCAATAAATGGAATATATCACATCAACAGAATGAGACAAAAATCATATGATCATTTCAATCAATATGGAAAAGACATTCAGTGAAATTTGAAGCACAGTCATGACAAATTATTTGTGAAAGGAACATATATCGACATAATAAAGGCCCTATGTGACAAACCCACACCCAGCATCATTCCGAATTGGGAAAAGTTGAAAGCATTTCTTCTATGATCTGGAACTATACACCAATGTTTCAATTTTACTCTTACTCAATATAGTACAGATTAGGCAGAGCAGTTTGGCAAGGGAAAGAAATAACAAACATATGAATTAGGATGGAAGAAGTCAAACAATCTTTTTTCTTTTTTTTGTAGATGACATGATTCTATATAGAAAGACGTGGAAAGACTCCACCAAGAGACTATTGGAATTGACTTAAAAATCAGCAAAATTGATGAATACAAAATCAACACACAAAACTCAGAAGTACTTTTATACACCAATAATAAGCTTGCTGAGAAAGAAATTATAATATTAATACCACTCACAATATATTTTTAAAAAAATCTTTAAAAAATTTAACCAAGTATGAAAGACCTCTACGATGAAATTTACAAAATGTTTATTAAAGAAATTAAAGAACACACACAAATGGAAATACCTCTCATGTTCCTGGATTAGAAGAATTAATATCATTAAAATGCCTATATTACCCAAACCAGCTTACAAATAAATTCAATGAAATATCCATCAAAATACCAATTACGTTCTTCCCAGACCTAGAAAAAGCACTCCTAAAATTCATATAGAAAACCAAAGATCACAAACATCCAAGCTGTCTTGAACAAAAGTAAGAAAGCTGAAGGTATCACAATACCAGATTTCAAGACATTCTATATAGCTACTATAGAGCTATCATAACCAATAGAGCATGATACTGGCATAAAAACAGAACAGATCAATGGAACAAGAATAGAACCCATTTGTAGCTAGTGGGGTTCTATTCTGTTCCTTTGTCAAAGGAATTAAATCATATTATGCAGAAGAGACAGTCTCCTCCACAAATGGTGCTGGCAAAACTGGATATACAAAGCAAAATATTGAAACAAGCCCCCCATAAATCTGACTCCATATAAAAGTCAGCTTAAGATGGATCACATATTGGCCAGTGCCGTAGTGTAGTAGGTTAGTCCTCTGCCTGTGGAGTCAGCATCCCATATGGACACCAGTTATGTTCATGTCCCAGCTGCTCCTCTTCCGATCCAGCTCTCTGCTTATGGCCTGAGAAAGCAGTGGAAGATAGCCCAAGTGCTTGGGCACCTGCACCTATGTGGGGAACCCAGAAGAAGCTCCTGGCTCCTGGCTTCGGGTTGGTGAAGCTTTGGCCATAGCGACCATTTGGGGAGTGAACCAGTAGATGGAAGACCTTTATCTGTCTCTCCCTCTCTCTGGAACTCTACCTTTCAAAAAAAAAAAATACTATCTTAAAAGAGAAAAAGATGGTTCACATAGCTAACCATAAGACCTGAAGCTCTGAAACTTTTTGAGGAAAACACAGGGACATTGGTGCAGGCAATGACTTTTGAGGTAAGACTCCAAAAGCACAAGTAACAGATGCAAAAATAGACATAAGGATTTATATCGAACTAAGGGATTTTTGCACAGAAAAGGAAACAATCAACAGAGTGAAGAGACAGGCAACTGAATTGGAGAATATATTTGCTAACTATTCAACTGACCAAAGGTCAATATCAAGAATATGCAAGAGGGGGTCCAATGTTCTCATGTAGTGGGTACAGCAAGCTTTCTACGATGCCAGCATCCCATATAAGCGACAGTTCATGTCTCAGTTGCTCCACTTCTGATTCAGCTCCCTGCTAATGGCCTAAGAAAGGCAGCGGGAAGATGGCCGAAGTGTTCTGGCCCCTGCCACCCATTTGGGAAATTTAAAAGAAGCTCCTGGCTCTCGGCTTTGTCCTGCCCCAGTCTTGGCCACTGTAGCCATCTGGGGAGTGAACCAGCAATGGAAGATCTCTCTCTCCCTCTCTCTTTTTCTCCCTCTCTCTCTGATTTCCAGATAAATAAATTGTTTTTTTTAAAAGGATGCACAAAGAATTTTTAAAGATTCATAACAAAATAACAACCAACCTAGTTAAGGTAACAGAAAAAGATTTGAATGGACATTACTCAAAAGAAGAAATGCAAACGTTAAACCAATAAATGAAAAAATGCTCAGTATCACTGGCCATCAGGGAAATGCACATCAAAACTAACATGCAGTATCATCTCAGTGCAGTTAGAATGACTGTTATCAAAAAGACAAAAAAAAAAAAACACAAAAAAACAAATGCTGCTGAAATGGTAAGAAAAAGGTAAGCTTATACACTGTAGGTGGGAATGCAAATTAATACAGCCATTATAGCAAACAGCATGGAACTTCCTCAAAAAACTAAAAACAGATGTAACATATGATCCAGTTTTATCTCTTCTGGGTGTACATCAGAAGGAAATGATGTCAGCATGTAAAAGAGATGTTCATGCTAATCACAGCAGTTGAGGTACGGACTCATCCTCAGTGTGCATCAATAGATGAACGGATAATGAAAACAACATCATCTATGTACACAGTGGAATGTCAGTCAGCTATTATAAAAAACCTACCAAGTCCTGATAGATGAAGTAAAAATGAATGGAACTGGATCTCTTTACATCAAGTGAAATAAGCCAGACACTACAGAAAGACACAGAAAACCAAATAACACATGTTCTCTCATATATAGAAGTTACAAGTGTGTGTGTGTGTGTGTGTGTGTGTGCATTTGATATGGATTTTTTAAAATAGTAATCACTAGAGGCTAGGAAGCAGAGGAGAGAATGGTCCAGGAGAGTTTGGATAATAAGAACCAAAACACAATTGGAAGAAAGTAATGGATTCTGGTGTTTTGCAGCATAGTGGAGTGACTGTAGCTCATGTGCTGTATTATGTTCCATACAAAAAACTGGGACAGAGGAACTGGTAGGCTCCAACCACAAGGAAAAGACAAGTGCAAGACTAGGCTGGTGGCCTAGTACGATCACTCTATGCTGTTTATATGTACTGATATATTACACTTCAATGTGCAAGTATTACAAGTTAGTCCAAAAACTTAAGACGAATTTTTAAAAATCCTACCCATGAGCTATTTACATCCATGCCAATGGATAAAACCTTTGCATTTCTGTTCTCATGTATACAATGCTTTAAAAGTGTTCTAGAAATGCATAGTCAGTCCTCAGTATCAGTAGTTAGATGTTGTGCCAGTGCAATGCTCAAACTTCAGTCAAATGCAAAGTTTCTCTCTTCCTCCATGTGGTGCTACTTCCAACTGAAGGGCTGTGTCACTGAAAAGGATGCACAGTCATTCTCTGCTCTCTGATTTACTTCTTTTGTGGCACTCCATCCCATCAGATCCTGACTTCTGCTCTGGGGCAGTGACTGGGTGGAGAATGGGTGACATTAGTGGTACTTTGTGAGAAGGCATAGGTGTTCACAGCTCCTGATGCTGATGCGTGTTCAAAGCTGACTTCTTCCGTGTTGAGTGCTTCTGAGGGTTTTTCTGAGACCTCCCAACTGGGAACCCAAGGGCCATGTTTGCTCTTCACCACCACGCAGGCACAGCTAAATTGAGAACTGCAGTGTCTGTTGTCTCACTTCCTGGGAGGGTAAGAGTGAACTGAGCACATCCATCTCAGTCAGAACCCTCTGGCTTGCCTTGATGGAACAACTGCGAAGCTCAGAAATTGCACTGAGGTTTTGTTTGTTTGTTTAATTCTATGTGGTGATGTCTGATGTGTGGCTGGCCCTGGGGAAAGTACTGTGAAATCACTGCTCTGACATCAGCCCTGCGAAGGCTTCTTTTTGTTGTCTTTTCTCCTCTTAGAAGCCACACAAGCTCACCTATTTCCGCCAATACCTATACTCTTTGGACTAAGCTCTGCCCCTGAGCCACACTTAGCCCCTGCCTTTCCTGTTAAAACTCACACTTGCTCTGGTAAGTACCTTCTCTGTGATTTTTTTAAAAAGATTTTATTTATTTATTTGACAGTCAACTTTACAGAGAGAGAAAGATTCTGTCTACTGGTTCATTCCTCAAATGACTTCAATGACCAGAGCTGGCCCACACCACGCCAGAAGCCACAAGCTTCTCCCAGGTCTCCCACATGGGTGGCAGGGGCCCAAGGGACATGCACCATCTTCTGCTGGTTTCCCAGGTGCATTAGCGAGAGCTGGATCAAAAGTGGAGCACCCAGGACTCAAACCAGCACCCATATAGGATGCTGGTGCTGCAGGTGGCTGCTTCAACTGCTGCACCAGAGTGCCAGACCCTCTGTGATTTGCAAGGAAGGTCTGATTTTCCTTCCTTAGTTACTTTTCTTCTCCAAATAGATTATTTTGAATTTTTACTATGAGTATAGTGAAAGAGAATGGGGAGTTAGGCAAATTAATACATTTACCCTAAGGTGTAGTAGTCCCTAGATAAAATAATGACCTCAGCATATGCAAGGAAATTAGATCTGAACAGTAAGATTTCAGACATTGTGGCAGAGTAGAAGTGAAACATAAGACTATGAACATTTATATTAAACCAAAAAAGTTACATTTTTGCCAAAATTTTCTTCCACTGAAATGTATGGCTTTGTGAAGAAAACTCTCAGGAGAACTTTATGTAAACCTTTTAATTTGTTAGATAAACCATATACTTGTTTATAATATTACTCATTGTATTACTTACCTTTGCATCACTGAAAGCAGTCGATTTTATAAAGAGAAAATATTCATTTAGCTCACAACTTTAGAGCTAACTTCCAAGCTACCATGTCAATAATACTTTGACCTCTGGTGAGAGTGGCTGGTGATGCCTAAAAAGGTCTCCAAGACACATTGTAGCCACATTGTCAAAGACAAGAATGGAAACCTAAAGACAGTGAAAAAAAGCATCAAGTTACGTATAAAGGAAAATCCACTAGACTAATAGCAGACTTCTCAGCAGAACCTTATAAGCTAGGAGACAATGGGATGATATATTCAAGATCTTGAAAGAAAAAACTCCGAGTAGAAATATTATATCCAGCAAGTCTATCTTTTAGAAGGAAAGAAAAAATTAAGAATTTTCCAAACAAGCAAAAACAACTGAGGGAATTCAAAACCAGCCTACCATCCCTATAAGAAATCCTTGAGAGTCCTACATTAGAAGTAAAAAGATGACAATACTCATGAATACATATGACAATACAAAATTTGCTAACAGAGCAGATCACAAAAAAAGAGAAAAGTTTCAAACTTTATCAGGATAGAAAACTACCAAGAGATAAAAATAAATAGTTACAGAGACAAAACAAACAAATCCCACAAAGAATGTATTTTTAAAAGTCAGTAAGCAAAGTTGCCACCTGCAGTACCAGCATCACACATGGGTGCCAGTTCCAGTCCTGGCTGCTTTACTTCCAATCCAGCTCTCTGCTAATGGCCTAGGAAAAGCAGCAGAAGGTGGCCTACATGCTTGGGGCCCTGCATCTATGTGGGAGACCCGGAGGAAGCTCTTGGCTCCCCACTTTGGCGTGACCTAGCCCTGCTATTGTGGCCATTTGGGTAGTGAACCAGCAGATGGAAGATTTCTCTCTCTCTCTCTCTCTCTCTCTCTCTCTCTCTCTGTAACTCTGCCTTTCAAAAAATAAAAATAAATCTTAAAAAAAAAAAGTCAGTAAGCAATGAGCAAAATAACAGGAGTTAGTTCTTACTTATCAATATTAACCTTGAATTTCCAATTAAATTTCCCAATCAAAAGATGTAGACTACTCAAATGGACTTAAAAAAAAAAAAAAACAACTATATGCTACCTACAAGAAACTCAAATCACAGGGCGCCGCAGCTCACTAGGCTAATCCTCCGCCTGCAGCACTGGCACACTGGGTTCTAGTCCCGGTCGGGGCACCGGATTCTGTCCCGGTTGCCCCTCTTCCAGGCCAGCTCTCTGCTGTGGCCAGGGAGTGCAGTGGAGGATGACCCAAGTCCTTGGGCCCTGCACCCCATGGGAGACCAGGAGAAGCACCTGGCTCCTGACATCGGATCAGCGTGGTGCACCTGCCGCAGCGCACCAGTAGCAGCGGCGATTGCAGGGTGTACCAACGGCAAAAGGAAGACCTTTCTCTCTGTCTCTCTCTCACTGTCCACTCTGCCTGTCAAAAGAAAAAAAAAAAAAAAGCTATAGGCTAAAATGAAGGTTTGGAAAACAACATTCTATGAAAATGGAAACCAAGATGAACAGGAGCAGCTATACTTAAATAAAACAGACTTTAAAATAAAAACTGTAAAAAGAGATAAAGGAGGTTATTACATATTGGTAAAAGGATAAAATCATCAAGAAGATATAAAAATGTAAATTTAGGTGAACAAAATACCAAGCCACTCACATGTATAAAACAAATATTATTAGATCTAAGGGGAGAGATAGACTCCAACACAGTAATAGTGAGGAAACTTTACACTCCACTGTCAATAATGGATAGATCATCCAGACAGAAAAATAAGTGTAAGGCACATCAGACTTGAACTACTCTATATAGGAAATGGGTCTAAAATCCATTAACAGAACATTTCATCCAACAGCCACAGAATACCTCATCTTCTCATTAGCACAGAGAGCATCTTCCAGGCCAGGCCACATGTTTGGCCACAAAGTACATCATTTTAAAAAATCTAAATCATACCATGAACATTCTCAGACTACAGCAGAATAAAACTAGAAATAAACAACAGCAAGAACAACAAAAAATTTATAATTAGATGGAAATAAACAAAATGCTCCTGAATGACCAATGGATCAATGAATAAGTTAAAAAGGAAATAGAAACCCTTTTGAAGCAATGAAAAAGAAAACACAACTTATAAAAATTAGTGAGATTCAACAAAGTAGTATTAATAAGTTTATAGCAATAAGTGTGCATATTAAAAAAAGAAATATTTCAAATACTCAATCTAAAGATGCAGCTCAAGGACTTAGAAAATGCCAAACCCAAAATTAGTAATCAATAAGAAATTACAAGGCTCAGAGTACAAATATATGAAATAAAAACTAAAAATAAAATTACAAAAGAGAAAAAATGCTATTAAAAATGATAATCAAAATAGCCGAAATTTTAGCCAGAGTAGCGAAGAAAAAAATGAGAAAACACTCAAATAAATAAAATTACTGGTGAAAAAAGAGACATTACAATTGAGACCACAGAAAAACAAGGATCATAAGAAACTACTATGAACAACAATAAGCTAACAGATTGGTAAACCCTAAAGAAATGAGTCAATTCCTTGATACACACAGCTTATTGAGATTGAATCAAGATAATACAGAAAATTTAAGCAAGCCAACAATAAATGAAATTGAAGCAATCCTTAGAAGTTCAGGAACTAACAGTTTTATAGCTGAGCTCTACCAAAAGAAGAGCTAACTCTAATACTTCTCAAACTATTTGAAAATAATTTCATTGCAAACTTATTTTTGAGGTCAACATTACTCTAATACAAAAAGTAAACAAAAGCACAACAAAAAAGAAAAGTACAGAATAATATCCTTGATCAACATAGATACAAAAATCCTCAACAAAACACTAGAAAGCAAAATCTAACAGCACATGAAAAAGATTATACATACCATAATCAAATGGGTTTATTCCAGGTATGCAAGAAGGATTCAATACTTGTGAATCAATAAATGTAATAAATCACATCAACAGAATGAAGAACAAAAAACATATGATGATCTCAATAGGCACAGAAAAAGAATTTAATAAGATTCAATACCCTTTCATGAATTTCAATGAATTAGGTATAGAAGGAACATACCTCAAAATAATATAGAATATAAATGGCAAACCCACAGCGAGTATTATACTAAATGTGGAACAACTGAAAGCATTGCCTCTAAGATATGGAATAAGACAAGGATGTCTACTTTCACCACTCTTATTCAATAGATTATTGAAAGCCTTAGAGCAATTACGAAAGAGAAATAAACAAGGGATAATTCCAAAAACACCAAAAAACTGTTAGGACTGATAAACCAATTCAGTAAAGTCACAGCGTACAAAATCAACATGCCAAAAAAGGTAGCATTTTTTAAAAAATAGTTATTTATTTATTATTTAGATAGAATTCTTTCATCTACTGGTTCATTCCCCACATGGCTGCAACAGCTCCAGGCTGGTCCGAAGTCAAGAGCCAGGCACTTCTTCCAGGTCACCCATGTGGGTGCAGAGGCCCAAGGATGTGGACCAACTTCCACTGTTTCCCCAGGCTTGTAAGCAGAAAGCTGGATGAGAAATGGAGCAGCCAGATAGAAGTGGAATGCCAAAGCCGCAGGTGGAGACTTTACCTGCTATCTTACAGCACCAGTCAGTAGCATTTTTATACAACAATAATAGCATTGCTATAAGGGAAATAAAGAAAGCAATCCCACTCACAATAGCTATAAAAAATACTTAGGAATAAATTTAACCAAAGAAATGAAAGATCTCTATAATGAAAATTATAAAACATTGAAGAGGGCCAGTGCTGTGGCTCACTTGGTTAATCCTCCACCTGTGGTGCCAGCATCCCGTATGGGTGCCGGGTTCTAGTCCCAGTTGCTCCTCTTCCAGTCCAACTCTCTGCTGTGGCCCAGGAAGGCAGTGGAGGATGGCCCAAGTGCTTGGGTCCCTGAACCCACATGGGAGACCAGGAAGAAACTCCTGGCTCCTGGCTTCGGATCGGCACAGCACCTGCCATAGCGTCCACTTGGGGGGTGAACCAATGGAAGGAAGATCTTTCTCTCTGTCCCTCTCTCTCTCACTGACTAACTCTGTCAAATAAATAAATAATTAAAAAACATTGAAGAAATAATAAAGGACACAAAAAAATGGAAAATGATCCATGTTCATGGATTGGGAGGATTAATGTTGGTAAAATGTCCATATTACTTAAAACAATATTCAGATTCAATATAATTCCCCACCAAATATCAAAGACATGCTTTGCAGAAACAGAATTGGCAATTGTAAAATTCATATGGAACCACAAAGGACACAGAATAGCTAAAGTGATTTAAAGCAAATAAATAAATAAATAAAACAAAGCTGAAGGAATCACAGTACCTGATTTCAGAGCTTAGTATAAAGTTATTGTAATTAAAAAAGCACTGACTTAAAAACTGATACATTGATCAATAGAACAGAGAACTCAAAAATTAATCCCTGTACACACAACCAACTAATTTTCAACAAAGGAGATACGGACATATATTAGAGAAAGGCAGTCTCTTCTATAACTGGTGTTGACGAAGCTGGACATACACATGCAGAAAAATGAAGTTAGAACCTTACCTCTCACTCTACATAAAAATAAACTCAAAATGGGTCAAAGACCTATAGGCAAGACTTGAACCTATGACCTATTGAGAGGAAACACTCTTCAGGACATCTGTGTAGACAACAATCATTTTGGAAGTAAGACCACAAAAGCACAGGAAGTAAATGAAAATATAGACAAATGGGATTATATGAAACCCAGAATTTTCTGCACACTAAAGGAAACAATAGCAGAGTGAAGATAGAATCAACAGAGTGGGAGAAAATAGTTACAGTCTATTTACCTCCCAAAGGATCAATATGTGGAATATATAAAGAACTCAAAAAGCTCAACAACAAAAATGAACCAATACAGTTATGAAATAAGCAAAAAATCTGAACAGGCGTTTCTCAAAAGAAAAAATATAAGTGGTCAACAGATATATAAAAAAGGCACAATATCATTAATAATGAAGGAAATGCAAATTGAAACCACCACGATATGACCTTACCCCAGTAAGGGTGCTGCCTGTCACGGGGCAGCAGGTCCGATAGAGCTCCTCAGGGCCAGCCTGGGGAGCTCAGGGGCCGAGCGGGATGATGAGTGTCGGCGGCCAAGGAACCACACCAGATCTGGGAGATCAGTTAATGCCCAGGGCGCAGCCCAATTCTCGACTTTATTGGGAGGGGAAGAACTTTTATAGACAGAAAGGGGGCTGTCCAGGGCACAAGGGAACCAAGCCAATCAGCAGAAAGATAAGGCAGGACACGAGCCGGGCACACCCTCAAGGGCCAATCACAGCTGAGGACACATACTGTTCACGAATACGGAAGTCTTCTGTCAGGCTAGGTACCTCCCCCAGGGGCCATCTTGGATTGTTGGAAATGCTGAGTCACTGGAATGAGGAAGTGCGGCAAACTCGAGCAAAGGCTTAGCGGCCTTGTTGAGGGAAGGCTTAGCAACTTTGTTTCCTTTTTGATTGGAACCCCTCCCCCCCCCACATAAGGGTGCCAACAAAAAGGAAGAACAAAAGTAATAAATGCTGGTGAGGAGGTGGAGACATGGGAAGTATTTTTTTTAAAGACTTATTTATTGATTTGAAAGTCAGGGTTACACAGAGAGAGGAGAGGCAGAGAGAGAGAGAGAAAGTCTTCCATCCACTGGTTCACTCCCTCACTGGTTGCAATGACCGGAGCTGTACCAATCAGGAGCCAGGATCCAGGAGCTTCTTCCAGGTCTCCCACATGGGTACAGGGGCCCAAGGACTTGGACCATCTTCCACTGCTTTCCCAGGCCACAGCAGAGAGCTGGATCAGAGGTGGAGTAGCCGGGACTCAAACTAGTGCTCATATGGGATGCCAGCACTGCAGGTGGTGGCTTTACTCACTATGCCACAGCACCAGCCCGGACACAGGAAGTCTTATACACTGTTGGTGGGAATGTAAATTAGTATAACCACTTAAAACAGTATGGAGATTCCTTAAAACCAAGAGACAGAACTGCCACATGATTCAGCAATCCCCCTATAGACATACATACAATGGAATATCACTAAATTGTAAAATGAAGGGAATATTTTTTAAGATTTGTTTATTTGAGATGCAGAGTTATAGACAGAGAGAGGGAGAGATAGAGAGGTCTTCCATCTACTGGTTCACTCCCTAAATGGCCATGTGAAGCCAGGAGCCAGGAACTCCATATGGATCTCTCACTTGGGTGCAGGGGCCCAAGCACTTGGGCCATCTTCCACTGCTTTCCCAGGTCATTAGCAGGGAGCTAGATTCAAGTAGAGCAGCCGGGACTCAAACCAGTGCCCATATGGGATGCTGGCTCCACAAACAAAGCCTAAACCTACCATGCTACAGCGCCAGCCCCAGTGAATGAAATCTTGTAACTCTGCTAGGTGAAATAAGCCAGAAGCAGACAAATACCCTATGTTCTCTTTCATATTTGGAAGTTTAAAAAAAATTATTCAATCAGAACACAGAATAGAAGTTACTAGAAATTAGAAGGGGCTGGGGGGCAGAGGACTGCAGCAGGCTGAATAATGGTACCAATCCCAGTTGGATAGAAGGAACATTTCCAGTGTAACACAGTATGGTGTGGCAAGTCACAAGGCTCCAGTCATAAAGACAAGACAGAAGGGGAAGTGTTAATTACCCAGGTTTGATCAGTCTATGTTGCATACTATGTTGAAATGTTACTCTGTACTTCATAAGTAAGTACAATATTGCTAATCAAAACCACTTTAATGTATTAAAAAATAAATCAACAAGTGATATCTGGCTTCTCAGTGTACTCTTTCCTTCTTTGATTGTAACAGATATTTTTAGCCAAGGCAGCATTTTTCGATCTAGGTACTATTTCTCAGCCTTCCTTACAGGTAGGTGGCCATGTGACTAAGTTCTTTTCAGGAGAATAAGAAAAGGGATGGGCATTTAGCACAGTGGTCTAATCACTTCTGGGGATGCCCGCATTCCCTATCAGAGTGCCTGGTTTGAGACTGAGCTATGCTTTCTGAACCAGGGTCCCGCTAATTCATACCTTGGGAGGCAGCATGTGATAGCCTAAGTACTTGGATGGCTGCCACCCACATGGGAGACCTTGATTGAGTTCCAGCTTCCTGGATTTGCAGGCATTCGGGAGCGTGAATCACCAGATGAAAGATTCTCTTTCTCCCTTTCAAATAAAATGAAAATATTGTTATAAGGGAATATGGGCAGAGTGACATGTGAAATGTTTGTATTGCTTAAATAAACAAAAATGACTTGCCCTGAGTTGTCTCTTTCCCTTTGTGCATGGGATGGAGCACAGGTATGTACATAAACTATTGTGGCCAAGAATAGAGAATAGGAATACAGGGAATGGAAGTACCCGATTCTCCATGCTGAAGGGAAATCTCTATCTTGGTTGGACACCCTTAATTTTTGGTCCTATTCTTATAGTAGCTTATCCTGTTTTAACTAATAAATTATCTAAACCCAATTCTCCTTCCAAATGCTATGCATATTTTCAATATGATATGTATTGTTATCTGTATTTTTACAATAAAAATAAAAAAGCTAACAAAGACTAAAGAACAATATACTTACACATAAGTAAAAGATTAACAGTAAGAGATAACATAGTTGGGCAGTGGCTGGACTATAATTCAAGTTCATATTTGGCTCCAAAGTCAGATAGCTTCCTATCCTGCTAAACTGTGGAGTGTATGTACATAATATGACTCAATGTAGTTTTCTCCTTAACAAAAAAGCCGTAGTTACACTTTTGAGATTTCATAGATTTTAACACCAATAAATGTGTAAAATACACATTAATATAAAGAGGAACTTACACAAATGTATCTCAATGTTTTTAATAATGCATGTAATCTTGTGACTGTTAGAGTGATATTTCTAGGAAAAAGTGATTTTTTTTTTTAAGATTTACTTATTTATTTGAAAGTCAGAGTTACACAGAGATAGTGAGAAAGAGAGAGAGAGAGAGAGAGAGAGAAAGAGAGAGATATTTTCCATCCACTGGTTTACTCCCCAGTTGGCTGCAATGGCTGGAGCTGTGCTGACCAGAAGCCAGGAGCCAGGAGCTTCTTCTGGGTCTCCCACGTAGGTGCAGGGGCCCTAGGACTTGGGCCATCTTCTACTGTTTTCCCAGGCCACAGCAGAGAGCGGGATCAGAAGTGGAGAAGCTGGGACTCAAGCCAGTGCCCATATGGGATGCTGACACTTCAGGCCAGGGCGTTAATCTGCTGCTCTACAGCACCGGCCCCAGAACGAGTGATACTTAAACTTATTATTCTCAATATTTCTTTACATTAAAAACTTATTGAGGATCCCAGTGGTATTTTGTTAGTTTGAATTATGTCTGGTGTTATGTACTTGAAAATAAAACTGAGTTTTTCCTAAAAGTGATTATTAATTTATTCAAAATGGCAATGATAAACCCTTCATGTGTTACTGTAACTAGAATATTTTAATGGAAAAGTCATTATATTTTTCAAAATAAAATTATAGTTAGTGAAAATAACAACATTATTCTACATTTTTGAAATCTCTTTAATGTCTGATTTAACTGACTCCAACTAGACTGTCATATCTGCTTCTGCATTTACTCCTTTGCAATATGTTCCCTTGGTTAAAACACTGTACATAAAGAATGCAAAGACCTTACCAGACATCTCACCAATGAAGATACACAAGTAAGCACAGGAAGAGAAGCTTCACATCACAGGCACTTACCATTGCACACCAGGAAAATGCAAATTAAAGCAATGATGAGACACCAATGACACACCTATTAGAATCGTCAAAATCCTGAACAGTGACAACACCAAATCCTGCTGAGGATATGGAGTAACAGGAGCTCTTATCCATGTTGGTGGGGATGCAAAATGGCACAGAAGATAGTCTTGCAATTTCTTACAAAATGAAACATATTCTTCCCATACCAGAAATTGTTCTCCTTTGCATCCACCCAAAGGAGCTGAAAATTTATGTCCACACAAAAACCCGCACACAGATATTTACAATAGTTAACATGCAATTGCCAAAATCTGGAAAACAACCAAGATATCCTTCAGCAGGGGAACTGATATATAAGCTGTGGTAAGATCCAGACAATGAGATCACATTCATCATTAAAATAAATAATAAATCGGCGATCAGACCATGAAAGCCATAGAAGAACCTGAAATAGATATTGCTAAGTGAAAAAAAAATCTGAAAATATTACATAGTATATGATGCCAACAATATGACATTCTGCAGGAGGCAGAATTATAGAGACAGTTCAAAAAAAAAGTCACTGGTTACCCAGGGGTGCGGGCTGGGCATGTGAGGATGAGGATGAATGTGTAGATCACAGAGGATTTTCAGGGCAGTGGCAATACCCTGTGCAATACTACAATGGTGAATATATGTCCTTAGTCACATAGCCCATATGGGCATATGTGGTCATATGCCCATACCCGTATAATGTGCAACACCCAGAGAGGATCCTACTGTATGCTATGAACTCTGGTGATAACAAGGTGTCAGTGCAGGGTCACCCATTGTAGCAAATGGCCCACTCGGGACAAGGCTGTTGATAATGAGGGGAGTTATGTATGCACTGGTCTAGGGGGTTTATGGGCATTATTTGGACCTTCCTTTCAATTTTGCTGTGAAACTAAAACTGCTTTAAATTTTTTAGCCTTTAAAACCAACAAATAAACATGCTCATATGCCTACTAGCTGTCCATAAGGCAGAAATTCACCTTTACCCTCTGAGAAGTTTTTGGTTGGGCCTAAAAATTAAATTGATGTAGACTGATTAATAAGAGCAATTCACTGAGTTTAAGTTTTACTGGACATGATGGTTCTCAATGAAGAATCAAGGAAGTAGGAAAATCTCAGTGATTTCCGATTAGGTTGAACAAAGAGAGGCAGTGTGGAGATGTCCATGATGAGAGGCAGGTAATTGAGTTCAAGTTCTGTTGGCACAGATGTCTCTGAAGTTCATCTTCAAGGCCCTGGTGATGGACATGCTACCTTCACTGCCTGCCATAGACTGAATATTTGTGTCCCTCCAAAATTCCTATGCTGAAGTCAAATCCTCAGTGTGAGGATATTTGGGACTGGGGGCCTTGGGAGGTTATTACATCACAAGGGCGGATGCCCATGTACGAAATTAATGCCCTTTTAAGACACCTCATGGGTCGGCATCGTGGCCTAGCAGGTAAAGCCACCACCTGCGATGATGCTGGCATCCCATATGGGCACCAATTCACGTCCTGACTGTTCCAGTTCTGATCCCAGCTCTGTGCCAATGGCCTGGGAAGGCAGCTGAGGATGGCCCAAGTGCTCGGGCCCCTTCTACCCATGACAGAGACCGGGATGAAGCTTCTGGCTCCTGGCTTCAGCTCAGGGCCAGCCCTGGCCTTTGAAGCCGTCTGGGGAGTGAACCAGTGAATAGAAGATCTCCGTCTCTTTTGTCTCTCCCCATCTCTCTGTAACTCTAGCCTTCAAAAAAATAAATAAATCTTCATTAAAACAATAAAAGATACCTCACTCAGAGTGCGTCCTCACTGCTTTTGCTACATGAGACTCTAGAAGGAAGACTGTTGTCTCTTAACCAGGAAGCAGGCCCTAACTGACTCTGCGGCTCCCTGGATCACAGACCTCCTAGCTTCCACAACTGTGAAAAATAAACTTGGTTAACCATTCTTTAAAATGCTACTCATTTTTTGGAACAGGGCAAACATTTTCCAAATAAAGATCCGTATCAATGAACTCTTGGTACTCAGTTACTTTAAAATCCACTCCCCAGCCTTGCACTTGGTTGGGATCTTTATCCCACACATGACTTTGTAATGTTGTGCATTGATCATGTGGAATCATGGTTCACTGACTTATGAGAATCTTCCAGATGTTGACATATGTCATTATCCAATACAAGAATGTCACATTTGGGGCTGGTGCTGTGGTGCAGCAGGTTCAAGCCCCAGCCTGCAGCACTGGCATCCCGTATGGGCACCAGTTCTAGTCCGGCTGCTCCACTTACCAATCCAGCTCCCTGCTAATTCACCTAGGAAAGCAACAGAGGATGGCCCAAGCATTTGGATTCCTGCACCCAAGTGGGAGACCCAGAAGAAGCTCCTGGCTCCTAGCTTCAGATCAGCCCAGCTCCAGATGGCCATTGAGGCCATTTGGGGAGTGAACCAGTGGAAGACCTTTCTCCCTGTCTCTATCTCCCTCTCTAACTCTGTCTTAAAAAGAAAAAGAGAAGAACATAACGTTTAATATCACTACAACTTTCATCAGAAAAGTCTCCACCATGTATTGGTAGAATGCCATGCTCATAGTTTTTTATAGAAATTTTCCAAAACGTTCATTTTTATTTGAAACTGGGGTTTTATCATGGGCAACATAAAGTAAATTAATTCCATTCCAGTGTAGGTCTGTTTTGTTTGTTTTTCAAACCATCTCTGCCAAATGCACAGTCTGAATGAAGATGGTTTGTCAATCTTTCTCTTTTTTTGAACTAAAAGTGGTGCACTGTGAAGACCTCTGACTCAACTCAGTCGCAGGACCGCTCTTCCTAGAGACAGTCACTTTACACATGGATCGCCACAGAGTTCACAGAAAATGTAACTGAAAGATACATTTATTTCAGCACAAAAAAATTTTGAATCCAGGCACAGGTTTTTCACATGGGTGCCAGTTCCTGTCCTGTCTGCTCTACTTCCAATTTGGCTTCCTGCTAATGGTCTGGGAAAAACAGCAGAAGATGGCCCAAGAGTTTGGGCTCCTGCCAGACACATAGGAGACCCAGATGAAACTCCTGGTTCCTGGGTTTGGCCTGGCCCAGCCCTGGTGTTTGCGGCCATCAAGGGAGTGAACTGGCAGGTGGAGGATCTCTTTCGTTCTGTCTCTTTCTCCCCCCCCCCATGTAATTCTGAAATAAATAAAAATAAAATAGAATAACATATATTCAAAGATTAAGATTTAATAAATAACGTTTGTTACCTCATGGAGGCCATTTTCAAAGTGGAGATTAATTTTTTAGTGTTTGTTTTATTGTCATAGGAGGGCGTGTTGGTGAGGATCATACTGACTTAGACTGGTAGGGCTTGAGCCATTGTTTTGATTTTCATTAAATTGCCAGTGGTCTTACCGTTTTTTTGCACATTAGTAGAAATTTCACCAAATTATTACAAAAAAATAATTTTCATTCCCCAACCCCCCTAAAATTCTTTCAGAGACCCCTAGGGATCTGTGGCCCACACATGGAGAATTTCTGCTGGAAAAAACACACACAAACAAAATACAGCAACCAAAAGGTATTTCACAGTGACTAACAGCCTTTGTTTATGACAAAGTGAGACAAACATTTCTACAACAATGTTCCCCAAAATCATGCTTCCCTTCCAGCCAGAGCAGCCAGGTCGGAACTACAGTGTCCTTGTGCTGTTCTCTCCGGCTTCCTAAAGCTCCCTCCCTAATCACGGCCCAAGATCCTTTAATCATTTTACCTCCTACCTGTTCTCATCTTAAAGGCTCAAAATAGCTGGTTCAGAGATGGGGGGATAAAGAAGCAGCAGTAACATGTACTCGCTGCCTTGTACAAGCTCTGCCAGAACAAGGCATCTTTTGTGGCATTTGGAAGGCAGAAGAAAGGACGGACATTAGTCCACCAGCAGTGGCTGCAGCTCCTCAGTTGGTAACGTGGAGTTTACATCTGCCTTCCTTCTGTAAGCAGCTGCTCCTGGATTTCCCAGTCTCCACAAAGCCGGCACATGGGTGTCCATGAACCTGTCGCTCTAGTCCTCCTTCTAATTTTGTAAGCTTGGCATTTGCTTGGTATTTAAACATCCCTTCCAGTCACAAGCTAGAGAGGCAAATGTTTTTCCTGGTTTGGTTGTAGAAGTGGTTCCATGAGCAGAAACCCAAAGAAAGGAATCTGGGATCAAGTAATCCGACCTCGCTAGACTGAAAGTAATGACGGCCTCATCACCAGTGAAAAATGCAACACTAGTAATCTGTGAAAAGCGGTGGCAAAATAGTTATCTCCAGCTTTCTGCAATGAAGTGTTCATTGTAGAGAAGCCATTGAGAGACTGCTATTACAATAGGATTTTTACAGGAAATAAGGACTGTGACGGTTGTGCAATGAGTTGGCTGTTTCTAAATAAGAGGGTAGATTTTCAAATTCTCATCTCAAGGCAGTCAGAGCCATAGAGCATCTAGGACTGCCCTAAAAATACCTCTTATAGCCATATGGCTAATGTATAAAATTTCTTTTCATCCTGTAGGTTGGATAATTATAACCCAAACGGAATTCACAAACTTGCCAGGTCTCTTATGTAAAAGTTGGGGCATTGATTGGGAAAGAATAAAAATTGGAATGAGGACATTTGGGTGGATTTCAGAGTTGCTGAGAATCACGAACTTCTAAATCCTGCTGATCTTCCCTTCTTCCCTATTCGGAATTCCTCCCCCTAACTTAAAGATGCTGAACAATGACCTTCCACAGGAAGCAGTCAGGTTGCACCTCCTCCACTTCTTTCCACCCTTAGACTCAAAAACTAGTGTCAGATGCCAGGAGAAGCTGGGAAGATAAAGACAGTGAGATCCAGGAGGACATAAAGTCCACACCAGGGAGTTGCAGGACACACATCAGAAACCTGGTATCATTTGTGAGAACCGCAATCTAATGGTTTCAGACATGAAAAGAAGAAACCTAAGTTTAGAAATGGCCTAATTTGTTAATGTGGGTGCAGTTACCATAGATGGTAGATTCAATATTTAATTTGAGTGGCTGGGAATATCTCTATACAAGGAATTTGTCCAACTGGTCAACTAAAACCAGGCTCCAACAGTGGCCTTCATGACATGGAGTTGAGAACAGAAGTAGAAGCCCAATAGATTAGAAAGAAAAAGTCGTTGATGTGGCTCAATCAGCTGAAATTTTGTCACTAATCCTTTCTAAGGTCCCAAGGAGAGCACAGAGGAGGACACACCATCATGTAGACATTGAGAAATGTATGACAGTACCCTTGAAAAGATCAGTGGTATCCTCCCTTTCACACATGAGGGACAACCGTGTGATATGATTCCATCAGATGCACTACCATAAGCTACAGAGACAATACACAGCATCCAGCCACCAGAGAAGGTGGCGGAGGTTACTGTGCTACGTTATAGGTCGGAATCCTGATCCAAACATGCCATTGTCCACAGAGTTCTTGGGTGGCTACTTTTTAGGCTCATAATGTTCCTGAGTCTGACAAAGATTGTCAGACCAGTAAAGTCTCCAATTACTTGCAAAGTTAGATGATGATTATGGCTGATGGACAAATACCTGGCTTAAATAGCCATAATGGAGAGTCATGAACTCTCTCAGCTAATTTAATAGGATGCATTCAAAGAAAGGGAAGCAGGGACCTCTTAAGGAAGAACCCAATCTGTGAACAACTAATCATCTCTAGGGAACCCCAACATTTTAGAATCTACCAGTTGGAGCGGGACCTTGGCAACGTCTGATAATAGATGGAGTTTGGCTTGAATCTCTCCCAGCGGTCCAAGTGGGTCTGTAAGCCTAGCCTCATGCTTCCAGTTTCCAAAAATCAAAGTAGGATCCCTACTTCCTGACCCCTGAAGTGAGGGCTGGGAAGGATGAAGGGGAAGCCTCTAAAGTTTCCCTCTTTCTATCAAAGCAATCCATTTATAATAATCCTACAAGCCTGTAGGATTCTGAGATTAATATCATCACCTAAAAATTGAAAATTACAAGGGTGGTGATTTTGAGCACATTCACATAAATCTCCTCTGCTTGTTTTGTGCAGAAGACAGATTAATGTTGGAGAATAACAGTGGGTTTCTATAAACCTAATCAGGTTGTGACTCCTGTTACAACAATTGCCTCAAATGTGCCATCCTCTCTGGAGCAAATCAGTGGATCCTCTGGCATCAGGTGTGGCACTCTTTATCTGGCAAACATTTTGTTCTCTGCACCAATGTATAATGGCCACTTGTTGCAAATGAAAAATCTGTATTAAGCTTCTGACAAATCCAGAAGAGAAAATTACAGTGCAAACCGTGGGTGTTTCAGAGCAAAGCTGTGTTCTCTTCCACAGATAATTCTCCTTTTGAGGAATAACTTCTGATATACTACTGGACCCAAGTAGATACTGATGACTGAGCATGGTCCATCAAGCACTGCACAGCTGAGTCTTTCATCACCCTCTGGGAATTATCTCATGCCACCAACGCGGGCAGGGGCACTTCATAATCAAGAGGAAGTAATGCAAACACGATTGCACCCAGCCAGACTCTGAAGATGCAAACTGAGTGAGCCCTTGGCTCAGATGCCCAGGGCACCTGCTCCTGCCGCTTTGTCACCCCTCCCCTGACCTACCCTTCAGCCTGATGACCAGTGGGCTGGAAAGAAGCCATGCAGGCCTGATTCGGCGATGGTTCTGTGCACTGTATGACACGACCCCATAGTGACTGAGATGAATCTGTGCACTGTATTGCACAAGCATTCTCCAAGGCTTGCCCTGAAGAGCATCATACACTTTGCGTAGGATGGTATAGCAAGAAGCCACCGAAAGGCTGGGAAAGGACTCTCCCCTTAGTCTTCCGGATACTGCCAGCCAACACTGTGCTGTATGTATGAGAACTGAAGGCTCAGGCATTAACTCCTCGCTGTCTACTCACCGATAGCCACTAAATGCTCTCCCACCGTCCAGGACTTATTCAAGATGGTGCTTGTCTCTGAGCGACTCTCCTACCCACAACGGCATCACCCAACTGAAGCTTTTCCAGATTTCCCATAACTCATCACTGTCTCCTTTTTTATTCTTGTATAATGTCTTAAGTCTCTTTCCCCTCTCTTGGGCTCCAGTCTCTATACAAGGGACTTAAAACTCAACTGCTTATAGAGGTACAGCAGGTGGCCTTAAAGGGTGACAAAGGCCTAGCAGTTGTTCACTAAATACATTGCACTATTTTTATTTCTTGAAGGGAATATGCTGCCCCATATTTTTCTTAAGATGTGATTCTTTGGACCTTCGATTTCTCACTTCTGTTCTAGATATAGGCACAAAAATCTTTCTCTAACATTTATTTCAAGTGGCTAGTAAGACTCAGCATTGATGTCAGGAAGAGAGAGGAGCTGGTCAGGACTATGGCAAAGCCTAGTTTGGTTCCGCCTAGTGACAACCAGAAAGAAAAGGAACCTGCAGGCAAGACTGGGCTCCCAGCCAAGCACCAGCAACTTCTACCCCTGGGGCCATGAGTTCCTTCAGGGCAAGAGTGGACCTCACTCACAGTGTAAACGAGCTCAGGGCCATGGCCAGCACTTCCTGTCTTCTCATTACATCTGTGTTACCTTTGGTGAACTGCCTAATTCTACAGCCAGAAATCCTAAAAGACAGTCTCTTTTTTTTACCTTTGTTGCCAAGAATACATCCAAAAGTTTGTTGACAAAAATAGAATCAAAAAACTGAGTTTATTTTGGTCCAAAAAACCCTGAAATTCAGGTGCAGTTTTTTCATAATGGTCATTTCC
Source organism: Sylvilagus floridanus (assembly GCA_949820135.1). Classification (NCBI taxonomy): domain Eukaryota; kingdom Metazoa; phylum Chordata; class Mammalia; order Lagomorpha; family Leporidae; genus Sylvilagus; species Sylvilagus floridanus. The sequence continues at coordinate 30,992,406 of OX463246.1, read as the reverse complement.
CACCAACTTTTTGAAGTTCTCCTGTACTAGCGCCCAGCATAGCATCTGCACACAGAAGCTCAAACATGTTTTCAGTTGTGGAAAGGAAGTGCAGCAAGTCCCCATTAATGACTCAATTTGGTCTTGCTTATGAGATAAGAGGCGAGATTATCTCCTAAGATACAGGGCAGGAAACATGAGGCTGAGGACTTTGATAAAGAGAATTCGGTCAGGATCCTGAATGCTGCCTGTGGGGAAGTGTAGTGGAGCGTCTGAGTGATTCCTGGGAAGGAATGGGAAGTGCGTGAGCCTGAGCCACCAGGGCGCGTGGTGACACAGTGGCCCTGTGTCTCTGTGAGGCCTGAGACTGTGCTGCCGCCAGGTGCAGCCTGTCAGGAAGGCTGCTGACTTCACAGCGCATGCTTGAAACGTGGTTTCCAGCGTCCACACCCTTCAGAGCCTTAACAAGACACCTTGAAAAGTCTGTGGAAAAATAGAGCTAAAAGAGAAGTTTAGTTTGCTACAAGAAAGGTTTGAAATGCATTGGGAATTTTTTCATAATATGCATTTTCCAGGAACTTTTTTGAATACCATTGTGCATAGAGTTTTGCAGGAAGTCAAAGAAATGCACTTACATTTTAAATTTTGCCATTTGAAAAATCGCCCAGTTACATATTTTCAAAGATTAATAACTCAAAACAGCTACATTTTAAAAAGAAAATTAGCAACTAGTGTTTACTTTGGGAAGCAAATAAATAATAGCTACATATCAATTCATGTACTACACTACTGCTATATAATGTGATTTTAAAAATGAAGATAAGAGCTATTTTAGGAAAACTTCAAAAAAAGACTGAAAATATGCTGAGTCAATACCAAGTTGCACCCAGTTTGTTAAAAAAAAAATCAATGGTGAATATTTCCTGTTGAATTATCATGCCTTACATCAAGTGATGTATTTGTTTTGTCTAACATAATGAAAACATTCTTGGAAATTTTTACTACATGTTAAATTATGCATTTAAAATTTAGAACAATGACAATATTTTATTATGCATATATAAAATGCATGTGAATTTGAACAGCATTTAGAATTTAGACAATTTAGCAAGTAAAACTTTAGTCCCAAAATGTCATTTAGTAAGATTTTAGTTCTTATGTCTTTGAGCTAACCAGCCCTTCCAGACTCCCCATCACACATTCCTAATTTTATCCTGGATGAACAAGAATCTATTCAATTATGCACAGAATTATGTAATAGTTCCTGGCATATGAACTTAGGTCTGAGCATTTAACATCCCACAACAGTGATACTATCTTATAACTATTCCCATACATTTTATAAATTCTTATTCTTTTAATAAATCGATATCTACAGAGTGCTTACTCTGTGTTGGACACTGTAGGTATAAGGATTCTATCAGTGAACAGACAGAAAATCAGCCCACCTAGAGTTTAAATTCTAAACCATTGTGATACTAATTTTGCTTTGCCTCTGCATGTTAGGCATTCTGAAATAATAATGATACTCATATAATTATGCATGATTTTATTTATTTTAAGAAAGCTTTGATTTAATGAATGCAAATTTCATAGGTACAACTTTAGGAATACAGTGGTTCTTCCCTCCATACCTGCCCTCCCATCCCCACTCCCATCCTACCTCCTGCTCCCTCTCCCATCCCATCCTTCGTTAAGATTCATTTTTCTTTTTTTTGACAGGCAGAGTGGACAGTGAGAGAGAGAGACAGAGAGAAAGGTCTTCCTTTGCCGTTGGTTCACCCTCCAATGGCCACCGTGGCGGGTGAGCTGCGACCAGCGCACCACATTGATCTGATGGCAGGAGCCAGGTGCTTCTCCTGATCTCCCATGGGGTGCAGGTCCCAAGCACTTGGGCCATCCTCCACTGCACTCCCAGGCTATAGCAGAGAGCTGGCATGAAAGAGGGGTAACTGGGACAGAATCTGGTGCCCTGACTGGGACTAGAATCTGGTGTGCTGGCGCCGCAAGGCAGAGGATTAGCCTATTGAGCTGCAGCGTTGGCCAAGATTCATTTTAAATTAACTTTATATATAGAAGACCAACTCTATACTAAGTAAAAATTTCAACAGTTTGCACCCCCTGCACACACAAAGTATAAAGTACTCTTTGAGAACAAGTTTTGCAGTTAGCTCTCATAGTACAACTCATTAAGGACAGAGGTTCTACATGGGGAATAAGTGCACCGTGATTCCTATTGTTGATTTAACAACTGACACTCTTATTCATGTTGTAGTAATCACCCAAGGCTCTTACTGTGAACTGCCAAGGCAGTGGAAGCCTTTTGAATCCATAAACTCTGTCAGTATTTAGACAGGGCTGTAACAAAGCGGAAGTTCTCTCCTTCCTTCAGAGAAAGGTACCTCCTTCTTTGATGGCCCCTTCTTTCCACTGGGGTCTCACTCACAGAGATCCTTCATGTAGGTTTTTGTTTCGTGTGTGTGTGTGTTTGTGTGTGTGCGTGCATTTTTTTTTTCACTGTGTCTTGGCTTTCCATGCCTGAAATGCTCACATGGGCTTATCAGCCAGTCCAGAGTGCCTTAAGGGCTGATTCTGAAGTCAGAGTGCTGTTTAGGGCATTTGCTGTTCTATGAGTCTGCTGTGTGGACTGCTTCCCATGTTGGAATATTCTCTCCTTTTTAATTCTATCTATTGGTATTAACAGACATTTGGTCTTATTTATTCGATCCCTTTGACACTTAATCCTATCTATATTATCAAACACTTAATATGATCACTTACCATATAAAATGGCATTATTACCACCCAGCTTAATGGGATTTGGAATCCCATGGCAAGTTTTTAGCTTTACTCTTAGGGGTAAGTCCATTGGAATGTGTGCATAACTGTACATCTCCTCTCTCTCTTATTCCCACTATTGTTTTCTACTGGCATCTATTTTCAAATGACTTTATACACCTATGATTAAGTAAAGAGTTCAACCAATGGTATTAAGTAGAAAAAAATAACAAAAAAATAAAATAAAATAATAAACTGTTCTTCAACATAAAGTACAGCGTTTAACTTTTTAAATTATTTTCAATTTTGTTTTCGTTTGATTTCCACACCTCCCTGGTCTTGAAGTGAGCTTGGCAGATGTTATAAATGAGGAAACTGTGGATGATAGAATCTCAGGGCCAACATCATAAGGCCTGACTAATCTCTCTCCAACCCACACAGTTGTGAGAGGACAAGAAAGAGACAGAGGCTAAATATGAGAACCTTGAGATAGTTGCCATGAGTCAAGGTGGAGAGAGAGAGAGAATATCCATAGTATTTGGTTCTTCTTATTCCTGGTCCCTCTGGTCCATGGTAAACGTGCACTTCTCCAAGCCCTTGAACTCAGGTAGGAGAACCTGAATGTCTTTTGCTGGTGATAGCTAAACAGGAGCCTTTCCCCTTGCTGCAGTGGCTGTGGATAAGAGCTGACATGAAGCCTCCCTCTCCCTGAGGCCCTGAATGACTAAGAATAGTGTTGCTCCTGCCAACCAGTTCCGGACTTGTGGGGTATATGAGAAATAAACATGTGTGATGTCAGACCCTTCATAGTTGAGATTTGCGGTTTTGATGAAGTTTGCTTTACCTCACCTTGTTTTATTTTTGTTGCCACATCATAACCTAGTCTACCCTGATTTACTGAAATGATGGATTCTACGGACATCAGTTGGCCTGATTGTGTCATTTATTTCAGCTGTGTTCAGCAGCTCATGTACAGGGACGGAAGCCGACAACAGATTTGTGCGGGGTTGGGATTTTTGCCAGGTGATCACAAGAGGATTCTAGGATTTTGGCAAGAAAGTGATTAAAATTGTGAAGCATGGATTCAAAGCTTGGTTGGGAGGTCAAGGAGGAGAAAGCCAGTGAGCAAAGACAGAGTAGACTGGTCCAGGAGTGGATCATATGGAAGATCATGTATATAGCAAGTAAATGAACAGCCAATCTTGCAAAGTAGAGACTTGGGATTTAAGCCCAGGGTAGCTTTGTTAGAGATTTCTGAGAGTTCTGAAGGTCTGGCAAAAATCTTCAGGTCATGACTAGGGATGAGATGTGAGTCACAGAATGATTTAGAGAGAAGATGTCCCATGGACCCCGAAGGCCTGCTGTGTGCACTGCTGGATTGCCCAGGATGGACAATGGTGGCAGGAGTCAGAGCAGAGACAGCCTGTGAGCTAAGTGCCACCGCTCATTAGTTGGTAAGTGGGGAGCAGCCACCCATGGAGACTGTGCCGAGTTGTCAGGGTCTTCGTAGAAACAGTAGTTTTCCTTTTCTGGAGGCTCTGGACAGAAGCAAGTGAGCTAGAGTTCCTGCCTTCCAATCCTGAGCTTCTCGGGGTGTGGGAGGGAAAAGTCAGCTCTCTCCAGAAGGCTGGGGACAAGCGGTTTTATAAGGTGACAACCAAAATAGTCTCTGAAGATGAAAAGGTTGAGGGAATGTTGCCTGAAGACGCTGGGGAGGGAGGGTGTGATTTGGGGCCATGGAAGAGGATGTTAAAGGCTCACAAAAAGAGTTGGCTGGATGTGGGGAGGAATGGGAGATTGGACCAGGGAGAAGAAGGACAAAGTATTATCGGGATGCTTAGCCAACAACACATGGACAGAAGGCTGTCCTTGGCCAGTGACCAAGGACAATCATTACTGGAGGCAGGGATGAATCAGGTGGCTCCAAGAGCTGTGGTAGAATAGCACATTCTCAGTATCTCTCGTGAGTAGCTAGACTCTGCAAATGACTTTCTTTTTCGCAAGCGTGGGTCTCATACAGGCTCGAATCCTACACCTGTTGACAAAGATGAAACTGCTCTTTGTTTCATCTGATCTCACAGGAAACACTCAGCAAAGCGTTGGGATTGTTTTGCTCTGGTTGCTAAAAGCTTCAGTCTCAGGAGTAGTGAGGCACGAGATGATTCATCGAAATCACTCATCTGTCAGATTAAAAAAAAAAAAAAGCTGTACTGATGGCCCAGGCTGCATTGATACTTTGTCAGAGTTCTGAGTCAATGGCTCAGTCCCCTGCACCCTGGTCATCTAAATATCCAGTCTCTTCCAAGAGTGATGCATGTCACTGTCACACAGTGACAGCTAATATTTGTAGTTAATGCCAATTGAGGGTGCACTAAGAGTCATACCCCAGCTATCACATTTAACTCTCAACCCACGTGATGCAGGTGCTAACAGTATCCCCCTTCTGCACATGTGGACAAGCAGAATTAGAGAGTTTAAGTAACCAACATCACACAGCAATGAAGTGGGAGACCTGAGGCTTGAAGTTGGCTCCGCCGCTCCACAGTTCTTGTTCTTAGCCAAAATCGTGTGAGTCTATCATTCACCCTCACATTGGTTATGGCTTGCCCATCCCCTGTGTTCTGTTCAGTGGAACCAGATTGGAAAATAGCACAGTTTTCTCTCTCCTAAAATATATTTGGGGTCTTCAAAAATTCATGAAAATTTGTATTATGAAAAACAACTGTGCATGGATTTAAAAAATCTTTGCACCAAAATAAGCAAACCCTTTAATTTCACTTTGCAGATACCCTCCTGTTATTCCATGTGATTGAACCCATTCTGCTCAGACAACTGTCTCGTTTGTATGTGTGAACACTTGTTCAGGGCCTGGCTCTTCCTGGTCGTCCCGTTTGTGGAGCTCCCCACCTCCAGGGAGTGATGTCAGAAAGGATGAGAGTGAAGCAGCAGGTTTTGAACCATTTATTTAGATCTCTGAAATGACCAGTGTTGGGGAATGGCACCTCCTTCCTCTTCCATTGCAAGAAAGCACAGGAGTCGCTCTAGAACTGCTCACCTTTGCAGAATCCAAAGGGAGTCATCTGATTCCCATAGCCTGGGAAAGCTGAACCCCAGTAAGCTTTGGGATAGAACCTGGGGGTGACGGGGCCAGCAGGCCCACATCCAAGATGACTGTAGTTCCCTAAAGGCTCATCAGACTCAGGGAACTCCTGACCAGCGGGAAAGAAGGGCTCCCCATCACAGACAGAGCTGTTCTGTGACACAGGGGGCATTCACCCTGCAAACAACTGTAGAATCCTCCTGTGTCCCAGGCACGGGCTGGGATTCCTTCAGCAAACCACACTCTCACTGGGCAGAGCAAATGGGTGGACAGAAACTTATGATGCTCTGTAGTGACTTCACAGGCAGGCCAGTGGGGAGACCCAGAGAAGAGGGGTCTCCTTCAGGGGAGTTCATGGGACCAAAACAACCTGAAGCCAACATCTTCTATCTTCCTTCTGAGAAGCAGAATAGCCAGTGAGCGAGGTGTTGTTACTTATTCTTTGGGACAGAGAAGGTCACATTCTGATCACAGATTGATGGTTGCATGGAGATCTGGATACCCTTAGAGTACACCAGAGGAAAATTGGTACAGCAAGGCTCTAAATCCAGTCTCCAGCCTTGTCACCATTAATAAAGTCACCTACTTTAGTGTGCCTGCCACTCCTGAGCGGTGCAGGGTTGCCTCGGAATTGTTTTACTGATGTGTCGTTTTGTTCCTTTGAGTACTCCATACTTTAGGTGCCAATTCACCTTTTGCTCTCATAAAGGAGAGTCTGGAAAAAGAACAAGAAGAGTGGAAGAATAATCAGAGCACCAGCATATTGAAAAGGTCATGGCGGCACCATGTACTCCTTTAATTTCTAAATGTTGTAGGCATTGTAAGTCTTTTTGACACTCCATTCTTCTGACAAATACTAAAACTGAAGCGAGAAAGGGCACACATTATTTCATCTGCTTGTAAAACATGATGATAGAAGTAGGAAATGGTACCCAATTAATCCATTCCTTCTGTAGCGTTTTCATTGGAAGCCTGGTTTGGGATTCTTCCTGCGAGAAAAAGTAGCCCACTGGTGTTTACTAATAGGATGCAGAACAAAATGCTCACCCTTCTCGGTAAGCTGACATCAATGTCCATCTTCCTTTTGTCTTCCTATATAAGAGGGATCTTTGTAAAGCTCACAGAATTGCCAGATGTTTGGGCTAAGAGATAGGATGTTGCTCGGGATGCCCCCATCTTGTAATGGGAGTGCCTAGAATCGAGTTCCAGGTTTTCTGCTGATTCCAGCTGCCTGCCACTGTGCACCCTAGAAGGCAGCAGATGATGGCTCAAGTACTGCCATCCGTGTGAGAGAACTTGGATTTAGTTCTGGGCTCCTGGATTCATCCTGGCTCAGCTTGGGCTTTTGTACTTACTGGGTGAGTAAACCAGCTGGCGGGAGTTTCTCTCTGTCTCTCTGTCTCTATCTCTGTCTCTGTCTCTCTCTCTTGTTCTCAAAGAATATAAACAAATAAAATAATTTTTTAAAGTTCATGGAAAATGTGCAGTATGGAAAACCTAGGCATGGATTTCAAACTTTTTAAACCGAATTTCTAAATTCCATTTCCCACAAGCTTTTTGAAGTCCTGCTCTGTTTTTGTAGTTCTCCTCCAGTGTGTGCTGACTGCCCAGCTTACATTCAGGAAGGTGAGCACTTGTCCAGAGTTGTCACCGTACAAAACGCTCCTTGCAGATGCTGTTCTGAGCCAGTCTCCTCCCCTTTGCTCTTTCCCACTACAGAGAATGAAAAGCCAAATTCTTGTTCAACCTGCCTAGCATGGGATTGTGGATAGCATTGGCATCCAGTGCTGGCCTCTAAGACTTAGGGAAAAGGCAGCTGAGAGTTCTGATGAGATTCTGATTCCACAGAAAAAGCTGTCAGTTAGACAGCTGGGCATGAGTGACTGGGGACGGACCACAAAACCCTCATTCACGGGAGGAAGTGGGAGCCCTGCTCTTTGCTGGGACCCACCCAAAGACTGCCCAGTTTAACTTGTGGTTAAAGCATCCTGATAAAATGGGAGTTCAGCCAAACTAGAAAAGTCTAGTTTGTAGCCACACGCCCAGAGGGCCCAAAGGTATGCAGCTGCCAGATGTCAATCACAAATGCCACTCACAAGTACCACTGCCAGATCACTAGTTACCACCCCTCAACCCACCTTAGGGATAAAAGTCTCAAAGCAGGAAGAAGGGGTGCCGTGTGCTCCCCTCTGGGACTTCCCCTCTTGGAACATGTTTCAACAAACTTTGGCTCTACTACCCCTACTTTGGTTTCTCTAAACTATAATTCAGTATTCCATCGGTGAAAAGTAACGAGGCAAACTAAACACTGGGTGACAAAGCCAATGTGTAAATCCTTTTATTCTGCACACAACTTCTCCAGATCCAGCAGCTATGGTGTGACCAGAAGGCAATTAGCCAACTTTTCAAGGAAGGTGGGATGGAAAGATAAATGAATCCAAGTCGCTGCTGATATAGAGCTTTGCACCTGCCAACCTACCTGTGAGAAAAAGGATGAACTCCTGGTTGAGGTGTTGGGATTCTGATTTTCTGCTACTTGCAGGGGGAAAGGATTCCTAACAGATAAAGTCCTTTTAAGCAATATCTCATTTGATCCTCATAACAAAACTGTGCAGTAGAATTTTTTTTGACAGGCAGAGTGGACAGTGAGAGAGACAGAGAGAAAGGTCTTCCTTTGCCGTTGGTTCACCCTCCAATGGCCACCGCAGCCAGCGCACTGCGGCCAGCGCACCATGCTGATCCGATGGCAGGAACCAGGTGCCAGGTGCTTTTCCTGGTCTCCCATGGGGTGCAGGGCCCAAGCACTTGGGCCATCCTCCACTGCACTCCCGGGCCACAGCAGAGAGCTGGCCTGGAAGAGGGGCAACCAGGACAGAATCTGGCACCCCGACCGGGACTAGAACCAGGTGTGCCAGCGCCGCAAGGTGGAGGATTAGCCTGTTGAGCCACGGCGCCGGCCTGCAGTAGAATTTTATTATTTCAATTTTACTAATGAGGAAAGAGGAGTTAGAGAGTATCAGTAAAGTGCACTGGGGCAGGACTTAGATCCTGGGGTTCTCAAATGCTCTGGGCTTTCCTTAGCATTCCCTTGCCCTGTCAGGAATAAGAATCGGGAGTTACACGGGAGAAGGCAAATGATCCCTTAGTAAACTGCTTCATCCACCCTCGGAGTGATCTCAGGCTCTTCTCCCCCTCTTCAATTCCCAAAGTACTAGTTGGTGCACAATCGGGTGCCATGTTTCCCAAACATTTTGCCTGCAAGGTTAAAGAACTTGCACTTTAATGAGAATTAGGAAAATAAAACATCTCTGAGTGCAGCAAACCCCAACGAGTCCTTCTCGTAACCAGGAACGCGGGGCAGAACTAGGAGTCCACCGTCTTGAGGGCAGACAAAACGCAGGCTGTCGTCTCCTAGTGGCTGCTGCTGTCAGTGACCGCCCAGGTTCCTTCCCCCTGCGGGCAGAGCAAGGCATCTGTGTCCATTCCTCTCCATGTGACTGAGGAGACAGCTCCTTCCCCAGGAGCAGGGCTTCTGTCAAAGGCAGTCACAGCAGTTTCATTTCTTTTGCTTGTGACAGGCCTGGGCTGGACATGAGGCCGGGACCTGATGAATTCCTTGTGAGAAAAGGTCTAGATATCCCGTCCCCTGGACCGCCTCAGATCCAGCTGTAACTCCTGTCCTGTGACCAGAACCAACTCACGATGGACAGCAGAGTGCAAAAATGGGAAGACTTGGGATCCTCAGCGATGGTGTTAAGGCAGTGGGCTTAACACTGACACGTCCCCAACTCCAGACTTCTTGGTGTCTAAGCAGAGGTGGGGCAGCTGAAGCCATGGTGTCTGATTATGCAATTGCCTGGTCTCAGTGGCGATGTGGCCCAATTAGGAAGCATAGCAGGTCAGCTGCCCCCTGGAGCCACCCAACCTCAGACAACATGGGGAAGCTCCTTTTAGGCAAGACCTGAAAATGTCCCCACCTACAGGCTCTTCCAGGTGGCCTGAACATTCAATGGCTGCTCCACACAACGGCCACCGCATGAGCCCCGGCTGGAGAGAGCCAGCCAAGACAAATTGAAAAAATGGACCCTAATTAATGTGAAGTAGAAGTTCTTAAAATAGAACGGTTACTGCTGGTAGCTGATCTGAGCTTGCGGCATGATGTGCACCAAAGTCCAAACGATTTGTCTTGCTTAAGCTTTAGCAGTGCTGTGATGTTTTACTTTCTGGAAAACAGGAGAGGTTCTGTCTGGTGCTGAGTGCAAGCTGCCAAGGATGCAAATCCCATTTCTGTCATTACCAGATATGTGAGCGATTGAGTAAGTCACAGCCCCGTTCTGTGCCTCAGTTTCCCCACCTGTAGAAGAACAGCACCTCATAGGCAATGTTGGGCATCCCAATGGCAACCTCACAGGGCTGTGGTGAGGATCCAACAATTTTTATCGTGTAGAAGGTGCTGTATTGTTGCCAGCTATTGTCATTATTCACCGGCTGGATGGCAAAGCATCCTCTCTTTCTTCCCTACCCTCTTGGGAGACAATTAGTCTGGCACTCATTAAGCCCTGAATTAATGCTGCTTGGATTTGGGTTTCCATACTACTATCTGCAAATGTTTTACTATCCCATGATTACATTTTATTTATTTACCTCATGATAGGAAAAAATAATGCCTTGAAAGTGAATCGTGCTATATTCTTCTTTTACATAGACTTAATCCTATTAGTACTAATGATATGACAAAAACTGCCTTTGATGGCAGGATCCTGTCACCCTGGTAAACAAATCCTAGATTGCCTTCAATGATCGGGTTGTGAAAATGATAATTGGCTTCAGTAAAATACTGCAGCAAATCCCCTCATCTTAGCTTGCATTTCTCAGGGACTCTGTGCACTTCTGTGAGCTGTCATTCACCTGCACACTGTAATTTTAAATTTTCCCCTCAAAGTGCAGCCATGACCCTGACAAATGCTTTCTCAATGGGATGTCTCTCCTCAACAGTTTAACATTTTATTTCTCTTTGCATATAATTTAATTTTACTCTTTTGAAAAAATTATCTCCAAGTATCCTGTAAGCAAAAGATCTGGAAGGCAAATTACTATAGCTGCGTATTCTTTCTTCACATTTAAACTGTAGAATTCTGTAGCAGCATAAGTACTCCTGCTGCTACCACCTACTTTATCTGCAGAAAACACTACTCAAACGTTCAGATAAGACCATTGGGTGCTTTGGTGTTTAAGCCACAATGACATTGTAAAGATTAATCTCTTTCTTACCTAGATTTATTCTTTCATATAAGTTCATTTTATTTTTTCTGAAAATTCTTAACCATAAATAAACTTGGAAATACTGAAATTTCTGTCCTCCATTGCTTATTCATTCAAAATTTTACATTTTAGCCTGTTTTCCAAGGTGCTGAGACCAAACCCTAATAACTTGAAGGCAGGTGCTAGTCTTGGCTGTCCTTTGCCGAAAGGAATTCACTGGAATTGAGGGAGTAGGATAGCTAGTCCACCAAGGTTTTAATCACCAGACTCAAGAGTCATTTGCTTCTCCAATATAAATAACCCTGTTTGGGCTGGGGCAGATTGAAGTCCAGGTTCCAGTCCCAGCGGCTCCAATTCTGATCCACCTCCCTTCTAATGTGCCTGGGAAAGCAATGGAAGATGTCCCAACTCCTTGAGCTCCTAAAACTCTGTGGGAGACCCAGAAGAAGCTCCTGGCTCCTGGCTTAGGCCTTGGTTATTGCAGTCATTTGAGGAGTGAACCAGTGGATAGATGACCTCTGTCTCTACCTCTCTCCGTAACTCTTTCAAATAAATAAAATAAATCTTAAAACAAACACCCCGTTGGCAGTATTTCCCAGAGGGCTTTGTTAGGGGAATTCCTAAACAGGCAGGGAAATTCCAGGTCTGGGGCAGAAGGAACCCCTCCCAGACCAACTGAAGCCCATCTGACCATCCTAGTGCCCTAAAGAACCTGGCACCAATGACTAATCAAATGAAGGTCACTAGCACCTCTGACCCACCAGGAACTCAGAAACAAGCTGAACACAGACCACTCAGCCCCAATTTTAATCTGCAAGAACCTTCAATCCTAATTCCTCAGGGAAACATGGGAAATAAACAATAGCTGCCCAGAAACTTGCTCTGAGCTTTGCTATAAACACCTGCTTTCTTCCACCACCCGAATATCAGGGATTGGCTTTCTGCACGCTGGCGAGCAGACCCACACTTGGAGGTTCTACAGCAATGCCTCCAACTAGTTTGGGAGTACTGGGGACATAAAGGGGAACATAGACTCTATTGGCTGGAATTTCGCTAATGAATGAGAATGCTTCTGGTGGTAATATGCACAATCACATCAACTATTAGAGCACAAGAAGCTTGCATAAACAAATACGTCTTCAATAAAACGCATATATTTTTAAATCACTGGCTTCTGAAGGAAACATCTTTTCTAAACGTTAAAAAAAACCACTGTGCTCTGTTGTATTTAAATATTCCTGTAGGAAAAGCATGGGCCAATTTAAAAATCCCCAAGAATCTGGGGAGATCCATGTGGGTTCCAACATTTTGCAAAAACTTTCCATTGGGAATATAATGGCAAGACTGAGTAGGTGGAACTATAGAGGAGTCATGCAACAGACATGTAGTAACTTACTCATGTCCAAGGAAACAGGGTGGTAAATGTTGCATACATAATAGTTTGTATTATGTGTTTGTATTGTGTGTGTGTGTGTTTAATTGAAGGGAGAGAGAGAAAGAAGGCAACATTTTCTGTATGTCAAAGAGGAAAAGACTAAGAAGGATTGGGATTTAGAAAAAAAAAAAAAACAAAGAACGGAAGATAACAAATAACATGAGACTCTCAGTGAGAGACTGCAAATGTTAATTACAAGCCAATTAAAAGAAAAATAACCGCAGGCGCAGCTTTACCACCAGAGTTCTAGAAAGGAGGGCAGCCCAGGACATTTGATTCTAGGGGAAGAAGGGGAAATTCAGTGAGAACGCTGATGAGGATAGCTAGCTTCTAGAGTATCAGGTGTTTCCCTCTCGTCTTGCTTCCCCAGCTGGTCAGTGGGGACCATCATTACCGATTCTTTACCATGGAGAAAACCGCGGAGAAGCAATGAGCCCTGGGCAAGGCTGCTGGTTTGATCTGACACTGCAGACGAAAACCCTTCGAGCTCTCTCAGTCAGGCTGTCCCTTCACTGTCCCCTCAGCACTCCCCCATCCCTTCTTCCCTCTTCACCTACATATCTGCATCTGTGGATGCCTTTCCTGGTGCAGCCGTGGCCACAAAGCATTCAGTGCATCCAAAGCCTTACCTGAATGCCCGAGTTTATCTCTACCTGTGAGGTAAGCAGATACATCCTGATTCATGCTGATGCAACATACAAGCAAAATGACTGCATGTCCCAAAGACAACTGATGATATTCAGGAGCAGATCATCCAGTCTATGCATAGAGAGTGATAAACAAAAAAAACCTTGTCAACAGTACGATTTTGAATTCATAGGGAACCTTTCATGTGAAAGGTCTTTGTAGTTAAGAGATGATTGACTATCCAGGTTTTTAGCAAGTTCTGTGTTGGAGTGGAGAAGATAAATTACAGTTGTGGATTTCTGTATCTTCTATTATACACAATGTATTTGCAGTCACTCCTGTGTTCCATCTTGTCCCTTTCTAACCGCACAGAAGCCTGAAAGTATTACAGTCATTTTTTGACAATTTGGCAACATCATTTCACATATTTTAATTTTCTATAACAATAAAAATCACAAAAATAATGTCCTAGAGCACTTTTCAATTATAGTTCTCTTTCCTGATCATAATACTGTTTCATTTTTTCCTTTGAAAAAACTAGGACAGATGAGTTAGGTGAGATCCTCAAGCTCACCCAGCTACATAGCAGTCAAACCCGAGCCAACTGCTCTATGGCCAGATTCTCCTCTGGCACCCTGCTACCCTCGGTTCCTAGAAAATGATGCATGCCTCAGATGGTAAGGCAGGGATATTGCTTAGAAATAACGAGGTGTCCAAACTGTTTAATGACTAAGTGAATGAACAGGAAAGTATACGTACTTAGATTGTTTCCATTTAGCTCATTTCCATATTCTATATCCTAGCACTTTGCTGTCATAAGCAGAGATCTACCTGTATGGAAAGAAAATGAGGGCCACAGAGGTTAATTAAGTGCCTAGAGCCCATAAAGTGATTTAGTAGCAGAACGAGAAACACCAAGCTCCAACTCCGTCCCCTCGAGTCCACCTCTGTGTTTCTCACGTAAAATGCTAGTCGCTTCCAGGCTGCTCTGTTTTTCAGACTCTGCATTCTCCTGGTCAAAGGTAACCTGAAATGTTTTCCCTCTAGTAGGCCTAACCAAAAACACATTCATTTGTTGTGTATTTCCCATTTAATTTCAACATCTCAGTCAAACTGGATAAGGATTGTTAATGATCAGCTTTCAAGCAAAATACTACATTTTAAACATATTTCACACTGAAAAAATTGGCTTAGGAAAAGGAACAAGACATAGATTTTTAAAACTCATTTCATGGCCGGCGTTGCGGCTCACTAGGCTAATGCTCCACTTGCGGTGCTGGCACCCCAGGTTCTAGTCCTGGTTGGGGCGTTAGATTCTATCCCGGTTGCCCCTCTTCCAGTCCAGCTCTCTGCTGTGGCCTGGGAGTGCAGTGGAGGATGACCCAAGTGCTTGGGCCCTGCACCTGCATGGGAGACCAGGAGAAGCACCTGGCTCCTGGCTTCAGTTCAGTGCAGCACACCAGCTGCAACGCGCCGGCCTTAGCAGCCACTTAGGGGGTGAACCAACGGAAAAAGGAAGACCTCTCTCTCTCCCTCTCTCTCTCTCTCTCTCTAACTCTGCCTATCAAAAAAAAAAATTCATTTCATATGATTGCCTGTAGATTAACTTTTATTTAAACATAAGACATTATTCTCTGTGTTAGAAAAAAGAAAAAAATAGGCAATAACTATTTTTAGCTTTAAAAAAATCTCTAGTTCCATGAGATGAAGATTCACATGTTAGTAATAACAGGAAAAGATTTTCTGGGGACAGACATTTGACATAGCAGTAAGATGCCACCAGCCATGTCCATATGCCACATGGAAGTGTCCATGTTCACATCTTTGCCCTCTCCTGATTCCAACTTCCTACTAATGTGCACCCTAGGAGGCAGCAGGTGTTGATGGCTCAAGTACTTATGTACTTGTGGGAGACCTGGATCGAATTCTGGGCTCTTGGCTGTAGCCTAACCAAGCCCCAGCTGCTGCAGGCATTTGAGGAGTGACCCCATGAATGGGACATCTCTGTCTGTCCCTTTCTCTACCTTTCAAATAAAAGAAATAAATAAATAATTTTTAAAAATAAATGCTTCTTTTTCCTAAGTAGGTAGCAATATCTTATTTTAAAGGAGTCAGAGGCCATCAAAATAATCCAAATAATTTTCCTACACCAGAAAAGTAGCTTTGGATATACATCGAATAGTGGAATATGGAATTATATGGTAGCTCCATTTTTCTTTCTTTGAAAGGCCTCCATCTTGTTTTCTATAATGACTGTGCTAATTCCCATTGCCATCAATAGTGTACAGTGCTCTCTCTTCTCCGTATCCTCACCAACACTTACATCTTTCATCTTTTTTGACAACAGCCGTTCCAACAGAGACTGGGTGGTATGTGTCTACCCTCCCACGCTTTTAGAGCAGCAGTATTCACAATAACCAAGGTCTGGAATCAACCTAAGTGTCTACCATCAGATGAAAGGACCAAGAAAATGTGGTGTCTGCACACAATGGAATGCTATTCAGCCATGAAAAAGAAACAAATTCTGTCTTGGGACAAAATGGAGGCAACTGGCCGGCGCCGTGGCTCAACAGGCTAATCCTCCGCCTTGCGGCGCCAGCACACCGGGTTCTAGTCCCGGTCGGGGCGCTGGATTCTGTCCCGGTTGCCCCTCTTCCAGGCCAGCCCTCTGCTGTGGCCCAGGAGTGCAGTGGAGGATGGCCCAAGTGCTTGGGCCCTGCACCCCATGGGAGACCAGGAAAAAGCACCTAGTACCTGGCTCCTGCCATCGGATCAGCGCGGTGCGCCGGCCGCAGCGCGCCGTCCGCAGCGGCCATTGGAGGGTGAACCAACGGCAAAGGAAGACCTTTCTCTCTGTCTCTCTCTCTCACTGTCCACTCTGCCTGTCAAAAAAAAAAAAAAATGGAGGCAACCGGAAAACATTTAAGTGAAATCAGTCTGGCATAGGAAAATGAATGTCACATGCTCTCACTGACACATGGAATCTAAATAGTGGAACGTCTAGCGACTAGAATGGTGGCTACCTGGGGCTGGAGAGGGGCACAGGATGGACACTGGGGAGATGTTGGCCAAAGGATGCAAACTTTAAGCTGGATAAGAAGAATAAATCCAATAGATAGATTGTGCAGCATGGTTATTACAATATACTGTGTACTCGAAAATTGCCAAGGGAGTGTATTTTAAGTGTTTCCACCAGAAAAAAAATGACAGATATGTCTGATAACGCATATGTTATGAAGCCTGATTCAACTGCTCCACCATGTGTGTGTGTGTATTTCAAAACATTATGCTGTACATCATAGTTATACACAATTTAAAATAATGTTATATATTTATCCCAAAACTTTATTAAAAATAACACTTAACTAACAATGAAGTATGATAAATTCAGCATCCCACTTTTTTCTTTGATTAGTGAATTCAAATTTACAAACTGAATAAAAATAACATGTCCCTTACTCATTGGTTGCTGGGGGGCCAGCTTTGATTTTCAGCTCACTGATGGTGTCCTGGAAAAATGGGATTTTACTTGTTTGATCCAAAGAAGGCGATCTCATTTTCTACCTCGGAGACAATCCAATGCAAAACAGGGCCAGCATAATTACATACGTACTTTTATAACTTCAATATCATAATATTTTGATTTCGCTCTACATCACACACTTTCCCAGCTGGTGGGCAGCTTTTGTTTTAGCTTTGTGGATTATATTAGCAACAGGGAAAGAGATATCATACACATTGTGAAACTAATGAGAGCAACATTCGGATGTCGTTTGAGGAGCTGAGAATACATCTGTCTGGTAGTCTTTGACTCGCTTTGCTACAATAACCTGTACGCCAGGCACAGCAGCCCGTGCGTTATTCATAACCTGCAGGGGTACAGGTGGTAGCAGCAGAATATACGTGCAAAGTGCGTAGCCAGAAAAGGAGCAAGACTTGGGAAGGGTTGATGTGGGAGGTGGATAGCAAGAAAAGAGTCAAACCAGATAAGGAGACAAAGGCTCCGTAGTCCAGACAGGGGCGCATCAGAGAGCACCTGGAGAGCAGGGCCCTCCTTCAGGGGTAAAGCTGCAAACAGGAGGCCACTTGCTCCTTCCCAGCTGATTTCACTGGAGCTAGCTCTTCAACCCAGAGCTGGAAACAGGGTCTCCTACAGGTAATGAAATGAAAACGAGCTCATTCGAATGAATCTTAATCCAGTAGGACTGATACCCTTGATAAAGGGGAAATTGAGACACAGAGGCAGATGCCCACAGAGGAAGACGGTGCAAAGGCACAGGAAGAAGATGGCCATGAGAGTGGGGTCACGCAGCTACAAGCCAAGGAACGCCAGGGGTTGCCGGCAAGCCCCAGGAGCTGCACAGAGCGAGGACAGATTCTGCCAACCACCAGAGAGAGGGGCCCCGCAGACGCCCTGGCTTCAGATTCCCAACCTCCAGAACTCTGAAACAGGACTTCTGATGCTGCAGAACAGTAAGGATATTGACTTGCTACTTTTTAAACGTTCAGGAAAGTGTTCTACGGGATCCTTCCCAGATTGTGTGTGTGTGTGTGTGTGTGTGTGTGTGTGTGTGTGTGTGTGTGTTTGCACAGGTGCTGCAAAGCGTTCCTGGTTAACTAAGCTGTAAAGCATGCCACGTGCGGGCAGGTGATGCTGATGAGTGATACCTGCATCTCATATTGGAGCACCTGGGTTTAATACGAGGCTCTGGCTTGTAGTACTCCAGCTTCCTGCTAATGCAGATCCTGGGAGGCAGTGATGATGGTTCAGGAGGGAGAGTGAAACTGGAGATGGGATCTCTCCTTCTGTGTGTGTGTGTGTGTGTGTGAGATACAATACACATGGAACTAATTAAAGACCTAGCTGCAACTCACCTCCTCCCACCCAGAAAAAAAAAAATTGGTAAAACTTACTACATCTATCAAATGTACTTTCCTAATTTTCACAGCATAGAACACTTTTGCATCAGCCCCTGTTAGCATACTACAGAAAATCACTCGAGGACATGCTGGATGAGAGGATAAATTCATAGCAACTAAGCAAATTCATGCCAACAAAACAGCTACTTTAAAATGTAATTGTATTTTCCTCTAAGTTTTCCAGGAGACTACCTGGGTTATGTTGTTTCCTCAAGGCAGGAAAGATGGTGCCCTCCGGGAAGAATTTCAAAGGTGAATTTAAAGGTCTATCAAAAAAGGGAAGAAAGAGATCAGT
This sequence comes from Sylvilagus floridanus, assembly GCA_949820135.1. Lineage (NCBI taxonomy): Eukaryota > Metazoa > Chordata > Mammalia > Lagomorpha > Leporidae > Sylvilagus > Sylvilagus floridanus. The sequence goes on along the minus strand of OX463246.1, from coordinate 30,974,010 downwards.
CAGAGTGACAGGGGGCAAAATGGAATCGAGCAAAACTGATGGGGTTTGAGAAGAAGAAATGAGAACAGGGAAATCAAATATTTAAGGCCTATCTATGCAGCCACACTCTTTCTTCAGCAAAATCCCACTGAGCATAAAGAAAGATTTTTGACATTTACTGTACTTTGTAGCACTGGTAAAGAAAAATTGCTGCAGAAGTATGCGACGGATGACTCATTTCCACATCTCGTGCACCTCTCAGAGTGGCACAGCACGGACATTCGGACAGACACCGTGGTCCCTCACAGGAGGTGCATTCTCACTGTGGCTGTGACAGATCTGTGTGATGACTGGGACAATTCTGGCAGTACAATTCCAGCAAAATCAGCAGTAGCTGCTGATTACAACAATTTGCAACCCGACGGAAGTAAAGTATCTTAAGGGAGGGTTGCCTTTTCCTAAGTTATGAATGACTGCGGTTCCTAGCAGCCCTTAGGATCCTGTTCATAGTCTAGAAGGTCCCGAACCCCATTGAAACTAGTAAAATTGTCTGATGCCACCATCTGACCCCTGGTGACAAAAGAATGCTAAAAGCAAAGCAATGTGGCTCCACCCAGCAAACATCCGTTTGCATGGACACCTGGGCCAGGCTCTGCTTGCTCCTGCCCTGAGGAACCAAGAATGAGCTTCTCACGGGCGGCCATTCGTGAATTCTCAGTGTTGACTCCGGCTCCGTGGAGAAGAAACGCTGCGCTGGAAGTTAGGCACAGTTCATCCGCAGGCCTGAGGCTTCCATGCCATTCTCCCAGACCAAATGGTTAGAGTTTGCTGTGAGACACAAAAACCGTGTTATTGGTGCCCAAGAGAAACAGTAAGAATTAAGACACAATGTAACTTTTCCATGGAAATGTTGAAGCCCTCACTTATATATTGAACAGAGAACCAACAGGAAATGGAATTAAATTACAAATGAGTCATCTGTTCTAATAAAGAGCGTGACCAAACCTGGATAATCTCTTGGGCCCGCACTGTGGATCACTTGGTTAATCCTCCACCTGCGGCGCCGGCATCCCATATAGTCACCAGTTCTAGTCCCAGCTGCTCCTCTTCCAGTCCAGCTCTCTGCTGTGGCCTGGGAGGGCAGTGGAGGATGACCCAAGTGCTTGGGCCCTGCACCCGCATGGGAGACCAGGAGAAGCACCTGGCTCCTGGCTTCAGATCGGCATAGTGCCGGCTGTAGCAACCATTTGGGGAGTGAGCCAATGGAAGGAAGACCTTTCTCTCTGTCTCTCTCACTGTCTGTAACTCTACCTGTCAAATTAAAAAAAAAAATGGATAGTCTCCCCAAACGGGAGAGGTCTTCAAAGTTCATGGAGGATGCGGATTATGAAAACCTATGTATACATTCAAATTTTCTTTGCACCAAAATAAATGGACTGTTAATTTCATTTCCCATGAGCTTTTCGAAGGCTGCTCACCTGTGAGTGTTTCCACGATGTTTATAATTGTAGGATGGTATTTCCCGCCTCTGCAGCCCGTGGCAGCTTCCTGAATACATTCGTAGAGATGAAACCTGGGAAAAGAGCACCTGCAGCCAGCCAGACTCTCTTCACACAGGAAGGTGCAGACATGCACAACTTAGACAAAACCCGTGTCCTCGTACAACTTGTGCTCCGGGAACAAGGAGAAGCAGTGCACATGCTCCCGGCAGCAGTCAAGAACAGGCGGTAAAGCAAAGCACCACAAGGAGTCAGCAAGAGCGGAGGAGGCTCTTCTGGCTCCTGTGCATGTCAGGGAGGAGGGGTAGTATTTGCGTGAAAACCTGACCAGTTTGCTACGCGAGATGCAAACACGCAGGGTGAGAACAGTAGGAGGTGAGGTTGTCCAGGAATTCAGTCCCCAGCGACCTCCCTATGTAGTGGCCATGGACTGACTGGGCCCCTCTGTCCAAGCCCACAGACCCCTGAGGGTGATGTGGCCTACAACCCCCACCCTCTTGACCCTGAGCCCTGCTCAGGCCGGTCCCGGTTCCAGTGCTGTCGCTGCGGTTCCCTTCTGCTCTAGCCGTGTCTTTGGGTTGTTTTGTTTTGTTTTTTGACAGGCAGAGTTGACAGTGAGAGAGAGAGACAGAGAGAAAGGTCTTCCTTTGCCATTGGTTCACCCCCCAGTGGCCACTGCGGCCAGCGCGCTGGGCCTGCGCACAGTGGCTGATCCGAAGCCAGGAGCCAGGTGCTTCTCCTGGTCTACAATGCAGGTTCAGGGCCCAGGCACCTGGGCCATCCTCCACTGCCTTCCTGGGCCACAGCAGAGAGCTGGACTGGAAGAGGAGCAACTGGGACAGAATCCGGCGCCCCAACTGTGACTAGAACCTGGGGTGCTGGCGCCGCAGGCAGAGGATTAGCCTACTGAACCATGGCGCCAGCCCTAGCCATGTCTTTGTAATGGGTCCTTTGGCACAAACCCTTTGAATCACAACATGCGTGTGCTGCCTGTTTCCTGCAGCAGCTCCAGTGTGTGCAGAGTTCTAGCAAGGTCTACATGGGAAGGCGGAGGAAGCAATGGCCCAGATACATACTTGCGTAGTAATTACTTTAAGAATATTCCACAAAGCGCAGTTACAGATGTTGGTTCAAAGTGAAACATGGTGGGAAGACATAAAATACAACCATTTTCCCATGAGAATTTCATTTTTTTCTACTTTAGTTCAAAATAAACATGCTTAGGATAACTCTGGATTTCAGAATAAAAACTTTTCACATTTTGCATTGGTTCTCGATATGGAACATTGAGTATCAAGTCATTTTCATTTCTACTTTAAGATTTTAGGCCTTTTCTCAATTCTTACTCTGTATAAAAGCAATTTCTCTGATAGAAAGAGGCAATCTGCTGAGGAAAAATTGTTCAGCTTAACTGGTAATCAATGGAATCTATGTATCAAAATAATAAAATTGGCCAGAATGTTTTACAACTATATTATTTCCCATGCTATGGTGATGGTGCAGGCAAACAGTCTCAGACTTGGCTGATGCTAGAATACTGTGAGAGAACATTTTTAGAAGACAATTGGGCAACCAAAAACCTCCAGTTAAACTAAACCAGCAATGCTGCTTCTGAGAACTTAACGTTAGGAAAACAGCAGAGGTAGACACAGGTGAATTCTCCCCACGGGATTACTGACAACAAGCTTGGTGAGCTAAAGTGCACGCATTGGGTCCTGCGTATGTAGTGAAAATGCTACCGTAGGGGAAGAGTCTGGAGTTGGCGCCCGCTGGGACGGGCTGTGAGAGCTGTGGAGCATGCAGATGCCTGGGTCTCTCCACGGAGAGTCAAGTGGGCAGCTGTGGGAGACATGCAGGTCCCTGCGCTGCAGTCACACAAGTGATTCTAGGGGAGAACTGGAAACCCTTCCAGGCAGCACGATCAGTGATGGAGGCTTCAAAAAGTTGGTGGAAAATCTAGGTTACCAAAAATTTACACACGCATTTTGAGGTGTTTGCACCAAAATAAGCTTATCTTTTCATTTCATTTTTCCAGAAACTTTTAGAAGTGTCTTCACAGAACAGCATAGGAAAATGTTCCAGAATAATAGCCAAAGTAAAAAACCTTATATGTACTTGATTCTTCTTAAATATGGGATCAGAAAATAAACCATAACAGGCCCACACTGGCAAGTTGTTATCTCTGGGTAATAGGATCATGAATGGTTTTTACTTCTTTCTTTAGCCCTCCTTGTACTCTTACTTTTCCATTTTTCTGTAATAAAATATATTTTTTCTAATTCAAAAATGCAATAGAAAGCGTCTCTTCTTCATTCGTCTTTCATCCTTCCTCAAGACCTTCTCTCATTTGCCTCATTCCTATCTGTGTTTTCAATGCTGGTTGTCTGTTAGTATATAGTTAGAGAACACTGCTGCTAACGTTAGAGACGTTTAAAACGGAAGTCGACGCTCTGACAACGCAGATTTTTGTTCTATAGAAAGCACACATGAATGTGATTGAACAGGAAACATTTCAGCTTTTTGTCATGTTTTAAAGACAAACTGTTCTCAAGGATATAACCACTTCCTAAACACACATTTAAAGAACACAATTGAGAGCAAAGGAAATGCAATAATTATGATTGTTAAAAAGTATCTCCAGTAAAGATATTAACTTGCAACCTGCCCATCCTGTGAAAAATAAAAACTGCCATAAGAGCATCTGTTTGCATGATTAATTCTGTCCAAATAAAGGTCATTGTTTATCATTTTGTACAACAAAATATTTTCCGATTTTAAATGGAATAATCGTGTTGCTCTGCTGTTCCTTTAATTGGGAGACACTACTACCTTAATCTCCTCATTACTTTTATTCATAGAAAGTTTCATTGGAGAAAATCACAGGTATATCCAAGTGTGAAAATCATAGAGAGCGTGATTGATTTCTCTAATAGAGAACACATCTTTGTGATACCACACAAATCTGGAATGAGAACCTTCACAACCCAACCAAATCAACCTTTGTGATCTCCTCCACACAACGACGATCGATCTTCAGAGTTCTAATACTGAGTTAGTCCTCTTTAGAACTTCATATAAGTGGAAATTTACATGCATTCTTTTGCATTTGTTTCCACTTATGTTTGTGACATTAATCTGTGTTGCTGTGCACAGAGGTTAGTTGTTCTTTCTCACCACTGCAGTGTTTCATTGTAAATAAGTTACAATGAATTCATCCATTCTATTGTTGGTGGACATTCCAATTATATCCAGATTTGATCTATTATTAATAATGCTCCCATCGATTTTTATGCATTTCTGTGAGGTATTTACCTAGGAGCTGACTTCTGAGTCATAGGATTTGCAATTGCTCAGCTTCAATAGACGTAGAAAAACAATTTTCCAAAGTGGTTGTGCCAGAAAAATATGAAAGCTATGCTGGCTCCACACCCTCATAGATTGACCATATTGTTAGTCTTTTAAAAGTTAGTGGATCTGGTGGGTTTCTAGTTGTATGTCAATTTTTAAAGATTTGCGGCCAATTGGGGAGTGAACCAGTGGCTGGAAGACCTCTCTCTCTGCCTCTCCTTCTCTCTCTGTGTAACTCTGTCTTTCAAAGAAAATACATAAATCTTTAATAATTTATTTTGAAAGGCAGAGTTAGAGAGAGGCAGAGGCAGTGAGAGAGAGAAAGAGAGGCCTTCCATCCACTGGTTCACTCCTTAAACGGTCGAAACAGGCAGAGCTGGGCAGATCCGAGGCCAAGGCCTGAAGCTTCTTATGGGTCTCCCATGTGGGTGTGGGGATCCAAGGACTTGGGCCATCTTCTATTGCTTTCCCAGGCCATAGCAGAGAGCTGGATTGGAAGTGAAGCAGCCGGGACTTGAACTGACGCCCATTTGAGATGTGAACACTGCAAGAGGCAGTTTCTCCCGTTATGCCACAGTGCGGGCCCCCATATACCATTTTTTAATTTGAATTTCCCTTGTGATGTTACATTGTATCCATTTAGATATTCTGTTTTCTAGGTTTTATCCATTTATTTATATTGATTTATATGTCTTTTAATTTGGATTTGTAACACTTCTATATATAAATGTCCTTCAAGATCTTCATGGAAAATGTGTATTCTCTTACGGTTTTTATTTGAGAGGTAGAGACAGAGAGTTTGAGAGACACTGGCTCATTCCCCAAATGTTGAGGTTTGGGAGGAGGTGTTGGAGCCAAGAGCCAGGAGCTCGATCCAGGTTTCCAATGTGGTGGAAGGAACCCTATTACTTGAGCCCTTCCTGGGGTCTCCATTGGCAAGAAGCCAGCGTCAGGAGCCAAAGCAAGGACTCAAACCCAGGAGCTCTAAGTATGATATGGCCGTCTTAACACTTTAGCTAAATACCTGCTCCTGCTTTCTCTTTCAATCCCATTTTCCCACACAATTTTTTTCTTTTTTTTTTAAAGATTTATTTATTTATTTGAAAATCAGAATTACAAAGAGAGAGGAGAGATAGAGAGAGAGAGCTCTTCCATCTGATGGTTCACTCCCCAGATGGCCGCAACGGCTGGAGCTGCGCTGATCCGAAGCCAGGAGCCAAGAGCCTCTTCCAGGTCTCCCATGTGGGTGCAGGGGCCCAAGGACTTGGGCCATCTTCCACTGCTTCCCCAGGCCATAGCAGAGAGCTGAATCAGAAGAGGAGCAGCCGGGACTAGAACCAGAGCCCATATGGGATGCCGGTGCTTCAGGCTACGGTGTTAACCCGCTGTGCCACAGCGCCGGCCCCCACACAATTTTCTTAATACCCTCATATACTGTCTTATAAATCCTTATTTCTTATGTATTGTTGTCAGCTCCTTCGGCCGCAAAAGGAACGACGCTGCTTGCAGTTAATCTGTCTTCAGTAGACTTTTACTTAGAACGAGTGGGAAAGAGAGTGGAGGACCGGGAGAATGGGGAGAGATGGCGCGCACGTTCCTTAAGGGGGAAAGCTGGCGTGCCCATTCCGTCTCCCGCGGTCCGCTTCTATACAGAATTCAACCAATCACAGTCAATCAATCACAGTCCATGCACAGAGCTCTCCAATCCGGCACTTGATCACGATCAGCTGTGGAGTCACGCAGCAGGCAGGGCATCAGCGCCATCTTGTTGTTTTCCACGATCCTCAGCTAGATGGAAAGTTCAATCAGCTGCTACATCCGCATTACTGCTATAAGCCAAGCCCAACATGGGGGGTCCCATGGCAGGCCTATCCATGGGTCCCCACATATTGTGAATATATTCTTCTACTCCGTGAATGAGTCATTCTCTTAATGGTCTCCTTGAATGAAGAGAAATGCATAATCTTAGTGTGGTTCAATTTACCAATCTCTTCCTTCATAGATAAAGACTTTTTTGTTCCACTTAAGAAGTCTTTGCCTTCTCTGATATCATAGGTGTTCTCTGTAATGTCACCCTGAAACTTCACTTTACTTTCCCCATCTAGAACAGTAACACATATTGAGTTTATTACTGTAAAGTCTAAGGTTAGAGTAAAGGTTCTCTCTTAGTCAGTTGTTCATCACTACGGCAAAATACCCGAGGCAGACTACGTAGGAAGGAAAGAAGTTCATTTTGATTCATGGCTCTGGGGCTTCACAGTCCTAGACTAGACAGGCCTTGTTGGCTTGGCCTATGATGGGTGCACTGGATGGCAGTGCAGGGGATGTGGGCAGAGGCAGGATGCTGCAGCAAGCCAGGTAGCAGGAAGGATGGCTGGCCCTGACTCAGGATTTAGAACTAACCCTCTTGCAGATGTCCCCAATGATGACCCTCTCACAGATGTCCCCACTAAGCCCACCTCTTAAACTCCATCACTGGATGAAGTCCCTACCCTCTCAGTACCATTAACTTTGCATTTGGGATTTAAAGTCTTGCTTGAGGCCAGCACGCAAATTGCATTCAAGCCATAGCAGGGTCACTGGTTTCAAAGAATCATCCATTGGCTCACCTGCATATCAGCAATATCTCCTCTAGTGCTGTGCACTGACAACATTGGTTTAAATCAGGAGCCCATGCCTTTGGCTTGGTTATGGCCTGTATTCGGTTCAATTTGCCTGTGGGTCTATCCTGTTGCCGGAATAGTGCTGTTCTAATTACTGTACTGATATCTGTTCATGTAAGTCCTCCAATTTTGGTCTTCTTCAAGAGCATCTTGGCCATCTTGAGCCCTCTATATTTACCATAGATTTTATAAAATGTTCTTCAACTATCACTAAAAAAGATCACATGCATGCATTTTTGTTGAATCTATAAATAAGATGGAAAATATTTACATCTTCACAATACTGTATCTTCCAAATGCTGGAATGTAATAGAGCCCTTTGCTTATTTATATCATCTTTATTTTCTCTAAATGTTTTTGTGTATGTGTGTCTAGAGATCTTGTACATTTTTATTAGATTTTTTTAAGATTGATTTATTTGAAAGAGTTATGTAGAGACAGGGAAAGAGAGAGAGAGAAATTGATTCATTTCCCATATGGCTGCAACAGCCAATGCTGGGCTAGGCTGAAACCAGGAGCCGGAAGCCTCATCTGGGTCTCCCAGGTGGTTGGCAGGAGCCCAAGCACCTGGGCCATCTTTGCTGCTTTTCCCAGGCCATTAGCAGGGAGGTGAATGAGAAGTGCAACAGCCAGGACATGAACTGGCTCTCAAATGGGCTGTTGGCATCATAGGTGGTAGCATTACCCACTACGCCACAATGCTAGCCCCTAAATTAGCTTCCTTAAGAAACTGAATCTGATACATTTCTGAATAATATTATTTTAAATTCTTTATTTTCTAATCGCTTGTTGCTTACATAGAGAAATAAAAACAGGTTTGTATTCTGTTCTCATATAAAGAAGTTCCCTTATTAAAGTAGCTGTAGATTCATTTGGACTTTCAATAGATACCAACATGTTGACTATGAACAATGATAAATTACAATTTCTTCCCCAGTCTTAGTATCTTTTACTTATTTTTCTTGACTCATTGCATAGACTAGAATCTCCATGACAATACATAATGGTAGCAGATATCTTTGTCTCATTCCTAATCTCAGGGGAATTTCTTTCTTGTTTATTATTTAGTATGGTGCTAGCTATAAGGTTTTGTGGTAAATAGATTTAGAAAGTTAAGGTCTTTTTTATTTTGTTAAGAACTTTTATCATGAGTGGGTGTTGGGTGTCACTGAATATTTTTAGTTCATTTATTGAAATACATGATTTTTCTCCTCTATTCTGTTAATATGATGTTATACTGATTGATTCTCATGTAACTAAGTCGAATTTGCATTTTTAGCCATGTCACATGTCTCCTTTAATATATCGCTGAATCTGGTTTGCTAGCATTTGCTTGGATTTTTGTATCTACAATCCGAATAAACTTGACTGTAACTTTTCTTTTTCATAAGATTCTTGAAGATTTTGTTCTCAAAATTATACTGGCCTCAAAAAATAAGCTGACTGTCATTTCCATTCTATGGCAGTGTTTGTATAAGCTTGATATTATTTTGTCCTCAAATGTTTAGAATAATTCATTAATGGAACCATCTGGGCTTGGAGGTTTTTTTAGATGACAGTATTTAAATAGAATTTCAGTTCTTTGAATTAATGTGATGAGTTAAGTTTATGTGTCAATGTGGGTGGGCCACAGGGTGGGTGTCCAGCTGTTTGGCCAAACACTATTCTTGATCTGGCTGGGAGGGTGTTTTTGGATAATACCAACATTAGAATCTGACCCTGTAATGCTGGTGGGACACATCCCTTAGTTGAAGGCCTGAATAGAACAAAAATACTGACTCTCTCCTGAAGAAGGGCACATTCTCCTGCCTGCTGGCCTACGCACTACGACAGCAGTTCCCCTACCTTCAGAGCTGAATTCATTCTTTCTGGGTCTCAAGCCTGCCAACCTTCAGACTGGAATTACAGCAACAGCATCATTGGCTCTCTGGGGTCTCCAGTTTGCCGACTCATGCTGCAAATTTGGGGACATGCCAGCCTCCATCTTGTTAGGTTACATGTATATAGCTGGGCACGTTTCCTTGCGGGAACCCTAGCTAACACAATTAGTAATAAGATTATTCGGATACTGATGTTCCTTTACTTATGATGGGGTTATGTCCCAAGAACCCCACTGTAAGTTGGAAATGCAATAAGTCAGAAACACACTTAATACACATAACCTACAGAATATCACAGTTTAGCAGCGAAGTACACTGCAGAACACACATTGCTGCGGGAGTGGGGAATCTTTGTTCTGCCTAGGGCCATTTGGATATTCGTAACATCATTCACAGGCATACAATATTATGGCTACTATAGATTTATTGGCTTTTATTAGCATGCCGCTGTAGATTCACTGACTTTTGAGTCCCTCTTGTGGTTTCCTTGGCAGAGCCGGACCAAATGACTTTGCTGTCCCTGCACATCCTGGGGGCCAGATGCTCCCCAACTCTGTGATCGTGTGGCCGACTCGGAGCTGCAGCTTGCTGCCACTGCCTGGCATCACAGGACTATCCTGCATGTCCCGTACCCTTGAAGAGTCAAAGAATCGTATGTCAAACCACTGTTAATAGGGGACTGTCTATGTTTCATTTCTTCCTACGCCATTGTTTGACAATCAGCTTGCCCATTAGATTTGATGTTGCATTTCATTGGCAAAAATAAATAACACCGTCTTCCATGCTTGTAACTAATGGAGACTCAGTAGTGATGCCCCATTGTATGAGTAGTATTAGAAAGCCACCTCCCCACCCCAGCCCACCCCCACTGTCTTGTGAGGGTGTGTCCTTCCAGTAACCTTTCTAAAAGAGTAACTTTTATGTTTGTCTATTCCCATTATTGCACACTTGTTACTATTTGATTTTCTTGCATTTTGGAATTCTAGTTGGCATTTTTTCCTTACTTTCTGAGATGCTTTGTTCATTCATGTTTTGTACTTTCTTTGAATATGTGCTAAAACTATAAATATAGCTTCCACTGTATTTAAGCTTACCTATAAACTCTACTTCGCTTTAAATATTGTTTTAGCTGCATTCCACAAGTTTTTATATGCTTTGTTTACATTATATTTTAGGCCAAAATATCTTTTTTAATGATGATATCCTCTTTGAATGATGGGTTATAGGTAAAAAGGTACTTTTAAATTTATAGGCATTAATGATCTCTTAATTTGGGGGAAGACTTATGTTGCTCAATTCTCTTCTTGCTAACTTTGTATGCATCTTGAGTCTGCTAGTGAAACATTTTATAAAATTGCCCTCCATGATACTGGGTTTATCTTTCTCTCCTTCTGTTAACTTTTGATTTATAACTTTTAAAGAGATGATGATGAGTGCTTATAAATGAAGAGTTGTGTGTAGGAGATTGAAATCATCAATGATAATTGAATTGACCTATTATTTCTTTTAATTCTATATAGAATATATTCTTCATATATTCTCATTCCACGTGGTTAGTTGTGTATACATTTGCAATTGTTATCTCTCTCTGAAATACTGATCTTTTACACGTTATGAAACATTTCTTTTGTTTCTAGTAATAGTTCTCATCTGTTTTGTATGCTACAATACAGTTACTCCAGCCACCTTACAGTCACTATTGCATAGCTCTCCTGGATTTACTATTTGATGATGTTATTCCATTATTTTCTGATCTCCATGATTTCTAGAGTAAAGTCAGATAAGAGTTTTTGTTGAGCCTTTGAAAGTATCTTTTTCCTCTGGTTTCTTTTAAAATTTCCTTTTAGCTTTTTGTTTTCAAAAGTTTTGCCATGATGTGCATAGGTCTGCTTTCTTTGCATTTATTTTGGATTTTTTAAAGCACTTGCTGAAACAGTCATTTCATATCTTTCGTCAGGTTTTAGTAAGTATGTGGCCATTCTCTTCTCCACTATTCCTTTTGCTTCCTCCTGTCTCTGCCAAATGTTTTTCCAGAGCGATTGGGCTATTTTTCATTCCTAGGAAAACTGAAAAAGTTGTCACAATATTTTCATAGGGACACAATAGTATCTCATTGTAGTTTTAGATGCCCTTCCCTAATATCTAAAGATGCTAAACATTTTTTATATTCTTAACTGTCATCTATATTTATTCTTCAGTGAAATTGTTTTTCATGTTATGTGCATATGTTCTAATTAGATTGTTGTTGTTTTCAATTGGTTTTTGAGAGTTCTTCATGGATTGTAGATATTAGTCCTTTGTGGGATATATGGTGTACAAATATTTTCCCATAACCTTTTAAGTTTTACATCCTATTAATAATATTTTTCACAGAAGAAACATTTTTTTAATTTTGTTGAAGTGTAATTTATCAGTTTTTCCCTTTAATGAATAAGGCTTTTGATTTCACACCTATGAGCCTCTCCTTAGATCCTGAAGATTTTTCTTCTATGTTTTTCTTAATGCTTTATAGTTTTATCGCTTCCCTGTAATCCCTCCTTCATATTGTGTTAATTTTTGCATTAAAGGGAGAATTGGCTCTAAGTTGTTATTACTATCATTGCCCAGGGATTCTAAATTCCTTCAGCACCATTTGTTGAAGAGACTTTCCTTCCTCTATAAAGCTGGGGTGACACCAATGAAAAAAAATGTTGAGAGTGGGGGACATTGTGGCTTATTGAGTAAAGCCACCACCTGTAACCAGCATCCCATATGGGCTCTGGTTCGTGTCCTGCCTGCTCTACTTCTGGTCCAGCTCTGGAGACATGGATGAAGCTCTGGGTTCCTGGCTTCGGCCTGGCCCAGCCAGGATGGCCATTATGCCTGGGGAGTGAACCAGCAGACAGAACATCTCTCTCTCTCTCTCCCTCTCTCCCCTCTCCCTCTCTCCCTTTCTGCCTCTCTCCTCTCCCACCTCTTCCCCTCTCTCTCTGTAACTCTGTCTTTCAAATAAGTAAATAAATATTTTTAAAAAATCAGTTGTGGGGGGGGGGCCTCACTGCGGTGCAGTTATCTAAGCTGCTGTCAGAGCATCAGTCGGAGTCTGCTTCTATAGCAGCTCCCTGCTACCATGCCGGGGAAAGCAATGTAACATTCCCAAGTGCTTGGGCCCCTTTATCCATGTGGGAGGCCTGGATGGTGTTCCGGGCTCTTGGCTTTGGCATGGACCAGCCGTCACTGCAACCATTTGGGGAGTGAGTTTCTGATGGAAGAGCCTCTCTCTCTCTCTCTCTCTCTCTCTCTCTCAAATAAATAACTAAATAAATAACAATTTAAAAACTTTTTTGTTAAAATCAGTTGGGCATATTAGTGTGGGTTTCTTTCTTTTTTTAAAAAATATTTATCTATTAATTTGGAAGTCAGAATTACAGAAAGGAAGAGAGATCTTCCATTCATTGGTTCTTCTTCCAGATTGCTGCAATGGCCCAAGCTGGGCCAGGCTGAAGCCAGGAGCCAGGAACCTCATCTGGGTCTCCCACATGGCAGGCAGTGGCCCAAGCACTGGGAAGCTTAGGCAATCTGCTGCTGCTTTCCCTGGCCAGTTCTAGGGAGCTGTATCAGAAGTGAACAGTCTACTAAGAGACTATTGGAACTTAGGGAAGAGTTTGGTAAAGTAGCAGAGTGTAAAATCAACACACAAAAATCAATAGCCTTTGTATACACAGATAATGCCATGGCTGAGAAAGAACTTCTAAGACCAATTCCATTCACAATAACTACAAAAAAAAATCAAATACCTTGGAATAAATTTAATCAAGGATGTCAAAGACCTCTACAATGAGAATTATAAGACATAAAGAAAGAAGAAGATATAAAAAAGGAAAAATCTTCTATGTTCATGGATTAGAAGAACCAGTATCATCAAAATGTTCATACTTCCAAAAGCAATTTACAGATTTAATGATATACCAATCAAAATACCAAAGACATTCTTCTCAGATCTAGAAAAAATGATGCTGAAATTCATATGGAAACACAGAAGACCTCGAATAGCTAAAACAATTTTATACAACAAAAACAAAGATGGAGGCATCACAATACCAGATTTCAAGACACACTACAGGGCAGTTATAATCAAAACAGCCTGATACTAGTACAAAAACAGGTGGATAGACCAATGGAACAGAATAGAAGCACTAGAAATTAATCCAAGCTTCTACAACTAACTTTTCTTTAACAAAGGAGCTAAACCCAATCCCTGGAGCAAGGACAGTCTCTTCAACAAATGGTGCTAGGAAACTGGATTTCCACATGCAGAAGTGTGAAGCAAGACCCCTACCTTACACCTTACACAAAAATCCACTCAAAATGGATCAAAGACCTAAATCTACAAACTGATACCATCAAATTATTAGAGAACATTGGAGAAACTCTGCACGACATTGGCACAGGCTGAGTTCTTGGAAAGGATCTCAGAGGCACAGCCAATCAAGGCTAAAATTAGCAAATGGGATCACAGCAAATTGAGAAGCTTTTGTACTGCAAACAAAACAATCAGGAAAGTGAAGAAGCAACCAACAGAATGGGGGAAATTATTTGCAAATTATACAATTGATAAAGGATTAATAACCAGAATATATAAAAAGATCAAGAAACTCAGCAAGAGCAAAACTACCCAGTAAAGAAATGGGCCAAGGACTTAAACAGAAAATTTCCCTTTTTTGTTTTAAAGATTTATTTATTTATTTGAAAATCAGAGTTACACAGAGAGAGAAGGAGAGGCAGAGAGAGAGAGAGAGAGAGAGAGAGAGAGAGAGAACAAAAGAAAGAGAGAGAGAGAGAGAGAGAGAGAAAGTCTTCCATCCACTGATTCACTCCCCAATTGGCCATGCTGTGCTGATCCAAAGCCAGGAGACAGGAGCCTTTTCTGGGTCTCCAACACAGGTGCAGGGACCCAAGGACTTGGGCCATCTTCCACTGCCTTCCCAGGCCATAGCAGAGAGCTGGATTGGAAGTGGAGCAGCCAGGACACAAACCAGTCCCATATGGGATGCTGGCACGGCAGGCAATGGCTTTAGCCACTACACCAGAGCACTGGCCCCAAACAGACATTTTTTCAAAAGAGGAAATCCAAATTGCCAACAGACACATGAAAAAAATGCTCAGGATCACTAGCCATCAGGGAAATGCAGATCAAAACCACAATGAGGTTTCACTTCACCCCCCTTAGAATGGCTTTCATACAGAAATCAACAAACAGCAGTTGCTGGCCAGGATGTGGGAAACAAGGTACCCTAATCCACTGTTGGTGGGAATGTAACCTGGTAAAGGAGGACAGTAGGGAGTGACATCAGAAATCAGAATGTAGACTTACCATATGACCCAGTGATCCCACTCCTTGGGAATTTACCCAAGGGAAATGAAACCAGCATATGAATTATCTGCACCCCCAACTTTATTGCAGCTCAATTCACAACAGCTTAGACATAGAATCAACTCAAATGCCCATCAACTGAAGACTGATTAAATAAATTATGGGATATGTACATCATGTAATACTACACAGTGATTAAAAAAATGAAACCTGGTCATTTGCAACAAAATTGATGGATCTAGAAAACATCATACTTAGTGAAATAAGCCATTCTCAAAGGGACAAATATGATTTGTTCTCCCTGACCTCTGATAACTAATAGAGCACCTAAAAGGCAACCTGTGGAAGTGAAATTGTCACTTTGAGAAGCAATGATGTTGAACAGCCCTTGTCTTGACTGTTGAGGAAGTTCTTTTTTCTTTCATATCATTTGTTAAATTCTTTACTTAACATAGAGTTAAACATATGTGTATAAAGTCAATTGAAAATAGATATTAGCAAAAAATAAGAGTGGGAATAAAAAAGGGAGGAAGTGGAGGGGTAGAAGTATGGGTGGGAGGGTGGGCACAGTGGGAAGAATCATCATGTTCCTAAAGTTGTAATTATTAAGTGTATAAAGTTTGCAACTGTAAAACTGTATAATTCTGCATACATTCCTACAGACTTACATCTAAGGGCACAGTTTAAAAACTTGCCATGGGATCTCAAATCCCCTTAAGCTGATTGGTAATAATACCATCATAAGTGTTAAAGTGATAATAAGGATAGGAATAAGTGTTAAAGTGATCATATACATGGAATTAAGTGTGTGATTATAATAATAGATAGAAATAAAAGGGAGTGAATACCCCAACATGGGAAGCAGTCCACACCGCAGAATGACAATCATTTTAAGTAACACTCTGATCTTTGAATCAGCCCTTAAGGAATTCTTGTCTGGCTGAAAAGTCCACAAGAACATATCAGGCATGGAAAGCCAAGACACTGTGGCAAAAAATGTCCTACATGAAGGACTTCAGTGAGTGAGACTCCAGTAGAAAGAAGTGGTCATCAAAGAAGGAGGTACTTTTCTCTGAAGGGAGGAAAGAACTTCCTCTTTACTTATGGACTTGTCTAAATGCTGATGGAGTTTGTGGATTCAAAGTGCTTCTATAGCCTAGGCAGCTGATGCCAATAGCCTTGGATGATCACTGACATATAGGTAAGAGTGTTAATTGTTGCATTAACAATAGGAGTCATTGTGCACGAACTTCCCATGCAGGACTTCTGTCTTCAAAGAGTTGTATTATAAGAGTTAATGGTAAAATTTGTTCTCAAAAATTTATTTCATTTTCATGTATTAAGTAGAAGATATTCCTATGTCTCATAAGTTTTAGTTATGCCTAAGTGTCCAACTCCATTGCCTGTTTTCTTAGGTGCTTTCTTAACTAATGATAAAAATCATTCTCAAGGACTTTGTTTTAAAGTATTAAGTGGAAGATATTCTTATGTTTCATATGTTACAGTTATGTCTAAGTGCTTGCAAAAGATGTATCATTCTTGGGTGGTTCTTTAAAGTTAAATAAGTTTCTAAAAAAAAAAAAAAGAAAAAGAAGTGAAATTAACTTCAAGATGCAATGACTTTGAGCAGCCCTTGTCTCAACTATTGAAAAACAGGATTTTTTCCTTTCCTTTTCTTTTTTTTTTTTTTTTTTGGTGCAAAAACTGTTGAACTCTTAGTACAGAGTTGGTCTTCTGTGTATAAAATTAATTGAAAGTGGATCTTAGTGGAGAATGGGACTGGGAATGGGAGACAGAGGAAGAAGAGGGCTGGGAGTGTGGGTGGGAGGGCAGGTATGGTGGGAAGAATCACTATATTCCAAAAGTTGCAGTTTTGAAATACATGAAATTTGATTTCTTAAATAAAAGATTTATTTGGGGGAAAAAAAAAAGAAGTAGAGCAGCCAGGACCTGAATCAGGCCCATATGGGATGCAGCAGCTTTACCTGCGATGCCACAACACCAGCCCTCAGAGTCTCTTATTTATCTATTTTGTTCCATTGACCTACATATTTATCCTTCCACCACTGACACCTGCTTGATCATTACAGCTATATAAGAAATCTTGAAACTGGGCATACTGATTCTTCCTGCATTCTTATTTTCAAAATGATCTGAGCTATTCTGGTTTATTTACTTTTCCATGCAATTTTTAAAATATTTGTCTTTATCTAAAAAAATCTTATTAGAATTTTGATGGCAATTATAATAATGTGTATATCAAGCTAGGAAGAAGTGACATTTTTGCTATATTTTATATATTGACGTATTTACTATATATGCTCATTCCAATTAATGAGCATAGTATATCTTAGCTTTTATTTATCTTTTTATTTTGTCAATATTTTGTGTTTTTCAATGTATGAGTACTATGCATGTTTTATTAAACTTATACTTAAGTGTTTCATTTTCTTCAAATAGAATACATATTACATGCTTTTTTTTTTTTTTTTTTTGACAGGCAGAGTTAGACAGTGAGAGACAGAGAGACAGAGAGAAAGGTCTTCCTTTTCTGTTGGTTCACCCCCAAATGGCCGCTACGGCCAGTGTGCTGAACCAGGTGCTTCCTCCTGGTGTTCCATGTGGGTGCAGAGCCCAAGCACTTGGGCCATCCTCCACTGCCTTCCCGGGCCACAGCAGAGAGCTAGACTGGAAAAGGAGCAACCAGGACAGAATCTGGCACCCCAACCGGGACTAGAACTCAAGGTGCCAGCACCACAGGTGTAGGATTAGCCTAGTGAGCCACGGTGACGGACACATATTACATTCTTAATCTTTGTGTCCACTTGTTTATTTAGTACTTTTTTTTTTATGGGAAAGGGTCTATTGGGGGAAACCCAACAGACTGCAGGAAAGGGGCAAAGAAGGAAAAGAGGGAGAAGCAGAGCATAAGAGAAAGATCCAGAGACACAGAGAGAGAGACAGAGATCAGGAGATGGAGAGGAAGAGAGCCACGTGTTCAAGAACAGGTCCTTTTAAAACTTTGCTGGGGGGCAGGCAGGGAAGTAGGAGCAGCGAATCCCATTAGGTTGAGGGTGGGGCTGACACCGGTGGTTGGGCCACCTGGCTTCCAGCAATGGCAGCAGGGGCTGGAGCTAGGATGGTGTTGTGACTGCACCATTTCACTAACATTCTCCCCTTTTGTTTTTTATAAAGCAGGAGTTGTATGGGATTACATTAACCCCAAATGTCCAGGAGGGGTAGAGGGACGATGATCTGTCTTTAGAGCTAGTTCCTGCTGACATGGGACGACGAGGTACTCTTCGCTGGCATGGGGCGATGTCTCAAGCTGCTGTGTCCTGGGTGGGGAGCCAAGCATATCCCTGTAGCAGCATTTAGTTGACTGCCTGGTTGCTGAAGGCCTTGGTTCGTTCCATTATAACCTCCTGTAAATACTTAAACAGACACTGTAGTATAAAAGACAGGGTGATAACAGCAACCAATGATCCTAAGCGTAGCATATTCTTAGTACATATTAATTCAGTTGATTTTTAAAATATTTACCTTATATATACCACAATCTTGCTGAAATCACTTACAGGTTGTAAGATCTTTTTTTTTTCATATTCCTTGACATTTTTACATGCACACTTGTAATCTGTGCATTTGATTAACTTTTCTTGCCTTATTGCACTGGTTAGAGCATCAAATAGGATGTTGAATAGAAGTGGTGGGGGCAAATATCCTTACCTTGTTCCTGTTCCAGAGCGGGAGAGCTCAGGTTTTCATCATTAAATAAAATCTCAAGAATAGGTTTCTGTAGGGGCCGGCTCTGTGGCGCAGCAGGTTAAAGCCCTGGCCTGAAGCATCAGCATCCCATATGGTTGCCAGTTCTAGTCCTGGCTGCTCCTCTTCCAATCCAGCTCTCTGCTATGGGTTGGGAATACAGTGGAATATGGCCCAAGTCCTTGGAGCCCTGTGCCCGCGTGGGAGATCAGGAGGAATCTCCTGGCTTCGGATCGGTGCAGCTCCGGCCATTGCGACCATCTGGGGAGTGAACCAGCAGATGGAAGACCTCTCTCTCTCTCTCTCTCTCTCTCTCTGCCTCTCTCTGTAACTCTGTCTTTCAAGTAAATAAAAATAAATATTTTTTAAAAATGAATGGCTTTTGTAAATGATTTGTGTCAAGTAAAGGCAGCTCCCTTCTGTACCTGGTTTTTTTTTGGGGGGGGGCTTTTATTTAATAAATATAAATTTCTAAAGTACAATTTTTGGATTATAGGGTTTATCCCCCCATAACCACTCTCCCACCCACAAACCACCCCCTGCTCCCATCCCATTCTTCATTAGTTAATTATCTTTATATACAGAAGATCAACTTAGTATATACTAAGTAAATATTTCAACAGTTTGCAACCACACAGACAAAGTAGAAAGTACTGTTTGAATACTAGTTTTACTGTTAATGCTCATAGCACAACATATTAAGGACAGAGATTCTACATGGGGAGTAAGTGTACAGTGACTCCCATTGTTGATTTAACAATTGACACTTATTTATGACATCATTGATCACCCGAGGCTCTTGTCATGAGCTGCCAGGCTATGGAAGCCTCTTGAGTCACAAACTCTGACTTATTTAGACCAAGCCATAATC
Source organism: Sylvilagus floridanus (assembly GCA_949820135.1). Lineage (NCBI taxonomy): Eukaryota > Metazoa > Chordata > Mammalia > Lagomorpha > Leporidae > Sylvilagus > Sylvilagus floridanus. The sequence continues at coordinate 30,954,652 of OX463246.1, read as the reverse complement.
AAAGTAGATGTCCTTTCCTCTCTTCAGAGAAAGGTACCTCCTTCTTTGATGGCCCCTTCTTTCCACTGGGATGCACCTGTTTTTCTAAGAGGTTTATCATGAGTTGGTATTAAATTATGTCAAATGCTTTTTCTGCATTGATTGATTATGATCTTGTGGTTCCTCTTTAATCTGTTAATGTAATGGGTTATATCAATTGATTTTCAACTATTGAACCAGGCTTCATCCCTGGAATAAACCCCACTTAGTTAATGTATAATTCTTTTGATGTATTTCTGAAGCTTATTTTTTAGTGTCCTATTAAGAGCTTTTGCATTTATATTCATTAGGGTTTTTTTCCTCTAGTTTTCTTTTTTATATCCTTTTTTACATGCCATTTGCCTCCTTTTGGAACAAGCTAATGCTATGTTCATGTAATGAATTGGGAAGTGTTTCACTCCTCTTTCCATTTTTTGAGCTATTGTTCTATTATAGTTCTATTTTTAGAACAGGTATTAATTCTTCTTTAAGCATTTATAAAAATTCTACAGTAAAATCATCTGTACCTGGAGATTGCTTTTGAGGGAATTTATAATTATGAAGTTAATATCTTTAATAGTGAATGGCCATGGCTCACTTGGTTAATCCTCCTCCTGTGGCACTGGCATCCCATATGGGTGCCGGGTTCTAGTCCCAGTTGCTCCTCTTCCAGCTCAGCTCTCTGCTGTGGCCCGGGAGGGCAGTGGAGGATGGTCCAAGTGCTTGGGCCCTGCACCCACATGGGAGACCATCAGGAAGCACCTGGCTTTGGATTGGCACAGCACCAGCCATAGCAGCCATTTGGGGAGTGAACCAACAGAAGGAAGACCTTTCTCTGTCTCTCTCACTATCTATGACTCTACCTGTCAAATAAAAAATTTAAAAAAATAGTGAATGGCCTATTTGAGTTGCATATTACATATTGAATGGGTTTCAGCAGTTTGTATTTTTGGGGGAAGGGGATGTGGCCCATTTCACCTAAGTTGTCAAATTTATTTATGCAAAGTTAATAGTACTTCCTTATTATACTTCTGAAGCTTTCAGAGTCTGTAATATTCCTGTTTTATTCCTGATATTAGTAACTTGTGTTTTCTCTCAAGGTTTGTCATTGGAATTTATCTTTTCAAGAATCAACTCTTTTTCCCTTATTTTCCCTAATTTTCTGTTTTCAGTTTAAGTGATCTCTGCTTGTATCTTTTTTATTTCTTTTCTCTTCCTTACCATAGGTTTGTTTTACTTTACTTTTCTTTGTTCTTAAGATGAGAGTTTGGATTGCTGATTTGTGACATTTTCTCTCTTCTTTGGGGTCTCCCACATGAGTGTAGGGGCCCAAGGACTTGGGCCATCTTCTACTGCTTTCCCAGGCCATAGCAGAGAGCTGGATCGGAAGTGGAGTAGCTGGGACTCGAACTGGCGCCCATATGGAATACTGGCACTACAGGCAGCAGCTTTACCCTCTAAGCCAGAGGGTAAAGCTCCTTGACATTTTCTCTCTTCTAATATGTACATTTAGTGCTATAAAATTTCTTCTCAACACTACTTTAGCTATGTCTCACAAGTTCCATGGGCTGGGTGCTTTCGCTTTTATTAAACTTATTTTCTTGAGACATTCTCTTTAACTTAGATTATTTGGAAATATTCATGTGAATTCCAATTGTTTTGAGATTTTTTGAGTATTTTTCAGCTGTTGATCTCTTACTTGATTTCATTATGTTCCCTCTGGAAGATTTAATTCCTTTAAGTTTTTTGAGATTTGTTTTGTGGTCTAGGATGTGATATGTCTTAGTTTATGCTCCATAGGTACTTGAAAAGGTTGTGTATTCTGCTGTTGTTGGGTACAGTATTCAATAAATGTTGGTTAGATCCTGTTACTTAGTGATGTTTTTGAGTTTTTTAACATCTTTGATGTTAGCTGTTCTAACAGTTGTTGAGAAAGTACGGCAGCCATTGGAGGGTGAACCAACGGCAAAGGAAGACCTTTCTCTCTGTCTCTCTCTCTCACTGTCCACTCTGCCTGTAAAAAAAAAAAAAAAAAAAAGAGAAAGTAGTGTTGAAAACTCCAATTAAATTGTTGCTTTTCCATTTCTCCCTCAGTTCCATTAGTTTTTACTTTATATATTGTATCTCATTTAGTGTGTTCAGATTGAAGATTGCTGTGTATTCTTGGAGGAGTGATTTTTTTGTTCTTATAGAATATCCCTCTCAATATTGTTTTTCTCTGAAGTCAGCTTTACCTGGTATTAACATAGCTATCCATATTTTCTTTTGATTAATATTTGCATGATATCTCTCTCTTCCTTTTCCTCTAAATGTGCTAACACTTCTATATTTGAAGTAAGGTTCTGACAGATAGCATGTAGTGTCATGTTTTTAATCCACTTTATTAATCTCTGTCTTTTAATGGATGTTCTTAGTGCATTTATACTTGGTATAATTATTGATCTGTTAAAGCTTGAATTTTTCTTTCTTATTTTCTGTTTGCTTATTTGTTTCTTTATTTTATATTTCCTATCTCTTTATGAAGTACTTGAGCATTCTTTAGAATTCCACTTCTATTTATTTTATTTTGAGTATTATCTAAAAGATTTTAAGTATATCTCTTTGTACAGTTTGGTGGTGCACTGTTTATTAAACTGTTACATTATTTATATATAACTGATTACTGTCTACAGGTATTCTTCCTTAAGACTCAAGGTGCCTTTTCTCTATCTCTCTGTTTCAGAATCTTCTTATGTTTGTTTTATGGGTTAAGTTCAGGATTTTTAATTGTGCTTAGATAGAAACATGCTCCAAAGTAGAAATACAATTTTTTAAAAAAAAATTATTTATTTGAGAGTCAAAGTTACAGAAAGAGAGAGAGGGAGAGACAGAGAGAGAACTTTCATCCACTGGTTCTCATTCCATGAATGGCCACAATGACTGGAGCTGGGCCAGACCAAAGCCAGCAGCCAGGGGCTTCCGCCTGGTCTCCCATGTGTGTGTAGGGGCCCAAGGACTTGGGCCATCCTCTGCTGCCTTCTCAGGTATGTTAGCAGGGAGCTCAATCAGTGTTGGAGCAGCTGGGACTCAAACCAGCGCCCATATGGAATGCCAGAGCTGCAGGCCGTGGCTTTAACCTGCCTAGCCACAGCACTGGCCCCAGAAATAACAGTTCTGAGAGTTTTGATCAAGACAAACATAGTCATGTAATAACCACCACCTTCAACTGAGCAATTTTATCATCCCTCCAAATTTACCCATGACCCTTTTTGGTCAACTCCTTCCTTCACCCTCAGTAATCAGTTTTCTGTAATTTTGCCTCTTTTGAGAATGTCATATAATAGAATCACTCAGCATGTATACAGACTTTCCACATGTGCTCCTTTGACCTGGCATAGTGCATCTGAGAGTCATCTATGTTGCTGAATGTGATTATTCCTTCCAATAGAAAGAGGGCATCGCATTTTTTAATCCATTCCCTAGCTTAAGGCCATTGGGCTATTTCCAGTTTGGAATGGTTATAAATAAAATCACTCCATGCATTCATATACAGAATTTGACATGAGTATAAATTTTCATTTAACTTGTAAAGACAAAAAAGCAGAATTTCTAGATCATATTTTCAGATGCATTCATAACTGTAAAAAAAAAAAGTTGCAAACTTGTTTTTCTCCAAAGTGACTGCACCGTTTTCCACTGCCACCAGCAATCTATGAGATTACCAACAGCTTCACATCCTTGTAGCTGGATTTCCAACTAATTGGTTTTGCTTCTTTTTTTGGCCATTAAAACTGATATGAGGTGGTACCTCATGATTTTAATTTGTGTTTCCCTAATGGCGCATAATGTTGAGCATTGTTCTTGTGCTTAGTTGCCATCTGTATATCGTCTGTGGTGATGTGATCTTCCCCAGTCCTTGCCCATTTAGAATTGGATTGTGGTGCCTTCTTATAATTGAGTTTTGAGAATTCCTTGCATATTCTGGATGCAAATCCTCTAACGCAAATGTGACTTGCAAATAGTTTCTCTCATTCTGTTGCTTGTCTTGTCACTCTCTTAATGTCTTTCAAAGAATGAGAGGTCTCATTTTTAAGGAAGTCTAATGTATCAGTTTGTTCTTTGATGAACTGTGCTCTTGGTTTCATGTTTAAAATACCCTTGCTTAATCCAATATCACAAAGCTTTTTTCTTCTGTGTCTCTTTTTCTTTCAATTTTTTTTATTAAGTGCCTGTGTTTTCTGGAAACTTGTGGAGATAATTTGAGGCTCTGGTGATGTCACCCTCCTCCTAGAGATAATAGACGTCAGCTTCTATTAGGCAATTAGATTAGAAACAGATCCGTTTAATCTAATTGGGAATTGCGATGACTCAAATCTTGCTTCCAGGCCTTGGGAGGGCTGGTCTAGTTCTTGTTTGCCCTGAGGTCTAAGGCTTGCTGGGGGCTTTGGCAGCCTGGATTTTCACCAGCTCTCCTCTTGGGTGAGTGTCTGCGTCGTGCGGTGTGCCTGCCTGCCAGAAGCTCTGCCTCGCTTCTCTGCCTCTCAGCCACTGTGTATAAATCAGAAACGGCTCGGGAGAAGTGTCGAGCCAAATGTCAGGTTCTTTCTGTGCTCCCCTTCTGCTCAGCGGAACAGTCCCTCAAGCACAGTGACAAGTGTGGATGCGTTCCGACAGGTTTGTTTTTAATCCAGTTTTTATAATTCCATTCCGTAGGAGAGTTGATCTGATATAAGCTAGTCTGGTAGAGCCAGAAACAGGACTCTTGCCACTGGCTTTCCACACTGACTATTCTACAGGCATGTCTTCAACTCAGTGTCCCAGAGGCTAATTTTCCTTCAGAGCCATTAGCCTAGATTGGGAGCTGAGACATTAGAAACCTAATGGCTCGGATGGATGTGGGAAATGACTTCTTTTCCCTGTGGAAGCTGGAGCTAAAAACAGGAGTAATAGGTTTCTTTCCCCCTCTGTATTTCTTGAAGAATGCCTTTACCAGTTTAGAATGAGAGTCTGATGCTTACACACCTGCATCAGCTTAATGTAACAGCTTTCTTCACCTAAGTAGCATCAGAGATTGAATGACTTTCTCCTTCAGCGATCTGATGTGTGATCTCCGTGGCCTCACCCCCTCTAGAAGATCACCATTAGCAAACAAGGCTGTCAGGTCCTACCCAGCATTCCATCCAGGACTCAACAGTGTGGTTCCCTGGGATACGCTGGGATGAAAGAATTCGTCTTCAAAGTGTCAGGTGACAGAGATAAAGTTTGCATAGTCAACATTAAATCATTGAGTGGCTCAAAAATAACCACAATGAGAAATACCAGATACGAATGTACACGCACCAGCTTTCAACATCGGAAGTCAAATACTTCTAGAACTCCAAAACGGAGACGCTATGGTGCTACGCCTACAGCTGTGGTAACATCTGCGTAGCAAAAACAGCTGCGCCAGAGACCTCCACGGGCTGAAGGGCTGAGGTGAGATCTCTTCGGAGAGGGGCCTCAGGCACCTCCTGTGGAGACAAAGGTCAATAATGATCTTGTTTCTACATAGTGGAAGCCGAAAACCCTTCCTGTGTTGGTTCCTGCGTTTGCTTTGTCCTTTGTACATAATGTTAGGAATGATTGCAATCTACCTTTGTTGTGATTGCAATCTACCTTTGTTGCCTGTATTTGATCTCGGCTCATGCCCCCAAGGACACGGAACAACAATAGGATTACCGGAAACCCATTATCATAGCAAACAGTTCCTTTAACATTCCTGAGGAAGCAATTCAGAACATCAACGCTCTTTACACCGCCAGCTGTAAAAGCCTTCCTGGAAGAAGCCTTAGCAACACATGGTAATCGGACTCTGGGAGACTTCCTGGATGCTATGGAGCAACGGAAATTGCTAAAAGAAAGCAAGAATGACCCTGAGGAAGCTCATAGGGAATCCACATTCAGACCCAAACCGAAAACAAAAGGAATTGTTAGCAACAATCCCAAAAAGAACTCTTCCCGGAGGATATGAACAATACCTAATTAATGGTAGACAAGGCAGGAAAGACAACAGACATGGGAAACTATAAAAATGGCTAAGACAGTGGCGCATACAATGGCGCATACAGTGGCGCATACAATGGCGTGTTCCTCATGATTGGGCACAGATAGAAGAGGAATATCTTTCTGACCTGGGGGAATGAGGCCTATATGCGGTTAAAATGTTATCACTATTCCCTCATTGTTACCGCACTGTTCTGACCATGTTAACCTTTGTTCTTCTGTTAATCAATGATGTTTTTCCCTCAAGCTTTAGAAGTTTTACTATAAAAACCCTGACTTAACAGACAATAAACGCAGCAGCATTAGTACTACACTGGTGTCTGTCTGTCATTTTCCTTGCCGATTCCTTGTCTCCCTAGACGCCTTCATCCTGTTCTCCCTCGGTCTGTGAAGTCTCCGAGCTGACAGTCCGCGGCACTATGGAGCTTGTCAGGGCTACTTCCTGGGGGACCAAGGCCAGAGGGATTAAAAAAGTGACAGTTTCGGCTGGTGCCGCGGCTCAATGGGCTAATCCTCTGCCCTGCGGCACTGGCACACTGGGTTCTAGTCCCGGTCGGGGCACCGGATTCTGTCCTGGTTGCCCCTCTTCCAGGCCAGCTCTCTGCTGTGGCCCGGGAGTGCAATGGAGGATGGACCAGGTGCTTGGGCCCTGCACCCCATGGGAGACCAGGAGAAACACCTGGCTCCTGCCATCAGATCAGCGCGGTGCGCCGGCCACAGCGTGCCAGCCATGGCAGCCATTGGAGGGTGAACCAATGGCAAAGGAAGACCTTTCTCTCTGTCTCTCTCTCTCACTGTCCACTCTGCCTGTCAAAAAAAAAAAAAAGTAAAAAAAAGTGACAGTTTCACACAAGAGACAGGCATAGAAAGAAGGTATAAAGGGGGAGCAACGATAGGTAAACGGGAGCTGTGGTGTGAGAAGCAATGAAAGATTCAGCAGATTGACCGAGAGAAATGGCTAAAACAAGAACTCAGGAAGCCTGGCTATTCTGAGCTTTCTACACAGACTTGAGTAGCAAATACCATCAGTGTCTCTTTGCTCCAAACACACAGCACAAAACCTTTGGAATTATTTGGCCAAAGAAGAGAGGACTCCAACTTTGCTGTGTGTTCACAGACTGACCTTGAGAAGGGGACTTGCTATTTCCAGGCTTCTGCAAAATGGCAGATTTTTCATGAATCATCTTTCAGGTTTCCTAAATTTAAAGTTGTGGCTATCACCCAACTTTAAGTATTGATGCAAGGAAGTATTGGGGGGTCTGTAATATACATTCCTCGATGCTTTTGCATTCAGTAACATTTGCTGTGGTGGAAATCAGTCTTTTTAAAAATAAAACAGAAACACAAATTGTGAAATACATGCTTTTCTCTCAATCATTACTCATTTAATATATACAAATCAAACTGTAAATACAGATAAGCACAATTTTCAGAGAACCTGGATTTGTAAGCCTAATTGCCTATGGAAGTCATTACTTCAGACTCACACTGAGCTAAATTTTGTAGATAATTCTACCCCCTGGGCAGTCACTTCTGGATGAGTGGCATATTTACCTCTCTCAGACAGAAAAGAGATTTTGTCACCAAATATTTATGGAGAAACTAAAATTTATATCAACAACTTTAAAAGACCCAGTGTCAACTCCGTGCTGTACCTTGTGTCGCCTTAACTCACTTTTCGTGACTGTATTCTAGTTTTGAAATAAAAATCTAAACGCGGTGCTTATGACAAGTCAAAAACAACCCACAAAACTGACCCTAGAAGCCAGAAATACTAAGGTGGTTCATATTGTATTTCAAATCCTACTCCCTCACCAAAAGACAGGTGGCACAACTGTCTCTTCCTGCAATTACCTTCTGATTTGCCAACCACTATTTAGCAACATTCAGAGAAGGCAGGGATCTGTGAAGACATCAGTGTCCAATCCCATCATGCACTGCAGGTAAGGAATCAGAAACTCATCATCATGCATTGCAGGTAAGACACTTCACCATGGAATGGGGGAGGGAGTGGGAGATGGGAGGGGTGCGAGTGGGAGGGAAATTATGGGAGGGGGGAGGGAAGGCATTGTAATCCATAAACTGTACTTTGGAAATTTATATTTACTAAAGAAAAAAAGAAAATGACAGAAATATTTGTGTTGCTGAAAAAAAAAAAGACACATCACCGAGAGGACACGACGCTGTTCTGGGTCCTGTTGACTGCTCTTAGAGACAAATTAATTTATCTAGCATCTATTTGTCTATAAACCATTGTACTATGTGTTTAGAGGAAGTTACTAAACAACTGGTTCCTAGTATCAAAACAGAGCTAAGGGCAACTGAGTGTTTTGTACTGTCCATTACCTAGCTCAGGGCCTGGCACACAACGTCGCCATCAGGGCTTGGTCTAAGATTTTCACTCTAAGCTCATCATCCCTTCCTTTCAGGCATGTTTAGAGCAGATTGTGCATATGTAGAATGAGTTTGTCTATGGGATGCATTGTATTTTGTGGACACAGCTTTGGTAATGGAAATTACCCCCTGCCCTGACTGATGATGGACAAGGGACCTGGAGTTCTCCGTGTAGAGCTTGAGAAAATTTGGCTGATGAGAGCGATGAATGAGGATTTAGGAACTAAGTTGATCAATTATTCATGTGCACAACGAGGGAGATTGGCTAATTGGAGGGAGGGCCTGGGAAGGGAAGAAGCTATCTTTTTTTTTAGAAAACTTTTATTTAATAAATATAAATTAGAAAGTACAACTTTTGGATTATAGTGGTTTCCCCCCAATAACCACCCTCCCACCCATAAATCATCCTATCTCCTACTCCCTCTCCCATCTCATTCTTCATTAAGATTCATTGTTAGTTATCTTTATATATAGAAGATCAACTTAGTATATACTAAGTAAAGATTTCACCAGTTTGCACCTACACAGATACACAAAGTATAAAGCAATGTTTGAATACTAGTTTTAACGTTAATTCGCATAGTACAACACATTAAAGAAGAGATCCTACATGGGGAGTAATTGCACAGTGACTCCTGTTGTTGATTTAACAATTGACACTCTTATTTATGACATCAGCAATCACCCAAGGCTCTTGGCATGAGCTGCCAAGGCTATGGAAACCTCTTGTCACAAACTCTGACTTATTTAGACAAGGCCATAGTCAAATTGGAAGTTCTCTCCTCCCTTCAGAGAAAGGTACCTCTTTCTTTGATGGCCCACAGAAGAAGTTGTCTATTTACTGAGTATAATTATGAATGAGCATTTTACACAATCTTCATAACAATCAGGTGAAATTACAAACTAAAAATGGTCTTCAGAAAATTCATGGAAATGGGTGTTATCAAAACTTAACTACAGATTTCAAAAATTTTTGCACCAAAGTAAACATCTTTTAATTCCCCTTTTCCACAAACTTTTTGAAGTCCATTATGGTAGAGAGCTTAGAGGCTAAAGAGGTTAATTATTTTGCTCAAGATTTCATAGCTTTCTTTACACGGAAAAGTGGGTCGTTCCTTATCGCCCCCACCCCTGTCCCCAGTACCAAACATGACACCGGGACAATGGAAGCAGCTGTGTTAAAGATACGTGCAATGGACCTGGCGCAGTGATGGACACATCCATGTTGTTTTCCCAGGAACACACAGGACCAGAAAAGGAAACCAGCAGCAAGAGAAACAGATCATGGCGTGGCCGTAAGCTGTGGCTGAGTGCAGAGCAGTCAAGGAGCCCATGAACAGATGACAAGCAGAGCCAGAGGCTGGATTCCTGCCAGAGAGAACACCTGGGCTGACCTGGCTTCTGGAAGACTGCTGTTGAATTCTTGGGCAAGGACACTATGGAGGGAAGCCCAGTGAGCAGAACTGAGCTTGATGCTCGGTGAAGTCATAGTTAGCAGCACTCCTCAGGCGGACAACAGCTTTGACCACTGGCCCTGGGTGTAAAGAGGAGAGGCAAGTAAGATACAGTGACCTTGTGCACCAGGCTCTCAGCCTAACACTGCTTGTACATTCTTTCTGTACTCACAGCAATGACCATATGAAGGAATGTGGAAGTTTGTGGAAAACTGAAACTAACAGATAAGTTCAGTTGGATGCAAACATTTTGAAATCTATACATAACTTTTTCTTTTTTAAATTTTTATTAATATAAATACAACAGATTTCATGTATTTCATAGACACACTTCTAAGAAGATACCCATACTTCCCTTCCTCTCCCTTTCCCTCCTTCAATTCCCTCCTTTCTTTGTTCTTTGATATTTGCAAAAAAACATAATTTCAGCCCAATATGTAATCATATGCTTCTGTGGCTTAGTAGACTGTTTCAGGGGATATCCAAAGTTGTATGCTAGGTGGGACCAGAGAGTCCTGTCCAGTGCTCAAGAGTAGGACAAGAGTCCACAGTGATACCCAAGTTGGACACAGTAGATTTCCTCTATCGTCAGCAGGGAAGAGAGTATGATTACATTGGCTTATGTGACCAAATTGTCAGCCTCTGTCCAACAAGGAGAGCCAACCACCTAGGGTGAGCCTACAGTGCCCAGGCACATCACACACCTTCAGGTGCCTGAAATGCACATGGGATCTGCATGTTCCTGAGAGTGTGAAACCCCAAGCAACAGAAGCCAGACACAGCAACTGCCCAGAGACCCAACCACAGCTTATCACACAGTCACAGAATTCCCACAGTCACAGGACACAGTTCTCCCACATTCACAGGGAGCAGTCCCACAAGCCTCCTCTATTGACTCCCAGGGCCAGCTGCCTAACTGGTAGTGGCTGGTAGGTGCTCCGCCTTGGCAAGTCCAGTCCAGGAGCCACACTAGATTGGGTGGATGGGAGTGCCCACAAGCCTCAATGGGTACCCTGTCCCCTGCCAACCCTCCAGGTCAGACTCAAAGTCGGTGAGGACTGTGGATTTAGCCCTCTGTTAAAATCCACTAGTCAACCAGGCTGTAACAGCCTCTAGACTCCTCATTAACACAGTGTTTTCTCCCTGCTGGTTTCCAAGTGGCTTGTTCCAGGAAGATGGCGTCCCCTCCAGCTGTGCCTGCGGGAGTTGCCGGTGGTTTCCTGCTCACTGGTGCATGATGGTGCTGTCCCCACTGCTCCACGGCATCTCTCCTTTTGTAGAATTTCCACTGAGAACTTTTCTCCAGCTGTCCTCTGGGAATGCAGTTACTCCCTTTTCTTCTGTTAGCTCCCTGTGGTCAGAATCAGCCCGTCCTTTCCCTATTCAGCCATCTTGAATCTCTCCCAATTTTTCATAATCTACATTTCCCATGAACTTGTTGAAAACCCCTCATTAGCCTTCAGGGTTGGGATTGTGTCCCATGCACTTACTTTCATGTTTTCCCTACAGCAAGAGTTTAATGTGTGAGGTAAGTGAATAAATATTCCTATAATGTTTGTATACATAATTTTAATTTTGTAACCAGTGGAAAGCCAAACTATGTTTCTACAGCCCCATTCACACTGGACCCTGTCTTTCCTTCCATCTTGAACACAGACCTGGGTTTGGAGTTCACACTGAATATTTATTCAGTGTATAAATGGAGGACTTTATTTAGCTGCACTTGCAATACCCACTATTCATAGTGAGCCTAGCAGGAGTGATTTTGAGATCCTTGACTTGTTTGTAGCATTTACAATAAACAAGAATTCTCTGAATTTCACAAATCCAAACTGAGTCTGAGATATTTGGGGGTGACAACATCATTTATTGTTGTTGTCCCCATTTAATAAACCAGAGGCCTTATTTTATGATAAAAGTTCTTCCGAGGTGTATGTGTGCGCATGTGTTTTGGGGGAGGGCTTTCCCCAAGGCTAATTTAATTTACTTCAAGCTACTACTTATAAGATGGCTTCTCTCACACTGCAGTCTTCTTTAAAAGCAAAATTCATCAAGGAACAAGAGAGAGCCCAGTCTCAGCAGCTCCTGCAGCCCTCTGCAAGGTAGCAGGAAAACCCAGCTTCAGCTGCGTCACTCTCCATCGGAATGGAAGTTATAGAAACTGAGCGAGGATCAGAGTGATCTGCCATGAAAACTCAGTGCTGTAAAGTGAGCGCCCTCTGAGTGCTCCGTTTGGTGCCACCATTATCTTTGGTGTCTTATTTTCAGATTGACATCCTAGAGATTGGACACAAGGACTTTTCTCGGAGAGGTTGGAGTAGTTATTTTCTTAATAAAAAAATTAAGTCATTCTTGCTTTTACTGATGCCTTACTGACAAATTATTCAAGCTCTTCTTGCTAGCAAGTTATTGAAAATCTAAATTTATAAATGTTTATAAGACTTTCTAAATCTAATGTAAACTCCTGACAGAGTGATTAATGAAGCCTCAGCTAAGGTCAGCATTGCTGAAGTTGTTCTAAATTTACCAACAAAAACAGAGGATGCGGCACAGAGCAGCAGTGGATGTTTCTCAATGTGACTGCATAAAAACAGCAGCTCTTACAAAAGCATTCATAAGATGTCCCCCAAAAGATTTCATGGTTGGTTACTGAGTGCCGGGCAAGCAATTACAGTGATTTTCTCACTTCTGAAAAACTGAGCTTCTATGAAAAGAAATAATTAAAGACATATGCCTGCATGCAGTACTAAAATTTTTTAAACTGCACTGTAAATGTAACATGCAGCTTTAGCCTGGGAAAATTTGTAACTGAGATTAGCAATATTAGAGATCCAGAAACTGATATGGCCTAATTTTTTTTCCTACTGCAAAAATGTTTGTTGGGGATAATCCCTGTGAATCATTAGCCTTGGTACAATTAGGCAGTCATCATCCTAGAATCGAAGCTGTTCTCACTTTTAAACCCCTTATTCATTGATCCACCAAACACTCATTTCAGCATGGCTGGTGTGTGGCCAGGGGTTTCTGTGGTACGTGGGTAAGTGTGGCCCTCATTCCAGCTGGCTACCAGTTTAGGGGACCATGAACTCAGAGAGTCTGGCAACCTCACAGCAGGGTATCTGCCTGTAAGGATTTGGAGCTGACTCTTCTGCTGACTCTACATGGGCTCCAGAGGAAGAGGTCTACTCAAGTCTAAAGACAAGAGAAGCACAGCAACTATGATGGGAAGGTGAACCACATCCCTGCATCCTGGATTCTGGCCTCGGCTCAATCTGGTGAAGTCCCCCTTCTCTGGTCCCGAGGTTTTCAGCTGAGACTTCAGTGTGTGGATATCAATTCCAGGGGACAGTGGAGAAAAGGACCTGGAGGTCAAGAGATGAACTATGAAGTAATCATGGGATTTGGACATAAACAGTCGACCCCAAGCAGAAGAACCAGCAAGACTTGACAGCAAATAAACACAGCTTTTGCTGTATACTGGACTGTCATGAGCATTTGCGTAGATTAATTCCTTTAAACAAAGACTTTACAAGTCAGCTTTAATTCCCACTGTATAGGTGAGGAAATTAAGACCCAAAGAAGTTAAGCAATGTGCCTAGGATGACACAGCCAGAAGATGGCCACAGCGGACTTGAAGAAGGCAGCTCGGCTCCAGACGCTATATCCTACGCCCTACGCTAGCCTTCCTTTCCTGAGCCAAGAGTTCCAGAAGGATCTTTGTCTGCCACTCACTATTCTAAGCTCTTTTGGTGACTATGGGACACACAATGGAAGCAGACATTGCTTTCTCCCTATTTCACAGTGCCATTGTGGACTTTCATAGGTGACTAATCTTTCTTCTCTCTTTCCTAAGAAAATCCCACTACCCTTTCCTGGAGGTGGGAGGAAAGATTACTCCTGTATGAAGTTTGCTTACTCCAAGCTCTGCCCTAACTGCCTGTTTCTGGATACTCCTTTCCAAGTGTAGCCTTTGTGACCTTCAAAGTCAATGGTGTCGTATCCTGAGGAGATCTCAGAAATCAGAGCAGTGGGCAAGCAGGGGGCTGTCATTGCCTATGAAATATGCCATAGCTCTAGTGGCATTGTGGCCACACAAAAATGGAATTTGCCTACATAGAAGGCAATGGACTTGCTCAAAACAAAAGTGTTAGAATTCCTTTGGCTATTAAGAAATGGAATTTATTAAATCTCATTACCAATAAGGCCAAGTATCATGAGACAAGAATCTGTGGGTCTGAACTTGCTGATTAGCCAGGTGTGGGCCCAGCTCTACTCTGATGCCAGCTCCCTGGAGCCAAGACATGGAGGAGAGGCTCCCCAAAGGAAAACCAAGGTACTATTTTAAAACTCAAATAAAATATGAATGGATAGGGCAGATTCACACCAACAGTAGGCAAGTAGGGTCAGGTCTAAATCTCTCTGCTTGAGAAATTGTGGCAGATTTCCCTTGCAGGGTGCCATTTTGGAAAGTTGTGGATTTAGGCAACAAATTTCTCTGTAAAATGGACAATACAGAAGAGGGAAGAGAAGGAACAGTTTTGAGAACTCTAACACCAATCATAGTGCTAGGTGAGGGATTGCTCACCCAGTCAGAACTACTGCTGGCTTTACCACAATTTTCTTTGAAGGTTATCATGAGACTGTTTTGTCAATCAATCTGAATTCTGCATTGGCAATCAGAATTTCTTCAGGAAAAACCAACAACTGTTTGGATTTTAAAAGTGAGTACTTGATCCATTCAATAACAAATGGGAAAGTGAAATTGTAATTGTATTTCTGCTTTCAAGTCACCAGAGATTGTGTCTTGTTGAAATTTAAGTCAATACCATGGGATCTGATGACTAAGAAGTGCTTTTTTTTTAAAGATTTTTATTTATTCATTTGAAAGAATTACAGAGTCTGGGAGATACAGAGAAAGAGATCGTCCATCTGCTGGTTCACTCCTCAAATGGCCATAACAACCAGGGCTGGACCAGGCAGAAGCCAGGAGCCAAGAGGTTCTTCCAGGTCTCCCACGTGGGTGCAGGGGTCCAAGCACTTGGGCCATCCTCTGCTGCTTTCCCAGGCCACAGCAGAGAGAGCTGGATCAAACTTCCACACAAGCACTGGTGTCTGCATGTTGCTGGTCCAGTTTTTGCGAGTCAGACTTGATTACCCATAAAATCCAAACGTTAGCATTGAAAGGAGACTTACAGAATGTACAGATAACAGACCTGAGGCCCGAAAAGTTAAGAACAAAATTCAGGTCAATCATATATGGGGAAAAATTAATGTAAAGAAGCAAGTTTGAACATTTATCCATAGTTGGATTAGGTCTACCATAGTGGGATCATCTTTCTCTTAAATAGTATTTGAGCCTCTTTCTTTTGGGAAAAGTGGATTTCTCATCAGACTCTAGGCTTTTATTAACTCAATGCCTTACACTCAATTAAAGGTGAAATAAAAGGCACTCACACCACCCCATCCGCCAGGGCCACATACCCAGTGAGCAATAATGTAGTCTCTGCAGATAGCAGTGACTTAATGAAACATGTCCCATAGCTTGTGGTCCAGCCCTATGGCCCCTGATTGTGTGTGTTCAACTAGCCCAGAGAACATTGTCTTCTCTGCAGAAGGCCTGGGCTTGCTGCATGACCTTCCTGTTTGAATCCATTAGAATGCCCATTTCTGCCAACCCTACTACAGCACCCATTCTTACAAAGCTTTCAACATAATTTGAACACAGTGACAACTGCTTGTGGCACCTGGGCGGTCAGCGTTGTACATGCATGCCCAAGTCACTGTTGAGTACGTCCAGATCACATGCAATTAGGTGATAGAACAATGATGCAACTCTGCTTTTCAGCACTGTTGGATTTCATTTACCACCATTATCCTTTACCCTGCCATTTGTCTTTCAGTAAGAAGGGAAGCGAGGACCCTTAAAGAGGAAGTGGTCTTCAGAGCCTCACTCCCGCATCCTTGCTGTTGTGACGGATGGCATCGCTGCTGATAAGATGAGTGCCTTCTCCTCTCATTTTCTATTGGAGTTAGTGGCTGCTAATTTTTGCTGGCAAATTTCTCGAGTATTCAGGCCCAATTTTCTGCTATTGAAAGCAGAACTGCTATTCTAGTAGGTCACCTAGCATTATTTAATTCTTCTAGGGGTCCTCAAAGAATAAAACCTATAGGCATAGTTCAGATATAAACATCAAATGCAAACTAGAAACCAATTTTTCAGACAGGAAAATTGACAATCCTCATTTCTTTATTCCCCATAACCCTTATGTCATAAGATTTAGAAGTAGAAACATGTTTCTAATAACATCCTATTTATTATACTATATATAATATTATATTATAAAATACTACATTATTTTATATGATATTTTATATTCAAATATAACATAGCACTCTGACACACTGAAAATAAATTTCGGTTTTTAAAACGAATAGGTTCACAAGGCACATAATTATACTTTTTTATTTATTTTTTTTTTTGACAGGCAGAGTGGACAGAGAGAGAGAGAGACAGAAAGAAAGGTCTTCCTTCCGTTGGTTCACCCCCCAATGGCGCTCTGCAGCTGGCGCACCGCGCTGATCCGAAGACAGGAGCCAGGTGCTTCTCCTGGTCTCCCATGCGGATGCAGGGCCCAAGGACTTGGGCCATCTTCCACTGCCTTCCCAGGCCACAGCAGAGAGCTGGACTGGAAGAGGGCCAACCAGGACAGAATCCGGTGCCCCGACCGGGTCTAGAACCCAGTGTGCCGGTGCCGCAGGCGGAGGATTAATCTATAGTCATTTTTTGCTCTTTAGGGGTTTAAAATATGTAATCTCAGGATTGTACAGGAAAATCTCACTTTCCTCTCCTTTGATTCCCTTTTCTTCATTTCTTATACGTGGGAATTGTCCAAAAGAATGCAGGAAAAGACACAGGTGTTGTGTTTGCAGTCAGACCAGCACTCCAGTGGAAAGAGAGACATCTGGGCCAGCATCTGTCTTGCCACGCTCAGTGAGAACTGGGAAGACCAGAGCCGGGGGACGTCAGAAATCCATAGCTCAGATGCTCCACCTGATGTCTGTTCTACCCACACCCCAAGAAGGTTCTACAGGAACGAATGAGCCTGCTAATGGGGGCTCAGAATGAACCACTCCAGTGAGGAGGAGAGATTTCAGTCTCACCATGGAATGTCCATCAAAAATGGCAGGAGACGGGCCGAGATTGGAGACAAGACCACTTCCAGACCGTCCATACTAAATTTAGACCACTGTCCTTGACTTTCAGGAGGTGAGGCCCAGTGGCAGGCAGGGTAGATTTTTGCCCCACAGTGTAAAGCCACCATTTACTCCCTGGCAAAATCCTGGACTACATCAGTGATTGAGGAACATTTTGGATGTTAACAAAGCAGGAGTTTTTTTTTTTTCTTTTTTCTGAACAAACACATGTACACACACACACATACAATTCTACTAGTAAAGCATGGGACTCCAGTTAATTTATACTGAATGATGTGAGAATTATCATAGCAGATCATTAGCAGAATAGAAACCCAAGAAGGCGATAGCACAGCTCACTAATCAGCATGGCCAGATGCTACTGAGTGATTTGTAACGGGCACAACCAGCTAGTCTAAAAGGGCCAACTCACTTGGGCAGCATTGCAGTGGTAGAAAGCAGCAATTAATGTCAACGAGTTACAAGTTGTGTTTAATTTGTGATTATTGAGGCTTGATTGTAGATTCTGTGGAAAGATCCCGGAAGCCTCAATGGACATCAGAATAATAACAATATTAATAGTAATTAATAATTATTATTAATTAATAATAATTAATAATGATAATTGCACAGCTTGCTGTGCTCAGTAGAAAGCACAGGGAAGGAGCACACAGCTGAGCATGCAGGGGACTCTGCCGAGTGCAGCGTTGTTCACAGAGCACTCTCCCTCCAACACTTTTTGAGAAGAATTCTCCGATACCGCTGGGCCTGAATCCACGGGCCTCAGTCACAGTGCTGTGATTTCCAGTGATCCAGCATCAATGATAGCCTAACAACCTATACAAATCAAGTGTTAGGAATGTCTTAGCATTTTCCCTTAGCAGATTAGAGAGGGTTTGAGACTATCCTTAGTGTGATGCCATTACAGCCCCCTAAAATCCCATATACTTGTTTGAGGGACAAGATGTTTTAAGCAAAGTGAAACTAAAGAAAGGAGGTAGGACAGGGGAGGAGAGAAGGGGAAGGATCACTCTCCCAGTGTGACTGTAAAGTTGAAGTCGCAGTTTAACTGGGCCATGGGGTGCCCAGGCATCTGGTGAGACATGGTTTCTGGATGCTTCTAGAAGAAATTTGCATTTAGATTGGCAGATGAGTGTCATCTAACTGGGTTTTTTTTTTTAAGGTTTATTTATTTATTTGAAAGTCAGAGTTACACAAAGAGGAGAGGTAGAGAAATAGAGAGAGAGAGAGAGAGAGAGAGAGGTCTTCCATCCATTGGTTCACTCCCCAGTTGGCTGCAATGACTGGAGCTGTGCCAATCCGAAGCCAGGAGCCAGGAACTTCTTCCAGGTCTCAAACGTGGGTGCAGGGGCCCAAGAACTTGGGCCATCTACTGCTTTCCCAGGCCATAGCAGAGAGCTGGATCTGAAGTAGAGCAGTCTGGTCTCGAACTGGCACCCAATGGGATGCTGGTGCTTCAGGCCAGGGCGTTAACCGGCTGAGCCACAGCGCAGGCCCCCATCTAACTGTGTGAGGGCCTGGGTAGAACATAAGGGAAGTGGGACTCGCAGTCGGCCAGACCCCTTGAGCTGCGACGTGGATCTTGCCCGGCCCTCCCTGCTCCCGGCTCTCGGGACTTCAGACTCAGACTGGAATCCACACCATTGCTCCCATTCCTTTCCTGGGTCTCCAGGCTACAGGCAACAGATTGCGGGGCTTCTTAGCCCGTGTAATCCTGTGTGCCAATTCTGAATGGTAAGTTTCATTTTATGCACTGTGTGATATGAGAAATCTTCAAAAAATTCACGGAAACCACGCATTCTCTTTTATTTCCATTTTTCTGTGAACTTCCTAAGCCGACTTGTGTATGTTATAGAATAATTCTGCACAAATGTTTTGATACTCTCTCCTGCACATACACATCCTGTTGTGCTGTTTGTTTCTCTGCCTCGGACTTTGATGCAGACGTTGGTGACGTGAAGGACCCTGGACTTTCACAGACTCAGTACTGGCAAGGCTACATCCAGAGGCCATCAGCTCCCTGATCAGAGAGGTGGATATGCTGGCTGCAGCCCGTGTCACCCAGTGGCAGGGATGTGGCCCCAGGCAGCTCTGTGGCTTGCAGTCCCGGATCCCAAGCTCTCCTGAAGATACTGTACCTCGTCCAATGTCCTTGACTTGGTTTCCTGTGCCAGAGTTAGTTTCTGTAGCTTGTGATCACAAACTTGAGGAGGCAGGGGTCTTACAGAAGATAAGTTCTTGCTGACTACAAAGGAAGATGAAATAAGAAATGAGGGGACACCCACTGGCCTCCGTGTTACAAGGACTGGTTCTCTGGCTTAGGTTTTTCTTCTTAATATGCAGTAATTTGATTCCAGCTTCACTCGTATAAATCAAGTCTCAGAGATTGTTTTCCCTGAAAACAATAACCAGGAGTCAGAATTCAAATCCAGCTCTAATTCTTTTGCCTATGCCAAAAAAACAAGGCTAAATAACGCTAGCAACTAAATGAAAAGGCTCAAATTGAATCCAAGAAATGCTCTAGGATCAAGACACATTGGTTATGGTGACACCATCCAAGCCACAACTGCTGAAGTGATGCACACGAAGACAGGAGCGAGGTGCGGGAGGTGACGCCCAGCTTTTCTTTGTCCTCCTTGCACAGCGACCTCACAAACTGAAGGTCATCTCCTTCTTTATTTTTAGCAGACAAATAATAACTACATATATTATACTTGATATTTATGAGGTGTTACGTAGTGTGACTATAATAATAATCCATTGCATTTTTAAAAATTGCTTAAATAGATTTCAAGTTCTCACGACGAAAAACGAAGGTAATCAAGAACAGCAAGTGCTCAAGGAGACGGAGGAACATGTTAGGGAGATAACTAATTCCCGCCCGAGCCCTCCAGCTGAGAATTAGTGAGCTCACATTGTCCAGGGTGTGCGAGTGCCTGGAGCACCAGGAGGGTGTCCAAAGGATTCTCTAGGAACTCCTAATTGACAGATTAGAAATAAAAGTATTCATTTAGCACTTAAAAATTGATTTTACTCTTAACTATTGCTCAAAATGAGTGTTGTTACTTTAAGGTTTCAAAAAATCTAAACAACAAACTATGCACTGCTTTATAAAGGAAGAAATACAGTTTGTGCAAAAAGTGTGAATGGAAGGAATGAGTATTGTATCCTTTCTGGCCTCCTGGAGAAAACCTGGCTGTTGGCCTTGGGCTGTGCTGAGCCACAGAGAGAGCTGTACAGGAAGGTATACGGTCAGTCCTGTGTGTGCCAGGTTCTGCATCTGTGGATTTGACAAGGAAAACATTTGAAAAACATTGTGCACTTACTGAACAGGTACAGACTTTTATCCTTGTCATTATTCCCTAAACAAAGCGTTAAAACAACTACTGACATGACATTGGCAATGCGAGCGATATTACAACACAATGCAGAGAGGATTGCAAATATGGCCAAGGATGTGTGCAGGTTCTATGCAAATACTATGGTGCTTAACGTAAGGCACTTGATCATGTACAGATTTTGGTACCTGTGAGGGGTCTTGTAACACATCTCCCCCACCAACCCAGACACCAAAGGGCGACTATCCTTAGAGAAGTGCCACTTTCTTCTCTTCCATTTTTCACATCCCTATCTTTAAAACATTTTCCTGCACCATCCTCCACAGGTCGCCATTTTGTGTGTGTGTTTTTTTTTTTTTAAGAAAATTATCCTAGGGCCAGCACCATGGCTTAGCAGGTAAAGCCACCACCTGCAGTGCTGGCAGCCCATATGGGTGCCAGTTTGAGACCCAGATGCTCCACCTCTGATCCAGCTCTCTGCTGTGACCTGGGAAAGCAGTAGAAGATGGCTCAAATCCTCAGACCACTGTACCCACGTGGGAAACTAGGAGGAAGCTCCTGGCTCCTTGTGGGGACCCATGGATAAGCCTGCCATGGGACCCCCCATGCTGGGCTTGGCTTATAGCAGTAATGCAGATGTAGCAGCTGATTGAACTTTCCATCTAGCTGAGGATTGTGGTAAACAAGAAGATGGCGTTAATGCCCTGCCTGCTGCGTGACTCCACAGCTGATCGTGATCAAGTGCCGGATTGGAGAGCTCTGTGCATGGACTCTGAATGGTTGACTGTGATTGGTTGAATTCAGTATATAAGTAGACTGCGGGAGAAGGAGCGGGGCACGCCAGCTTTCCCCCTTAAGGAACGTGCGCGCCATCTCTCCCCCTTCTCCTGGTCCCCCACTCTTTTTCCCACTCTTTCTAAGTAAAAGTCTTTTGAAGACCGATTAACTGCAAGCAGCGTCGTTCCTTTTGCAGCTGGAGGAGCCGACAGCTCCTGGCTTCAGATCAGCATGGCTCTGGCCATTGCAGCCATTTGGGGAGTGAACAGCAGATGGAAGACCTCTCTCTCTGCCTCATATGGCTCTCTGCCTTTCAAAATACATAAATAAATCTTTTTTAAAAAAAATTATCCTCCCCTTTATTTTTGTACAAATTAGAATTTGCACGCATATTTTTCTTATAACCCCCTTCCTTTCTTCCTGAAATATTCCCATCATATATACTCTTGTGCACTTTGTTTTTTCTAAATGAAGTTCTGTTGTTTAGAAACCACCCAGGTTATGGAACTTTGTCATAGAAGCCCACTACATCCTGTAACTGGCTATTGTGTGTGTATATGAAGGCTAGGGACATTTTTTAATAAAGATTTTTAGAATTTATTCATTTGAAATGCAGAGTAACAGAGAGAGGCAGAGAGACAGAGAGATCTTCCACCCACCGGTTCACTCCCCAAATGATCACAATAGCTTGGGCTGGGCCAGGCTAAAACCCGGAGCCTGGAGCTTCCTCCAGGTCTCCTATCTGGGTGCAGTGCTCTCTTCTGCTGCCTTCCCAGGTGCTTTAGCAGGGAGCTGGATCAGAAGTGCAGTAGTCAGGAGACAAACCAGCACCCATATAGGACGCCAGCATTGCAGCATTGCAGGCAACAGTGTAACCTGCTATACCACAATGCAGGCCTCAGCTGGTGACTTTTGTATATTTATTGGATATCCTACTATGTCTCCAAGGTTAATTTGAATTCCTGCAATGTTCTAACATTTTCCACATAAAAAACTTTTTAAATCCATGTATATTTTTTCATAATACACAGTTTTCCCGTATTATGATATTAAAAGTTTTTACACCATGAATGTATTTGCCCCAAAATAAATTCATACTTTTAATTCTATTTTCCCACAAATTTTTTGAAGTACTTCATATGTCATTTTATTTTCTGCACATAGTGATAGTCCTTTCTCTTTTAACCTGTCCTGCGCCTCTACTTGACTTCTCTGGTGTAACTGGCTGCATGATAACTCTACAATAGTGTTACGGGGGGTGGAGGTGGTGGGTGTTCTTGTTCCACTCCTGATATTAGTGTCCCCTCATTACATCATATACTGGATTGAAAACTAAGGGGCATGTGTGTGTATCCAAATGCGCATTCATCATGTGGAGAAAGTATTCCTCAATTCCTGCTTCTATTTCAATGGATTTTGAATTTTGTCACAGGGTTTTTTTTTTTTTTTTTCAGTACTTAAGGAGATAATCATGTAGTTAGTTGTATTAAGTGCCATGACTAGTGTGATATTAATGCATTTCCTATTATTAATCAAATTTGTACAATTAGAAGAAATTCCCCTCAAACACGTTGTGTTTCTTAAGTGGCATCGGATTCTCCTTGCGAATATTTACTTAGTATTTTTCATCAGTCCTCAAGATCCGACTCCATAGTTTCCTTTTTACGTACTCTCCTTCCTTGCCCTTCTTCTGGCTCCGTTATTCCTTCTCTGACCATCTTTGCCTTCTTGCTTCACTCTTATTCTTCCTACCTTTCTTTTGGTTATTAAATTTGCATGTGGCTCTGTTCTCCCTCAAGTGCTTTGTCATTTATTCTTCATTTCTTGGATATTTCTCTTTCAATCGTGTCTTTCCCAAGCTCAGTCATCTCTGTTTTTACTTCTTCCATTTTGTTATCCATCTCTGTTGATGGTCTTATACATTTCTAACACAAGGGTTTTTTTTTTTTTTCTTGTTCTCAAATGCCTTAAGTCCCTCCCCACAGTGCATGCTGCACTCTGCCTGGACACTGTTATGATGTGGTCACCTGTGGTCTCGCTTGGTTGTCGCACTGACAGCTTTGATGACCTTGGTCCCCACTGCCCGCTTCCTTTTGTGACCTCCCTGGAGCCTGTCTTCCTTGCCTTTACTCACCAGACCTGGGCGGGGCAGGCTCAGCCAGGGTGTGGGAGATCTTCCGGTAGAGCCTGCTGCTTTCTCTCTTGAGGCACAGTGACGTTAAAGTTTTGGCATTCTCTTTCCTCATGCTATGCTAAAGGCATGGTTTTATGCCAATTTAGATCTCCTGTCTTGTTGGTCTTAACCATTCAGGAACAACAGAGGGAGGCACAGAGCTAGGCAGCTCTTACTATTTTTACTACACACAAGTCACAAATTAGAGTTGTTTAAAAGTTCTTTAAATAAAAAGATGTATTTGTTTATTTGAGAGGCAGAGTTACAGAGAGACAGAGGGAGAAACAATGAGAGAGGTCTTCTGTCTACTGGCTCACTCTTCAAATGGCCATGAGGGCCAAAGCTGGGCCTATCTGAAGCCAGGAGCTTCTTCCGGATCTCCCACATGGGTGCAGAGGCCCAAGGACTTGGGTCATCTTCTACTGCTTTCCCAGGCCATTAGCAGAGAGCTGGACTGGAATTGGAGCAGCTGAGACTCAACCAGCGCCCATATGGGATACAGAGGCTGCAGACAGATGATGAACCAACCTACCACGCTTCAACTGAGTGGATCATCTATGTGCTTTCATTTATTTTCCCCTTGATAATGGGTCAAAGGAGCTTGCCTCTTCACTGTCTGCTACTCTTGTTTGCAGGTCGGATGTGGTGATTAAGGGACCGTAAAAAGCCCAGACGTCATTATATTCCACAGAAGAAATCTCTCTCGCAGTGAACTGAATTGCATCCTCCCAAATGTATATGTTGAAGTCGTATCTCCCAATGTGACTGTACTCGGAGATGAAGACTCTAAGGTACTTGTTAAGGTTAAGTGAGGTCAAATGGAAGGGCCCTGAATCTCAAAGGATTGGCAGCCTTGTGTGACTTCCTTTTAATATGGGGAAGAAAATGAAATCTCTTTCCCCAACCCTACCCCACGAGCATGTGCAAGGCCAAGTCATGTGAGAGCATAGTAAACAGGCAGCCAGGAAGCCAGTGGGGTCAGAATCTTGATCCTGGACCACTACTTTATCTTGATCATGGACACGCCAACCTCCAGGAGCGTGAAGGACAAGCTATGGCTGTTTAAGCATCATGGCAGCCCGAGCACGTGCGGGGTTTCATCACTCCAGCCCAGTCAGGACTTGAGCTGGGACAGTTTGGGTGAGCTTCCCTCTCCTTCTGTGGTGTGGTAAGTTCCTGGGGGGAGCTATCCCAGGCTTTCCATTGCCTGCATGGTGGCTCTTTGCTTCTTCTGTACGGAAAGTGGCAGGCGATACCCCTCTGCCTTTCGGGAGATAAAGGCTTACTTTGCAGCCATAGAATCTGCCTGCAGAGTCCTTGCCCGTGGGTCGAGCCCAAGCATCAGTGCATCCAGGAGCTCACACCTACCCTGAGAGGAAAATTGCCACCAATCGTCACATCACCTCGGAATTACTGCCTCTCTCCGGAATTTTCCTTCCCTTTATCTTCATGGCTTTCAGAGCTCACGGATGCCTTTGAAAGTGACTTTGTAGTATCTTCCACTTGTTTGAGGAAGCGTATTGGCCTATCACATCCTGCTCAGAAGCAGAAATCATTTTGTATGTAATTTTTAATCTGGCCTCCCAAAAGGATCAAACAGAATGCAACATGCTTGCCAAGATGAATGAATGAATAAATGATTTGGGCCAGGTCTGGCTGCTTTGCTGTCTTTACGGGGCCAAGTTTGTCACTCTGTTGACAAAGTGACAAAGGAGACAAGGTTATTTTGGTGATACAGCTTAAGTTCATGGCAAGGGGCATATTATTGGAGCACAAACCAATCTGATTCAGTCTAAAGTCTTGGCCTCTCAGCCTTTAGTCTCATCAATTCTTGCTTTTCAGTTTCTCCTGTGCCACCCCAAGATGGAAAAGGGCAGGTGAGACATTTTCTTGCTATATTCCGCTTTATGTTCCCAGTCAGACTCTGCCATTTTATCCCCAGCATCCAACCCCTGTAACAGGTACAAATCACATGAATGAATGCATGAATGCCCTTGATCAAAAGCCTACAATAGAAGTAAAAGATGACTTTGGTGGGAGTTGTGATGGGCAGTAGGTAACACTGATGCACAGCCTGACTTTCACATACCTGAGAAGAACTTTAATAGTAACTTCCTCTAAGAGAAACAGAACCTTAGGAATATGTTCCATTTTTTATAAAGCTTTTATTTAAAGAATATAAATTGCCAAAATACAGCTTATGGATTACAATGGCTTCCCCCCCCATAACTTCCCTCCCACCCGCAACCCTCCTCTTTCCCACTCCCTCTCCCCTTCCATTCACATCAAGATTCATTTTCAATTCTCTTTATATACAGAAGATCAGTTTAGTATATATTAAGTAAAGATTTCAACAGTTTGCCCTCACATAGCAACACAAAGTGAAAAATACTGTTGGAGTACTAGTTATAGTATTAATTCACAATGTATAGCACATTAAGGACGGAGATCCTACATGATATTTTTTTAAAATTGATTAATTTTCTATGCAATTTCCAATTTAACACCAAGTTTTTTTTTTTCATTTTTAATTATCTTTATGTACAGAAGATTGATTCAGTATATACTAAGTAAAGATTTCATCAGTTTGCACCCACACAGAAACACAAAGTGTAAAATACTGTTTCAGTACTAGTTATAGCATTACTTCACATTGGACAATACATTAAGGACAGATCCAACATGAGACGTAAGTACACAGTGACTCCTGATGTTGATTTAACAATTTGACACTCTTGTTTATGGCGTCAGTTATCTCCCTAGGCTCTAGTCATGAGTTGCTGAGGCTATGGAAGCCTTTAGGGTTTGCCGACTTCAATCTTATTCCGACAGGATAATAGTCAAAGTGGAGGTTCTCTCCTCCCTTCAGAGAAAGGTACCTCCTTCTTTGATGGCCCCATTCGTTCCACTGGGATAAAAAAAAAACACCTAAATGGAATATGTTCCATTTTATA
This sequence comes from Sylvilagus floridanus, assembly GCA_949820135.1. NCBI lineage: Eukaryota > Metazoa > Chordata > Mammalia > Lagomorpha > Leporidae > Sylvilagus > Sylvilagus floridanus. The sequence goes on along the minus strand of OX463246.1, from coordinate 30,928,308 downwards.
ATAAAATCATTATCATTTTTGAGAATACATTATCCTAAATTCACTCAAATTAGATAAAATCCTGTCCATTTAAGGAAAAGAAACTCCACAGAAAATAATCTACAGGCAAAAGCTCATAATATACATGTTTGGAAATATTTGCTAACTATTGTTATCGACCACTGGGACCCTGGCCGTGGAACTTGGTCAATAGTTACCTTTGCACCCATCAACACAAGGAGATTGCACAAATTGAATGGACCAAGGACAGAAGTGATCTTGGGGGAAACTAGAGTTAACTTATATATAATTTATCACCAGGCTACTTAATTTTATTCTCCCTTGGAGCATATCATTCAATTAGATCTTTAAGTAAAAGTGACATGTTTCAGAATGGCAGATGTCCTAACAGCACTCTGGCCTCAGAATCAGCCCTTAAAGCACTCGAATGGGGCTAAAAAGCCCATGAGAGAATTTCAGGCATAGGAAGCCAAGACACTGTGGGGAAAAATATGACCTAAATGAAATATCTCTGTGAGTGAGATCCCAGTGGAAAGAATGGGGCCATCAAAGAAGGAAGTACCTTTCTCTGAAGGGAGGAGAGAACTTCCACTTTGACTATGATCCTGTCTAAATACGATCAGAGTTGGCGAATTCAAAAGGCTTCCATAGCCTTGGCAATTCATGACAAGAGCCTAGGGTGAGTACTGATGCCATAAACAAGAGTGTCAATTGTTAAATCAACAACAGGAGTCACTGTGCACTTACTCCCCATGTAGGATCTCTGTCCTTAATGTGTTGTACTATGTGAAGTAACGGTATAACTACTACTCAAACAGTATTTTTCACTTTGTGTTTCTGTGTGGGTGCAAACTGTTGAAATCTTTACTTAATTTATACTAAATTGATCTTCTGTATATAAAGATAATTGAAAATGAATCTTTATGTGAATGGGATGGGAGATGGAATGGTTGCAGGTGGGAGGGAGGTTATGCGGGGGGAATAGCCAATGTAATCTAAAAGCTGTACTTTGGAAATTTATATTTATTAAATAAAAGTTTTAGGCTGGCGCCGTGGCTCAACAGGCTAATCCTCCGCCTTGCGGCGCCGGCACACCAGGTTCTAGTCCCGGTCGGGGTGCCGGATTCTGTCCCGGTTGCCCCTCTTCCAGGCCAGCTCTCTGCTGTGGCCCCAGAGTGCAGTGGAGGATGGCCCAGGTGCTTGGGCCCTGCACCCCATGGGAGTCCAGGAAAAGCACCTGGCACCTGGCTCCTGCCATTGGATGAGTGCTGTGCGCTAGCCGCAGCACGCCGGCTGCGGCGGCCATTGGTGGGTGAACCAACGGCCAAAAGAAGTCCTTTGTCTCTCTCTCTCACTGTCCACTCTGCCTGTCAAAAATAAATAAATAAATAAATAAATAAATAAATAAAATTATAAATAAAAGTTTTAAAAAAGTGACATGTTTCTTTAAAATTGGCACATTATATGAAATACTGATTTTTACCAAGAATCTGGGAAGAAAAAAACCATTTTGTTGAAATAATAATAGTGAAAAATATTATAATCTATGAGCATACATGTTTTATGTATGTGTTGTTGAACATGTTCAATAGCAGGATAACTGGCCATAGAGGATTAATGTTTGTTTATTTGTTTGTTTGTTTTTATTATTACAGGCAGAGTGGACAGTGAGAGAGAGAGAGAGAAAGATCTTCCTTTTTCCGTTGGTTCACCCTCCAATGGCCGCTCTGGCCGGCGCGCTGCAGCTGGCGCACCACGCTGATCCGAAGGCAGGAGCCAGATGCTTCTCCTGGTCTGCTGTGGGGTGCAGGGCCCAAGCACTTGGGCCATCTTCCACTGCACTCCCTGGCCACAGCAGAGAGTTGGCCTGGAAGAGGGGCAACCGGGACAGAATCCGGCGCCCCAACCGGGACTAGAACCCAGTGTGCCGGCGCCGCAAGGCGGAGGATTAGCCTATTGAGCCACGGCTCCGGCCAGAGGATTAATGTTTCATAATCAAAAAAGTCCATTCCTTTATAATTTAACTTGCTATAAATCAATCATGCATGAAGCAATCATAAGAAGAGTTAGTAATGTGCATAGGCCTTGGGATACAACAGTCCCGGGTTCAAATCTTTGTCCTACTCTCACTAGCGATGGAACCAGGTTCTCTGAACCCAGCCGTCTTCATCTGTAGCATGAGAGTTATGAGTGAGCACAGTACAGGAGGATACTAAGGGTTAGCTAGCAGACAGCAGAAGTAGATGCAGTAAAAGAAAGTGTGCCAAATAGTCAGGGCCCAGGGACAGACCGCGACTACACAGGGAGAAAGAGCGGGCAGCACCCTCACAAGATCTGGATGCTTTCAGTCACAAGGGTGGAAAATCGCAAAGTGAAATACATTCTTCATCAAAAGTGCACACTTGCAGGGCACTTCAGAATATTCATGGAAAATGGATTAAAAGGTAAGTTTCTTTTGAGGCAAGAAAACTTTAAAATCTATGTGTAGCTTTTTCAGAATATGTATTTTTCATGAAGTAAAAACCCCTCATATGCATGGGTTTCACATTTTTTGTAGCAAAATAAACTTACCTTTAAACTCCATTTTCCATTAACTTTTTTTAAAGATTTATTTTTATTTATTTGAAAGGCACAGTTTCAGAAAAAGAGAGAGAGAGAGAGTGACAGAGATCTTCTACCCACTTGTTCACTCCCCAAAAGGCAGCAATAGCCAAGGCTGGGTCAGACCAAAACCAGGAGCCAGGTGCTGGAGCCTCTTCTGAATCTCTCATATGAGTCTAGAGGCCCATGCACTTGGGCCATCATCCGCTGCTTTCCCAGGTGCTTTGTCAGGGAGCTGGATTGGAAGTGGAGCAGCAAGGACTCAAACCAGAGCCTATATGGGATGCTTGTGTAGCAGGCAGTGGCTTTATCCATTACACCAGTGTGGGTCCCAAGGACAATGAAATTAGAGGATGAATCTATTTTATTGCAAAAATAAATGTGCAATCCATACATATAAGTGGCATCTTCAAGAACCTTATGGGCATAGTATATAGACATTTGCTTTAGAAACTAATTTCAAGCTTAATCTGTTTACCCAAGATTCAACCTATGAAGGGAAAGGGGGACGTCTGAGAATTCCCAAAGGAAAGCATTAAGAATATTAGTGAGATTTTTAAGTGAAGAAGGTAGAGAGCACTCTCTTAATTGATAGTCTCACCCTTTGCTGCTGCTCCATAGCAAACCATGAGAACCTGTCTCACTAAGTGGTGGGCACCAGAGCTGTAGGGGCGCTGTCGTCATAGCTGAGAGAGGAATTAATTCCTGAATTGTGAGAAGCGAAAAGCCAATTGGAACTGCTTGTACCTTGAGGAACTTATACGTAGGTCTCTAGAAGTCTTTAACTTTAGTAACTGCTCCTCCCTTTTCAGTTCTGAGTACAAAGCAAAGCATACAAAACTAGGTATTCATGGAATCTGGCTGAAATCCAGTGTTTTTTCAAGAGAAACTATGTGGACTAACAAGATTATGAGGAAGAAAGTAGGGTATCATGATGAAATCAGTGTTCCATATTTCTTGGATAATTTTAAGTGACTGTGATCTTTAAGATAAAAAATTGCCTTTTATTATAGCAACTGGAAATGCCATTAACTTTGCAAGCATTTAACTGTTTCTGGTCTCAGCATCTCTTCTTACATTTTACTCTTCATTGAAAAATAAAATTTTGGGGCCAGTGCTGTGGCATAGTGGGTCAAGCTGCCATCTTCAGTACCAGCATCCCATACAGGTGCCAGCTGGCGTCCCAGCTGCTTTGCTTTGATCCAGCTCACAGCTAATGCTCCTGGGAAAGCAGCAGATGATGGCCCAAGTGCTAGGGCCCCTGCACCCACATGGGAGACCCAGAAGAAGCTGGCTCCTGACTTTAGACTGGCCCAGCTCCAGCAGTTGCAGCCATTTGGAAGTTCTCTTTCTGTCTATTTCTCTCTCTCTCTCTCTCTCTCTCTCTCTCTCTCTCAAAGAAAGGAAGAAAGAAAGAGAAAAATAAAAAAAATACTTTAAATTATTATTTTTGGCTATGTTTTCCCAAAACCAAATTTCAGTTGCTCCAGTACATTTCAAAAGAAGAGGGAAGGCTAAATCTTGTGGATTGCACAGCTAAGGATTTTTATGGGGCCAAATGTCACTGGCTCAAATGATCCACACATTTTCAGACAAAGAGACACAAAATCACCAAGAAGAAAAGAACTGATTGCTGTTTTCCTGAATTGGAATTCTGAGTGGTGGGGCTAGCGTTGTGGCATAGCAAGTTAAGCCACTGCCTATAATGCTGACATCCCATATGGATTCTGGTTAGTGTCCCGGCTGCTCTACCTTCAATCCAGCTACCTGCTAATGGCCTAGGAAAAGCAGTGGGGGATGGCTCAGGTGTTTGGGCCCCTGCCAACCATGTGAGAGACCTGGATGAAGCTCCTGGCTCCTGGCTTCAGCCTGGCCCAGCCCTGGCTGTTACAGCCATCTGAGGAGTGAGCCAGAAGGTGGCAGATCTCTCTCTCTCTCTCTCTCTCTCTCTCTCTCTCTCTCTCTCTCTTTCTCACTGTCTCCCCTCTCTCTCCGTAGTTCTTTCAAATAAATAAATGAATCTTAAATAAATAAATAAATCTTAAAGGCAAGTATTAGCAGCACACATTGAACTGGTTGACAGAAAGAGAAGGTGGGGGAGAGATAGAGAGAGATTCTTTCTTATAATCCTAACAACAAAACCCCCAGATCAAGTCTCATTGGTGTAGCTGGGGTAATGTGTCAGTGAAATCCAGGATATGGAGTATTTGTGGGGGTGGGGGCAGTTCCAGGTAATGTCACATGTCACCCCAGAGATCAAAAGATACAAGACAGGGAGCAAAGTCCTATGCAAACACACAATGCTGTGTGTGTTTCTTCCAATCCAGGCCTGGCTTCTCCACCCTGCTTGTTTAAATTCTGTTTCTGGGGAAATCACTCCTAGGTTGTCAGTCCAGTGTGTTGTCATGTCGGTGATACATGCCTGTCTTTATCTCTCTCTCAAGCTTATCACAACTCAGTTTGCTGTATATTGAAATTTGGCTCTGCAGGGGACGTCATGATAATTTGGGAGGTTCCTGGAAAGGACACTACGTGGCAGAGATAACGTCATGGGAGAGATGTGTATTAGTTTGCTCGGAGGAACGAGTCTGATTCATCCATGCATGAGACTGAATTGGATTTTAAAGTTTGCTCTTGCTTAAAAGTACAGCTATGGGAAACACCAGGACACAGAATAAGCTTGTCCTTCTGCTATTAACAGATAAAGGGAATGCAATTATTAGCTGAATTTGTTCATAAATCTACTTCATGGCTCATGACACACACATCGAGGGTCAGTTAAGCAGTTTCGTCAGAACACTGCCTCCAGAAGTTTTCAAGGAAGGACATTAGCACCCCATAGCAGGGCAAGGAAAAGGGTATGGATTTGGAATCACACAAATGGATTTGTGTCTGTGGTCTTGCACTTCCTACTTACAAAGCCTTGGACAACTTATTTAACCATCGTGTGAGCCTCCATGTCTTCATCCATGAAGTGAGACTGATAGCACGGAGCCAGCATGAGGTTCAAGCAACATAAAGCTTATTTGTCCCCATGTCTACTGTCAACGAAATACTTCATAGGCTGTGTCTGACTCATCTCTGTGCATTTCAGGGGATACACCTGTGCCTGGCCATCAACGTAAACTCAACAAGGGTATGTCAGAGGAACAGCCAGATAGATGGACAAATGCTGAGTGAATCTCCAAGCTACCCCGTATGCGGAAACAGCAAAGACAAGAGCACATTAGCAAGTTTGTGGGAAAATAGAATCAAAGTGTATTTTGGTGCAAAAATACTTGCAAGCCCTGTCTGGATTTTCATGATGTGCATTTCCCATGAACTTTCTGAAGCCCTCTTACTTGGCTTAGCACTGGCTCAGGAAAGCTCTGTGACGGAACAATATTTTCAACAATGTTCCAGAGCTCAGGATCCCTGTAATCGACCCTGCACATGAACTTCCCGGACTTTCCTCAGTGAAAAAGAAGCTGAGGTTCAAAATTTGGAAACAATAGCAATTCTCTTAGCAAAGAAACAGCCAAGAAAATTACTGCTGTCCTAGCTCGAAGAGAACCATTAATTAGGTAAGACACAGGCATGGAGTAAAATGGAGAATTTATAAGAGTGAATTGTATTATAATTAATGCTTAGTAATTCCTCCAAATTTTAGGGCCTGTCTTATTACAGAGGCCTTTGAAATATTAACTTATTTCTGAAAGAAGCTGCTGGACTTCCAGAAGGTGATTTTTTATCTTTTTACAACGTTCTTTGCACTCCTATTTAGGTTCTTTGCACAAGTTCATATGAGAGAATGCATATGATGTGCATCTTGGGAAACTGGTTTAGGGGTCCCCCTGAGAGCCCCTGCTTGCTGACGTTGATATCAGTTGGGTGGTCTCCACCATGGAAAAGTATTCTGTGTGTACAATCGTGTGATTTCCAGAATCATATGTCCTGAGGGTTCATTTCTTGTCTAATCCTTCCTGTCTAATCACTCACAGTGAGGGAACTCTAACTCTGATTACCATTTGTTAAACCACGTTAAACCACAATTCCAATACCTCTACAAGCCTGTGTACATGTGTTTGAATAGGGGAGCAAACACTGTAAGGAAGTGAAGCAAAAGAACTGGGATACAGGCACCATAAAGGACATGTATTATACCCTTATTCCTGGTTCTTCTCATTAAACACAAATGTATTCTTCTACTTATGGCTATATTTACATAGAATGCATAATAGAAACATTTTCACATACTTAGCTAGCCACAAATACAAGAATGAAGCAAATTTCCAACACAAACCTGTACAATTTATGTCAGGGAAAATGTATATGTGGATCTAAACCATGACCCTGCACACTTTCTCAGAATACCTTGGAATGTTTTAGGTGGGTGGGTAGTGAGAGAACAGAGAGACTGAACCTTGGTACCTCCTCTCCTGGAAATACTCTGCTTGACCTTCCCAGCCCAGGTCACAGGGAAGAAACTAAGGTTATCATGACAATGTCTAGACTGGTAGCAAAGCCAATGGGGAGGGTTAGCATCCTCATCACTCATTCCCATCCCAGGGCCCTATCAGTGGTTTGTGGAAGAGTTAACCAGTAATGATCTCATTACACAAACGAGTTGAGTAATCCAAAGAAAATGGGCAAAGAATATGAATTGAGAGTTCACACACTCGCACACACACACTCACACATACACAGCTTTTAAACGAGTGAAAGTGAACTAGAGCTCTCTAACAAGGAATCAGAAGATCAAACTACAGTGAGATACCATTCGTGTGTTGTGCAGCAACTGGGACCCAAACATTTCATGGTTCATTGCATGGAGGACGGTGAACCGAAGTATGCAAGTACTAACGTTGATGGGAGTGGAAATTGACAACTTCTTTTGAAGTCTATCTGGAAATATCTACAAAAATGTAACAGGGAGATAGCAAAACATATAAAGCATACATGTCTTTAGGACGTTTTTACAGATACAGTCACCCTAACATGTGCAATCATACATACAGTTATTGTTGCAACAGTGAGTACTGTTTTTGAGAACAAGTGACTGCAGATAATCTAAACATCTCAGTAGTAAAATGCTTACATAAACTCAAAACTTGTACAATAGAATATCATGTGATCACTACAGAGGGAGTGTCTTAGCCTGAGCTGCTGTAACAAAATTACCATAGACTGGGTGGATTAAACAACAGCCGTTAATTTCTCACAGTTCTAGAGGCTGGGAAGTTCACCATCAGGATGCCAGCATGGTCACATTTTGGTGAGGGCTCTATTCTTGGCTTATGGGCAGCTACCTTCGTGCTGCAACTGCCCAAGGCCAAGAGAGGAATGTCTGGTGTCTCTTCCTCTTTCTCAAATGGCATTATTCCCAACACGGGGGCTCAACCCTTACGATTTTCTCTAAAGATAATTAATTCTAAAGGCTCCACCTTCTACTACCTATCACACTAGGGTTAGGTTTTCAACATATGAATTAGGGGGCAGGGACATTCAGTCCACAGCAGTGAGGGTCTGATACAGCAGCATTTCCAAGACATTTTGTTAAATGGTATGAACTGGATGCAGAAACGTGCAGGCCTCCACAGTCACAGTCCTCCAGCCAGACCCGCCTTTCTCTCTCTGACATCAGCCACACTCATGTCAGCCTATGGGACGTAGCTCATGCTGTGGCTGCTGTCTAAAAGTCCTTAGATTTCACAGTCCTCCTTTCTTTACCCTCTTTAGAGAGGTCTTCAAGTCACTAGCAGGACCAGGAGGAGCGAAGGATGTCACAGGCAGAAAGGAAGCATTGGCTTACTTCTTGTGTTTTAGTCCCTGAAAGAATCACTTGGTTTTCTAGAAACTGTATGTTCGTACTAACATTTGCGAAGTAGAGCCCAGACAGTTTGAGTTCCCCATTTCATCACTTACCTTGAGTCATCCTGTTGATTTTTTCCCCAGAGGACTTAGAACTGCTGGAAAACATTTTTTGAGGCAGACATTCAGTCTGCAATTAAGACACCAGGATTTCATATCAATTCAATTCTCAACTGTAGCACCTAATTCCAGCTTCCAGCCAATGCAGACCCTGGGAGGCATCAGATGATGGCTTAAGTAGTTGGGTCCCTGCCACTCTCATGGGAGAACCTGGGTTGGGTTCTCCCTTCTTGGTTCTGGCCCCAGCCCAGCCTGTGGGAGTGAACCAACGGAGGAATGACCACCAGGGAGTTAACCAACAGATGGAAACTTTCTGTCTGTCTGTTCCTTTGTGTGTGCTTCTCTTTGTCTCTCTGCCTCTCAAATAAATGGAAAAAAATGTTAAAGCTGTTTTACATGTTTATGCCAATCTTTTTTTTCTCCAGCACACACTCTGACTTCCTCAGATTGAAGTTCCATGAAGACAGGAATTTTTTCATGTTCACATGTGCGTTTCCAACCTTTAGAGCTGTGCCAAACATACAGTAGGCTCTCAATAAACAATGGATGAATGAATGAATGATTGAATGTGTGACTGAGGAGATGCACAGCCACTCCTCCATACATCACAAATATTTCCAGGGTGTTGTTAAGAAAATGTTAAGCTGGCTCTTCCAGGTCAGGAATAGGAAGTCAGTCTCCAGTGTGGTTCCAGTGTGATACAAGCAGCGTTCAACACTGTGTCTGACCCAGATCTGCTCCACACCAAGGAGGCGTGGCTCTCCCCAGCAGGACCTTCTGCATTAATTCCTCCTCAGCAGCCCGCCTTCCACCTACTTATGTGAGTGGCAACATCTCCTTTGCAAACAGAGTTCCCTGCCACCCTGAAAACTAAGGACATTTCAGCTGATAATTCCAAGCCCAGCTTCTCTCTACAATCTGTTGGATTGGAACATCTCCAAGGTGCCTCCATGGGTGGGTTCCTGGTAGACTCTGCCAATAGAAAGAACCAGAGGGAGACTGGAAGCTTGAAAGAGAGAGGGATGGACTTACTTCCGGTTTTGTATTGTCTGTGTCAGGGGCCTCCGATAACAGCCCAGAGTTGACCAGAACTTTGACTCCGCTAGCACTCTCAGCCCTCTTCTTCCCAGGTCACAGCCTCAGAAAAAGCTTCACTCCACCCTGCAGTACCAACTGGGCCACTTCTCCAGAGGCTGGGAAGACCCCTCAGGCATGTGCCCCTCCTCAGGTGTACAATTCAAGCACTAGAGTCCCGGGATTTTCTCCCAGAGGCACAAGCCCTGGTTCTGTAGGGTGCCTCATCTTAACTCACATGTTCTGGTTTCAGGGCCTCTTCCTAACACTCCGGGCTTAAAGGTGGCAGTTGTGTGACCTCAGTGAGACTTCAATAGCCTCCTTTCGTTCTTTGAACTCCCAACATCTATATATAACAGATTGCCTAGCACTACAACTAGTATGGTTTCTGTTTTCCTTACTGGAATACTATCAAGCCAATGTTTGGGCTTCCTCTTGGTCTGCTTTCCCTGAATGACCTTTATCTGGTGCAGGTTCATCCTGAGAGGCCCACACTGTCAGGATGGTGGGGCAATGGCTTTCTTCGACAAGAAACACCAGAGACAGTTTTGGTGATCATGTCAGTTTACTAGCAGTCAGGCACAAGCTTTTATAGGGCAGGCAAAGGGGAGTAGCTGGCTCAAGGTAGCAACACTAATTCTACAGGGTAAACCAATGCTGGTGCAGCTATGCTTTTCCAATCAGCTTAAAGGTCATGTAGCCCACATAGCCTTTCAGGTGGTCTTATGGGTCTGGGCCACATCTGGGAGCTGACAATTACAAGGCCCCTCAACAGGAAGTGGGGGTGGGGGAAATGTGCTTGGGGCCCCTGCCACCTGCCAGCACTCAGGTCACATGTGGGTCTCAGTGTGCTGAGTCCTCAACCAGGGATTTCCTGGGAGAGCATGGTGTGCCACACCCTTTTGACCACCTGCATTGGCTAGGCAGGCACTCTTCCAGCCAGGCACAGGATCACCCACAATCTGGTTCCATTTATATGCTCCAGACACAAGTCCAACTTCATATCTGTGTATTAAAGTCCAAGAGACACCTCAGGTTCTTTTGCAGATAATTTACTTTTTATTATTTATGCAATCTTAAACATGGAAAAAAATTATTATATTAAACATCTCTATCCTCTCATTTCTTTAATTCAAAATCCTAGTAGTCATTCTTACTTCCTACCCTTCCCTGATGATTCACATTCAGGGCATCCATTTGTCATGTTGGTCACGTCTCCTAAACTGCACTTCTATTTTTCTCTATTCTTTGCTATTGTCCTAATCTAAATCATCTTTATCTATCATATTGACTACTAGAGTTGTCTTCTGTATGTCTCCATCTTTCTGCTCTTGCCTTCTTAGAGCTGTTTTTCTGCATCTGAGCTATAATAAATATAAGATTCATACATGCATAACAAGTGGAATAATATAGATAATAGCATGCTATATATGGATATATACATTTATTTGAGGGGCAGAGAGAGAGAGCACTGCCATCTGCTGGTTTACTTCCCATAACAGTCCCAGCTGAGGCCAAAGCTAGGAGCTTAAACTCAGTCCAGGTCTCCCACGTGGGTCACAGGAACTCAATCACTGGAGCCATCACTGTTGCCTCCCAGTGATCACATTAGCAGGAAGTTGGAATCAGGAGCAGAGCTGGGTATCAAACCCAGGCACTCTGATATGGGACATGGGCATCTTACCCCTAGGCCAAATGTCCAACTCCATAATCATACATCACAAAGGAGAATAAGTCTGAACTTAACATAGCCCTACAGGATCAGGCCCCTGCCAACACTGCCAACCTCATCAGTGTCTGCTTGAGCTAACCATGCTCTGTACACAGAGGCTCCCTGTCTTAATAGCTTGTCTTTTCCTGTTTGTTAGGGGCCTTGTGGTTGACTAGTGTATCCCCAACATCTCCAGCACCTGAACAATCTGTTTCCTAAAAGGTGATTGGCAAATATGTGTTAGCTAAGTTAATGAATGACGCTTAGAGTATCTTCTCATTTGGGTTAAAAGCAGCTCATCTCAGCATCCAAGTCCTGAAAGTCTTTAAAATTTCCCCCCACTTCAGAATAGAAATCTCCAGAATTAGGCTTGTCTCCTATCTACTCTCCTTTCCTCTTTTCACAGTTCCTAGGAAATTCCTTGAGAAAAAGGAGTTTACAGCTTCAAGACTGGATGGCATGGCCAATAGTGCCTCAGATAAATAATATATGAATCAAAGAGGTCAAAGAGAAGGAAACACCAGAATCTACAGGATTACTGCAGCAGTGAGATTCACGGCCTTTGAAAATATGTAGAACAAGATGAAACAAATGTGTTCAGTAGATGTTCAGGTGCTCTTTCCTAAAAATAACATACTTAACCACAAATCAATGTTTAAAGCCAGATGGTTAATGAAGGCCAGCCAGGAAACTCCCGTAATTCACAGTAATGAGTATGGTAATGAGCTCCCATTATAAACTAAATGGCAGCGTGACACACTGTATCTATTTCAAATAACGGTAATTTGATTATACCATATTTTTCAAAGCTCCAAAGCTTAATTTACAGGGAAAAATATTAAAAAAAAAACCTGAGTGATGGATGAGTAATCATGCCCAGTGAATCAAATGGAAGATGGCCTAAACTGTGTTAACAAGACCCGCTTAAACATCAGGTGTCATCAGAAATAAAATGATACTCAAACACAAATAAAAGTTCAGATCTTTCAAAACATGAAAGAAGCCCCATTACTATGGTTGAAAAGAAATGCTTTTCCTTCCACTCTTTGATGTCTTTACTTTTCAAACAGTACCCTAAGAAAGGTTATGTTCTATTGAACAGAATGCCTTAGGGCCTTATTCACTATGGAAAAAATGTCAGGAATTGAATTTTATTTTTGAAATCAAAAGCAAATATTTATTTTTACACTTATAGCTCACCAGATCTCAGAAAGGAAATCTAAAAAGGCACTCTCAGATATCCCAAATGATAGGAACAGGTGCACAGCCCCTATGCAGACTGTGAAGTATGGGTCATGGGGTCACTCTGCTCTTGGGAGACATGTTGTACTGGCTGCCTTCTTGAGCGAGGTTAGGCTACTCAGAGCTGAGTAGTGAGAAAGTGAGGGCTTCAGGATCTATCATCACTGCCATCTAATGCTGGGCTGCTCCTGCATCGTGTGTTTGCAATACACACCATTAAAATTGATGCTCCATATTTTATATTACTTTAATGAAGCTGTTATTTGTTCTTAGGAATTCCGAAGCATGCCTCTCCCCAGAATGTGACAGCACTATCGGCAGTCAGGCTTGGATCTGATCATCTATATGATTTCTGAGTAGATTTCAGCTATTTTACTGAAACTTGGAGATGGAAATGTGTAAGACAGAGGATTTTCTGGTCTGGGAGCATACAAAATTGAAGTTGTGGATACTGTATTGAAAACTGAAGGATTGAGTGAATTTAGCAATGTTCACTCACTCGGTTTTCCATATGTTGATTGCCAGGCCATCCCCATACAGGGGAGAAACTGAAGCTTTCTAGAAAAATAATACAAGCCCATAAGGAAATTTCTGAAGAATGCTAACATCAGAAGTTTCTCAAATATGCAGCCCAGCCTCATCACCCCGCAATGAAACTCACAATCTGTAAGGCCTGTTCATGCACTCAGACTATACAGTTAGCTGCAAAATATTACAAAATATGAATTGACCATATGTGTCATGTGTGAGAAGACAATACTATACATTATACATGCACAATTTTGTATTTGGTGATATCTCAAAAAGTTTGTTGAAAATTGACTTAAAGTTTGCATCCACACAGAAACACAAAGTGTAAAAATACTGTTTCAGTACTAGTTATAGCATTACTTCACATTGGACAACACATTAAGGATAGATCCCACATGGGACATAAGTACACAGTGACTCCTGGTGTTGATTTAACAATTTGACATTCTTGTTTATGGCGTCAGGAATCTCCCTAGGCTCTAGTCATGAGTTGCTGAGGCTATGGAAGCCTTTAGGGTTCGCCGACTTCGATCCTATTCCGACAGGGTCACAGTCAAAGTGGAGGTCCTCTCCTCCCTTCGGAGAAAAGCACCTCCTTCTTTGGTGGCCCCGTTCCTTCCACTGGGATCTCACTCGCAGAGATCTTTCATTTAGGTCTTCTTTTTTTTCCTTTTCTAGAGTGTCTTGGCTTTCCATGCCTAAAATACTCTCATGGGCTCTTGAGCCAGATCTGAATGACTTAAGGGCTGATTCTGAGGCCAGAGTGCTATTCAGGACATCTGTCATTCTATGAGTCTGCTGTGACTCTGCTTCCCATGTTGGATCATTCTCTCCCTTTCTGGTTCTATCTGTTTGTATTGGCAGACACTAGCCTTGTTTGTGTGTTCCCTTTGACTCTTAAACCTATCAGTGTGATCCATTGTGAACTAAAATTGATCACTTGGACCATTGAGATGGCATTGGTACATGCCACCTTGATGGGGTTGTATTGGGATCCCCTGGCATGTTTCTAACTCCATCATTTGGTGCAAGTCTAATTGAGCTTGTCTCAAATTGTACATATCTTCCCTTTGTTTTTCCCTCTCTCATAGTTAACCGGGATCACTTTTCAGTTAAAATTTAAACACCTAAGGCTAATTGTGTGATAGTTGCAGAGTTCAACCACTAGTACTAGAACAAAAACAAACAACAAAGAGAGTTACTAAGATGGGTAAAGATTTACATTGTACATCAACAGTCCAGACGAGAGCTGATTAAGTCTTATTTTGTCATAGTGTTCATTTCATTTCAATAGGTTTCCCCTTTGGTGTTCAGTTAGTCATCGCCAATCAGGGAAGACAAATGATATTTGTCTTCTCTATATAAAGATAATCGAAAATGAAAAAAAAAGACTCAGTGTTACATTGGAAATTGCATTAAAAAATTAATCAGTTTCAATATATATATATATATATATATATATATATATATATCATATAGGCTCTCTGTCCTTAATGTGCTGTAAAATGTGATTCAATGCTATAATGAGTACTCAAATAGTATATTCCACTTTGTGTTGCTATATGAGGGCAAATGGATGAAATCTTTACTTAACACATGCTAAACTGATCTCCTGTATACAAAGAGAATTGAAAATGAATCTGGATGTGAATCAAAGGGTGGAGAGAGTGGGTAAGGGAGGAGGGTAAGGGGGGAGAGGGAAAGTATGGGGGGAAAGCCATTATAATCCATAAGTTGTACCTTGGAAATTTATATTCTAAATAAAAGTTAAAAAAAAAACATTAAAAAAAAAGAAAATTGACTTAAAGTATAAGTTTCTTTTTGTGCAAAACCCTTTGAAATCCATGCATAATTTTTTCATAATACTCAGTTTTCATGAACTTTTTTATGATGTGATGGACTTTTATTATATGATGAAGCTCTATCTTATAATACTATAAAATGTGAGATGAGAACCAAGGGTTATTATATACTGGACTCCAGGAAATAATTTGAAAGATAACCACACAACAAATGGATTTAAAGCAATTTGCAGGAAACAGAGACCATGTGGGGAAAAGAAAACCTAAAAATAAAAATAGAACAGTATCAATATCTACAGAGATAAGAGAAGATCATGCATCCAAAAACAAGAGCAGGACTTCAGAATAAACAATCATGCAGGTAAAAAATAAGGAATTTTACAAGTTATAACTCTTAAAGTTAAAAATAGATTCTTGGTAGAAGCATCTTCAGGAAGACTACTGAGAGATATGCCAAACTGTTGAACAGTGAGAGGGTGAATGATGATTAAATATGTGAAAAATGAAGCAAATACAGTTTTAAGACCAAGGAAAACAAATTTTGGCTATGAAAGAGCAAGAGCACATAGTTCATTGCATGTCTCCATTAACCATAGAATTGACAAGTCCTAACAATGCATTAGTGTGTAATGTAACTTAACCCAATGCTAACACAGCTCTTCTGGAGAAGGGAACAACAAGACCATGCTAGGTGGAGAGGTGAGAAAGACAACAAATGGAGATAGATATGAAGATCCTCAAAAAGTTCATGGAGCATGTGCATTATGAAAAAACTATGTGTGGATTTCAAAACTTTGGGCTCCAAAATAAACTTATTTTAATTCCATTTTTCCACGAACTTTATATAGTCCTCTTATACAGTTTCGTATTTCATAGTCAGGAAGTCAGTTCACAATGTTAAAAACTGAAAAATTGGTGACTTGGAGAGGGGAGGGCTCCAGGATGGAGCAATAGGGAGGGAGTTCACTGATAGTCCAGAAAAAGATAGGTGTATAAAAGTGGAGATCCTGTAGTCTCAGGGAAGAGTTAGGGGAAAAACTTCAGAGGAAACTCTTCTGGAATTAGTGGGACAAGGTGGACCTACGTGGAGGGCATGGGTGCCCACAGCTCGGGGTCCTAGCTGCCGAGTCTACCCACCAGCGCTTGAAAGGGAGCTGAGGCGAAACCACAGTAGCACTGTGACACTGTGGCGAAACCACAGAAACACTGGCAGAAAAGTGACAGGAAGAGCCTAGGGGGAACAAGGCTTGAAGCCACATAGGGAAAAGTACACCAGCCTAACTAGAGGAGAGAAAAATAATAATAAAAGGACCATTATGGACACGATTCTCTCTCCACTCACCTGGTGAGAAGACACCGGCACAACCAGCTTTTACTAGAAAATATCATCATTATTTTAATGTAACCTCAAGTATAATCACATTAGCTTATTAGGCAACTAGTAGTAATAATAAGCAATGCTAAGTGTCCTTGACTTTATATATGTATTATGTTGGATGTTGAGCTAAGTAATCCAGTAACTACAATAAGTTGATTGTTGTACAAACTGCACCACTGCCTGTTCCTGGCCCTTGCTATCCTACACTCCCCCTTTCCTCCATCTGGCCAGACGTGACTCTACCCTGACCCAGGTCCAGGAATGTGAAAGGGAGGTTTAAAGCTTGAGATAACAACCAGTCCCTACCCTGGAGTCGGCAGCAGGTGTCTTATCAGAAGTGTCAACTTGACCTAAGCATTCCCCTAAAGCCTGCTTGTACATGATAATAAAAGCTCTGTTAGAATTGGGCTCAGGGCTTCTCGGGGGGCTTCCTCTTCTGGAGGCACTGAGAGGCCCGGGTTCGAACTCATAATAAAAACGACCCTGCTAATTGGCTTCGACTTTGGTCTCTGGTGGTTGATTTCGGGGGACCACGGACTGCGGGCATAACACTGGCAAAGGTGAGCAAGACAATAGAGCAGGCGCCATTTTGAACATAATGGCATAACAGCTGTGCCAGCTCAGAGCTGCACCCACCCTCCACCAAGCAGAAAAACCTGACTCTGGTGGGGAGAAATAACAGGAGACTAAGACCTAGTGAATGTGTGGAGCTTATGAACCGGACTGTGAAAAAAAAAAAAAAACAGGGTGTGTGGGAGAACTCATGGAGTGGCTAAGATGTGAGTAGTCTCTGTGGAAGATGAGACAAATTCGGGCAGTTTTGGCTGTTTGGTGAGAGACTTTGCAGGGGAATCTGAGCCTACACTGAGGACTGCACAGATCCTTTGTGTGGTCCTTGGGACAGAGCAGACAAATATTATACCCACTGGGGCTAGCGCTCAGGCAATGATTGCCATCAAGGAGAAGAGTACAGCTAAGCGGAATTATTTCCCTTCTGAATAAAAAGAGAGAGAGAGAGAGAAAGAGAGAGAGATTTACCACACAAAACCTGGGTGTGTCACCTTTGGCACACCCTTAACCCTGAAGAACTGAACAGAGCTCTCTGGCCATACCCACCACAAGCCTCTAGAGATTCACCAAAAGCAGATAGTCCACTTAATCTAGAGTCATAGTATAATGAGAAAAGCCACCACAGTGAGGAAAAAAAAAAGAAGGTGAAACCTAAGAATATCTCCACAATGCCAAGCAACAAATGCAGAAACCAAGGAAACAAGAACAAGGAAGACATTGTAATGCTCCCAAATGAACAAGACACTCCAATACATGATTATGATGATGATGAAATAGAAGAAATGCAAGATACGGAATTCAAAAAAATTATGGTAAGAACATTTAGAAGTTACCGAAAACAAATGCATGAACTACTGAAATCCATACAGGACAAGACAGAAAATCTCTCTCATGAAAATGAAATCTTAAGGAAGAATCAAAATGAAATGAGGAATTTAGTAGTATATGAAATTGAGATATTGAAGAGAAATCAAAGTGAAATGAAAAATTCAATAGAACAAATGAAAAACACTTTTGAGAGCGTTAAAAACAGAATCAGTGAGATAGAAGAGAGAATATCAGACTTAGAAGACAGAGAACAGGAAAGCATACAGTCAAACCAAAGAAAAGAAGAAGCTAGAAATCTAAAAAATATTGTTGGGGATCTACAGGATACTATTAAAAAACCCAACATTAGGGTTCTGGGAGTTCCTGAAGGCATGGAGAGAGAGAAAGGATTAGAAGGCCTTTTTAGTGAGATACTAGCAGAAAAATTCCTGGGTTTGGAGAAGGAAAGAGACATCCAAGTATAGGAAGCACAAAGAACCCCCAATAAACATGACCAAAAGAGATGCTCACCACGACACATTGTAATCAAACTCACCACAGTGAAGCATAAAGAAAAGACTCTAAAATGTGCAAGAGAGAAACATCAGATTACTCTGAGTATCTCTAATTACATTCACAGCTGACTTCTCATCAGAAACCCTACAGGCTAGGAGGGAATGGTGAGATACAGCCCAAGTACTAAGAGAAAAAAAACTGCCAGCCCAGAATATCATATCCTGCAAAGCTCTCATTTATGAAGGAAGATGAAATAAAGACCTTTCATAGCAAACAGAAATTGAAAGAATTTGTCACCACTCCTCCGGCCCTGCAAAAGATACTTAAAGATGTGTTTGTTACACACAGAAACACAGAAACATGGCCACCAATATGAAAGAAGGTAAAGGAAGAAAATCTCTCTGTAAAAGATCACAAGAAGTTCAAAGTATATATTAGAAATATCTTTGGAAGAATGGCAATAGTCTCATTGAATGTATTTGGCCTCAACTCTCCAGTCAAAAGACACAGACTGGCTGAATGGATTAAAAAACAAAACCCATCTATTTGCTGCTTACAAGAAAAACTTCTCTCCAACAAAGGTGCATGCAGATTGAAAGTGAAAGGTTGGAAAAAGATATTCCATGCCAACAGAAACCAAAAAAGAGCTGGCGTAGCCATCTTAATATCAGACAAAATAAACTTTAACACAAAAACTGTTAAGAGAGACAAAGAGGGGCACTATATAATGATTAAAGGATCAATTCAACAGGAAGATGTAACTATTATAAACATATGTGCACCTAATTACAGGGCACTGGGCTATTTCAAAAATATGTTAAGGGACTTAAAGGGAGACTTAGACTCCAATACAATAGTATTGGGAGACTTAAATACTCCACTCTCAGCAATGGACAGATCAACCAGACAGAAAATGAACAAGGAAACAGCATATTTAATCAAAACTATAGACCAAATGGGTCTAGCAGATATCTACAGAACTTTTCATCCTACACATGAAGAATACACAAACTTCTCAACAGTACATGGAACATACACTAGGAATGACCACATACTAGGCATAAAGCAAGTCTCAGCTAATTCAAAATAATTGGAATCATACAATGCATCTTCTCAGACCACAATTGAATGAAGCTGGAAATTAGCAACTCAGGAATCCCTAGAGATTATGCAAACACATGGAGACTGAACAACATGCTCCTGAATGAACAGTGCATCATAGAAGAAATCAAAAGAGAAATCAAAAGCTTTCAGGGGCCTCTCTCTTCACCATTACTGAAGGGGAAGCCCATTTGTACAAATGATTAATAAATCCTCATGTTTTTGCATCAACTTGGTCTGGAGTTTGGGTCTTTGAGCGACCACCCGAGCATGTTGGATTCCCGATTTAGGGGTCCTTCATTTGGAGGTCCTACCGAGACATTTTGGACGCTCCCAGACCCAATTCCTTGACCTGTTGGAGGTAAGCTTCTTGTTTTATGTTGGTTACGTCCTTTTCGTTGTCCGGCTAGTGTTTAAATCTGTATTCTGTGCCTGTACAGGACCTGTATCTGTATCGGACCAGGGGAGGAGACAGACGTGTCCGTAGTACCCCCTGGTCTTGCCCTAGAGGACGCTCTAGTGGTGGTCTGGGGAGCTTAGCCCGGAATGGGGGCTCCCGCCTGAATTGGGAGGGAGGGATTTTTCTCTCTCCTTCCTGGGAGCTTGGCCGGAATGGCCGCTCCCGCCTGAAATGCCGGTCTGTAGTCGCGACTTGTATTGTTTGACTTGTATTGTTTGACTTGTATTGTTTGACTTGTGTGTGTGAGTCTGTGTTCCTTGGTCTTTGTTTCGTCTTTCATCCTTCCCCCGCCATGAGGCCTTTTCCGTATGCTCTCCTCCAGCTGAGATTTCTAGGGGAGGGGGAAATTCCACAGGTTTCTCCACCTAGAATACTGGTGGCCTGGCTAAGGGGAGGGGGAAATTCCACAGGTTTCTCCACCTAGGGAGAAACTGTTACCAGTTAGCCCTTTCCAACCTGGTAGAAGGTCTTCCGTCTTTGCAGCTTATGGTAGCTCTGGTGCATCTTAAAGTTTTTGTGAACTATTACTGTTGCTAAGCTTTGATTGTCTGAGGATTGAATCTGAAAAGGAGCTAAAGTTAACTATCTGTTTTAATTGAGTGTTTGCAGTAGTCCTGATTAATCTGGTTTTGGTTAAATTATAGGAGGTTCCCAGCACTCTTGGGGAAACGGCGCATTTACCCGACCCCAAGGTCATTTCTGCCAGGCCTTCCTCTGGATCCAGTCCACGTGGCCTGCCCTGACAAGTATAGCCAGATTCCTCTAGGAAGAGCACGCCCCTCCCCCTGGGCTGCTTTTCTTTCCTCCCCTGGAGAAATTCCCAATTGGATACTACTGCTGGTCTTACCTAAGAGAGCCAGGGCCTTAAGCTATTAACCCTTCCCGACCTGATGGGTTTTTTTCTTTGCAGTTAATGGAAACCTTTAACTGGTTCTTTTCTGTGCTACTGTTCCTGACTTATCTGATGAGAGGGCTCACCTGTCTTAAAGGTTTCGCATTTTTTTCTATTGTCATTAGAGTCTTAATTGGGAGAACTGCAATGCGAAGTTGTTTACATTGTTTATCTGTTTTTAATGTTTGAGTAATTACCCAACTGATCAGAAACATGCTGATTTTGGCTAAATGGTTTGACTCTCTGACGGCTTAAATTCTAAACCGAGTCTTCCAACTTTGGGCTTCCAGTCGGATCCCTGGAACTCTCAAAGAAGGAGACTCTAAAATTTGTTAAAGTAACAGCTGCTTGAGCCAATTCAAATTATGTAAAATATATTAAAATGTTGTATATGGTGTCACACTTCATGTTTTTGCTTTCCAGCTAGAGTAGTCTCATGAAAATGAGGGTAAATTCTGGGTATACAGGCCTTTATGTTGTTAACTAAAGTAAGCCAATACAGAGAACTAAGTTAATGCAAACCCCCTTCCAGTTTGCTCGGTTTGCTAGGTGGCTCACTTGCTCAGTTTTACATGTCTTTGATATGCTTTAAACTTGTTTCTCTTAATGATGAAGATCTTTTCAAAGTTGTAAACATGCACTAGTGCCCCTGTTGCTGCTCAGGTGTTATCCTTATGTTACTTAAAAGCATGGAAATGTAATTTTGACCTTCAATTCAAATAATGGTGTGGTATTCATTAATAACTCGGGGTTTTAAGTTATCTAGGCATCAGTGCTAAGTAAAACATGGGAAAATGTATTGTGTGTATTTTTAACATCTCAAATTTGATAAAAAAGACTGTTTAAATTTGTTAGCATGTATTCTCATAGGTCGTCCATACATGACAATTGAAGACTATGCAAAAGTAACTACGGGTGTAAAATTTCAAAAGGTGTAAGTGAGTCACAAAAAGTTTTAAAAGGTTTACAATTTTAAAATTATTTACAAAGTTTTCTTTATGTTGAGTGCTAATGCCAAAATTACACTGACCTAAAGTTAAAGTCTGATCTTCTGTTATAACAATGGGGTTTTGTTGAAAAAAAAATGTACACTAATGTTAGTAAATATCTGGGAATAGTCTAAATCATAAATCTTGGAATCTGTTTTCGCAAAAACTGTAACGTCTATTTCAACAGTGTCTGCTTAATTGGTTGTTCTGTCATTTCTAAAGTTAGATCGTGTAAGCTCTTTGATTCTGTTAGATAATTTTGAGTTATGTAATAATTTTGTGTGCTAACTCTAATATTCAAGGTTTTTATTTCTGGTTTATTTGACAAGAGACCTAAAATTCATGTTCTGCCAAAGTAATCTATTGTGTACTCTACTGTCTATGTTAAGTTCAAATTGATAAAAAGCATTGTTAAATATCATTATAGTTAAATCTGGTCTAAAAGTGTTAAAATTACTCTAAATGAATGGCTATCATTTCAGGATGATAAAAAAATTGTACTCTAAGTTCTCTTGGCACCTTTAACAGACTTTCTAAAATCAAAGTTCTAAATTCTCTGGACTTTTGGTATCTCCAGAGGGCCCCTGGAGATCTCAAAAGGTATATCTCTCATCTTGCAGAGATAATAATCAATTGGCTGTTTAGGTTCTAAGTGGTGCCAAAATGTAAAATGATACTAACCTTCAGTTGTAAATGTGTTTCTTTCTAGCTGCTCCAGTCTCTGGCTCAGAAGCCAGATCCTTTAAAAGAGATTGACAAAGTCTCTGTCCAGCTAATGCTGAACAACCAGGCATTGCTAGTTCAATGCGGATCAAATGGGAGGTCTAGTCAAAAGAAAAAAAAGTGTTCCAAAAGAGACTTAGAGACGATTGGAGAGGGTTATGCGGCAGATGCTAGAGAACTGGGTTCCAGGAGCCCAAGAAAGCTCTAGTGTCCACTGGCTACACGGTAAACATCCAGAAGCCAAAGGATGACGGACCCCTCTGCCACAATTTCTCTAAGTCAGGCTACACAGTAAGCACTGGTTAAACTGCCAGTTAAGTCTGAAAGCCCAGAAAGTCAGGCTAGAGACCCAACCCGCTGCCTCACTTCTCCTCTTTTCTCTTCCAGAAGGGAAGTTACTACTGTTCTGCAGGACTCTCCACTGTGATGTACGGTTTGATCCCCAGACCTTATGCAAGGGCTGACTGACCTTTTCTGTAGTAATGCCTGGCCACAGTATAGGACACCAAACAGCATAGCCAGAATAAGAGGTTAAACTATAAAATAATGTGACAGCTAGATCGATTTTTTGGTGTACGCAGTAAATGGGCAGAACTCCCCTTTAAACCAAACTGAGGGATAAATAGGAAGCTGCACTGATAACCTTAAAGTATACAAGCAGGTCACCACAGTTGATCTTACCTAAAAGGTCATAGTTCTCCTCATGGGCACGGTTTTAACTCGCAGGAAAATTCTAAGTGTCAGAATTTGCCCATGACCATAGTTTTTCTAGCTCACCCTGAGGAAAAAAAAAAAAATCTCAAAATCAGGGTTGGGTTGAGCACCCCCTTGACTAACATCATAGAGGCTGCCTCCTTGGTCTACTTTATTAGAGACCAGGAGAACGAGGAGCAAGCTAGCAGCAGGAGCGCTATAAGGATAGGCAACAGGCCAATCAATGGCTGTTCTGCTTGGTGATCTGGCATCAAGGAGACCCAGCAAGGCCAGTGCACCCCAAACGGCACCTGTTGCTGATATAAGGAGCCAGGGCATTGGACAAGCAGCTGTCGTGACAGCAACTGCCTTCTGTCAGCTCTGCCAAGAGCAAGGCCACTGGACACGGAACTGCCCTGGGTGTCGAAGGACTCCTGGTTCAGAACCGCAGACCCTGTGGCCCCGAGCTAAAAAGCCTTTGGCTCTGCCCAGCCTCCAGCTCCAGCCACTGCTATGGAGGGGATGGCCTAGGGTCAGTGAAACGCAAGTTGCCTATTTCTATCAGCCTCCTATTCAGCTCTCCTCCTAGTCCAGCCATGTAATGCAAGTCAACAGGGTGCCTCCCTTAAAGGAGATTTGCATCTCTTGCAATTCTCTTCCAGCACCCCATGGATAGGTCTGGGCCTCACACACCCAGCCAGGCCTTAAAAGTCTATCCAATAGTATTAAGCTTAAAAAGCCCTCCCTGCCAGTTCCTAAAAACGGGGCTTTCAGTAACAGCTAATTCAGATAGTCCTGCACCTATTTGGACAGGTCCTCACTGAGGACTTAAAGGGCCTATCTCTTGAGGGGGGTGCACAATAATCCATAATTTAGATGGTTAAATGTGAATGAGTCTGTCTCCTTTCCTAACCTGAGACTCTAGTCTGGTACATTGGCTTAACTTCATAGCAAAACAAGCTACTGGGTATCCAGAGGAAAACAAAGCATAGCTAGTCCATTAGAGTGTTAATTATTTAACCCTTATCCTCACCCCTGGGGAGAGAAAACCTGCCCCTGAGAGGATATGGGCCATGCAGCAAATTCCTACTTCTGCAAACTACAGGCAGTCCCAGTTTTCTCTATCAGGTTCCTAGATACAGGGAAACAGCACAGTTCCTAAACCAGGCCCCTTCCTTTGGGGGAAAGAGCAAACCACAGCCTTTGCTCAGCTAAAGCCCCTGTACTAGGACTGCCAAACCCAGAGAGACCCTCCCAGCTGTACTTCACTGGGAGGCAGGGAGTCACCTTAGGAGGGTTAACTCAGGATCTGGGACCTGCTAAGCAACCTGTGGGCTACTTTTCTAAAACCTTAGACATGGTTGCACAAGGATGGCCTCACTGCCTAAGGATAATGGCAGCAGCTGCCTTGCTGACAGAGGAGGCGTCTAAAATTGCACTGGGCCAAGATATCGCCCTTTATACCTTATTAGCAAAAGGGGCTCTCACTGGCTTGCAGATAACAGGATACTAAAATATCAGGTCCTCCTTCTAGAAAACCCTCAGGTAAAAAGAAGGCATTACTCTACTCTAAACCCAGTACTTTAATGCCAGTCCCAGGGGAAAGTGGTCCCCTCCACTCCTGTACTGAGACGACAGACTTGATCTATGCCAGCAGAAGGGACCTAAAAGACAGCCCCCTAAATAATAGCAAATGTAGATGGTTACAGAGAGACAGTTTTGTCAGACGGGACCCACTTCTCAGGGTATGCAACAGTTAGGCATGGCATATTATTGAAGCATGCTCTGCCCCAGGAACTTTTGCTCAGTTAGCACAACTGATTGCCTTAACCAGAACTCTTGATCATACAAGGGATTTGTAAGGCACCTTCACATTGCATGGAGACCTCAGTCTTCCGGTAATAGCCAACCAGGCTCTATGGAAAACATCACAAGTTTAAGAATGTCTGCTTGGTAAGAGTGTTCTTGGTAAAAAAAGTTAAAAAGAAAAGAGTTTTTAATAAAAAAAGGACATAATTTGTAAAAATGACTTTATCCTGATGGCTAGTTTACTCTAGACTAAAATGAAAATGATGGAATGTTTAAAGTAAGTTAAAGAGGGTGTATAAAAAGGTTATAAAAAAAAATATTGGACATGCTAACTGCTGCTCCGAGAGGTATCTGTGCCATGTTCCAGGAAGAATATTGTCTCTGGGTCAATCAGACTGGACAGGTACAAACCCAAATTCGTACTTTTCCTGGACAAAGCCAAACAGCTCCAGGACCAGGCCAAGCAGGACTGGGATTGCTGGCCTGACATCTGGTCATGGAAATCCTGGCTATTTCCTCTCCTTGGCCCAATAACTTCTGTAATCTTGCTGCTTCTCTTTGGACCTTATGTTTTTAATGCCTTTGTTTGTCTCTAACAGAATAAAAGCTGTCAACCCCAAATGGTCGTCAGACAAGGCTTCCAGCCCATTCCATGGACGACCTGATCAGCCCTCTGGACCGAGCAGGACAGTCTTTCCAAGGCCACTGTCACACACCATAAGACAGATAGCAAGAGGAAATACCCAAATCCCCCTCGACGCCCATGTGCCAGCTTCGAAGAAGTTACAGAAAACGGAACTCCATCCATAATCCCAAAGAAGAATTTTGGGTATTACCTCTTGAGGGGAAAATGTTAGGTAGGCAGTCAGTTATGAGCTTATGTGTGTGTAATATAAAGACATCCAGCTCATTCATGAACGGCTGTCTGTCATGCAGGCCCTAGTGTTAACCCAACAATACCAGGCTCTCAAGACTATTAAAATACCCTAAATTTTAAGATTAAAATTAGTTCAAAAGGAAAAGGGGGGAATGAAAGACCGGAGGAATTCCCCCCAGGTTAGCCACTCCCCAGTTCCGGTTTCCCCAGGAAGAAAACTGGTTGTAACTCCCGCCCAGGTGCCCACGTGGGATAGCCACGTCCCCCATCTAAAGGATCCAATGAGTACTCTTGGTAACCTTCAAACTGGCCAATCAAACCAAAGCGCGCGAAATATGCTAATCTTGTGGTTCTTCTCTTTAAAAACTGCTGTAGACTGCCGCTCGTGGCCTCTCTCTTCACCATTACTGAAGGGGAAGCCCATTTGTACAAATGATTAATAAATCCTCATGTTTTTGCAAAAAAAAAAAAAAAAGCTTTCAGGAAGTAAGTGAGGATAACAACACAACATATCAAAACTTATGGGATACAAAGCATTGTTAAGAGGAAAGTTTATAGCAATAGGTGCCTACATCAAGAAGTTGGAAAGGCACCAAATAAATGAGCTATCAATGCATCTCAAGGATCTAGAAAAACTGCAGCAAACCTCACCCAAAACAAGTAGGAGAAGAGAAATAATTAAAATTAGAAAAGAAATCAACAGAATTAAATAAAAAAATACAAAGTATCAGCAAAACAAAGAGCTGGTTTATTGAAAAAATAAACAAAATTGACACACCATTGGCCCAACTAACTTAAAAAAAAGAAAAGACCCAAATCAATAAAGCCAGAAATGAAAAAGGGAATGTAACAACAGACACCACAGAAATAAAAAAGATTCATCAGAAATTACTACAAAGAGTTGTATGCTAGCAAACAGGGAAATCTATCAGAAATGGATAGATTCCTATACACATACAACTTACCAAAATTTAACCATGAAGACATAGAAAACCTAAACAGACCTAAACTGAGACAGAAATTAAATCAGTAATAAAGGCTCTCCCAACAAAAAAAGCCCAGGACAGGATACATTCACTGCTGAATTCTACCACATTTAAAGCACTAATTCCAATTCTTCTCAAACTATTCAGAACAATCGAAAAAGAGGGAATCCTCCCAAATTCTTTCTAAAAAGCCAGAATCATCTTAATTCCTAAACCTGAAAAAGATGCAGCATTGAAAGAGAATTACAGGGGCTGGTGCGGTGGCACCCTAGGTTAATCCTCTACCTGTAGTACCGGCATCCCATATGGACGCCAGCTTCTAGTCCCGGTTGCTCCTCTTCTAGTCCAGCTCTCTGCTGTGGCCAGGGAAGGCAGTGGAGGATGGCCCAAGTGCTTGGGCCCCGACACCCACATGGGAGACCAGGAAAGAAGCTCCTGGCTTCGGATCGGTGTAGTTCCGGCCATGGCGGCCATTTGGGGAGTGAACCAACAGAAGGAAGACCTTTCTCTCTGTCTCTCTCTCTCTCTCTGTCTGTAACTCTACCTATCAAATAAGTAAATAAAAACCTTTAAAAAAAAAGAAAGAAAGAATTACAGACCAATTTCCTTGATGAACATAGACGCAAAAATCCTCAATAAAATTCTGCCCAGTAGAATGCAACAACACATCAGAAAGATCATCCACCCAGACCAAGTGGGATTTATCCCTGGTATGCAGGGATGGTTCAACGTTCGCAAATCAATCAATGTGATACACCACATTAACAAACTGCAGAAGGAAAACCATATGATTATCTCAATAGATGCTTTTCTGCATTTTATAAAATACAACATCCATTCATGATGAAAACTCTAAGTAAATTCTGTATAGAAGGAACATTCCTCTATACAATCAAAGCAACGTATGACAAACCCACAGCCAGCATCCTATGAATGTGGAAAAGTTGGAAGCATTTCCACTGAGATCTGGTACCAGACAGGAATGCCCACTCTCACCATTGCTATTCAATTTAGTACTGGAAGTATTATGAAATCCAGTCATTCGCAACAAAATGAAGGAATCTGGAAAACATCACGCTGAGTGAAATAAGCCAGTCCCAAAGGGACAAATATCATATGTTCTCCCTGATTGGTGACAACTAAATGTGCACCTAAAAGGAAAGCTGTAGAAGTGAAATGGATACTATGAGAAATAATGACTTGGTCAGCCCTTGTCCTGACTGTTGAGGAATAACTTACTACTTTATTCCTTTTAGTAATTTTTTGTTCTACTTAATACCATTGGTTGAACTCTTTAATTAATGCACAATATTTCTTAGGTGTTTAAATGTAACTGAAAAGTGATCCCTGTTAAATATAAGAGTGGGAATAAGAGAGGAAGGATATGTACAGTTCAGCACATGCTCAATTGGACTTACCCCTAATGGTAGAGTTAGAAACGTGCCAGGGGATTACAATTCAATCCCATCAAGGTGGCATGTACCAATGCCATCTCACTAGTCAAAGTGATGAGTGTCAGTTCATAATTGATCATAATGATGGATTAAGGGTCAAAGGGATCACATAAACAAGACTAGTGTCTGCTAATACTAACTGATAGAATTAAAAAGGAGAGAACTATCCAACATGGGAAGCAGGATACATAGCAGACTCAGAATGGCAAATGTCCTAAACAGCACTCTGGCCTCAGAATCAGCCATTAAGCATTTGGATCTGGCTGAAGAGCCCATGAGAGTATCTCAGGCATGGGAAGCCAAGACACTGTGGGGAAAAAAAATGACCTGAATGAAAGATCCCTGTGAGTGAGATCCCAGCGGAAAGAACGGGCCATCAAAAAGGAGGTACCTTTCTCTGAAGGGAGGAGAGAACTTCCACTTTAACTATAATCTTGTCTAAGTAAGATCGGAGTTGGCAATAGCCAACTTGTCATAGCCTTGGCAGTTCATGACAAGAACCTCAGGTGATTATTGACACCTTAAATGTCAATTGTTAAATCAACAATAGGAGTCACTGTGCACTTACTCCCCATGTAGGATCTCTGTCCTTAATGTGTGAAGTAATAGTACAACTAACACTCAAACAGTACTTTACACTTCGTCTTTCTTGTGGGTGCAAACTGTTGAAAGCTTTACTTAATATATGCTAAATTGATTTCTGTATATGAAGATAATTGAAAATGAATCTTGATGTGAATGGAATGGGAGAGGGAGTGGGAGATGGGATGGCTGCAGGTGGGAGGGAGGTTATGGGAGGAAAAAGCCACTATAATCCAAAAGCTGTACTTTGGAAATTTATATTTATTAAATAAAAGTTTAAAAACTTAAAAATTAAGAAATAACAATGAAGTATGCTACTCAAAATCATGCAGCTAAATAATAACATAATTTGGAAAAAAAGATGAATTTGATTGCTTTTGGAGAGAAAAAAAGTTAAGGAGAAGTGGTCAATGTTGTCAAACCTTGTGTACAATCAGAGTCATTACATGTTGAATGTGATTAACCTTCATGCAAATAAAGAAACTAACAAGGAGGCTGAGGCACGGATGGAAGCAGTGAGAGGTCTCAGTGACAGTGCACACAGGGAGGAAGAGATCTAGGTAGGAAGTGGTCAGGACAGTCTCATGTGCATCCAGGACTGGTGTAAGGCATGAGAAGAGAGTCAGTCAACACCCATGTGGTAAGCAGAGGTCCAAGGGGTGGTACAACTCAGCGATGGGGTGTGAGAGTCCTGGGCCTTCAGATGGGTCTTGTTTGTTAACCCCTTGCTCCACATCTGAACAGATGGGTGACCCTGGGCAAGCCACCCTGCACACCTTGACAGTATGGCTGTTTCTTACCTGTCTGTTCTTCCTTGCCATGTAGCAGAGAGCTTTGCAATGCTGTATCCTTTGGAGAAATGTCTTCCATCCACTAGTTCACTCCCCAAATGGCTGCAAAGGCTGGAGCTGTGCTGATCTGAAGCCAGGATCCTGGAGCTTCTTCCGGATCTCGCATGCAGGTGCAGGGGCCCATGGACTCGGGTCATCGTCTATTACTTTCCCAGGCCACAGCAGAGAGCTGCATCAGAACTGCAGCAGCCAGGACTCAAATCGGTACCCTATACACCACAGCACCAGCCCCAGGATTTATGGTCTTAAAAATATCTTGACACTTAAATATCAAAACATCCCTCCAACTGACACGCTCAGCAGCAGCCTCATTCCATGTGTTGTACATAATTAAGTACTAATAACTCCACAGATTTATGGGGCACACTATGATATTTTGATCTATGTGCATGTGGAATGGTTAAATAAAATTAATTAACATATCTATCACCTTATCATTTTTTCCCACTTGGTGGGAACATTTAAAAATCTACTCTTTCAGCAATTTTGAAATGACAACCCATTAGCATTAACCTTGGTCATAGAGTCTAAAAAAGCCAAACTCCTGCTTTTGAATATCCTTAACATGAACAAATCTTGACTTTTAAAAACAGTTTGAGTGACTGGCGTTTGGGTGCAGGGAGTTAAGCTACTACCTTTTGATGCTGACATCCCATATGAACTCATCTAGTTCCAGCCTCTCTGCTTCCAATCCAGCCTCCTGCTAATGAGCCTGGGGAAGCTGCAGCCCCTGCCATCCATGTGGGAGACTTGGATAGAATTCTAGGCTTCTGGTCATTACGGCCATTTGGAGAGTGAGCCAGTAGATGGAATGTATCTCTCTCTCCTTTTCTACTTCTCTCCTTTTTTCCCTGTAACTCTGTGTTCCAAATTAAACAAATAGATCTTTTTTAAAAATGTGTTTATTTCTTCACTAGATGCCCTGCTCCCACCTCTAGAGTATAAACTCCTTCTGTATAGAGGCCACTTTCTACAAGTTCACCTTTTGTACTTCTCAAAATCTCAAAAAAGGTAATTTTTATTGTTACATGAAGAATAAGGACAGTGACCAAATTGGATGATGCTGTTAGTCAAAATCCAATAACTATTAAAGAACTGGCTTTGAAGCCTGGATATATCCTTATTGAACAACACAGAACAAGTATGGTAGAAGGCTAGGGGCAGACACCAGGAGCTCACCTGTTTCCTGTGGTGGTATCTTCCAATCGGTGTGTATTTTTTCCAATGATTCAAAGCTGATACTCATTAACAGAAATCCCCAAAGCATGAAACATGCAGATAATGAAGAAGTGCATTCTGGTTACTGTTGCTTTACATTACGAGACAACACCAAAACATAGTGAATATATTATACAAAGGTGGATAAAGTCAACCTTAGTGAAAAGTGTGCAGGAAGACTAAGCATTGCTTTTGTTGTCATTGTTTTTAATTTTTTAACTTAAAAAAAGGAAAATTCTAAGAGATGCTTATAAGAAAATCTCCCTCAGCTGCTGTCTAGGTGAGCTCATCAGAACTTCTTCCCAGCTCTGGAATGGGAGCTCACAGCACGTGCACCATGACAGAACAAGCAGAGCTGAGCTGTACCTTTCCAGGTCAGAGAAGAAGGGGCCGGAAGTCAGACCCAGCTGCCACACCATGGCTCTGCTCCTCATGAGTCTTCAACCCCCGGAGAGCTGCTGAGTGTCACCTTGCCCATCATCTCCAGTTGAGGTCATCAGTACAGATTCCCTCCCACTGAGGCAACAGCAACTTGCTTCTGTCAATGGCATCTTCTTCCCTTCATCCAACTTGACCACTCCCTAGATCAAGCCAACCAGGGTGTTGTTGGAAGAACCAAGCCCACAGCTTGATGAAAAGGGGAGAGAAGCTGTATTTTCTTTCTTCTTTCCTTCCTTCCTCCCTCCCTCCCTCCCTCCCTCCCTCCCTCCCTCCCTCTTTCTTTCTTTCTTTCTTTCTTGTTTTTATTTGATAGAGTGACAGAGGTAGAGAAGAGAGAAAGAGGGATTATCTATGCACTGCTTCACTCCACAAATGGCCACAATGGCCAGGGTTGGACCAGGCCAAAACCAGAAGTCTAGAATTCTATCTGGGTCTACTACATGTATGGCAGCAGCCTAAGGACTGGGACCATCTTCCACTGTTTTACCAGGCACATTAACCAGGAGCTGGATCAGAAGTGGAGCAGCCAAGACTCAAGCCAGCACTCCAACACAGTGTTCTAAGTGCTGGCTTAACCCTCTACAGAACACTGCCAACCCTGTGTCTGTGTTCTTGCCTTTCACATAACAGAGTCATGGCAGGCCGCACATACAGAACCCAGTCTTCAAGGTACAAACATGGGAGAGATGGGGTTGAAGGATGTTTCCTGTGCTACATCTAAATGTCTGTAGATATGTGGCGGTCTCTAAGTCAGTAAAATGTGCTCCTATGGTCAAAATTGTGGAAAGTACAAAGTTTGTCTTGGGATACCCTGAATCACCTACCCTGGTTCAGATACTAATCCTAGGTATTTGCACATTTCTCAGCTCATTGAAATCTGATAACATTTCAGGGAGTTGAGCTGACTATTCCCACTTGAACAGAAAAAGAAACAGAGCTAAAACAGAGGAAGTTATGTATGTAAAATTAACCAGTTAATGAATGGAAACACCAAAATTTAACCATGGGTCTTATCAATTCTTTTTTTTTAAGATTTAGTTTTATTTATTTGAAAAACAGAGTTACAGAGATAGGTAGAGGCAGAGAGAGGTCTTCCATCTGCTGGTTCAATCCCTAAATGGCCGCATTAGCTGGAGCTGCACTGATCTGAAGCCAGGAGCCAGGTGCTTCTTCTGGGTCTCCCACATGAGTGCAGGAGCCCAAACACTTGGACTATCCTCCATTGCTTTTCCCAGGCACATTATCAGGGAGCTGGATCAGAAGCGGAGCAGCCAGGACTCAAACTGGTGCCCATATGGGATGCAGACGCTCTGCAGGCCAAAGCTTTAACCCACTGTGCTACAGCCCTGGGTCTTATCAATTCGAAAATCCTTTGTAATGTGAACCTCCCCATTTTCTATTTGCTTTTGGTATTCCCTCTCTTCTAAACTTTGCCAATTCAAATTGACTTTCCACCAGCTACAATGTGAGAAGGAATTTAATTATATATGAGGGTACTTCAAAAAGTGCATGGAAAATTGAATTAAAAGATAAATTTATTTTGGTGAAAAAATTTTGAAATCCGTACCTACTTTTTTTGGTCATGCACTTTGTCCATGAACTATCTGAAGATCCCTTGTCATTCATAGCATTGTTACTTTATTAAAGTTCTGATTGCATTTGAATAGGGAACAACCATGGAAGGAAAGTCCAATGGTGAAATTTTAGGTATTGGTTAAATATAAGAGATGTTTTAAGGTTATACTCTCAGAAGAGGAGATCAAGGATTCTAAGAGTCTCAGTTCCACTCATGTCTTTGTATATCTGACGTGGACAGGACATGCTTGAAAAATACCTTCAAGGAGAATGATTGAAAACTATGTCTGGGGGCTGGCACTGTGGCACAGCATGTTAAAGCCCTGGCCTGAAGTGCTGGCATCCCATATGGGCACCGGGTTCTAGTCCCGGCTGCTGCTCCTCTTCCAATCCAGCTCTCTGCTATGGCCTGGGAAAGTGGTAGAAGATGGCCCAAGTCCTTGGGCCCCTACACCCACATGGGAAGACCCGGAAGAAGCTCCTGGCTCCTGGCTTCAGATCAGTGCAGCTCTGGCCATTGCAGCCATCTGGGGAGTGAACCAGTGGATGGAAGACCTCTCTCTCTGTCTCTACCTCTCTCTGTAACTCTGTATTTCAAATAAATAAAATAAATCTCTAAGAAACAACTATGTCAAAGTGTCAAAGAAATAAAATATATCTGAAGAAGAGGGTAGCACAATAAGAATTCCTTTGCATGAACATCCATATAAGTTTTATGCCTTTCAAAAAAAATCACCATAAGCCTAAAATTTCACCTATCCCTTTCAATCTTTAGTTCTTTTTTTTTAAGATTTATTTAATTTATTTGAAAGTCAGAGTTACACACAGAAAGGAGAGGCAGAGAGAGTGTGAGA
Source organism: Sylvilagus floridanus (assembly GCA_949820135.1). Lineage (NCBI taxonomy): Eukaryota > Metazoa > Chordata > Mammalia > Lagomorpha > Leporidae > Sylvilagus > Sylvilagus floridanus. The sequence continues at coordinate 30,894,661 of OX463246.1, read as the reverse complement.
GAGAGAGAGAAGTCTTCCATCTGCTGGTTCACTCCCAATTGGCCACAACAGCTGGAGTTGTGCCGATCTGAAGCCAAGAGCCAGGAGCTTCTTCCGGGTCTCCCATGTGGGTGCAGGGTCCTAAGGACTTGGGTCATCTTCTACTGCTTTCCCAGGCCATAGCAGAGAGCTGGATCAGAAGTGGAGCAGCCAGGTCTCGAACTGATGCCAATATGGGATGCTGGTTCTTCAGGCCATGGCGTTAACCCGCTGCACCACAGCACCAGTCCCTCAATCTTCAGTTCTTTAACATAAACACTGACGGTAACTGAGTTAGGGAAAACAAAAAGATGGGAAGAGAAGCAGAAGGACTTGCAGATGGATTTCACAGTTATCAGAACTGTATTATCATTTATATGTCTTAACTCATTTTTGTATCAGTAAGTTACACGGTTCACAGATGGTTTAAAAATCATGTTTCCAGTGTTCCTCAGATCATGCACATAAAGAACTACAGGCTTTGGGGTTTTTGAGTCATTAAATGTTGGCAACTGATTGAATTAATTGATTTCATTAGTTTTCCCTCAACACTGAATTAAATTGCAAAATCTATACTCAAGTTACACCGTAAAATATGCTGTCAGAATTAATTCTATATCACCTTCCCTATTCATAAGAAGCAAAATACTTACCAGCCCAATCTTGACAGAGTTTATTTGACCCTTCAAGACTTGCAACCAGCCTAACTGGAATATATAAATATATAAAGGACTGTCACTATCAGATAATTTGTCACAATGGGGGAAAAAGCAACTTTAAATTAATTCATGTAAAGTACCAAAATAATTATGTTATTCATGAATTGGTCATGTATGGTTTTACCTGGTATAGTAATAGCCTCTACGATCCATGTATGAGGGGACTTCAAGAAGTACATGGAAAATGTGTATTATGAAAAAATTATGCACTGATTAAAAAAATTTGACACAAAAATCAAATTTCTTTTTTTTAAGATTTTTATTTATTTATTTGAGAGGTAGAGTTACAGACAGTGAGAGGGAGAGACCGACAGAAAGGTCTTCCGTCCATTGGTTCACTCTCCAAATGGCTGCAATGGCTGGAGCTGCACTGATCTGAAGCCAGGAGCCAGGAGCTTCTTCTTGGTCTCCCATGTGGGTGTAGGGGCCCAAGGACTTGGGCCATCTTCTACCACTTTCCCAGGCCACAGCAGAGAGCTGGATTGGAAGAGGAGCAGCTGGGACTAGAACCCGGTGCCCATATGTGATGCAGGCTCTGCAGGCAGAGGATTAACTTACTGCGCCACAGTGTCAGCCCCCCAAAATAAACTTTTAATTCCATTTCCACAATTATTTTTGACAGGCAGAGTAGTTAGACAGTGAGAGAGAGAGAGAGAGAGAGAGAGAGAGAGAGAGACAGAGAGAAAAGTCTTCCTTTTCTGTTGGTTCACCCCCCAAATGGCCGCCACAGCCAGCGCGCTGCACCCATTCGAAGCCAGGAGCCAGGTGCTTCTTCCTGGTCTCCCACGCGGGTACAGGGCCCAAACATTTGGGCCATCCTCCACTGCCTTCCCGGGCCACAGCAGAGACCTGGATTGGAAGAGGAGCAATCAGGACAGAATCCAGAGCCCCAACCAGGACTAGAAAGAACCCAGGGTGCTGGTGCCACAGGCAGAGGATTAGCGTAGTGAGCCACAGCACTGGCCTTCCACAAATTTTTTAAAGTGCCCTTATATATTTAGAACTTTCTACATGCCAATCCCTATTTTTTTTTAAGATTTTATTTATTTATTTGTGATGTAGAGTTTCAGAGAGAGGCAGAGACAGAGAGAGAGAAGCCTTCCATCTGCTGGTCCACTCCCTAGATGGCCACAATGGCTGGATCTGAGCCTATCCTAAGTCAGGAGCCAGGAGTCTCCCACAGGGATACAGGGGCCCAAGCACTTGAGCCATCCTCCACTGCTTTCCCAGGCCATAGCAGAGAGCTGGATCCGAAGAGGAGCAGCCAGGACTCAAACCTGTGCCCAAATGAGATTCTGGCTCTGTGGGTGGAGGATTAACTCACTAAGCCCACAGCTCTGGTCCCAATCCCTAAACTCTTTAATAGATTGTCTCATGTAACTGTCACAGCAATATGAGATATCAAGAATTGTAAGGGATATGAGATTGTATCCTACTAGCAAGCTGACAAGTTAGTCTGGTATCGTTTTATGGACACTGACCAAAGTCATCAGACTCTTGGGTCAGAGACAAAGGACTTTATTACCCACAAAAATAGCAGTAACCAGAGTATCAGCATCAGTTCTCCAGTCTCAAATTTGCACGGTAACATGAAGAGGGTCAAATGAGACCTGCACAAATAGTGGTTTGCATTATAGGACAGGAACTCTGAATTTAGAGAGCCTGACTTGCTTAAAATGGACAGAAAACATGCTGTTATTTGCACCAGAGGGAGATACTATCATTATCTTCCAGGGTTGTTTACTATACGGACATGCTTGAACGGATAGCCCAAAATAAAGGCGGCCAGCGCCTCTGCTTGAAAGACACGCAGAAGCATAAGATACATGCGTAGAGAATCATCTCCCAGAGTGATCTGATACCATAGGTTATATTATACAGTTATATTACATATATATATGGGAAAGGATTTCCTATTTACTCTTGCAGATAAGGAGCAATAAGCTGCGAGAGAACTGCAGGAATTCAAGGAGACAATCAAAGAAGGCAACAGATACTTTTTAATGAGAATGTTTTCATATTTACAAGTTCATTTAATTCTCCCCATCAAGTGTTGCAAATTGCCCCTGTATGAACTTACAAACCATAAGGGAGTAAGAATGGGCACGAAGATGGATCCAAGGTAAACTTTTCTTTTTTTAAAAAACTTTTATTTAATGAATATAAATTTCCAAAGTACAGTTTATGGATTACAATGGCTCCCCCCCCCATAACTTCCCTCCCACCCGCAACCCTCCCCTTTCCCGCTCCCTCTCCCCTTCCATTCACATCAAGATTCATTTTTAATTCTCTATATACAGAAGATCAGTTTAGTATATATTAAGTAAAGATTTCAACAGTTTGCCTCCACATAGCAACACAAAGTGAAAAATACTGTTGGAGTACTAGTTATAGTATTAATTCACAATGCACAGCACATTAAGGACAGAGATCCTACATGAAATTTTTTTTAAAAATTGAGTAATTTTCTATGCAATTTCCAATTTAACACCAAGTTTTTTTTTCATTTTTAATTATCTTTATATACAGAAGATTGATTCAGTATATACTAAGTAAAGATTTCATCAGTTTGCATGCACACAGAAACACAAAGTAAACTTTTCATTAGGTATTTGGAAAAACTGACTGTGCTTTCCTCTCTGTAATAATCATTTGGGAAATGTAAATATGAACTTCCATATGTAATTTTACACCTACTCTACTCATAAGGAATGACGCTCCTGAAGCAGAAACGTGAACTTTGGGGTCAATGTCAAGTTGGGATTCCAGTCCATACTATTAACCTCTCCAGGGATCATTTTCTCCATCTGTGGAATGAGATTCCTTTGTAGGTTCACCATAGGCCTGAAAAGAAAGCATAGATGTGGCCCTCCCAGCACAGCATTCTGTGGAGCACATAGCAAGTGCCCAACCCCAGACAGCAATGATGATGACTGGCAGGATGTTTGTTACCAAGGTCCATCTAACTTCTTCTGCTTTAAAACTTTGGAAAATTCAAGAATATAATCACAAGGAGCCTTTTAAGCTTTGTCTTCCCATGTAAAAGCTTTTTTCAGACATGGGGGATGTGTCCTATTGAATTCAAGTTTTTTCATTCAAAGATTAATTTTAAACATGGAGTGAAAAGTCTTCAAGCTGTCAAAGCCTTCACTTTTAGTGACAGAATGGATGTTGTGATTTTAAAAGGTCTCCTAATAGTCCTTTTAATGACTTGGAGCGGGAAAGCTTGTCATTTTCTGTAACACAATGTTAATAAAATACAAATATATGGTGGAAGCCGGAGTCGAAAGGAGAGCAGTAATCTACATTTGTCCTAATGTGTGTCCTGGTGATCAATTCAAAGGGCCTTGTGACTTCCCTAAGAAACTGTGCTGTGTTAAAGACAGCCCTGTTGATCTTTTATCCATTCACACAGAGAAGCGTTGGAAGACAAAATTGTTTTTACATCCACTTAAAAGTTACGCCACAGCCATTAGATAAAAGCAAGAATAATTGTGTGCTCAGTGGGCAGAGCGCTTCCGAGGAAGAAACTCGCTCATCGAGCAGTTGTGTGTTCAGCTTGGGCAGATGGAACATGGCATTCTTTGGTGAGTTCTTCCACCCTGTAAAATTTAATGATCTGCCCTCCCCACAGACTGCTGCACAAATTATTGTCCATGATAACTTGATGTCGATTTGCTTTCGAAAGCCTCTCAGCGTTAACTAATAGTTGCAATCCAAATTAACAATAACAAGAAAGTCTGGAAATTATGGGTGCATTCTGGTAATTCACTCCCAACTAAGCTTGTTATCTGCATGAAATACAACTGTGGCTCCATGAATAATTCTCAAAAATGCTGAATTTAAAATGAGTGCTGGGTAGGATAAACAGTGGTTGAATAATACTTAAACTCTACCATCTGGTATTCTAGTATTTTAATGTGAGCTGAGTTTCTTTTATTAGGTGCTTAGTTGAGATTCTTTCGGTATAGATTCTTTCAGTATGCAGAAGGAGCTATATAAATTGGGGAGGAATAAAAATTATGATTCAGGACAGTTTTTAAAAAAATATGGTAATTCTCTTAAAGGGAAACACAAATGTGAAAATCCTAACCATGAGTCCCAAGGAGCAAAAGAGGCATTTGTTAGAGTTTGTCTTAATTAAGGGCATATATTTGTAGGAGTCCATAAAGTTGGCGCATATAAAGGTTGTGAAAAAGTCACTCAGGTTGTAGGGAAAAATAATGTATAGTAAATCTCAATGACAGGTAACAAACAAAAATTGTTATTAGTGACCAATAAGGCAAGGTCAAAAACAATAATAAATATACATTCGTGGTTTTTGGGAGAAAAATAAGAGAGCAAGATAAAGAATATTTGAAAACAAATTGAAACATGTATCATGAAAGGAAGATTTAATGAGCTCATCATTCTTGGAAAATATTTCAATGTTATTTCCCCAAAAGCTTTAGACTGAGCTACTCTAGCAACCTGATTTGAAATTTACATGAAAATTAATTTTTTCCTTTCTGATCTGAAAAATTCACTGTGAAGTTCCACGGAAGAATAAGTAATAATGGCATTTATACATTCCTCACTATTTACCCAAATGTGTGACATGTATTGCCTCCTTTGACTGAGACAACAGTGCCCTGTATAACATAGGCAGAATTGATCTTACCATCCCTCTTCTGCACTTGTTGTGATCAAACAGGTGTGAGGCTGGCGCTGTGGCTCACTAGGCTAATCCTCCGCCTGCGGCACCAGCACCCCAGGTTCTAGTCCCGGTTGGGGCGCTTGATTCTGTCTCGGTTGCTCCTCTTCCAGTCCAGGTCTCTGCTGTGGCCCGGGAGTGCAGTGGAGGATGGCCCAAGTGCTTAGGCCCTGCACCCACGTGGGAGACCGGGAGGAGGCACCTGGCTCCTGGCTTCAGATTGGCGCAGCGCACCAGCCGTAGCAGCCATTTGTGGGGTGAACCAACGGAAGGAAGACCTTTCTCTCTGTCTCTCTCTCTCTCTCTCTCTCTCTCTCTCACTGTTTAACTACTCTGCCTGTAAAAATAAAAAAAGAGTGTGACAGCTGAGGGACAGTACCTGTTGGTCAGTTTTGCTTTTCAAAACTCTCAACTTTGTTCTATTCTAGAGGCGCACTAGCCAGAGTGGCAAGGATACTCGGCATACGTTTGAGCAATTCTATGATCTACTTGAAGTGTACCTTCATTCTGACTCCAAATTCAGATCATATTTAGCTACATAAGACCTCCTGAAGAAACTTGGAGCCGCTAGCTACTGAAAGCCAGACCCTAAACTTCACAGGCATCATTTCCTGGATCCATGTCTATGATAGAGCAGTTAAAATTTTACAGTGCATTTTGCACTCTTCATCTCATTTAATGTTCACAGAAACTGTGTCAATATTTGTCTTTTTAAAAATAGAGTGAGTTTAAATTTGGAGTTGGTTAATGGCTTGACCACGACCACACTGATAATAAATGCTAGATCCAGGACTCCACTCAAGGTCTCTAATACACTGCTTTCTTGGGAAGGCTGGGGTAGGGATAGAGGCTTTCTTTTTTTTTTTTAAGTTTTATTTAGTAAATATAAATTTCCAAAGTACAGCTTATGGATTACAATGGCTTTTTACCTGCCATAACTTCCCTCCCACCCGTAACCCTCCCCTCTCCTGCTCCCTCTCCCATTCCATCCACATCAAGATTCATTTTCAATTATCTTTATATACAGAAGATAAATTTAGCATATATTAAGTAAAGATTTCAACAGTTTGCACCCACACAGAAACACAAAGTGTAAAATACTGTTTGAGTACTAGTTATAGCATTAAATCACAATGTACAGCACATTAAGGACAGAGATCCTACATGAGGAGTAAGTGCACAGTGACTCCTGTTGTTGACTTCACAATTTGACACTCTTGTTTATGGTGTCAGTAATCACCCTAGGCTCTTGTCATGGGTTGCCAAGGCTATGGAAGCCTTTTGAGTTTGCCAACTCTGATCTTATTTAGACAAGGTCATAGTTAAAGTGGAAAGTTCTCTCCTCCCTTCAGAGAAAGGTACCTCCTTCTTTGATGGCCCATTCTTTACTGGGATCTCACTCACTGAGATCTTTCATATAGGTCATTATTTTTTACCACAGAGTCTTGGCTTTCCATGCCTGAAATACTCTCATAGGCTTTTTAGCCAGATCCAAATGCCTTAAGGGCTGATTCTGAGGCCAGAGTGCTATTTAGGACATCTGCCATTCTATGAGTATGCTGTGTATCCTGCTTCCCATGTTGGATCATTCTCTCCCTTTTTCATTCTATCGGTTAGTATTTGCAGACACTAGTCTTGTTTATGTGATCCCTTTGACTCAGACCTATCATTATTATCAATTGTGAACAGAAATTGATCACTTGAACTAGTGAGATGGCATTGGTACATGCCACCTTGATGGGATTGAATTGGAATCCCCTGACACATTTCTAACTCTACCTTTTGGGGCAAGTCAGCTTGAGCATGTCCCAAACTGTACATCTCTTCCCTCAGATAGAGGCTTTCTAAGGGCTCCTCCAGGTCTCAGTTCCCTGACTTCCAAGATTGGGAGAATCTGCTGTTTATACATCAACAGTACTTTGCTGGAATAAAAAAATCAAACCTTTTTTACTGATGACTTGTTAAAGGACTTCCGGACACCTACATTCTATGAGAAATTGTGCCAAGTATAGAGGGAAGGATGAAACATGAATTGAAACCTAACTCAACCCACACAGAGTGTGTGCTGTTACTGGGGCCCTGCCAAAGACACACCACAAAGTGCCCTGGGATGCAGAGAGTGCAGACGACCTCACGTCTTAAGCCACCAGATGGGCTTAAATACTCGAGGTTGGAGCAAGAAAGCAAAAGATAACCCAGAGATTTTTCATATGCTGTTTACCTTATTAGCATATCTTTTCTATACTAAAAACCATTAAAATGTATTTTCTTCAAATACTATCCTAAAATAATAACATTATTGTCATCTTTAATATCATTAATCATCAATGTAGCCCTCCCAGCAAAATAGAAATTAGACAACTTTCATTCAATGCTGGAAATATGGTTAAGCAGCACAGTATATTCCAATCTACCGAGAATCAGAAACCCACAGATAGAACACACACTACGTTCACCCATGTCTTCAAAGTAACTTTTCTCGTATTTTATTATCTTTTTTTTTTTACAGGTAGAGTGGACAGTGAGAGAGAGAGACAGAGAGAAAGGTCTTCCTTTGCCGTTGGTTCACTCCACAATGACCGCCATGCACTGCGCTGATCGGAAGCCAGGAGCCAGGTGCTTCTCCTGGTCTCCCATGCGGGTGCAGGGCCCAAGCACTTGGGCCATTCTCCACTGCCTTCCTGGGCCACAGCAGAGAGCTGGATTGGAAGAGGGGCAACTGGGACAGAATCCGGCGCCCTGACCGGGAATAGAACCTGGGGTGCCGGCGCCGCAGGCAGAGGATTATTGAGCCATGGCGCCGGCCCCGTATTTTATTATCTTTATCAAGATCCTTTAAACAAATCATTCAAATAACCATTTCAGACCTCTCTTGTTCCTTGCCTAACCTCAATAGTATCAAAGAACATTGGCTGAATGAAGGCAAAAAGACAAAATGGATGACCTGCAGAAAACAAAGGACAAAGAAATTGGCCACTGAATCACTGGGAATTAACAAGATCTCCCACACCCCTAACAATTGCATGGCGTTATTAAGCTGTTCCTGCTGTGGTTTCTTGAAGCCTAGACTACTTCTCTCCCTCTCCCCTCCCCCCTCTCCCCTCTCCCTCTCAATCCTAGGCTACTTGTGCCCTGGAGGCTAACTTGTAACACACACCCAACGTGGAATTCCTCCATGAAACAAGTGAGATGAATGTCAGAGAAGGCCTCGCAATACATTGAAAACCGAACACTCGATCTTGGATTGCCCTAGCAGCAGGTTAAATAAGTAATGCACAGGCATCAATTCCAAACTCTCTTTCCATTTAAATTTCAGCACTGCACCAAAGATCAGGCAACTATATAAGATGCAATAGGATCAAAGCAAGAAGGAAATTATAATAATGTAGCTTGCAATACAACTTCACTTCAAATAACATCTCTCATATGAATGACATCCAAAGTGCTTTACCGAATAAAATAGTACCAGAAAGTGGACAGCATGTGGTATAAATTATAGAAAACAGTGGTACAAGGATATTATATGTGGAGCAAATTAAAGCATTCCATCATAAAGCTGAGAGCAGTGGGAGGAAACGCGGAGTGGTACAGCAAAGTGGACAATTCCAGATGAGGTGTAAGAAACCTGGATATGGATTTTTTAAAAAGCCATTTTTCTTCCCACTTATTTTTCAACATGAAGTACTTACCCGTCTGTTTCAGTAGAAACCTTAAGCTGGGTATTTGATAAAGCTGAACTTTGGGGTGCTTCAGCTTGAATATTGCAATCAACCAGAAAGAATAAAAGGTTCTGTGTGGATAATCAAACACTCATCCACCTCAAATGGGCTGTTTGTCTAGAAGCGTCACATCTACAGGTGACAAAAATCTTCCTCCAGGTGTTTATGGCATATGTAAGTACTTCAAAAAGTTCATGGAAATTGAAAGTAAAAGATAAGCTTTTTTGGTACAAATCCATGTATATGAAGGGTCTTCAAAAAAGGCATAGGAAAAAAAAGTGTATTATAAAAACTGAATGAGTTTCATAATTTTCACAGTGCAATAAACTCATCTTTTAATTGCATTTTCCAGGAATTTTTGAAGTCCCCTCACAGTTGTTTGACTTGTGGACACTGTGATCAGTCTCTCAGATCCATGCCTCCACTCTGTTCCTGAGGAACTACGTGGCCCTGGTCACCACGTTACACCTCTTTGCCTCCATTTGCTCCTTTCTAGTAGGATAATCTAACCATACTTATGCAATCAGATTGTCATAAAGATGAAATAACAAAGCCATGTAAAGTGGTAGGCACAGGGCCAGTAGCTCAGTCATTTAAAATGTTGCCTACTCAAACATGATGGAAAAGATAAGGTCGAAGTCCCCATGGCACCTGCAGGTGTGTCCCAGCCCAGCAGTTCACTTCTGTTCCCCCAGGTACTACCTCAGAGTCCAGGCATCCAAGTGGAGGAATCTCAGATGTTGCTTGGCTTTCAGTTCTGTAATCAAGAACCGGAAGCAACAGAAACCCCACCCTCCTTAAATTCTAGTGCACACCCCAGAGTAGCTCTTCTGTTAAGAGATTTCACGAAGGGAAGTTAGGTTCCCTGAGCTCAGACTCCCTCAGTCGGAATTCTACTGTGGCCTTGCTTACGCATCTGGCTTAGATTACTTCTGTGACTGCACCCACTTGTGAGTGGTGGCCACACCACTCACAGTCTTAGCTATGCATGGTTGGGTGACACATCAACCCCCAGGGCTGACAACAAACACTCATGAGCATACAGTATCCAAGGGCCAGGCAGCCAGCAGCAGCTTGGTTTTAGGGATCTGGCTCGGGTGTCCCATGAGCTCTCTGCAAAATTCAGCTGCCAGGCAGACTGCAGGATCTGTTTCCAAGTTCACTCATGAGGCTGGTGACAAGAGACTGCAGTTCTCATGGTGAGGCATGGAAACTTCCTAGGACAGCTGCTAGTATGAACTGGCTTTCCCCAAAACAAGGAGTCCCACAAAGTGAGAGAGACAGAGGCCTGAGCCACAGTGTCTTCCAGAACCTGATCCTGGAAGTGATCTACCAGTGTGTCTGCCATGTTCTGTGGCTTACACAGACCAGTGCTGGGCCCTGGACAACAGGGAAAGCTCCCACTCAAGGCTGTGAATTCTAGGAGGCAGGACACATTGAGGCCATGTTGGAGGCTGGGTACTGCCACATACCCCATGGTTCAGTCTTCTCCTTCCTTGCCCACTCCTGGAAACCTTAGCCTATTAATGATGACGCACAGCTTTGTCTCTAGCCTTCCGCTCCTTCCAAGCTCAATTATCGGTAAACAGCTGTATGATCTTGAAGTTTTCCTTCCTCAAAGCACAAGACAAAACATTTACCCAGTTACATATATCGTAACACAAGCCATAACATTATAGCTTTTCTCTTTTGTTCTTCCAAGCAAACTTTAATATGTTTATTGAAGTGCATTCGCTGCTAGAATACAGGATCACATACCTTGTCTACACAGACTCCAGCATGTCATTCTGACTTTGGAGAAGTTAAAAATGATTACAATTGTCATTTTATACTTCTCACTTCATTGAAAGGTTTACCTTGAACATGTTTATGCGCTGGGTCTTTGCTCAAATATCTCTGCTCATTCAGAATACCTCTCTCCCCCACTACCCAAGTAAGTATATCCTTTGTCATGGTCTAACTCGAGGGACACCTCCTTCAGGGAGCTTCCCCTGATATACCATCCCTCTCTTTCTGGGCTGCATTTACATGTCATATGCAGTTTTCTCTTCTATTGCTTACTCTTTATGAAGTTTGACTGTATCAGCCACTACTCATACGGTATAATGGTGGCTAGGCTTATTTCCCCAGGGTACAGGTGTAGAACTGGAAGCCAGTCTGTTAGAGCATGAAGTTTAGTAAGGAAATTGTCAAATCATTCTTCTTTTTAAATCTGCCAGCTCTGCAATTGTCAAAGAAAAGATTCATCCCAAGGATCCTAGCATAACGTTTTCCCCTTTCTGGAACAAGTAAATACCTTCCTGTAGGCCTTGCCTGTCAACCACAGTGAAAGAGCATGATCTTTTAAAGTATTTGCTCAGTGACCTTGTGGACTCTCAATCCGAACTTGGCCTTGGCTTCCAGAGCCGGAGCCAGGCCCTTGTCCTGGAGGCGCCCCTGGTCCTACTGGCCCGGATTTCCTCCGCCTTTCCTTGCTCAGCACTTCTCAGAGGCTGAAATGCCAATCCTGTCTGCTTCTGAGGATGGGTTATTCTTATCTCTCTTTCTCATTATGAAAACAACGTGGCAGCTTTCAAGAACATTTTTTTTAAGTACCAGGAAAAGAAAAACTGATAATCCCATTAAACCAGCTGCACAGGGAAGAGACTCTGAGTTCTGATCCCAGTAGTTTCAAGTTCCTTAATGTCTTTTGTACATCCCATTAAAACCATTGGTGTGTACATGGGACAAACACCCACATCCAGTCTTCTGTTTTTGCTTGGCAACGGGGGCGGGGCAGGGGGGTGTTGTTTTGCTTTAATGAATGTTTCCCGACACTCCTAGCTTCCTGGCACAAAAGCGAGCAGCACAGGAGCACGTGACAAGAGCTCCCTTCCAAGCCTTTATCCTCACGTGTCCAGGATATCTTGTAGTGGCATCCCTGTGTGCAATTTTCTACCCTCTGGTGGACATAAAGTCATGAGCATTATATCCACGTTGCTGCATGGTTTTCGTAATGCAGGTAGGGATGCTTGGTGTTTAACAGATCTAGGATCAAGTCCCACTTGTCGTTTAGTGGTTGTATTGCCTTGGACAATTAATTAACCTCTTTAGAAGTTGCTGTATCTCTAAACAGGGCTGACAGTATCTGTTACATGCTGTCAAGAGTTATTGATGAAGTACAGGATGCAAAGCCTTAATGCTGGCAGATTCTACATGTCCAATAAGTTGTAGCTAAAAAGAATAATCCATAAAATATAGATGTTTATGGTGGCACAGCATTTCATCAAGTGGAAAATAAAGGCTGTTTTTGAGATTAACCACTCATAAACGGAGATGTGCCCGTGATGCACCCACCATCTCTAAATTCCAACTTCAGCCACTTGGGTCTGATGTTCAACTCCGGCCCCTGTGTGCAGGGACCTCTAGGGCTAATTCCATTTGCTCACATGGGGAAGTATTGCAGTTTAATCCCCCTTCACTCTTGTCTCCCTTTGTCCTACATGTGCGTTTCTCCATGGAGCTAATAAGAATATTCACCTGCTGCCATTAATATTTACACTGAGGATATCAGTGGAATGATCTCTAAGGTTTTGTGTGATAGTCAATATTGCATGCAATATGCAGTAGAGTCTCAGGATGTCTACATATCAAAGGAATAAGTGGTGAAGAGCCCAGTAAATGAATGGAACGCTTGGCAAAGATCAAACATGTTAATGAGCAAGTTGTCAACCTCACAGGTGTTATTTGAATCCTCGGATTATTTGTGAAACCAAGGAAACAGGAAGAATGAATTCTGCTGATAACTGCAGAATAACTTTTTATTTTCTTTTAATTACTAAAGCTCTGTAAATAAAGGACACTGATTCACACTGAATTTTCTTGGCAGTGTCTATAAATATGGTTGGTCCTGACGGCAATTAAACAACAAACACACACATTTGCATAACGATGAAGACACTGGTTGCAACAGCTCTGTCCTGTATCGGAGCGCCTGGGTTCCAATCTTGGCTGCTCTCTTGATTCCAGCTTCTGGCTAACGCATGTCCTGGGAGGGAGCAGGTGATAGCTGAAGCAGTTGGATCCCTGCCACCCACATGGAAGACTGGTCTTAATTTTTGGCTCTTGGCTTCAGCCTAGTCCAGCACCAGCTGTTGCAGGCATTTGGGGAGTGAACCAGTGGGATGTGCATGTGTGTGTGTGTGTGTGTGTCTCTCCTCCCCAACCCCTTTCAAGTAAAATGAATCAATACATAAAAACTCTTAACCAATGAACAGTGAAATGTTAGTAGGGTTGAATTGTTGTTTACTTTGAGGAGAAAGGGAATGTTACCATTGGGATGATATTCCGGGGAGAGTTTTTAACTGCAATTGACAGAATCCACTCTAGCAAATTCAAGCAGCAGTGGAATTAATGAAAGGATATTGAATAGCTTGTAGAGTATCTGGTAGGGCCAATGGACCAGGTCAGAAATCTGAGCACCCTTGAGCAATAACCAACCACTGCTCTTTCAGCAGCAACACCCGTTACAGGTACGTGGCCCTGATGGTGCTCAGGAATGATTTCCAGAAGCACGGCTACTCCCAGCCCCCAGGAACTCGATCCCTCCGCACTGGGCTTGTAAGAGACCAATGTTTGCAGGTGCACTTGCCTTCAAATCTGTCTCCTGGAAGATGGTCTGATGAGAGGAAGTGACATCCCCTGCCTGCTCCCTAAGGCAAGCTCTCTGGCTTCCACTTTGGAAAGGTGAGACAGAGAATGTGGGAACTATCACAATGTATGGAGAGTGTTCAAAGACATCACGTAGCTCAAGTGACATTGTAGCGTAAGTCATTTTATGTGTTCCGTATACAAGGTGGATTGTTGTCCCGGAGGATAAATTTCCCCAGGGTCTGTGTTCTTCTCAGCTTGCTAGTGACGGACCCCACAGTGCTCAGATTCTGGGATGGTCTAACCACACGGCTGTCACAAGGAAAGCTGGCTGTTAATAGAGCAGGTAGCCTTGCTTCCTCTATTCCTCTGCTCACCAAACACACCTGGCACCAGAAGGCAGACACTGAGACAATTGTGTGTGTGTGTGAGTGTGTGTGTGTGTGTGTGTGTGTGAGTGTGTGTGTGTAGCTGTAAACATCATATATTGTCATGAGTCAGACCTCATCTCTAATTGATGGTTATACTTATAACAGAAAAAGAAAAAATTGTTTCTTATACATCTGATGGCATAAGAGGAAAATGGATTGCATTGAGCTGATCATTTTAAAATGTCTTGCATTGTAAGAAAATAATATATAATTTCTCCATTATTAGTCATGTGATCCTAAGGCAGAATGCTAATTACTCACTCTAATTGGCAATATGATGATTAAAATGGTCAATGTTTCCAAATAACAACTGTAGAGTAGTTAGATGGAAAGCAAACAAACCTGTTCTCAGTGGTATATTTAGAAACCTTATCAATCTTTGACATTCACAGCTAAGAAGGATTCAATCTGTTTTGTTAAATTTAATTGTAGGCCAAATAATTAGTGTATGGTGAGAATTAATAAAGATATGTCAAGGTAATCACACACCAGGTTCAAATAACTGATTTAATTAAGGAGTTTCTCACCAAATCATCTGATACACTGGAGAGTTTCTCTATTATAATCTAATAGACTTTCAAATGTCTTTTTACATTGCAAGTGCAGTATGCTTATTACTGAAAGTTCAGATATAATTATAAGAAAACAAGAAGAAATCACTCATTGCCTCACATGTCTTGGTTTGCCCAGGCTGCCCCAGCAAAACACCTTGGAGGGAGCAGCTCAGACAGGAGACCTTGGTGTCCTCGTGGCTCTGGAGACTGGAACTCCCAATCTAAGGTGCCAGTCCACTTGGTCCTGGAGAGGAGGGGCGTCTTTCTGGCTCATACAGAACCCTCTTCCTACTCCATCTTCATAAAGTAGGGAAAGACCAGGAAAGAGAGAGCTCTGGTGTCTCTTATAAGAGCACTAATCCCAACATGAGGGTCCCACCTCCCAACCTCATCTAACCCCAATCATTTTTCAAAGTCTCCACCTCCAAAAACCATCATACTGGCAGTTAGAGTGTCAACCTATAAAGGGTAGGTGAAGTCAAGATTCAGCTTCTAGCTTTGTGGTCATATAATCCCTACTGAAGCTCTCCACTCTGTATTTTGCACAAGACATCAACCCAAACTTTGCAACAAGTGGAAGTATACTGATTGGTACTTTTCATTGAACACTTTTCTGAGACTATCTTTCTATTTGGGGCTGCCATTGTGGTGCAGGGGGTTAAATCACCACCTGCGATGCCAGTATCACATATGAACCCTGGTTCGAGTCCTGGCTGCTCCAGCTCCTTGCTAATGTGCCTGGGAGGCAGCAGAAGATGGCCCAAGTGCCTGGGCCCCTGTTACCCACATGGGAGACCAGGATAGAGTTCCAGGATCCTGATTTTGGCCTGGCCCAGCCTAGCCCTTGTGGCCAGTTAGGGAGTGAACCAGTGGATTTAAAATTGATTCTCTCTCTCTCTCTTTCTTTCTCTCTTTTTTTCTGTTTCTCCCTTTCTCTTTCCATAACTCTGCCTTTCAAATAAGAATTTTTTTATAAAAAAAGAATATTTTTCCACTTAGCTATGTAATTACATAATCAAATGTCTAAAATGTATTTTAATGTCTTCAGATATTATTCTGTAACAGTGTTAATAACAGCATAACATTCTACTGTACATGTATGATCTTATTAGTTTCCCAATTCACTGATTAATGGCAACTTGCATTTTTCTGATTTCTTAGTAGTTTAAATAATGCTTTGAAGAGTAATCATGTAAGTATCTTGTGATATTCCTATATTGAATGTGAGTAGTGCAACTTCTGGGGCAAAGGCTATGCATATTTTAAACCTTTGATAACACCGTAGAATTTCCCTTGAGAAAATTTGCACTGAATATGTTTCCCTGTAGTAATACAAGAATACTTGGTCTTGTTATATTAATCTTTGCCTTATATTAACACTGGGCATCATTATTCATAACTTTTTACAAAAAATATGATATTTAGTGTTCTATAAAGTTTTTAATCAATCTTTCTCTTGAAGTTTCTATTATTAAAAAGGTTTTCCCCAATAAAAATTAAATAAATTTTATATACATTTTTACACTGACTTTTAAATGCCTTCTTATTTACATTTACATTTTAATTCACCTTGAGCACACTTTGAACTCAGATTTTTAAGTGATTAGCTAGTTGTTTCAATGTTTTTTTGATATCCAGTTGGATTATGCATAACATTTCATTATTTCTCACACAAAGCAAGAACTCTAGTTAGGAAGATATAAAAATAGGCCTCATTTTAAAGGGTCTTTTTCCATAATGCAGCCTTCATTTTGTAGATTCTGAGGACCATGTTATGAGGTCTGACTTTGCCAGCTATGAGAAATCTTATTTTTAAGACCTTTGTGAACATGACCAATTGACTCCCTGAATAACCAAATCTCCAGATACATAGCTTGGCTTCAGCATGGAGGTGACTTTGTATGTGACTTTCTCCATAAGTATAACTTCATTATAATCTTGAAACCAGCAACATTAAAGACTACAGGAGTAATTAACTTTGAGATATCAAACTAATTCTTGTTATTTCATGACATTTCTAATGAGGATATAAATTGCTTTCAAGTTGTTTGTTATTATTTTAATCCAAAGAACTACCCAGTAAAACTTGGAAACACATTTTCCGATTAGCTTAGAACTTCAAACTGCCACTAGGTGGAGTCTTTTCCAAACTGGATCCAATATAATGTAGTGCCCTTAAAGCAACAGAACTCTATAACAATTAGTCAGCATTTCCATGTAGTTAATTATTAATTTACCCCTAGAACACCATGCCTTTAGCTGTATTGGAATGAATGTCAGATTTATGTATTCAGTAAAATTGTGATAGTAAATATTATAAATTGCTTTAATATCTGTCTTCTTGAGATAAATATACAAAAATCAATAACATTATTGTCTATACTCACAATATCCAATTGGAAAACATAAGAGATAATCCCTTTCAAAAGAGGTACAAAATGTATAAAATTTCCAGGAACAATTCTAAGAAAATATATGCAAGGCCTTTGTACTGACAATTGTTGAACGTTACTACACAGAATTAAAAAGTCTGTTAAAAGAGAAAGCAAGATATACAATGTTCATGGATGGAATGGGAAATGATGTAAAGATATCAATCTCTCCAAATTAATTTGATAAATTAGATATAATTTCAATCAAAATAGCACTATAATTGTTTTATGTAAATTAAAGAGCTAATATTAAATCCACATATAATAACTCAGTACTTTTCAAATAGTGTGTTGAAACTGTAGAAAAACAATATAGAAGCAACTTTCCTGATTTGACAAATGAAGCAGAATATAATCCAAGAAAAAATCCATAGTTTCATCCCAAAAATCAAACAGAAGACAGAGAGATTGGTCATTCATGTAGGAAAATATTAAACCAGGATAAAATTAAATCTTTACTTCACATAAGCCAAAATGAATCCCAGGACAACCAAAAGCATACATATTTTATTTTTAATATATTTTTATTTTTTATGTTTAAATATTTATTTATTTGAAAGGCTGAGAGACAGAAAGATCTTCCTCTGCTGGTTTACTCCCCAAATGCCTAAAGCAGGCAGAGCCTGGCTGGACTGAAGCCAAGAGCCCAGAACTCCATCAAAATCTCCCATGTGGGTGCCAAGGACACAGGTCTCATGTTCTGCCTTCTCTGGTGCTCTAACAGGTAGCTATACTGGAAGCAGAGTAGCTGGAACTCAAACCAGGACTCCAATATGGGATGCAGAGGACCCAAGTGGCAGCTTAACTCAACGTGTCACAATGCCCACCCCAACACAGATATTTTAAACCATTCAAAACTTTAACATGAAAATGTAGAAGCTTGTTGTTTTCATTTCAAGAAATATTTTCTTAAATAAGATACCAAAAGAACAAAGCAAAAGTGATAGATTTCCCCATATTAAAATTTAAAACTTCTGTGTATCGAAAGCTACAATGGGTGCAAGCATGTGGCACAGTGTGTTAAACTGCCACTTGGGATGCCAACCGCAGCAGAGTGCCTGTGAGCAAGTCCTCCCTCCACATCTAATCCAGTTTTCTGCTAACGTGCAACCTGGGAGGCAGCACACAATGGCTCACATCCTTGGGTCCCTGCTACCCACATGTGAAACCCACATGGAGTTCCTGGCTCCTGGCTCCTGGCTTCTGCCTGGCCCAGCCTTGACTGTTGCAAGCCTTTGAGGGAATGAACCACTGAACAGAAGCTTCCTCTCTCTCTCTCTCTCTCTCTCTCTGCCTTTCAAAAAAAATAATAATAATAATACAGCACAAACCAGGGGGACACGGCAGTTCCTGAACTATAAAGAAGTTCTTAGAAACTATAAGCACCAGATTCATGCAGTCATTATTTTGGGGGAGGGTAGAATGGGAGTCAGAGGAAACATTTCCATTTCTTTTGCAAGAACAAGATCTAAAGCAAATAAACAAAATGTGCAATAGGTTGTGATTTGATAAAGTAGAATAGCAAGTACATGCATATTCATTATACATCTAAAGTAGGACCTAACTTAAAGAAAATTTGTTACTCCATCCTTCAAGTTTTATTTTTAAAGAAGTAAGAAATGTATTCTGGCCGGGCAGTTCAACTCTTCCTAATAGCCTCACAGTTGAGTGCTTTCAGAGTAACTTTCACAGTGCTATCTTACCTTTACGGAGAAATATTTATAGAAAATAGCAGAGCAGAATCTGCTTGTTTTAAATGATAACTTCTAGCACTTTCTCCCAGGACCTAGGATTTTCATTATGGTTTTTCCATTTGAAAAACAATGATCCCTCTAGAGGTATGGAGACTATTAAAATCATGTTGCCAAAGCACTATAAAATCATTGGGAGTTTTTACAAAAGCGTATTTTCTGTTATCTTTAGGGTTGTTCGAGCATGCATCTTGCAGCTACCGTAGATAAGCTAAAATAAGAAATCAAAATTGTATCTTTTAGTGGCAGAGCTACAGCCGTGCTGACCAGAGGCCTCCAACTCACACTTCTTTCTCTTTCACACCCACTGCCTGCCATTTTTATGTAATAAATTTAGGTCTTCAATATACAAATAATTGTATTAAATTATAGACCAAATAGAAAATAATTTTAACCATGGCTCTCCAGGAATTGGATCAAATGGCAAAAGCCACTTTTGTGATGCTGTTAATCAGAATTCACAAATCAAAGTTGCAAGACATACTTTGCTTTCAGCTTCCCCTAAATTATACCCCAGTTACCTAGAGTAATGGGAGGAAACGTTTAGTGATTTAATTGCATTTCTCAAGAAACAAGACTGACTTTTTGATGCCGTTAAGCCACCTCACTCTAAAGCAACTGTCTTCTTGTTGTTGTTCCTCAGAATTGCAGAATTCAGGCTTGTCCTAACCCTGGTTAAGGTGCTACTAAAGATACCCAAATCCCACATCAGAGTGTTTTGCAAAGAGTTCCAGCTGGCTGCTACTGTACACTCTGGGAGGCAGGGGGTGATGACTCACCTAGCTGGATCCTTGCCACCCACAAGGAAAACCCACTAAGAGTTCCTAGCTCCTGACTTCAGTCTGGCCCGGTCCTGGCCATTGCAGCCATTTGGAGAGTGATCCAGTGGATAGAAGCTCTCTCCACACCCCAGCCCTGTGTCACCCTCCCCATGCTCCCAATCCCCTTCCCCAATCTGTCCACTCTCTCTGCTCTTCAAATAAAGAAAAACATGTATAGTTTGCACGTTTTTGATTTTGATTAATCATAGGAGAATTTCAAAATATACATGCCGACTTAGTCCCTAATGTTAGCAATTTGCAAGAAAAGCCAGTTATCTGAGAATCACTAAGGGAGAATAGGCTTGTGTGGAAAAAAATGCTTTCATTTTATTTTAAAAATTGCTTTTAGGGAATACGCACTAGCTGGAGAAATATTGATGCCAGTTGTTCAGCTCTGGCTGAGGCTCAGGACATATGATGGCAGCTCTCCCAGCTTCTGGTTTACACGGTATTCAAAGTTACTATTAATGATGGGTCACATTTGCCTGTGGAAGTAATCTGAGAATTGCCTGTGGAATTACTTACACACACTCTTTTTCTGTTCGCTGTAGAAAATTTGGAAAATGCAGTTGAATGTCCCCAACTTGCATTACATGGTATACACAGCATATCAAGTAAACATTTTCAGATTTAAAACTTGACCACAGTGGAAACAAAAGTTTAAGTAACATCAATAAGCATGCTCCAATCATGTTTCACTGAAATATTTAGCGATGAGGTAAACAATCTAAGAAATTAGCTACTCAGTTCAGACTTGAAAGTGCTTTTTAAAAATCACTTGTTTAAATGAAATTTTATTAAGTTTGAAAGTATTTAATTGGCCCTGATGCAAACATCATTTATTGAGAATTCACTGGAAGGAAAATTATGCTTACTTTCTTATCCACTAAATTTATTTTATTATTATTTTTTAAATTTTCAGCACAGGACTGAATAAAATGATTGACTGTGACAGGTAACTCAAAAGTTTAAATTGTCTACAAAATATAGCACACCCGGGTGGTTATATATATATAGGTTATTTTGCTTGGTTGTTTTAAAGGCAGGACCTGTTTTTCATAAAAATAAATGTTGGTTTGTAACTGGCCTATTTCTGGCTTCCGTACCTCTTCTTGCTTGATAATGGCCAAGGCCACCAGACTATGGTTCTGCCTGCCTTCTCCTGGCTACAGCCACAGGGTAATAGATGGCGCCAAAGTTAGTGACACCATGCTTGACCCTGACCAGGTACAATTGAATCATTACACTTTTCAAAGAGAAAAAGTTTAAAAAATTGGCTGATCAGCTAACTGCTTCTCACTTCTGTATGCCTGCTTTCTGTTTGCACAAGCCTGCAGGCATGATTAAATGAGTGATAAGAAGAAGTTTGCCTTTACACCCCCCTTTCCCTCCCTTCCCCACTGCAACTCTGGGCTGCCTTCTCCAGACTTGCTCTATGAGAAGTCAGTCACCCACTGGCTGGTAAAGACTCCTAACTTGGCCTCAAAAGTCTTGCTGTGTTTTTAATCTGTGCACCCCACAACACAGCTACCTACAGGGTCATAGCAAATACCAATCAGGGAACAGTATACTGAGTTCCATTTTTTGCTGTTCCCCCAAATTCCGTAAAAATCATTATTGTACCCAGGTCCACTGGTTGGTTTCAGGGTGCAGTTCAGTGTTGTGCAAATGGTAGTTTGTATCATTTCCACTTCCCGGAATAGGCAGCCCTTGTTTGTGGCTATAGTACATTCCTGGAAACCCCAGCACAAGGGATCAGTGGTAACACAAACTACTTCTCCCCCAGGACCAGGGTCATAACTGAAGGTCATTGGGCCTAAGTAAAGGATAGAAAAATAAATAAACTTAAGCTATTTCCAAATAACATGTCATAAAATGAAGGTACATCCATAATAACTTTTTTAAAGATTTATTTATTTATTTCAGAGGCAGAGTTACAGAGAGGCAGAGGCAGAGAGAGAGGTCTTCCTCTCTCTGGTTCACTCCCCAAATGACTGCAACAGCTGGAGCTGGGCCAATCCAAAGCCAGGAGCCTGGAGCTTCCCTGGCTTTCCCATATGGGTGCAGGAGTGCAAGGACTTGTGCCATCTTCTGCTGCTTCCCCAGGCACGTTAGCAGGGAGCTGGATTGGAAGTGGAGCATCTGGGACTCGAATCAGTGCCCATTTGGAATGTTGGCACTGCAGGCTGTGGCTTTATCCTGCTACGCCATAGCGCCAGCCTCATCCATAATAGTTTTAAGCAGTAAGAATCACAGCCCACATTGTGTAAATGGGCATGAGGCTTCCATCTAGGTTGGATACATATTAAGTACATGTACTTACAGTACATAAAAGAAATCAAATTCAGCTATAATACAGTGAACATAGGTGAAAGTAATAAATTCAGTCAGGTTAATTTTCTCTCCCTTTTTGAATATCCCAAGAAAATGATCACTAATTTTGGTTGGCAAATATTTTTTAAAACAAGTCCAAAGGATCCTCAATTTGTCTCTTTATGTTCCCACTGGGTCCTAACTAACCTGTAGTCTTGTGAGCAATTAATAAAAAATCAATAAATGATAGCTGTTGTAAGCTAACCTGTTTCAGTTTGGTTTGTTAAATAGCAATAGACAACTGAAAAGGGGTGAAAAGCAAAGAAGAAAACAGACAATTTGATTTTTCAAGTCGTAATAAATTTTTTCCAGGAAAGAAAATGTACTTGTCAGTTTTTAGTTACCGTAACAAAATACCTGAAAGTCGCTAACTTTACAAAGTAGAAATGTCTATTTAGCTCACAGTTTTGAAGGTTCAAAGAAGGTGGTCTCATTGGCTTAGCAGCTGGGGATGGTGGCCAATAGCAACGGCAGGGAGTGTGTGGACAATCCCACATCTTGGACCACAAGTAGCAGAGGGAAGAGCTGGGTCCAACTAGGCTCTTATGGACAAGCCTCCCACATAGCCCTGCCCGGACCTGGGGACCCTAGGCACTCCCACTAGGCACCATAACTGGATTGAGTTTCCACCCTGTTAATACCATTAACTTATGACTTTGCAATTTAAAGTTCTTTTTTTGAAGATGGCAGAATTACAGACAGAGAGAGGGAGAGACAGAGAGAGAGGTCTTCCATCTGCTGGTTCACTCTCCAAATGGCCTCAACAGCCAGAGCTGGGCCAGGCTGAAGCCAGGATCCAGAAGCTTCTTTTGGATCCCCCACACAGATTCAGGGGCCCAAGCACTTGGGCCATCTTCCCATGCTTTCCCAGGCCATCAGTAGGGAGCTGGATTGGAAGTGGAGCAGCCGAACTCAAATTGGCGTCCATACAGGATGCCGGTGCCATGGGCGGATGCTTAACCTACTATGCCACAGAGCTGGCCCCGGGATTTAAAGTTATTTAAGAATGTTGTGTATATACTTATGGGAGGTTTTCGTTTTTTTTTTAAATATCACTTTTGGGAGACAAATCATCTTTAGACCATAGCAGAAAGCAAAGGAAATGGTGGAAAAGATAGAGCACTTGATTGGAATAATGTGGGGGAAACTGGGTTTACATAGGAAATTGCTGGAAAGCTGTGAGAACTAGAATTTGGTTTTGTCTTGTTCGCTTTATTAACCATAGTAATACATCTACCTCTGCGATTACCTTTAGATAGTTCTAGAAGGAACTGCAAGTTTGAGAATATACATGGCAGACAGTAGAACTTTCTAGGGTAGGAAAATATGAGCTCCATTATTTATTTGACTGAGTGGTATATTATAATTACCTTTAATAGGTTACAAATTGTGCAAATAATGTATAGGATCAACGTTGGTCTCAATTTGGAAGAAAATTATTTTAAAGTGCATGAAATAATAACGTTCACTTTCTCTTTATTTCTAGAAGGTTTAAAGAGGTTCCCAGATTTTGTACATCCCATCGGTCTTCTACATTGGTCATTCTTTTTTTAATAAGGATTTATTTATTTATTTATTTTAAAGGCAGAGTTACAGAGAGAGGCAGAGAAATAGAGAGGTCTTCCATCTGCTGGTTCACTCCCCAGATAGCTGCAACAGTCAGAGCTATGCGGATCTGAAGCCAGCAGTCAAGAGCTTTTTCCAGGTCTCCCATATGGGTGCAGGGGCCCAAGGACTTGGGCCATCTTCTACTGCTTTCCCAGGCCATAGCAGAGAGCTGAATTGGAAGTCAAGCAGCAGGGACTTGAACTGGCACTCATAAGGAATGCGGCACTGAAGACAGTGGCCTCACCTACTACCCCACAGTGCCGGCTCCCATAGATCATTCTTAGGAGAAGGTATCGTCCCCAGAATGGATCTCAACAGAGAACTCCTGTGTTTCAGAGAAATAGATATATATTTTTACAAATAGGTAATACATTTATTTAAAAGTACTGTCTGAGATTGTGTCCATGTGTAGATTTCTTTTAAATGGTCCATTTGGTCACGCAGTGTAACTGTATGAAAATTTCAGGCCTCTTCTTTTAATTTCCAAAACTAGACAAAACTCGGGGCCAGCACTGTTACTAGCATGTTAAGCCACTGCTCACATCGTAGGCTCCCACCATATCAGAGTGCTGGCTGGAGTCCCATCTGCTCGGCTTCCAATCCAGCTCCCTGTCAATGTGCCTGGGAAAGCAGAGGAAGGCAGCCCAAGTGCTTGAGCCTCTGCCGTCCACATGGGAGACCTGGATGAAATTCTTGGCGCCTGGACTCTGCCTGGCCCAGCCCTGGCTGTTACAGCCATTGGGGAGTGGACCAGCAGATGGAGGCTCTTTGTCTCTTTCTCTGTGTGTGTGTCTTTCTGTCTGTCACTCTGCCTCTCAAATGAATAAATCAATTATTAAAAAATGGACAAAAATCTCAAGTAATCTGTCACTTTAATAAGTCTAGAAAGAAAGTATTGTTATTACAAGGGGATAAATAGATGAGAATACTTCGTTTTGCAAAACAAACAGAAACCTGCTATGGATGCCAGTGTGACAAGTGGCGGCCTCACCCGCAGCGCCACGACGCCAGTCCCAGAACTAGCACTTTCATCCTGCTTTGTACCACCCCTCCCGACAGATTCCAGTAAATGACCTGCCTCAACCCAATCAGGTGCAAGCTTTGCATTTGGCAAGCCATCCACTTTTTAAGGAGGATGATGGCACCTACTGTTCTCCACAAGGCTTCAGTGAGCAGGCTCGAAAGTTGACATTGGAATTACTTAGCTGCTTCTTATGTGTCAAAAACTTTCTAGGATATAACTCACAGCATCTCTCCATGAACCAAAAGTCAATGTATTTTTATAACACTTAACTTTTCATAGACAGGTTTTCACCTTTTTCACAACAGGTCAAAATAGAAAATACTGGAATCACTTTCATCTGCTATCCCATTAACTGTAAATATTCCTGTATGTACGGTACCTGTCACACTTTAAGAAAGAAAGGAGAAATGAAGGGAGGTAAGCTGGGAGAGAAAGGGATAAATTAGAGAGGGTTCCTTAGAAATCCACAGTTGCATCACACTTAGAATTAACCTGAGACTTTCCTGCTGTCTCTGCATTTTATAGTTCCTTTACAAAATGTCATGCACATAGATTCACGATCTATAGAGTAATATTGCATAGACTAGAAAATTATAATCTCTTTTTTTTAAAAATATTTATTAATTTATTTGAAAGAGTTACACAGAGAGAAGGAGAGGCAGAGAGAGATGTCTTCCATCTGCTGGTTCACTCCCCAGTTGGCCGCAACGGCTGGCGCTGTGCTGATCTGAAGCCAGGAGCTTCTTCCAGGCCTCCCACGCTGGTGCAGGGGTCCAACTACTTGGGCCATCTTCCACTGCTTTCCCAAGCTATAGCATAGAGCTGGATCAGAAGTGGAGCAGCCAAGACTCGAACCAGCGCCTATATGGGATGCCTGCACTGCAGGCAGCCGCTTAACCCACTATGCCACAGAGCTGGCCCAAAAATTATAATCTCAACAGAGGTGACCTGGTTTGAAATCTTAACCGTGTGTCAGGGCAGGTGTTGTGGAGCAGCAGGTTAAGTTGACACTTATGCCTACATCCCCTGTTGGATTGCCTAGGATGGAGACTTGTGTCCGCCCATTTTCATTGCGGCTTCCCACTTATGAGCAACCTGGGAGCCAGCAGGTGGCGGGAAGCCCGCCCGAGTACTTGGGCCCCTGCCACTCATATGGGAGACCCAGATGGAGTTCCTGGCTTCTGGCTTGAGCCTGGCCCAGCTGCAGCTGTTGTGGCCAGCTAGGCAGTGAACCAGCTGAACCAGTGCATCCACCACACGTCCGGCGCTGAGCTTCGGGAGATGATCTTGCCAAGGCCCCAGCCACAGCACCACATGAAAACCCTATGAAACCAAGTGCAGTCATGTCATTGAGATAAGGGGAGCATCAAAGGGAACAAGTGGCGCCAATCATTTGGAGACCCCAAATTGCTACGTCTGAAAATGGTTGAGTTGCTAAATGTTCATTAGGCACCAGATTATCTCAGGCAGGGAAAATGAGAGCTCTCTCCCAGGACAAACACGGAGGCTCCTGCTTCAAAACTAAATGTCAAAACCTCTGTCATGAATTCCCAGACAGAAACGGAAGCTTACTGGTGCACTTTTAATTCCATGAAAAGATTAACAAGGAGAAGAAATGTAAGGGAAGTTTTCAACATGGTTGGTTACCTTTGGTTAATACATTTGAATTCAGCCTTCAACTACTCTTGACATAGTATAACAAGGAGAAGAGGTTGTACAGAGAATCTTGCCTTTCCAGGAGAAGTTTAATCTGTGACCTAGGACCCTGGCATTCTCATCTAGTATTTCTTTTTGAAACCTATCTCCTCTGTATCCCCTTATAACTATAAATAAATCATTCTGTTTATTCCTGCTGCTCTGTGCTCCCACTCATGTGTCTCTTTCAAGTTAGGGAAATAAACTACCCCTAGAGTAAAAATATTACTGACAACTCCAAAGTGAAGAGAGTTCTAATGGGAACAACCTTGGCAGAGTCTCAGGGCTGCCAGCGCCTGTTTCTGGCTATCAGTTAGGAACCGGCAGATGTTAAATTGACATATGTTGGGGAACAGCTTTCCAAGACTCATGTTTCTAAACGTAGGAAAGAAAAACAGATGACACCATTTTTTTACTTAAACCGGATAACTAGAAAATCATACCAGATGTGTTGGGATTTCTTTTTCTTTAAAAAAACATATTCTGTTTCCTGAGAAACAATGGACAGAAGCAGAAGTCAGAGAGGAGCTCTTTTGAGTATTTTGGTCTTCTTTTCCCAAATTGTTAATTTCTATTGTGATTAAAATATTTAGTCAAAGCCAGTAGGCTAAAAAAAAATGATGAATTCTGTATTTTTACAACTGTTAGATGTTGTATTTATTTTCAATGGCCATCAAGAGAGCAGGACGCGCACACAAAGTGGAAGGAATTACGGGAGGTTCACGTGGAAGATGTAGCTGTGGGCCAAATCGTGAAAGAAACTAGACTGGAGCAAGCAGAAACAGAGTGAGGGAGGCCTTGCTGATGGGCGTATTCACGGCGCTGGGGTCGACTGATGCGCAGGCCGGGTCTCCGTGTCAGTCATGGCATTCCGCCCTGTGGACCACACCGTACTCCCGAGGACAAAGTGCTTTCCTCAGGACAACGGATTTGTTTTTATGGGCAATTACACACAGCGTGGACCCTCAGGAGAGACTGTGTGTTGAGTGCTAATGGCGACGTAAGCAAAGGTAGCAGCCTTCACAGGCAGGAGCCCCACATCCACAGTCCCAAACAACCTGCCCACCGGCAGGGAAACTTCACATCTTCCTGTTAACATCTTTGTTGCCCAGGGAGACCCGGGAGGCCGAATGGTCACCTCTGAGGACGCTGGCTTCCTGACATTTTTGAGCACTGAGAGAAAGACATGCTATGTTGGAATACATGGGTATAAAAGCATCAGAGCAGTAGTTGGTGGCACACTGGTGCTTACGTTTATCTGCCTTTAACGTTTTTTATAAGCTGAGATACTTTCTAGTAGTCTATTCCTTTTTTTAAAATTTTTTTTGAATGCTGGTTGGACCCAATAAACTGATTTCATGGCCCATTGTCAACCCAGCAGTTTGAAAAACACTGACCTAACAGTGCTCTGTGGAAGCACCAGTAGAGGTCACTGTGGGGGACCACACCAGTGTAACCGTGGCAGCAGGGTGACCATGGCAACCGAGACTTCCTGCCAAGAACCACCCCATCACTCCACTGTGTTTGTTTATTTTTTGTGCAGGCCATATAGTCATGAGGTTTTGCATTTCAAAGATAAAAAGGTCACACAGTGAAAACCCCTTCTCTTCCTGCCTCCCCGGAACCCACTACCTTTCTCATGGACAGACCGATGTTATGGACTTCTTGCCTTCTCTCCCAAAGCCATCTTATATGTACACAAGTACACAGACACATACACACCATTTTCTCACAACTATAACACTATTCTGCACCTCTCTTGTCATTCCTTAGAGTATCTAGGAATAATTGTATCCATAAAAAAAGAAGAAAGTGGATGGCTGCAGTGTCCTGCCACACACAGTGCCATTATTTGTCCAACCAGACACCTACTGACTACATGTTTGGGTTGTTTTCAATATTTTGTTATTGGGGCCAACACTGTGGTGTAGCGGGTTAAGCCACCGCCTGCAGTGCCAGCATCCCATATGGGCGCCAGTTCGAGTCCTGGCTACTCCACTTCCGGTTCAGCTCTCTGCTATAGCCTGGGAAAGCAGTGAAAGATGGTCCCACTTCTTGGGCATCTGCACCCCCATGGGAGGCCTGGAAGAAGCTCCTGGCTCTTGGCTTTGGATCAGCACATCTCTAGCTATTGCAGCCAATTGGGGAGTGAACCAGCAGATGGAAGACCTCTCTTTGCCTCTCCTTCTCTCTGTCTGTAACTCTGACTTTCAAGTAAATAAGTAAGTCTTTTAAAAAAATACTTTGTTTGTACAGATCTGTGGCTCTGAATAACTTGTCTGAGCCATCATTTTGCACATATGAGAATATTAACTGTAGTATCTTTAGAAATAGATTTCCTGGTTCAAAGGGTTTATGACTTTGTAATTTTGGTAGGTAATGCTAAATTGTTTTATAGAAACAACTATTTCAATTTGCATTAGCTTTATACTTCTACTAATTAATAGGTAAAAATAATAGCTCAGTGTAGCTTTAGTTTACATTTATTTTCTTATATTTGACATTGAATACTTCTTCCATATGCCTTGAAGCTAATAGTATACCTCCTGTCTACTCTTCTTTCATATATTTTACATCCAGTTGATGGAGCAACATCAGCCATTAATTAAAGCATATACTAGCCCTCAGCTTTGCTTGTCCAAGTATCACGTAACTGAGTGTTCATTGAACACAAACTACATCCTTACAGAACACTATGCAAAGTACGACGACGTCAACAAAGAACGTATTCTAACAATGATCAATCTGTGGTGCCAGCCTCGGTAGCCCTGTTACTTGCACACGTGATGTACTCTCACAGCCTAATGACCATTAGTTCAATGTTAATCACTGGGCAGAAAACATCATCTATCACCTGACTCCCTATGAGAAGCAGCTACTACACTTGGTGCTGGTGCGGCAAAGACTGGTAAGACACAGATTTGAATGAAAAGGTAAACAATCAAATCTGTTGAATAAAAGGTATTTGTACTGAAAGCCATTTGCTGTATATCAGGTGATAAAGTTGTAAGGGGTCATTTCTGCTGGGGTGGAAAATTCCCCCAAGCACTCACCGTAGATGAGCCCTATAGATTCTTCTCAAAAGGTCTCCTTGGTTACACACACTTCTGTGCCACCATTCCTACTGGCTTGAAAGTGAAAAATAGAGCTTTTTTTATTTTTCTATTTTAAAGATTTATTTTATTTATTTGAAAGACAGAGTTACAGAGAGAGGTAGAGACAGAGAGAGACAGAGAGAGAGAGAGAGAGAGAGAGAGGTCTTCCATCCGCTGGTTCACTCCCCAGATGGCCGCAACAACCAGAGCTGTGCTGATCCAAAGCCAGGAGCTTATCCAGGTCTCCCACATGGGTGCAGGGGCCCAAGGACTTGAGCCATCTTCAAATGCTATCCCAGGCCATAGCAGAGAACTGGAAGAGAAGAGGAGCAGCCAGGACTAGAACCGGCGCCCATATGGGATGGTGGCCCTTCAGGCCCAGGGTGTTAACCCACTGCACCACAGCGCCGTCCCCAGCTTTTTTTCTTAACAAATGACTCTTTTAACTTTGCTCATTCCTTGTTTCATAATAAAATGAATCTTTTGACTCTGTTCATTCCTTCAAATAACTTGCTACATTTGCCTTACCTTGGTGATTTGTCTTCCTTCTAAGTCTGACCATTAGAAAGCTGAGAATTTAGACATTACTCATGTAAATGACCACACAATAGAGGTGTCTAGTGAATATTCCTGAATGGATAAAAGGCTGGGTCAGGGGCCAGTACTATGGTGCAGCAGATTAAGCCACTGCCCATGACACTGGCATCCCAAATCACAGTGCTGGTTCGAGCCCGAGTTGTTCCACTTCTGATCCAGCTCCCTGCTAATGCACCTGGGAAGGCAGCGGAAGGTGTACTTGGGACCCTGCCACCCATGTGGGACACCTGGATGGAGTTCCAGACTCCCGGCTTTGGTCTGACCTAACTTAGATCGTTGCTGGCACTTGGAGAATAAACCAGTGGATGGAAGGTCTCTGTCTCTCTCTCTTTCTGTCTCTCCCCCTCAGTCTGCCTTTCTAATAAGTGAAATAAATCTTAAAGTGAAACAAAACGAAGACTGGGTCAGAAGGCCCTGGCTGGCGGTAGTTGCACTGCACACACCTTATTTGCTCAGTGAAGCTATTCTTTGTGAGTGCAATACGTTGCTGATGTGAGAGTCATGTATGACCTCGACTCGGAAGTCACTGGGGGAGGTACATCTTAAAGTGTGTTAATTACGCAACAACCCCTGATGTATTACCCCAGTTTTCATCACTGTAATGAAATGCCTGAGGGAGCTTACTTTCAAAAGAGGTCTATTTCGGCTCACAGTGCTGGTGACTGTGTGGAGTATCACGCAGCAAGGAGTTGGGAGTGCCCATGTGTAGTTCTCTATCTCTCTCCTGATTTTACAGTTAGTAGGATTTAATCAAGGGGGCTCCATCCCAAGGACGCAATGTAAGCCTAGTCACTCACCAAAGGCCCCACTTCTAGCCACAGTTGGATTGAGTTTCTACTCCTTTGACACCTGACAATGGAGATTTAATTTCAACACATGACGCCTTGAAGAACACTCAAACCATATCCAAGCCATAGCATCTGCCAATGGAACATTATCAGGACAATAGGTTCTCAAATGGCCACATCTGGGTCAAATAGATGTTCCAGTTTTTATAGTATCTCAAAAGGTTAATTAATTCACAGTTTTGGAAAACAGGGAGATAATAAAAATGTTTACTGAACTGCCAACTTAAGTTACAAAGATACATATATCTCAAATGTTCCCTGGAAGTTAAAGCACATCTGTAGGAAACAACAGGAAACCAACCTGTTTTCTCTAGGTGTGATCTTTCTAACCTTGAATCCCACCTTGCCTGGGAGCTGGAACTCCATAGACATGAGTGAATATGTTCAGGAACCCAGTGAGGCTTTCTCTCCTGTGGTAGTGACCGTATCCTCTGCCTGAATCCCACACTCAGCC
Source organism: Sylvilagus floridanus (assembly GCA_949820135.1). Taxonomy (NCBI): domain Eukaryota; kingdom Metazoa; phylum Chordata; class Mammalia; order Lagomorpha; family Leporidae; genus Sylvilagus; species Sylvilagus floridanus. The sequence continues at coordinate 30,863,200 of OX463246.1, read as the reverse complement.
CTGCAGACTGCAGGACTGGTTTTGAGGTTCTTGCCACACTTTCTCAGAACCTGACTGCTGAATTAGGAGAGTCACTGACCTTGGGTACAAGACGTGTGTGCCCCCGCCGTGTCCTTTGCTTCTCTGGACATGCACAGTTCGCAGTGCTAGGTACAGGGTCCTGCCACGCTCGGGATGTCCAGTTTGCAAACTAATATGCCAGCCATTCCTTCTGAGATATTTCTTTTTTGTAGCAACGGGGGTGGTTTTTTTATTAAGAATTTTTAAAGCAAGTAATTGACTAAGAAGCATTAAAGCAAAAGTATGAGAAAATGATACTTGTTTTTTATGAAACCCTAACCTTTGGCATATAGGTATACAAGGTTCCCAAGACACACACACACACACACACACACACAAACACACACATACACACAACCATATGTGTATAATTTTAAATAAATAGATAATGTACCTTCAACAGGTGTCTGATCTTCAAAAGGACCAGAACTTTAGGCCACCAGGCAGAATGTCCATGACTCATTCTTTAGGCCTGAATTAAAGTTGCTTCCAGATTTTGCCCAAATCTCTGCTGACCCCATGCTATGCTAACCCATGTGCATGCTGACCCCAGGCTATGCTAACCCCTGGCAGCCTGGGCCCAGTTTGGTCCCATGACGGGCCTTGTCCATGCTGAGTTCCATGTCTGGTGTCCTCTTGCCTCCTCTGTCCCTTGGATTTGGCAATTCTTGTAGCTTACATCTCAGGACACTGCAAAGAGCTGGTCCTACTGCCCCAAGTTTTGATATAAGGAGGAAATTACAGAAGAGAGCTAGTTTTCTGGGCTCTTTTCTTCTCTCATTAAAAAAATGTTCCTTAGCTCCCTGCTTTAAAATTATGACTGCAATTTTAAAGCCGGTGAACAATAATGAGACAAAAAGTTCCTGAATCTGTGGGAACTAAGGGCTCAAAATGAGCTTTTCCCCATTTTTTCATCATTCCTAGCTTTTGCCATCAACATTGTTAACAGCAATGTGAGATAAATCTTCATCATGGAATTTTCTAAAGCTTTATTTGCTTGCATGTCTGTGTAGTTATCATTTTGGTTAACAGAGACTCCTGTATCCTTCCAACAGCACTGTTCAAGATTTCACCTGTTCCTTATCTGAGAATATAACAAGTCCAGGAGCAGAACTGGAATTCATAAATATTGTACAGTGCTCAGACCTGCCAAGGCAGCCGCCGTATATAAGCCTTATGTTGTACCCAGTAGGTCAACTCACAGACCTCCAAAGACAGCTATACAGCCGTTGCCAAATGCCCTGTGTGCCAAGGAAAAGTCTCTGTGTGTTAAATATATAGCCGTTGACTCTCTTTTTGTACTCAAGATATTTTCACATTAATAAAGCAAACCAACAGCAAATATTTCAACCCTCTCTGACTACACTTGACAGATAAGGAAGGAAACTTTCATTTTTTAAAAAAGGGATTCCGGTGGGGTTAGCTTGAAACCATAGAATTTGGGGAGAGTTTTGGTTAGAAAATGAGTTAGGCTAGAAATATTTCCAGAAGAGACACAATTTTCTGTTATGACAACACACCATTTATCTTTGTGACGTTTATAGAGTATTTTTATTAGAGATAATTTCATTTTTGCGAATGTAAGTTTTCAACACCATCAAATACTAACGCATTACAAGTTGTGAGGGCCATATTTATTATTAGAGATATACAAATCATTTTTGATGATAATAGTTTTAAAATTCCTAACTACAGTAATGGGAGATTTTTCTGCTTGGCAATACTATGGACAGATATATTTTTACATCTCTAGTCACTCTTCATGTACAATTTCCAATCAAAATAAAACAAATCACGACATTGAAGTTGAACGTAGCAAATGCTACTCCAGGGAACTTCACAAGTCCCGGGGCTGGATGGCCATTTGTTTATGAATCCAGGCCTTGTTGAGGCATTTTCCAGCGTGGACAGAAGAAATCCCAGATGAGCTACAGCTGCAACTCGGTTTCAGCCACGGAGGTTCCCAGGACAACTGTGAGAAGCACTTTCCAAGGGTTTATCTTGCACGCGCGTGGCGCTGTTGCTTGTTCTTTTCTGGAACGCTACAGAAAGCAGCATTTCACAACTTGTCTTGTAGCTGGGCTGGGGGCCTCGCGACTCATCCCAGCCAGGGTCTCTGAGCAGAATGAAAGGTGCCTCTGCCCCAGCATTCGGGGCCATGAGAGCAGAACCCCCAGATGGAAGCTCCTCGCGGCACCACAGAGCAGGCAGCATCCTTCTTGCACTGGCGTTTTCACAGGCAGGAAATTCACCTGTGAAGTCATGGAGGCTTCTGGGTTAGCCTCACCCGTCCTAACACAACCCAGTAACCGATGTTCCGTATAAATAGTGCAATTCATGATTTGATTGGGTATTTTTCTTTCTTAAGAAGAAAGACAACACTGTATAAGACAGTTTACTTTCTTTTATTTAATAAAATGTTGGTTATGATGTTGTTAAAATTGTATGAATGCTTAAGATAGAGGATGAATCAAATGTTGCTCTCTTGACATGTTTTTTCCTTAAGGACTTACCTGTCCACTGTAGTTTCCAAGCCCACTGTACCGAGTAGGGGGCCGGTGCTGTGGCATATCAGGTAAAGCCACCGCCTGCAGTCCCAGCTGCTCCACTTCCAGTCCAGCTCTCTGCTGTGGCCTGGAAAAGCAGTGGAAGATGACCCAAGTCCTTGGGCCCCTGCACCCATGTGGGAGACTTGGAAGAAGCTCCTGGCTCCTGCCTTCGGATCGGCACAGCTCCAGCCATTGCAGCCATCTGGGGAGTGAACCAGTGGATGGAAGACCTCTCTGTCTCTACCTCTCTCTGTAACTCTGACTTTCAAATAAATAAATAAATCTTTAAAAAAAAGAGTAGCTCTGTTTCTCAATCTTTGGAAATGTTAAACTGAAATATAACACATCCATTTAGGAATTTTTTAGACAAATTAATGGAATTTACTATTGGATATTCAAATCTTACATTTTAAAAACTTTAAAAATTCAAGTTCCTAGGAAATCCTTTTTGGAGTTTTTGAAAAATGAATATATAAGAAAATAATATTTTGTATACTTATTAAAAAGAATAACTACAATTATTTTTACTTCATAAAAATTCCAATTCTAGATTGAATATAGAAGAAAATAATTTTATATAATTCTTAAAAAGAATAAGTACTATTATTTTTACTTTATAAAAATCCCAATTCTATATTTCTATTAAAAATAAAAATATATTATAATTAATTTAATCTTTCAGGTAAAATCAGTGAAAAACAATCTCTTGTTTAGCTACATGGAAGCCCAGAACAGGGGATCTGACAGGTTGGGTGTCATCTAAGACTGCTGTGGCCTAAATATTTCCTGCAAGGAGGCTTTGACAGACATTGTAACAAATGGCACAGAAACAACTTGGGGGCGGGTGCTGTGTGTACTGTGGCACAGGGCTTTGTCTTTCCATTAAACTCGTTTCTGAATGACATGATTAAAGTTGTACTAGGGGCCTTCCCAAGGTCAGAGGAAGAAAAAGGGAGGCCTCTGTCCTGGGAATGAAACGCCTATGAATGCTTCAACTGTGGTCCCTATCTGCTCATATGTAACCATTTCAGGTTCTGCTTGTTCATACAGAGCAATGATGTTAACCCTTGCCAGACAGCAGATGGCTCAGTGTGCCTGTGGTTAAAAAAAAAAGAACTTCAGTAACCAACTTGGCATGAGCAGTATTGTATCAATCAATCCTGTGGCAGCCATGTAACATCTGAATATCCAATCAAATGTATGCATGTAAGAGAGACAAAGAAGCTAAAACCGTATATAAAGAAATACCTCCTCTTTGTCCCACCAGGGACTTATGCTGGCATAATTAAATACTACTTCCTATTAAAAGGCCTTGCTTGTCTCGGTACAGGAATTCTGCTGCAGTAGTGGGTAAAGCCAGTGCCTGCAGCCCCTGCATCCCATATGGGTGCTGGTTTGAGTCCTGGCTGCTCACTTCTGATCCAGCTCCCTGCTAATGCGCCTGGGAAAGCAGCAGAAGATGGCCCAAGTGCTTCAGCTCCTGGCTCGTGGTTTCAGATCAGCTCACCTCTGGCTATTGTGGCCATTTGGGGAGTGAACCAGCAGATGGAAGATCTCTGTCTCTCCCTCTCTCTCTCTGTAACTGCCTTTCAAATAAAACAAATAAACCCTAAAAGAGAAGAAACAGTTTGAAACTTTTCCAGACATAAAAAGTACTATATGTAACCAATACATATAAAAATTTTTCCATAGCAGTACTAATAATCAACAATGATAGGATATACCACATATAAAGCAAAAACATTATTTTGGACCTACAAAGTGATTTTGGAAACTAAACTGCTTCATAAAACATTCTTTGGCAACCAGAATAAATTTATTGCTTTTACTACTGTCTTTCTCCCAAATGGAAAACAATCTTTTTAATATTCTTGCATTCTTAGACAAAAACTCCATGATGAGCATAAAGATGTGATGCCTCCTCAGGAATACAAGTATGTAAATCTTATTTATATTTCTGTTGCACTTCACTTACTTAAAAAGGAAAGGAAAAAGGCTCTGGAAGCTTCATAGCATCAATAAAATGCTTTATAGGGTTTCAGATGTATATTCTAATTGGTTGACAGACAGCCAGAAATTGTTAAGGATGAGAAGACAAATGCAATAGAGTGTTGTTTAATGATGGGCATACACCCTGAGAAATGCATCATTAGGTGATTTCGTCATTGTGCGAACATTACGAACATTGCAGAATGAGTTACACAAGCCTAGAGGGCACAGGTCAATCATTCAGTGAGATCTCATGTAGTCAAGAGATGCAACGAGCCCAGGTTGGAAGAGGCTGCTCCTGGCATTGCACTGCATACTGCTTGACAGCTATTTTTTTAATAACCGGAATGAATGCACTCTAATGATAGCCAGTATGGTATAGTAAATAGATAAACTACTAATACGGTCATCTATTATCATTATCAAATGTTCATATTGTACATAATTGGATCGCTCATTATCATACAACTGGTTGCACTGTAGGTTTGTCTACATCAGTATCACCACAAACACATAAATAACACATTGAGCTATGATGCTATGACAGGCGTGATAGCACTAAGTGATAGGAATTTCTCAACTCCCTTTATGTACACTCACTGGACTATGGTCCTTTACATCTGGCACTGTTGATGGGAACATTGTTTTCACTATCAAATGTTTCCCAACCTGAATGAATTGGAAAAGATCCTCTGTGGTCCAATACAATTAAGAAATTCAATGACTTTTTTCAAAAAAGGATTTATTGCATGGATTTCATAAAGATGTTGGTTTAGATAATTTAACCCCTGAAACCCAATTCTAATTTCACATAAGAATTTTGAAGTTTTATATATATATATATATATATATATATATATATTGCTAATTTGATATAGACATTAACAAGGTAATTACGGTTGTTCTAATTTTATGAATATGTATTATGTTCATACACATAGTTCAGAATGCGGAAACTGTAGAAGGTACGCAAGCTATAAAAGCCGCCTTCATCACACGGGCACCTATGCCTAGTGGCAGGAGAATCACTGAACCCTTCTGTGTTATTCCAGGTGCTTGAATCAGCTCAGCCAGCCTGGCGGTGGTTTTCACGTGTCAGGTTGCTCGTCTCTCCTACAGCGGGGCTCAGCACCTGCTGCGTGTGCCAAGTCCCCTGGCTTCTCTTGGGTTTTCCATTCCCTGTCCAGCGCTCCTCTTCTGTTTCCCTGTAGATAGTACTCCCTCTGGGTGTCCTGTACAGACCAATATCTCTGTTCCCCTAGCATGTGTGGTTCTTCCCCAGTGGGCTTGTCATTTCCCATCAGGCATAAATAAAGGTATGGGCTCAGAAAGTCTTCGCCGATGGGCTGAGTTTACAGCGTAAGGGGAGATAGAAAAGAGAGCCAATTAGGAGATTTCTATGTGGAGGGAACAGCAGGTGGAAAGGAATGCGTAGATAAGAGAGACAAGCCCTTACAAAGTGAGTGGCCTGCTTACTCTAACTGAAAATTATTTGTGGCGGGTGTTGGACAAAAGAAGGAATAATATACAAAGGAATTCTTTTAACTAGAACAAAAGTAATTATTTTGCTAAATCAGCCATGCAAATGGCAGAATATGAATAAAAGAAATCAAAATTTAGAAGGGCTAAATCTGTGTGTAGTGTGAAATGTGGATAAAAGAGGAACCCATACGTGCTCTGCAAGTATAATAACAGTCTTTAGGTCCCCGCCAGTGTGGCACTCTGCCCAGGCCACCTCTGGGAGTGGGAAGGGTAACATATTATAGTATTGCATCCATGCGTCAGCTAAAATAGAGTATTACAAAAACCAGTGACAGTCACGCATGAATTTTATTGAAAATGAGAAGCAAGGCAACCGATCAGGACCGACACTCCTTACCAGAGAGCGGCCCCCAACAGCAGGTTACACAGCTTTTTATAGTATTCTGTCCACTAGGGCTCACAATTTCGAACTGGACCCCTAGTATGCAGTGAACAATAAAAAGAAAACCTGAATATGGTTGTAAGATAACAGTTAACAATAACAAATCCAGTAACAGATCCAAGATATGGTTGTAAGATAACAGTGGAGGACACATTTCAGTCAACCTAGTATCTGGGAATTTGGGCCCACATAGTTTCACAAGACCCACCCGTAGCTGTTAGCAAGCAAAGCTAATATGTACAGAAGCAAGAGGTCTGCAATTAGCTTTTAGCCGCACTCACTCCATTTTGCTTCTGATTTTACAATCGGGGAGCATATTTTAAAATTATTATTTCAGGGGTCCTTGGCGTTTATTTAGACAGGAATTTTAAATACTGGTTCCAATGAGGAGGACAACACAGTAAGGTTTAGACTTTATTTAGGGAAGTGAGAGTAATACACAGGAATGTGAGGGCTTTATTTAAGGGAGAGTGGGGTCAGAAAGATGAACCGGAAGTACCTTACCAGGCAGTGGGCAGACCAAGGGGCCACGTGCGGGAGTCCACAGACCAGACAGCTGTGGTTAGCCACGCTGGCAGAACTAGCCACCAGTACAGAGGGACCCAGGAAACAGAGGGAGAAGTGGTCAAGAAGCGCAGGGGAGAGCAGTGCAGCCCCCCCCCCCCACTCCACGCCTCTTACTTCCACAAGGGGAGTGGTTACATAGTCTGATAGGCAGGTGAGTGTCTATAGGTGAGATCAGGTAGGTGGGGGGCCTCGGTCTCCGGCTCATGAGTTTAATCAATCTAACCCTATCTGCCCGATCGGGCGCCCATATCAATGGGAGAGCTCTGCAGAGTGACCGTGGGTGAACCTGACTGCAGGAGCTGGCAAAGCCTTCACAGCTACATTCCAAAATGTCCCTTGCTGCATTGCTGGAAGACACCCCCTCTCTGTGCTTTAAGTCTCTCAGCTACAAGGACCACTGCGAAACCCAGTGGCTTGCTAATGTAATGCCCTAATGACACGTGAAGTAGCAGGAAAAGCATTAGCTCCCTTTGGGAATACAATTCATTTAAAAAACAAGCATTTTCGGGGCCAGTGCTGTGGCACAGTGAGTTAACGCCCTGGCCTGAAGTGCCAGCATCTTATATGGGCACCGGTTCTAGTCCCGGCTGCTCCTCTTCTGATCCAGCTCTCTACTATGGCCTGGGAAAGCAGTACAAGATGGCCCACGTCCTTGGGCCCCTGCACCCATGTGGGAGACCTGGAAGAAGCTCCTGACTCCTGGCTTTGGATCGGAATAGCTCTGGCCATTGCAGCTAATTGGGGAGTGAACCAGCGGATGGAAGATCTCTCTCTCTCTCTCTCTCTCTCTCTCTCTGCCTCTCCTCTCTCTGTGTAACTCTGACTTTCAAATAAATAAATAAATCTTAAAAAATAAGCATTTTCATTTTCTTACTTATTCTTTCAGCTGAGAGACTAGAATAGTCTCCCAAGGTTATAGACTCAAGTCTGAAAGCCAGGACATGAGCAGCCTCTTCCATGATACATCTGCCTCTGTGAGGACAATATTTTGATCAGCGAGGGTCCCGGATGTTTGCCCTTCACTGAATATGCTGTTGTTGAGAATGTTGTCAGGGTCTCCTAACCTTAGACTTACCTCTTGTTTGGGGTGATCCATATTTATATATCAAAAGGTGGAGCACCTCCAATGCCCTTTGCAAGACAATGAAGGACAGCAGCCAAGTTGCCACAGGGTCTCTGCCTAAAGCAGAGGATCCCTAGGACTGAGGTTTCTTAGCTGGAGATTAAACAGCAGGTAACAAAACCGTTCCAAAATGTTAAAGCTAATCCTAGGCAAGAAACTCACACACAAAGAAGGGTAGATTCTGATCTCTGAAGGTTTTCCTAAGGCAAAACTGTGAGCTCACTGAGAAATGCAGCTGTGGCTTCACTGCAGATTTACAGAGGTGACTGATGGACCCGCATCGCAGACATGGGGCCTCTCTCGGAAAAGGGCACGCCGACCCTGGCATGCTGTGCTGAAGATCAATAGTCATGACCTAGTGACCCACGCGCCCAGGAGACGAAAAACCATCCTGTGGAAATGCCAGATGACCCAAGTCCTCTTGGGAATTTCCAGAAAGATCTTATAACAGCAAGTCCTATAGTGAGATGTGATAGCCAATGAGCAGAACTCCCAAACAAGAGAGCACTGGAGGCCACTCTGCTCCGTCCTCCCTGTGCTGTGTGATCTGGACAATTTACAAACTTTGCAGCGTCAGTCTCTTTCCCAACAACGCAAAGCCGTGTGACCTCAACACACTAATGTTACTAATTACAGCTGCCTTATATATATGCATCCTGATGTAGCCCAGTGGAGGGCAGAATGTAGTAGAGTGAGAGTCTCTCAATCTGCTTCAATGGCTTTAAGAACCTAAACTATTTCATCAGAGAGGCAACTTCTTTTAAAAAGTTTATTATTTTTTTTTTATTAGAGACCGAGACAGAGAGAGAGGTATTCCATCCGCTGGTTCACTCTACAAATGGGTGCATTGGCTGGAGCTGGGCCAGCCAGAAGCCAGGGCCCAGGAGCTTCTTTCCAGTCTCCCATGTAGGTACAGAAGCCCAAGAACTTGGGCCACCTACCACTGCTTTCCCAGGCCAACAGCAGGGAGCTGGATCAGAAGTAGTGCAGTTGGAACTCAACGGGTGCCGATATTGGATGCTGGGAACGCAGGCTGTGGCTTTACCCAACCACAGCTGGCTCCAAGTCAAAAATCTTTAGTACTGTTAATAAGGACTTGACAATCACTTTCCCTTTTTCATGCAAATGTGCAAGGGTGTATCTGCATCTAGGCTAATTTTGTCCACCACTGAACCAGAACAAATCCAATGAACTACCCCGAAGTCTGTCTCTGCAAGATGGCCAGGAGCATTGATGAGAGCTAAGACGAGAGGAGATGAGGTTCCTACATCAAATAATTATCGGTTTGCATCAAAAGCCACGAGGTCTATTCAAGTGTGGTTTTGAAAGGGGAAAATAGTCCTTGGCTACTTTAAAAGCTATGAAGCAATTTGGGGATTTCTTTAGAACAAAAGACAAGAATCAAGGGTCCTAACTTCAATTCAGAATTGAAATACGCATGCTAGTAAACACAGACTAAGTACATAATTTCCCCAACATCACTTTCTATGTCTTTCTCTCTTGGTCTACTCACAAATTTGGAAAAATAATTTGATGCTTATCAACACATTATTTTAAAGTAGTGAGATAAGAGTTTAAGTATAGGAAAAGTCACCTCAGAGGAAGTTGAATTTAACAAAAAGTCTTGATTTTCCTTACACAAAGGTCAGCTTGCGAGTTTCGAGTAAACAAAAATAAAAATAAGAAAATAAAGATCTTTTGCAAGCCTACAATCTGTTAATTTTCCCTGTTTCCTAACTTTTTTCCCATGTTTATATTTCCATAGCCTTAAAGCTATGAGATGGCTTTTAAACAAAACTGGGACCACAGTTAACATACTAGACTGCTTATCTCACCAACTCTGGCTCCCCATCTTCACATCCCTGAGTCTCTGTGTCTAAGTAGTCAGTGTCATACCAGGGCTCTATCCGCAATGCCAAGGAGTGTGGCTCCACCTGTGCCTCCAAACTCTGCCTTCCTCAACAGGACCCTGTTAAAAACATACTTCACATGGAGTTTCCATTAATTATTTTCCACTGCAGTACCTCATGTTTAGTGTTTATAATTTAACACAAATGTATGATATTCCAATGACTAGATCCCTGTTGGCATAGCAGGTTAGGTGCGGATTTGCTGGTTTTGAATCCCAGCTTCGCCACTACCCAGTTATGTGATTGTGGTCATTTAAACCACCCTCTCTTCAAACAGCAGAGGGTAATTTCTGGGCTGCGGAACCTTGGCCAGCCTCATCACTTCTGAGGACAAGGCTGCAGTGGGAGTGTCTTGGCGTGGTTCCAAGGCTAGGTGGTAAAAGGTTTCCTCACTGAAGCAAAGATCTTGGCAAGTGCTTCCCTCTCTTTGCCTCACTGTCCTTATTTGTCAGAGAGGAAGAACAGTAGCATTGATTTATAGGGTTTTTTATGATTTCAGAATTAATATAAACAACTTATCACAGGCAGCTTGTAAACACTACGTAATTGCAATCTACTACCACTATTGTGTTGCTTTCCTTGTTTAGAAGTTTCTCAGTACATACAGTCAACATTGATATATGCATAAGGCTCTGCAGGCAACTATGATTATTTCCTTAGGAATGCGCAGACATAGAACTGCAGATCAAGGTGTGTGCATTCATTTAGAAAGGGTTATTGTTGAACCCAGTTCTCATTTTGTAATAAGAAATCCTGTTCTATTGAATCACAAAAGGCGCAGGAGATCGGTCACTCTTGATTATGTAGCTGGGCATGTGTGTCATTTCTAAAGGGTGAAAAATAAAGAAAAATGAAAGCAATATACACATGAGTTAGCAGGAATTTTTTAAGTTTTTTTATAATTTTAATTAATTTATTTAAAAGGCAGTGTGACACAGAAAGAGGGGGGCTGAGATCTTGCATATGCGGGCTCACTTCCCAGTTTCAGTTCAGCACAGCTCCAGCCATTGTGGTCAATTAGGGAGTAAACCAGTGGATGGAAGACCTCTTTTTGTTTCTCTCTCTCTCTCTCTCTCTCTTTCTCTCTCTACCTCTCCTCTCTCTCTCTAACTCTGACTTTCAAATAAGTAAATAAATCCTTTTTTAAAAAAGATTTATTTATTTATTTGAAAGGCAGAGTTACAGAGAAGCAGAGGCAGAGAGAGAGAGAGAGAGGTCTTCCATCTGCTGGTTCACTCCCCAAATGGCTGCAATGGCCAGAGTTGGGCCTATCTGAAGCCAGAAGCCAGGAGCCAGGAGCTTCTTCCAGGTCTCCCACAGGAGTGCAGGGACCCAAGGACTTGGACCATCTTCCACTGTTTTTCCAGGCCATAGCAGAGAGCTGGATCGGAAGTGGAGTAGCCAGGACTCAAACCAGCGTTCGTATGGGATAGCGGCACTGCAGGTAGCAACTTTACCCACTATGCCACAGTGCTGGCCTCAAGGATAAATCTTTAAAAAAAGAAAAAAGTCTCTATTAATCACATATATATATATATATATATATATATAGAGAGAGAGAGAGAGAGAGAGAGAGACATATAACTCAACCCATAATGAGTTTTAGACAAAAAAATCTTTTCAACTTACCTATATATTCAGGTTACCTTCAAACAAGGATGGATCCAATGAGCAGCAAAATCCTGGTTTGTCTCTAATACTCGATCTTCCAACCATGCATTTTTCTATGCTAAATTCTTCTACAAACAATCTTTAGGTCTGGGCTGACACAATTTCCAGCTTCCTATCTACAATTCTTTGCAACATTATAGTGAGTTCTTACTTGTAAGGACACACTCGCAAGGAGTTCATTAAGACTACTTTGTGAGCCACAGAAAGGCTGGAGAATCCTGCCTGCAGCCAACTTCCAACAAAAAGAATCTAACACGAAAGCCCCACGGGCACTGCTGCTGCCCCTACCAACACTGTGTGCTTTGTTTGCACAGTCCCAAGACCTCAAATGCTGCTGGTGCCAACGCCTGTCCAGGGCCGGGAACTCAATCATGCAACCGCAGCCACTATCCTTGCCAGTAGAGTCCCCAGACCGCCCTCCCTGTTGCTGACTTCCCAACCAAAGTTCCACGTGACTGAGTGCTTTGGGAAGGCACGTGGCTCACCTACGGTTTCCTACTGCTCGAAGGGGTGGTATCGTAAGTTTTCTTTGTTCTTCCTTGGTGAGGCAGAACTCATGAGGGGGAAATCCTCCGAAAGTGAAAGTGAGTGTTCAAAGTCGCTGGCCAGAAAACATGACGGATGTCCGGAATGGGAGCTCCAGGGAAGGACTGCTGATGAGTCCTGCCCAGAAGCCCAGATCTAACTTCCGTGAGTCCAGCAGAGATCTATCTTGCAGCTTAACAATCACTCTTCTGATTGGGGAACCACTGACTTATCACATGCCCTAGAGTCAGACGTTGCAGCCTGCTTGATTTGAACCACGTGAACTGACTTGGGGCTGGTAATTAAGTAAAAATGGAGACTAAGCAGCAAAACCACCCATGTCCCTCACAGCACCCCAGCAAGGAGGCCCGGAACCAGGCAGACATCACTGCCACTCTCCCCTGCTGTGCACTGACTGCAAGGTCCTGACTAAGTCAGGCAGCAAACTCCTGCCCTGTTGAACTCAATCCACCCAAGATCCTGCTGAGCCAGGAACAGCAGCGTTATACAAATCATACCTATTCTACCCTCCTGGTTTGGGGAACAAAACAATCAGCAGTGTAAATGGAGAGAAGAAATCCTTTGGAGACACTGCTCTGGGGTCCAAAGAGAACTGGCGAGAAAGGAAAGGAGGAATTTTTCCTTTTCCTCCACAAGGAAAAGCTTATGCGCCTTGCTCTCTTGTTCTGTGCTAGATTTACCTACACACTCCGCACTCTCAGCAAAAGAGCGCGAAATGGAGCAAACACTGTGTGCAGTGCGTTGAGCAGCTGCTTGTGAGGCGGGCATCCTGTATCAGAGCGTCAGTGTGAGTCCTGCTGCTCCACTTTAGATCTAGCTCCCTGTTAATGCATCTGGGAAAGTAGTGGAGGACTGCCCAAGCGCTTGGGTCCCTACCACTCACGCAGCCGGGCCCTGGCCATTGAGACCATTTGGGGAATAAGCCAACAAAGAAAGATTCTCTCTCTCTCTCTCTCTCTCTCTCTGCCTTTCAAATATAATAAATAAGTATTTAAAAAATAGAGCCAGTAGCAAAGCAGACAGGTGAAAAGACAAATTGTGTGGCTCTCCTCTGAGTCCTTTCTAAGAAGCACCTGGTAACACTCACACTGCTTCTCACATATATAGGAGGCACTTCAAAAAGTTCATGGAAAATGGAATTGCAATACAAGTTTATTTTACAAAACTTAAAATCCATGAATAGTTTTTCATAATACACATTTTCCATGAATTTTTCTGAGTACCATCATATGTGTTCGTGCAGTAGAAAGGTGGATTTAATGATCAAATTTTATTTCTTCTTGCACCGAAGGTAGAAGTAAGTTAATAGTTGAACTATGTTTAAGTTGATTTTTTTTAAAAAAGATTTATTTATTTATTTGACAGTCAAAGTTACACAGAGAGAGAAGGAGAGGCAGAGAGAGAGAGAGAGGTCTTCCATCTGCTGGTTCACCCCCCAGATGGCTACAATGGCCAGAGCTGTGCCTTTCCGAAGCCAGGAGCCAGGAGCTTCTTCTGGGTCTCCCACACGGGTGCAGGGGTCCAAGAACCCAGACTATCTTGCACTGCTTTCCCAGGCCGTATCAGAGAGCTGGATTGGAAGTGGAGCAGCCTGGACTCGAACTGGCACCCCCATGGGATGCTAGCACTGCAGCTCACCCACAATGCCACGGCACCAGCCTCCTTAAGGTGATTTAAAAAATATTTATTTGGAAGCCAGAGGTACAGAGATAAAGGGGAACACAGAGACAGAGAGAGCTTCTACCTGCTGGTTCACTCCCCAGATGGCTGCATTAGCCAGGGCTGGGCCAGGAGGAAGCCAGGAGCCAGGAGCTTCATCTGGGTCTCCCATGTGGGTGGCAGGAGCCCAAGCACCTGAGCCATCTTTTCCCAAGCTATCAGCAGGGAGCTGGATTGGAAGAGGAACATCCAGGACATGAACCAGCACCCATATGGGATGTTGGTATCACAGGCAGTGGCTTTACCTGCTACAGCCCCTTAAGGTCATATTTTTATAAACATTTTAAAAGTTATAAACTGACTAATCCATCTAAAAATAAGAGAAAGACAAGACATTCAGCATTACTTACATATTAGAACAGCTGGTCTTCTCTAGCACATTCTAACAACTTCAAAGTGAACGCGGGTTTCTCCTGCTTAATTTCAAGGAGCACTTATTTATGCCATTATTGTAGAACTTGAGTTCATTTTTCCCTTGGAAAATCTGACATTTTAATTTTTATTTTGACCTGAGAGTTGTTTAATCATCTGTAATTATTAAAGATTAGCACGGTGAAGGGCCTTTTAAAATTATGATTAATTTCTAATTTTATGGCCCTATGTTTAGAAAACGTTGTTTGTGTAATTCCTATTACTTGCACTTTATTCAGCAATGTGCCAGGGGTGAAGATCTGGTCAATTTCCACTAATGTTCCCTGTGTACCTGAAACTAAGATCTATTCCTTACCATATACAGTTTGATATACGTTCTGTGTTATTTGTTGTCATTTAAGGTTTTGTATATTCTTACTTTATTTTTGTCCATTTACTCTGCCTTGGATTAGAGATGGGGGTTAAATGTTTCTAGTTTTAGTATGTTTCTATCGTTTCTTCTTGTATCTCCTGTAGCTTTTATATTCTTAAAATAAAATCAGGTCAAGACAAGCATTGAGAGAGAAACTTGAGGGGATAGAAGCCATAGGAAAATTCTAAAGACATAAGAGATGAAAAAGCCCACCTTGTGAGACAGCCATGGGGAGGGGAAGAGAAGGCTACATCTGGGTTGAGTTTCGAGATGAAAGTTCAGCTCTTTGGGGGCACTCCCTCGTCTCCTCCCAGGTCCCCTCAGAGTGATGGCTCAGTCCATATAAACCAGTGATGGCCCAGTCCGTATAAACCAGCCGGTGATGCCTCTTTTTTCAGAATGCTCCTCACAGATTGGCTGCTTCATACGATTAACATATTGTGAGCTGTCAAGAATTGCTCTAAAATAAGAGCCAGGAGAGAAATGAAGTCACTTGGCAAATGCTCAATATATAAAATCGCAAAGAGTTGATGACATGTTATGATTTTCAACTTTGCCTAACTGAAAAATAATTGAGATTTATCACAGCCTTTAATGTGAAAAGTTCAAGAAAAGAGAAATAATGTGCCGACCTCAGCCTCTGAACAGTTTCTAGTTGATAACGTAATTCCCTGGGTATTGTTAATGTTGTGTTTGGATATTTCTCTTAAATATGGGCTTCAATCCCCACAAAAGGGCTTTAAAACCTTAGTCACTCATTCAAGGGATAAATCTTCCTACAACTAATTCAGCTCACGACTACGTATTTCTTAAGATAAAAATACATCAAATATTAAAACTCCATTAAGTCAAAGAAAACATGATGAATAGTTCAAAAGAATCATATTGCCATCAAGACAAAGAATAAATTTCTTCTTGGATTATTTTATGGATATGTCTTTTATAGTTAATTTAACTTGGCAACTCAACATTTTTGCACCTGTCTATTGCATTTCATAGCATGAAGAGTAGATTCCAGGGCTCCCATCCACCAGCCTCTTACCAGGTTTTCTCCATGTGGCAGCAAATTGAAAATGCTATGCGTGTCAGCAGCTAGATGGGGTCTGGGTGGAGAATTACATAGAGAAGGGGCCCTCAAGAACTTAAGAGTGGAGGAGGCCCGTGCCATAGCTCACTAGGCTAATCCTCCGCCTGCAGCACTGGCACCCTGGGTCCTAGTCCTGGTTGGGGTGCCGGATTCTGTCCTGGTTGCCCCTCTTCCAGTCCAGCTCTCTGCTGTGGCCCAAGAGTGCAGTGGAGGATGGTCCAGGTCCTTGGGCCCTGCACCTGCATGGGAGACCAGGAGAAGCACCTGGCTTCAGATCAGCGCGGCGCGCCAGCCGCAGCAGCCATTGGGGGGTGAACAATGGAAAAGGAAGACCTTTCTCTCTCTCTGTCTCTCTCTCTCTCACTGTCCACTCTGCCTGTCAAAAAAAAAAAAGTGGAGGAAATATTACTTTATTAGGCTGCAACTATAAAACTAGCCCAATTCCCAGATATTTGATTGCACAAATTCTCATGCATAGGAGACAATTCCCTATGCCTTCTGAACCCTAATATAAAGATGATGTGTCCATATACCTCTCTGATCAGCCAAGAAAACCCACGGAAGGTGGTATGGATTCCTCCCAGTGCACACAAAGGACAGAGACCGAGGATAACACTAGCTAGTAGCCATCTCAGCAGATTCTCAGCAGGAGAGAACCTGGAGGGTTGTATTTTGAGTATCCTGGTCCCTATGGGAAGATTAAGACCACAGCGAGGGGCCAGCCTTGTGGTGCAGCAGGCTAAGCCACCACCTGCCATGAAGTCATCCTCTATTGGAGCAACAGTTCCAGAACGAGCTGCTCCGCTTCTGACCCAGCTCCCTGCTAACGCACCTGCGAAATCAACAGCAGGCGGCCCAAATACCTTGGCCCCTGCCACTCACGTGAGAAACTCCCATGGAGTTTCCGGCTCCCGGCTTCAGCCTGGCCCAGCCCTGGCTGTTGTGGACATTTGGGGAGTCAGCCAGCAGACTGTGCAGGAAGGAATATCTCCAATGAAGGCTCCTTGAGCCATACTCTCCTCTGTTCGGGCTCTGAGGGGATGTTCGTCTGTACGTTTCAGACGACTGTGTCCTCTACACTGTGGGGGATGTTGAAGCCCAGCCTGTGATACTAGCCATCAGTTGATTCTTTTATTCTTGGCAAACTGTTCATGTTCACTTTGCTTCCGAGCCTTTTCTAGTTTCCAATATTATAGCCATGTGGCTTAGATTCTAATCCCAGTATAAAAATCTCCAAATAAACTAGCAAGGGAATTGAGTCACTGATAATCTACAATTTTTAGGTGTCCTGTGATCCTGATTAAACCTAAAATGCTCAGGAGACTGCAAGAAACCTCATATGAATTTATGAATTCAAAATGAGAAATAACTATCATGAGAAGCAGAAGACCCATGGTCAGTGCCAGGAAGCACAGGTGATCAGAAGGTCATACAGTGAACAGAGAAAGCCTAACAGCAGGCATCAGACAGAGCCAATGTTTGTTTGTTTGTTTTGACAGGCAGAGTGGATAGTGAGAGAGAGAGACAGAGAGAAAGGTCTTCCTTTGCTGTTGGTTCACCCTCCAATGGCCGCCACGGCTGGTGCACCGCGCTGATCCGATGGCAGGAGCCAAGTGCTTATCCTGGTCTCCCATGGGGTGCAGGACCCAAGCACTTGGGCCATCCTCCACTGCACTCCCTGGCCACAGCAGAGAGCTGGCCTGGAAGAGGGACAACCAGGACAGAATCCGGTGCCCTGACCGGGACTAGAACCCAGTGTACCGGCGCCGCAAGGCGGAGGATTAGCCTGTTGAGCCGCGGCGCTGGCTGGCCAATGTTTGTTACTATCAAGGCTGATATATCCATATCTCTAAGGTCTTTAAAAAAAAAAGATTTATTTTTATTTTTAGTTGAAAGGCAGAGTGACAGAGAAAAAGAGACTCTTTTGATGGTTTTCTATTTTTTTTTAAGGTTTTATTACTTATTTGAAAGACAGAGTTAGAGAGAGGGAGAGACAGAGAGAACTTCCATCAGATGGTTCACTCCCTAAATGGCCACAATGGTGAGGGCTGTCCAGGCCAAACCCAGGAGCCAGGGTGCAGGTACCGAAGGACTTAGGCCATCTTCCACTGCTTTTCCCAGGTGCATTAGCAGGGAGCTGGACTAGAAGTGGAGCAGCCAGGACTCCAGCCAATGCCCATATGAGATGCCAGTGTTGCAGGGGGTGGCTTAATCTGTTATGCCACACACCGGGCCCTTAATGGTTTTTCTTATTGCTGGCCTAGAAATCAAACTACTACCAACCCAAACATGTCACATGCTCCACACTATTAAAGGTGAAGCTAATATTTAAATTATTTGGGGTTCCTTCACATAGGAGATTTTTCTTTTTTCCTCCACTATTATTCATTGAGTCATTTATTTATACCTGTATGGATTCAAGGATATTATTTTATGCTTTGTAAGTCAAAGCCACTTTAGTTGTATTGCTGTCAACTTGTTTCAGCTTCAGCCAGTAGGAACTCTTTTGCTGGATTCTGTACTCATTCAACACAGTCACTCAGCAATGACAGATTTAGGATATTTGCTTGGTGTGTGTGTGTGTGTGTGTGTGTGTATAACACTTTTGTAGTTACTAGCATTGCAAGAGACTCCATGTTCATCTTGTATATTGCCTGCCCTACTCATAGAATCAACCATCTCCAAGGAACCTTGGTTTTCTTTACTGGAGAATGGTATTAGAAACCACAATCTGGGTAGTAAGTGTGCTTTATGAAACTGGGTTTTTCTGTTTCTGTTTTATATGAATTGTTCTTCACATATGGAATGTAAGTCCTTTTGCTCTGATATATATTTTTTCAGTTTGCCAGTTAACTTTTGAGGTTATTTATGGTGTTTTTAATATGTAAACATGTTTATACTGATGTAATAAGGTTTATCAATTTTTTACTTCATTTTGAGTCATAGTTAGAAAGCTTTTTCCAACACTGATGCTAAAAGAGTCATTCACCCAACTTTTCTTTTAGTATTTGTATAGTTTCATTTCTTAAATTTAGTTACTAGAACTTTTTAAATCAACCTTTCTACTTTCTTCAAAAATAAAAAGCCAATTAGGGGCCGGCACTGTGGCTCACTTGGTTAATCTGGCACTGGCATCCCATGTGGGTCCCAGGTTCTAGCCCCGGTTGCTCCTTTCCCAGTCCAGCTCTCTGCTGTGGCCCAGGAGTACAGTGAGGATGGCCCAAGTGCTTGGGCCTCTGCACCCTCGTGGGAGACCAGGAAGAAGCACCTGGCTCCTGGCTTCAGATCTGTGCAGTTCCGATCATAGCAGCCATTTGGGGGGTGAACCAATGGAAGCAACACCTTTCTCTCTGTCTCTCTTTCTCTCACGGTCTGTAATTCTACCTGTCAAATAAGAAAAAGAGCCAATTAGCGGGCTGAAGTTTCTGACATAGGAGGTTATCCTGCTGCTTGTCATACCAGCATCCCTTGTTGGAGCATTGGTTCAAGTTCCAGCTGCTCCACCTCCCATCCAGATGCTAATATGCCTGAGAAAACAGCAGGAGAAGGACCAAGACTCTAAGTCTCTACCACCCACATGGATGACCCAGATGGAATTTAGTGAACACACTGATCAAAGGTATTATTCTCCTCCCCCCCCCCCTCTCTCTAACCCTGTCTCTCCATGTCACTCTTCCTTTCAAATAAAACTTAAACGAATAAAACAAAATAAAAATCCAATTATTATGATTGGGATGGCACCAAGGATATAGGTCAACTAGGAAGGATTGCCATCTTAATAACATTGAGTCTTCCTATCCATGAACACAGAGATCTCCATTTGTTTAGGTCTTTTTACATTCCTTTTTCAATGTTTTGTAGTTTTTATATGTATTTTTTGTTTATTCGTGAGGGTTGGAGTTACCCTCTGACATTATTTTCCTATTTAGAATTCTTAGTAATTTTCAACGTACAAATCTTGGACAGGCTTCATTAACTTCATTCCATAATAATTTTAATTCTACTAAATGAAATTTAACTTGTTTTATTTTCTAATTATAAACATGGACCATATAATAACATTTTGGCCAATCATGAGCCGAAATATCATCATCAATCTATAATGGAGTTGAGAAATTCCCATTAGTGACTCCTATGATGTCTTTTTATAACAACAAAATTGTCTAATGATGGAGTTCTCAAAATGTGTGTCTGTCACTAAGTGAGTTATAACTATATTGTTAAAGTATAGCAATTCAATTTGTAAATTTTTATTGTGTATCCTGCAAACCTTGCATTTCTGTAATAGTTCTAGCATCTTCCTTGTAAATTCCTCTGGGCTTTCGACATATAATCCTGTCATCTGAAAATGGGGACAGTTTCCATTCTATTGTTTTTACTCCGCTTTTCTTTGGATATTTTATGAGCTAGGCCCTCCAGTACAATATTAAATCAAAGTAGTAAGGGTGGAATACTTAGCTTGTACCTAATGATAGATAAAAGAATTAGACTGTTATTGATCATGATGTTGGCTATAGGCCTTTTAAAAATTGTCTGTCAGTTTGAGGAAGTTTCCTTCCATTGTCAGTTTGCTACAAGTGTTCATTCATAAAATGGTCTTGAATTATTAAGATTTTTGCGTGATTATGTAGATGATCCTGTGGGTTTTGTCTTTTATGTAATACAATGAAATACATTGATAGATCTTCAGATGTTAACCAACTTTGCCTTTCACTAATTTGGTTATAATTTTTTAAAGATTTATTCTATTTATTTGAAAGACAGAGTTACAGAGAGAGGTAGAGACAGAGAGAGAGATCTTCCATCCACTGGTTCACTCCCCAGATGGTTGCAATGGCCAGAGCTGTGCCGATCTGAAGCCAGGAGCCAGGAACTTCCTCCTGGTCTCCCACGTGGGTGCAGGGGCCCACAGACTTGGGCCATCTTCTACTGCTTTCCCAGGCCGTAGCAGAGAGCTGGATCGGAAGAGGAGCATCTGGGACTAGAACCTGTGCCCAAATGAGATACTGGGGCTTCAGACCAGGGTATTAACCCACTGTGCCACAGTGCCAGCCCCTCATTTATAATGTATTAGTCTTTTCTCTCTATCTCTTTTTTTTTTTTTTTTTTTTGGACAGGCTGGGTTAGACAGTGAGAGAAAGGTCTTCCTTCCATTGGTTCACCCCCAAAATGGCCGCTATGGCCAGTGCTGCGGCTGGTGCGGCGCACCGCACCAATCCAAAGCCCGGAGCCAGGTGCTTCTCCTGGTCTCCCATGCAGGTGCAGGGCCCAAGCACTTGGGCCATCCTCCACTGCCTTCCTGGGCCACAGCAGAGAGCTGAACTGGAAGAGGAGTAACCAGGACAGAATCCGGCGCCTCAACCGGGACTAGAACCCAGGGTGCCGGCATGGCAAGTGGAGGATTAGCCTAGTGAGCAGCTGCGCTGGCCTTAGTCTTTTCATGTTTATGAAATTTGGTACGGCAATATTTAGTTGAGGATATTTATTTATGTTCACAGGTATTCTTCTCCATAGTTGTGTTCTTTGGTTTGGGCCTCAAGGTAATTCTGGCTTCATAAATAGTGTTGGGAAAGCTTTCTTCTTCTACTAATTTCTTCTTTTTTTAAAAAAATATTTATTTTATTTATTTGAATGGAAAAATTACAAAGAGAGAGAGATACAAGAGGTCTTCCATCTGCTGATTCATACCTCACATGGCTGCAATGATCAGGAACTGCCACATGGGTGGAAGGGACTCAAGCAATCAGGCCGTCTTCTGCTCCTTCCCAGGTGCATTAGCAGGGAGCTGGATCAGAAGCCGAGCAGCCAGGACTCAAACTGATTCTCCGATGTGGGATCCGGCATTGCAGGCTGTGGTTTAACCCACTGTGCCATGATGCCTGCCTCTCCTCTACTTTCAAAAAGTATTTATGTAGGGCTGTGTGAGATCTTCCTCCAGTGTTTCATAGAATTCACCAGAGAAGAATCTTGACTTGGAGCTTTCTTAATGGTAAGGTTTTTAATTATGAATTTAATTTCTTTTTATGATACAGAACTGTTAGAATTTTCTACTTGCTGGTATAGTTGCATATTTTAAGTAATTTGAATTTAAAGACAGATTTTTTAAATTATTATTATTTATTTGAGAGGCAGAGTTACAGACAGTGAGAGAGAGAGACAGAGAGGAAGGTCTTCCTTCTGCTGGTTCACTTTCTAAATGGCCACAATGGCCGGAGCTGCACCAATCCAAAGCCAGGAGCCAGGTGCTTCCTCCTGATCTCTCATGCGGGTACAGGGGCCCATATAGAACCATATGGAACCTGGCGCCCATATGGAATGCCAGTGCCGCAGGTGGAGGATTAACCAAGTGAGCCATGGCACCAGCCCCAAGACAGAGTATTTTTTAAGAGACGTGTATGTGCCAGCACCGTGGCTCAATAGGCTAATCCTCTGCCTGCAGGGCCAGCACCCCGGGGTTCTAGTCCCAGTCAGGGTGCCGGATTCTGTCCTAGTTGCTCCTCTTCCAGTCCAGCTCTCTGCTGCGGCCCAGGAAGGCAGTGGAGGATGGCCCAAGTCCTGCACCCGCATGGGAGACCAGGAGAAGCACCTGGCTCCTGGTTTCGGATCAGCATGGTGCGCCGGCCACAGTGACCACTGGGGGGTGAACCAATGGCAAAGGAAGACCTTTCTCTCTGTCTCTCTCTCTCATTGTCCACTCTGCCTGTTAAAAGAGAGAGAGAGAGAGAGAGAGAGAGAGAGAGAGAGAGAGACTTGTATGTTTTGTCTGAGTTGTTAGATTTGTTGAAATGGCATCCTTCATACCATTCCCCTAGTATATAATAAATTCTTTTCTCTCTCTCTCTTTCTCTCTTTTTTTTACAGGCTGAGTGGACAGTGAGAGAGAGAGAGACAGAGAGAAAGGTCTTCCTTTGCCATTGGTTCACCCTCCAATGTCCAATGGCACACTGCGCTGATCGGAAGGCAGGAGCCAAGTGCTTATCCTGGTCTCCCATGGGGTGCAGGGCCCAAGCACTTGGGCCATCCTCCATTGCACTTCCAGGCCATAGCAGAGAGCTGGCCTGGAAGAGGGGCAACCAGGACAGAATCCGGTGCCCCAACTGGGACTAGAACCCAGTGTGCCGGTGCCACTAGGTGGAGGATTAGCCTATTGAGCCGCAGTGCCGGCCTGTATATAATACATTCTTATGGTATCTATGGTCTATAGTAATATCATTCTTATTCCCATGATCTGTAGTGTTTATGTCTTTCTTTTTACCTTGGTGATTTTAGCAAGTGCATTTTCAATTTTGTTGATCTTGCAAAGCAATAATTTTGGTTTCACTGATTTGCCAATTTTTTTCTTTCTTATTTTATTGATTTCTTCTTCTTTATTATTTCTATATACTTTTTGCTTTGTTTTCTCTTCTATTTTCATTTGAGAGGCATATGGATAGCATCCTATCTGCTGGTTCATTCTTCACATGCCCACAACAGCCAAGACCAGAGCTGGGAGTGCATCTAGGTCTCCCAGGTGGGTGGAAGGAACTGAATTACTTGAGCTGTCACCACTTGCCCTCCAAGGGTTGGCGTTACCAGGAAGCTGGAGTCTGGATCCAGAGCCAGGAGTGAAACCCAGGTATTCCAATGTGGGACACAAGTATCTTAACCACTAGGCTGAATGCCTACTTCCATATTTAACTGTTTTGCTTTCAGAAGGAAAATTCTTTCTTAATCATTGATTTGAGACATTTACACATTTCCCCTAAACATGGATTTAGATGAATCCTAGATTTTTAAAAAAATGTTTCTTTCTTTCTTTGAAAGGGAGAGAGAGAGAGAGAGAGAGAGAGAGAGAGAGAGAGAGAGAGAGAGAGGTTGAGAAAGAGAGAGAGATCTCCTATCTGTTGGTTCAGTCCCCAAATGCCCATAACTGTTGGGGCTGAGCCAGGCCAAAACTAGGAGCCAAGAACCATGAACTCAATCCACATTTCCCACCTGGGTGGCAGGGACACAACTATTTGAGGACACCTATTTGAGCACCTATTTGAGCTCACCTGCTACCTCCCATTGAATCAGGAGCAGAACTTGGACTCAATCCTACATATTCTGATATTGAATGCAGGTATCCCAAGCAGTGTCTTAACCACTGTGCCAAATGCCCATTCCTGAATCCCATAATTTTGAGATTCTGCTTTCCTTAATATTGAGTTTACATAGAATATGTCTCTAATTTTCTTGTATTTTAGAAATACAGTGTTTGATTTTCAAAATTTGGATTTTTTTCTGGTCATCCTATTTTATTGAATTGGATTGAATTCCACTGTAGCCAGAAAACATATGCTGAATGTTTGTAATCTTTTAAAATCCATTGAGACTGTTTGTTGCCTAGAATAAGATCCATTCTGGGAAGTATACCATGTACAACTGGAAAGAATGTGAATTCTACTTTCAGTGGATATAGTGTTCTCAAAATAACAAATTCAAGAGAGTTGTAGTGCTCCTCTGTATCTGTTGATTTTGGCCTGCCTACTGTGTTTGACAAAGGGGTGTGATAATCATCAAAGATCCCTAAGGAATGGTCTATTTCTCCTTTTAATTTGTGCAAATTTTGTTGCATGTATTTGAAATTCTGTGACTGGGCACATAATAGTTATGCTTTTGTGTCTTCGTGATATATTGACACTTTTCACTTTGTGGAATAACCCTCCTTTTCTCTAGTATTTATGCATTTCTCTAGTATATATGCATTCTGTTTTAAAATCTATGTAATTGTATTACTTATTACTTCATTGCACTTGTGCTTACTTTTTATATGGTATTTTTCTATCCATTTACACTCAATTTATCTGTATTCTTTATTTGTAAAGTGCATTTCTTGTAGATCATTTATAGTTGGCTCCTGTTATTTTCACCCATTATGACAATCTCTGCTTATTTAATACTAAATTTGGTGAAATTGTTAGTATACATTTGTTTGGGTCTGACATTTTATGTTTTCTACTTGTTTCCTTTGTTTTTTATTCTTCTTTGTTGACTTTAATAACTTAATTTTATTTAGAATTCCATTTTCATTTCCAGTTAGCTTTTAAGATATTCTTACTTGAATTATTTTGTTATTGATATTTTATGGATTGCAATGTATACTCTTAAATTTTCACAATTCACCCACAGTTAATAATGTGCAATTTCATGTAAAACCTAGAAATGCCACAACTTTATAGATCTCCCTAACCATTAAACTAAATATGTGTGTGTGTATATATATATATATATATATATATATATATAATCTACATACCCTGAAGTTCTCTCTTACACAGTTTATAAAGGTTTAAGAAAAATTGAAGCAGATATAGTTTTATAATTATTTGCTTATTGAATGGATAGTCATAGAGATAGAAAGAGAGGGATAGAGATAGACAGAAAGTTCTCATCCTTGGTTCTCTCCTCAAATGCCTGCAATGGCCTCTAGTTGGGACCAAATCCAGGAGCCTGGAACTCAATCCAAGTTTCACATAGGGGGCAGGAACCCAGTCACTTCAACCATCACTGCTACCTCCCTGGGTTTGCAGTCATGAATGGATTCAGGCATCAGAGCTGGATGTGGGCTTCCTAGTTGCTGGGCCAAGGGCCTGCCCCACTTTATTCTTTTTTGAGAATCTGAGGTTTTTGAGCTATCTATTGAGATCATCACATGATTTTTGTTCTTTATTCTGTTGTTTGATTTATCACAATAACTGGCTTTTGAGTGTTAACCTAATTGCTGCTTGGGATAAATCCCATTTTGCTCAGGAATATAATCCTTTTTGTAGGTTGCTGGATGTGGTTTGCTAGTATTTTGTTGAAGATGTTTATGTCTGCATTTATAATGAGATTGGCATGCAGTTTTCTTTCTTTAGATGTCTTTGGTTTTTTTCTTTACTACATTTATATGTATGATTTACTTACTTATTGGAAAGGCAGAGCAACAGAGGGAGAGAGACAGAGATTTGCCACCTATTGGTTCACTCCTGAAGCCAGGAACCTGGAATTTCAGCTGGGTCTCCCACATGGGTGTCAGGGGCACAGTACTTAAGCCATCCTCCACTGCTCTGATATGAGATTGGTGGCTTAATCCGCTGTGCCACAACACCAGTCCCCATGATGTCTTAGGCTTTGGTAACTAAGTAATATTGGCCTGTTGGAATAAGTGGGTAGTGTTCCCTTCTCCTCTGTTTCTGGAAGATACTGCATAGAATTAGTGCAATTTATTCTCTATATGTTCTGTAGATGTTGCCAGTGAAAACACTTGAACATGGAGATACTTTTGGAAGGCTTATAACTCCTAATTTAATTTCTTTGGTAATTTATAGGACTATTCAGATTGCACACTTCATCTCCAAGAAATTTTTCCACTTTATCTATGATGTTGAATAATGTGTACAGAGCTCCGGATTTTTTAATTATATTTTAAATTTCTTTGAGGTATGAAGTGATATCCCCTATGGGGTTCCTATTTTTAATAATTGTATCTTGCTGTTTTGCTTTTTCAATATTGCCAGAAGCTTATCAATTTTATGAAGTTTTTTTTTAAAAAAACTTTTGCTTTAATTAATTTTAGTTAATGTTTTATGCTTCTAATCTCATCAATTTCTGATTTTTAATTATGTATTTCCTTATGCTTGCCTTGGGTTTTTCTTTTTCTTTTTTTGTAAATTTATGTATCTATCTGAGAGGAAGAGATACAGAAAGATAGAGTTCTTCCAATCTGCTGATTCACTTCCCTCTGGCAATGGCCAGAGCTAGGACGATCCAAAGCCAGGAGCAGCAGCTTCCTCCGGGTCTCCCACATTGCTTTGCCAGGCTATTAGCAGAGAGCTAGATCAGAAGAACTGGGACAAGAACCAGCACCAGTACAGGCTACCAGCACCACGGGCAGAGGCTTAGCCTACTGTGCCACAGCACCGGCCCCTCTTTGTTTCTTGAGGAATATGTTTGAATAACTTATTCGAAACTTCTTAAGTAAATACTTATTACTGTATGTTTGCTTCTAAGCACTGATTTTGTTGCGTCTCAAAGATTTCACCAAGTTGTATTGTTTTTATTTAGTTCAATATTTTTATTTTTCTTGAGAATTATTATCTCAATTGTGGATTATTCAGAAATCTATTCAAAAGTCCACACATGTTTGAAGATTTTATTTTATTGATTTTTAGTTCAATCCTGTTCTGTTCAGAGAATATATTGTGTGTGATTTTGATTTCTTTATACTTATTTACATTTATTTTATGACCCAGGAGCTGGTCTAGGTTGGTAAATGTGTTTGCACTTCAAAGGAATGTATATTCTGTGGTTGTTGGGTGGAATGTTTTCTAAAGGTTGATCAGATTCTGCAGGTTGGTAGTACTCAGGTTTTCTCTGTCCTTGATGATTTTCTCATTTTTCCCAAATGGCTACAATGGCCTGATCTGGGCCAGACTGAAACCAGGAGCCAGCAGCTGGGTCTCCCACGTGGGTGCAGGGGCCCAAAGTCTTGAGCCATCCTCTGCTGCTTTCCCAGGTGCATTAGCAGGGAGCTTGTTCAGAAGTGTAGCAGCTGGGACTCGAACCGGTGCCCATATGGGATGCCAGCACTGCAGGCTGCAGCTTTCTCTGCTACACCACAGCATCGGTCCCAGGAACCCAACTTCTTGAGCCGTCACCTGCTGCCTCCCAGGGTGCACATGAGCAGGAAGAAGCTGTAATTATGAGTGGAGCCAGAAATTGAAGCCAGGTACTCTGATATGGGATGTGGGTGTCCCAAGCGGCATCTCAACCACTGGGCCCAAAGCCTGCCCCATACTTTACTGACTTTCAAAAACAGTGATGTGAATCTAGCAAATTTTAAAATTTGACAAACTTCGGTAGTAACTATGTATATCTGCAATAAATTTCTCTAAATTTTCAGAGATTTAAAAAATATCAAATAATGATTACAAATAAAAATGTTCATGGAGAAAGTACTATTTGCCTTGAAGGATATATAGAATTTATTCAGTCATGTTTTCTGGATCTATATTAGTTTCAGATTGCCATTTTCACAAATTGCCACAAACGTCATGCTTTAAACAACACAAGTTTATTACCTCACAGTTCTGGAGGTCAAAAATCTGCAATGGATCTCATTGCACTAAAATCCAGGTGTCAGCAAGGTTATATTTTTCTTTGGATCTAAGAGGGAATCCCCTTTCTTACCCTTTCCAGCTTCTAGAGGCTGCCTACATCCCTTGGCTCATGGTCCCTTCCACCTTCAAAGCCAGCCACGACCACTCATGTCTGTCTTCTATTACATCACTCCTAAACCAACTTTTCTGTCTCTTATAAAGATCCATAGATCACACTAGATCCACCTGGTTATTCCAGGATAATCTCTTTATCTCAAAGTCATCTGATTGGCCATCTCAATTTCATCAGTAATCTTTTTTTTTTCACTTGACAGGTAGAGTTATAGACAGAGAGAGAGACAGAGAGAAAGGTCTTCCTTCCGTTGGTTCACTCCCCAAATGGCTGCTACAGCTGGCGCTGCACCGATCCGGGAGCCAGGTGCTTCTTCCTGGTCTCCCATGCAGGTGCAGGGGCCCAAGCACCTGGGCCATCCTCCACTGCCCTCCCGGGCCACAGCAGAGAGCTGGACTGGAAGAGGAGCAGCCGGGACTAGAACCCAGCACCCATATGGGATGCTGGCGCTGCAGGTGGAGGATTAACCAAGTGATCCATGGTGCCGGCCCTTTCTTCAGTAATCTTAATTCTACCTTGTCTCCAGCATAACATGTTCATAGATTCTGGGCATGAGGATGTAGACATCTTGGAGGAGACATCATTCTGCCCACCAGAGTATTCACCAAGCAGTAGAAACAATCTCTAATTTCAGTAGGCAGGGAGTTTACAAGATGGAAACCGCCTTGGCTGGTGGAATTACTGAAAAGCTGGATAATTCTGCATGGGAAAGCATGTGAAATTTGGAAAACGAGGCAGTAGGAAATGATTGGCAATTTCTTTTAATAAACACTGCTGTCTTGATTAATCAGCTCACACCACTTTTTCTTATCAAGATTCAAATTCCAAGAGAGACAGAGCCTGACCTCCCTCGAGTAATGCACCTGTTCCTTATCCAGAGGTGACATGATTATCTTGATCGGGGGGTCTACTGAGGCTACTCACAGTGGGAAAAGGCTCTTCCTCAGTGGAAAATCCAGTTATTATTACCAGAAGAGTAACTTCATATTAGGCAAGCGAAACCAGAGATTCCCACTGTCCTAAAGAAAAGCATTTGAGGTGATATAAGCCGTGTTATCTGGTTTGTAGCGGAATATTAATAAATTGTATGTCTTGTGAACCAATATACTTTGGCAAGCATGGTGCATGTAAACAGTGTAAAACTGTCTCTAAATGCCCAAGTGAAATTCTTCATACAGCTAGCAAATATTTTAGGATAGATGAAAAATAAGATCTCAGTTTAATGACTTTATTAGCAAACGCAATAGGACATTAGTTTCAGATGTGTAGCTATGCCACTAGCTCAAAACAAATCTTAGCTATCTACATTCTCTTTTGTATTAGAAACTGAACTCTGGTTAGTGACAGACTAGTCTGCTTTCCTGGAAACCAATAATTTCTTCAGACCTTACAGCAGGGAGGTGATATTTGTAATTTTGTATCTAAAAGTCCCTGCACCCCAAATCAGTCTAACTTCACCCAAAGACAACCACAGAAACAGATGTGCGCAGAACTCTCCTTATCTCACTGTCTTCATTTTTGTCACTCAAACCCCACACTTTTCCATCTCATTGTTCTTATCTCGCAGGCATTTCTAACAGTTACTCCGTGAAGTATTATATTCTTCCTAGCCACACTCTTACCCAGAATACAGCCCATCAAAATTTGCCAGGCGATTTTC
Organism: Sylvilagus floridanus; assembly: GCA_949820135.1. Taxonomy (NCBI): domain Eukaryota; kingdom Metazoa; phylum Chordata; class Mammalia; order Lagomorpha; family Leporidae; genus Sylvilagus; species Sylvilagus floridanus. The sequence goes on along the minus strand of OX463246.1, from coordinate 30,833,377 downwards.
AAAGAAACTAACAAAAATGTCAGCCACTAGAGAAATTGCTGAAGTACCATCAGTTGAAGGTCAAACATGCTTACAACGTACACACATGACAAAGATAAATTACAGCTTACATACACGACAAAGAATTCCTGGTCAGAAGTACTCAGGAATCCTGGAGCCATGTGGGACTCAAGCTGTGGAGCTAAGAAGGAATGTAAAGTATTAACAAGTACTATCAATGTACTGTCATCATTGCCTGGAAATATTTTCCCCTTGCTTCTGAAACATCATCCGTTTTTATCTGGATGAGAACAGCTCCTCTTCTGTCTCCCTTGTTTTGCTGGCCAGTGGGATAGATGAGTCATTGCACCATCTGGGCTAAAGGGAAAGAGATGTATGGCTGAATAAAGCTGAATATTATCTGCATAATGACGGTTCTGCAGTCCAAAATCTCTTTCTTTCTCAATGTCCTCATCTACACTTTGTCTCTTTCCAACACTAAATTAGGGGGTATTCTACAAAAGCAATTTCTGCCTACTTATGCCCATCTCTAAGGCAACATATCCAAACATTTGGCAATAGAAACTACAGGCCCCACTGACTTTTCAAAGGTTTGGTAATGGCCAAGAAGGTTGAATTAAAATGACTTAACAAAATCTGTGGCACCATGTTTTTTAAAGTGCTATTCAAAATACTAAATAACCACCACTTCCCCAAAGTGAAGTCAATATTTGCAAAGGTAAAGCCAATTTTTGCTTGTAGGTAAAATTAAGGTTACTTAAATGCTGCTGCAAGTTTTTTGTTAAAAAAAATTATTTATTTATTTGAAAGTCAGAGAGAGAGAGAGGAGAGACAATGAGATCTTCCATCTGCTGGTTCACTCCCCAAATGGCCACAACAGCCAGGGCTGGGCCAAGTGGATGTCAGGATCTTCATCTGGGTCTCCCATGTAAGAGGAAGGGTCCCCAACACTTGGGCCATCTTTTGCTGCTTTCCCAGGCACAATAGCAGGGAGCTGGATCAGAAGTGGAGCAGCAGGGACTCGAACCAGCACCCACATGGGATGTCAGCATCATAGGCAGTAACTTCACCCTCTACGCCACAATGCTGGCCCCTGCTGCAAGTTTTCAATTCATTGTGTGTGATTGTGTGTGTGTGTGTGTGTGTGTGTAAGCACATGCACGAACCTGTTTGTATAGATGCTGCTAAACAATGCTGAAGAAATAGGAATACATTTTACTCTCATGGAGTTATGAGATAAGTGGGACAAAAATATAGACCATCTGTAGAATACATATATATTTCTAGAAATATAAGCCTTGCATTGAAAATGTTATAATCAACTCTTGCTTGTCTACAATTACTAACTTTTACAGAAAATTAATGCAAGCTATTTGGTCCATTGTTTTATATTACTGCATTTTGTTCATATAGCTTTATGCTCTATTTTTAATATGGATAAGGATTTCCGTTATTTCAAGAAACATCAATACTACATCCTAAGAGTGACAGTGACAAGTATTGCTGAGAAAAGTGACAGGGCTATGATAAATCTGATAACCTAGTTATTTGATATTGTGATTTAATGTTAAAAACCCATGTATAAGTATATATATATACTTCATCTGGGTTTCCCATATATATATTTGGTCTTGGGTTTAGTTCTCGCCACATAGCTCCTAAAACCCTTAGAATTTCCTAAGTGATGCTGGGAGTATCTTTTTGTTTTTTAAAAAATAATATTTTATTTTTATTTATTTGAAGTGTTTGAAGTGCAGAGAGAGGGACACACACACAGAGAGAGGGAGAGATCTTCCATCCTCTGGTCCACTCCCCAAGTGGCCAGTTTCTGGCTGGACTAGGTCGAAGCCAGGAGCTCAGAACTCCACCTGGGTTTCCCACATGAGTTGCAGGGGCCCGGTATTGGGTCACCATCTGTTGCTTTCCCAGGAGAATAAGCAGGGAGTTGGGCATTTGAGTCAATGTTCCCATCTGCGATGCTGACAGTGCAGGCAGTGGCTTAACCTGCTACAGCATAATGCCAGCCCCCAGGGGCATCTTTTGCTCTAATAGTTGGGTTTTGGTTCCTCACACAGAGGTCTTACATGCTTTAGAAATTCCTGGGCTTTAGGAGCATCTTCATGATGGGTTCCTGGATAGCTTCAGGTAGGAGATAGTCACCAGAAAGACCAAACCATAACGAGAAGCTTGGAAGTCTCAGGCCCGCCCTTTTCTCCATGAAGGAGAGAGGGGCTAGATATTGAGTTAAGAACCGATCATGGGCCTGCGCTGTGGCATAGTGGGTCAAGCTGCTGTCTGCAGAGCCGGCATCCCGTATGGACAACGGTTCAAGTCCTCACTGTTCCACTTCCAATCCAGCTCTCTGCTATAGCCTGGGAAAGCAGTGGAAGATGGCTCTAGTCCTTGGGCCCCTGCACCCACACGGGAGACACAGAGGAAGCTCCTGGCCCCTGGCTTCAGATCGGTGCAGCTCTGGCCATTGCAGCCAATTGGGGAGTGAACCAGAGAATGGAAGATACACACACACACTCTTTCTCTACCTCTCCTCTCTGTGTGTAATTGTGACTTTCAAATAAATAAATCATGTCTGTGTGATGAAGTCTCCATTCATATCTCTAACACCCGGAGTGAGAGTTTCTCGGGAGGTGAACACATTCATGTGCCAGGAGAGTGGCGCAGCCCAGCTTCCTAGAGAGGTCACTCCTGTACTCAGGACTCTTCTGAACCTGGCCTTATGCACGTCTTTATCTGACTGTCCATCTATATCCGCTATCATATCCTTTACAATAAACCAGTAAATGTGTTCCGGAGTTCTGTGAGCCATCCTAGCAAATTCTCGAACTTGAGGATGGTGTTGTGGGAAGCCTGATATGCAGCCACATAGGACAGAGGAGTGGGTAACCTGGGGACCACCAACTGTGATTGACACCTGAAGTTGAGGGCAATCTCCCAGACCAGAGCTCTTGACCTTGACCTGTGGGGTGTGACGCTAACCCCAGCCAGGTACATAGTGTCAGAACTGGCCTGAAAGGTTGGACACCCTGCTGGTGTGGGAGATTTGGTCCCTGTGGGGGAAAAACCTACACATTTGTTTCACAGAAGTGTTGGGTTTTGTAGAAGAAAGTTTGTTTATCTTTTTGGCTTCCTACACAAGTTATATAAGGTATAGTTAATGGAACTGTAATGTTCACTATGGAAAACAGATGACATAAGTGTACAGTCTCAGAATTTTAGAACCCAAAGGGATCTTGTAAAGAGAGTGTCATCCAAATACTGCATTTGGCAAAAAGAATACAATGCTACTTTCTAGGTTATGGAGTTAGTCCAGTAGAACCAGATTACAACTGAAACTTCACTTCCACTTTCTTTTTCCAGTATCATTCTGCGTTTCCAGACAACTGACTCTTAATTTTGAATGTGCAACCATCATCACTGTTATCAATAAGTGATCATTGTCACTAATTAGTGAATAGTCACTCTGTGCGGGTTATTGTTCTAATCACTAATTGTCTCATCAAAATCTTTGTGATAGATGCTGCTACAATTCTCATTTTCCAGATGCAGAAAACAAGAATTGGGTCAGCCAATTAGTAAAAAAAAAAAAAAAAGTGACTCCAGATGAAACGTTGGCCATTGTGTTCTATTCTGAATGGAACAATCATCAGATTTAGGACTCATGGGTAGACATTATAAAAAGGAAATTATCATCTCATCTAAGGAATATATTTCTAACTTTCTACTTCAAACAACTCAGAGTTGGAATGAACCTTATTTCTTTTTTCTTTTTTTTTTTTTTTTGACAGGCAGAGTGGACAGTGAGAGAGAGAGACACAGAGAGAAAGGTCTTCTTTTTGCCGTTGGTTCACCCTCCAATGGCTGCTGCAGCCGGCGCACCGCGCTGATCCGATGGCAGGAGCCAGGTGCCAGGTGCTTCTCCTGGTCTCTCATGGGGTGCAGGGCCCAAGCACTTGGGCCATCCTCCACTGTACTCCCGGGCCACAGCAGAGAGCTGTCCTGGAAGAGGGGCAACTGGGACAGAATCCGGCGCCTCAACCGGGACTAGAACCCAGTGTGCCGGCACTGCAAGGCAGAGGATTAGCCTGTTGAGCCACGGCGCCGGCAGGAATGAACCTTATTTCAATGAGCTACCTGAATACTGTCCTGTTCTCCATTGGGTAAGAAGCTGGACCAGTCAAGAGCACCCTTTCCTTCTAATTCTTTAGATTTTTATCTTTTTACTTACAAGTGATAGGCTGTTATGGATCCCAGAGTCTGTTTTTCTCTACATTTTGCAATTAGTACAATACACAATTACCCTAATTTTTCAAGATACTAAACATTCCTGTGTTTAAGAGGTACCCTGCCTATCGGCTGTGATGTTGCCTGGGAACCGGCCATAGACACATATCATTTCTTTTGGCTGCAGGGCATCTGAACTTTCCTGTTCGGGGAATTTCCTACCATAGAAATCTTCAGTAGAGGCAGAGCTTCCCATTCTAGTAGCATACAACATCAGGTACTTGCTCTCCCACCCTCTATCAGCAAGTAACTTTAGCTCTAGTAATCTGATACCCCTTCCACCCACTCGGGAGCTAGTGACATTAACAAGCATGGTCAAGGATGAATTAATATTGGAAGCAGCAGCAGCCAATTTTGAGTGAGGGAGTTGCCAGGGGCTCCCCCTGTGTTGGTGTAGCCCATGTCACCGGTGTTCAGTTGAGTGGCAGCAGTGTCCTCGCCAGCCTGGAATGTGACAGCCGCAGGCTCCGATTCCATGAGCAGCCTCTCTCCCTGGTCTACCTCTGCAGTCTTCTCAGAGCTACTGGATATCTTTTCAATAATTTCTTTTTCTGCTTTCATCACTAGGCTGATACTGTTCCCACTGTAAGAATATAGAATTCATCATTGTCGGTTTGACCAAACAAGCTCTTTCTCTTACAAGTATGAAGTTCATAAAAAGTTAAATGAACCTCTCTTGGGTCCAGTGCTCTGAGCTATACAGTGCAGAAGATACGTCTTACCATGTGATGCAGAAATGTCTTCTAGGCTCAAAAAAGCTTCTCAGAGTATGCTCAAGATGGCATGCTCTCTCCTCTTCCTCTTGAATCTACATTAAAGTCATTTTAAGAAAATTTAAAAGTGTAAACTCCAAATGACAATGATAATGGAAGGGAGAAGGACATCAGCACCTAAAAGGTCCATTGCATTTTTAGGAAACAGTTCACAAATGGATGAATTTGACTGATGAAGCTAGGCAGAAAAAGTTAAAAGCTCAAGGACCTGTGGAAGGAGTTTCAGCTGAGATGGGAAACAAGCAAATCCAGAGAATCCTAGAATCACAGTGCAAGATATTAGTACTCATAAAAGCAAAAGATATAGAACTGGAAACAGAGTTAATTGAAAGTTCTATATCATAATAAAACAACATGAAGCGACTTCAAAAAGTTCATTGAAAGTGAAATTAATTGGTAAGTTTATTCTGCAAAAAAATGAAATACATGCAATTTTCTTATATACATTTTCATGAACTTTTTGTGAACTGGCATACATGAATTTCAAAATTCTTTTGCACTAAAATAAACTTTATTTATTTTTATTTACTTGTGAGAGAGAAAAACAGACAGAGCTCCCATCCACCCTGCAATGGCCTGGGCTGGCCAGTCCAAGCGAGCAGCTATGTAGCCAGTATAACTTTATCATGTGAGTTGCAAGCCTTCCAGGGTACAGGTTAGCAGGAGGCTAGAAGAGCGGGCAGAGCCAGTTACTCAAAGTCAGACATTCCAATGCGAGGTGTGAGCATCCCAAATAGAGCCTTAATTGTCAGGCCAAATGCCTGCCCCAATCTTATCTTTTATTTCCATTTGCCATGAAGTTTTCGAAGTATTTGAAATTATATGCTAGTATTTATTTATTTGAAAGGCAGAGAAACAGAGAGAGATGGAGATGATATTGGAAATGACCCCCAACATCTGTATCAAAATGTGGCCCCTTAAAGTTCCCAGAAGTGCCATCTGAGGTGTCACATATGTTACCAGAATCTGGGATACCATACGATATCACCATATGCTTATTAATATATCTCTACTATTAATAAGCCCAAGCGGGTTCTTGCCTAATATTTAGAGAAGAATTCAAAATACCGGCATAAATAAACGAGGCAACATGGTACTTTTTAAGCTTTTATTTAGTGTGAAAGATGCATAGCAGAGAGAGCTTTATCTAAGAGAGAGGTAAATCTAGGTTCATACCGAGCACCAGGAACCAGCCACGTGGAGGAGCATCTAGGCCGGGAAACCTAGGGCGGGTGGCCCCAAGGCCACTCAACCTGGAGGCGCAGGGCTACAGCCAGCCCCCTCCTGGCTAGAGGCCGGGGCAAAGGAGAAGGGCAGGATACACCGTGTCCCGGGCTTTTAACCCACTTCCAAAGGGGAGTGGTTAATTAACCTGATTGGCTGGTGGGCAGTCAGGTGTGGCCAGGTAGGGGCATGAGGTCACACAGGGGCGTGGCGAAGGCGTGGTCTTCCAGCTCACAAACCTAATCGATTTTAACCTGTATGCCTGCCTACTTCAGAGAGACAGAGAGAAAGATCTTCAGTCCACTGGTTTATGCCGCCAATGCCCACAGCAGCCAGTTCTGGGCCAGGCCTACACGAGGAACCAGGAACTCCAACCTGCTCTCCCTCAGGGGTGGCAGGGGCCCAGTGCTTGGGCATCTGGTACTATCTTCTCAGGTGCGTCAGCAGGCAGCTTGGAACTGCTATGGGATTCCAGCATCGAAAGCAGCCGCTTAACCCACTGCACCACAATGCTGGCCCCGAATTTTAAATTTTCTAGTAGCACAATTTTTTCTTTCCAAGATGTATTTATTTACTTGAAAGAGAGAGGGGGAGACAGAGACAAAGAGGGATCTTCTATCGACGATTTCAGTCCCCAGATGGCTGCAATGGCCAGAGCTGGAGCAGGTTGAAGCCAGGAGCTTCATCTGGGTCTACCATGTGGATGCAGGGGCCCAAGTACTTGGGCCATCTTTTGCTGCTTTCCCACATGCATCAGCAGGGAGTTGGAGTGCAAGCAGAGCAGCTGGGATACAAATTGGCACCCATAGGAGACGCCAGCACTACAGACGGTTGTTTAAACTGTTGTGCCACAGCGCTGTCCCCAAGTAGCCCAATTTTATAAAGGAAAATAGAATTCATTTAACATATAAAATATTAATATTTCAATATGCAATCTACATAAAGACTGTTAGGGAAATAATATATTTATATGTTCTGAATCTGCAAATTTGGCATGTATTTTACACTTAAGCATCTTACTATACCTCAAGTGCTTAGTAGCCATTTATAACTAGCGACTACCATACTAGATGACATGCCTTTATATGATACTCTATGAAAAAAAAAGAAAGTCAAGCATTTATTCCCCCAGACAGAGAAGTCAAAGGTGTTGCCTCACTCTGGAACAAAATTTGCAATTTATTATTTATGGTTATAGTATTTGTGGTTCTCCAATATAAAGCCTTTTGTATAAATAAATAAATCTTTAAAAAATAAAGTTCAGGGTCCAGCGCTGTGGCACAGCGGGTTAATACTCTGGCCTGAAGTGCTGGCGTCCCATAAGGGCACCAGTTCTAGTCCCGGCTGCTCCTCTTCAGATGCAGGTCTCTGCTATGGCCTGGGATAGCAGTAGAAGATGGCCCAAGTACTTGGGCCTCTGTACCCACCTGGGAGACTGGAAGAAGCTCCTGGCTCCTGGCTTCAGATCAGCGCAGCCCCGACCATTGTGGCCATTTGGGGAGTGAACCATCGGATGGAAGACCTCTCTCTCTCTGCTTCTCCTCTCTCTGTATAACTCTGACTTTCAAATAAATAAATAAATATTACAAAAAATAAAAAATAAAGTTCACCTTAAAGCAAGCAACAAGCTCCAGTCATATTTAGTGAAGTTCCTATGAATTTATTGTTTTCAAATCTGAACACAACTAGGGATTATCATAAAGGGAAAGAAAGCTTCAATCAGAAAATAATATTGATTTAAAAGTACTATACATGACACTGAAGGAAGCAGAGATGGTTCAAAGAACAGAAGAGAACTTCAAGAAAAAGAAACCTCCACTTAGAATCTTTGGAGCACTTTAAGGAAAGATCGTATCTATAAAATAAAAGCAGTGTGGCTTGAAAAGAAATCACAGAAATTAAAACCATGATGGTTAAAAAAAAAAAAAAAACCTCAGTAAGAAATTAAAGTTTAAGCATGCTCCCAGAACATTGGGCCAAAGTGGAGAAGAAGAAAGGAAAAGAATTGAAAGACATGTAGAGAACAAAGAAATGAAGAAATTATTGATAGAGTGATACAAAAAGAATCTCCTTAGGCTCAAAGATTTAATCTTTTTATGGAAAGAACTTACCCAATGTCTAGCAAGCATGTGAATCAAAAAAGACCCACATTTAGGACAAATTATTGTAAAATTTTAGAACACAGAGGGAATGTGCTAAAAACTTCCCTAGGAAAAACCAGGTCACCTGCTGTAGCATTTAGAGTCAGTTGTAGGCATTTAACCCACTACAACAAATTTAAGCAGAAAAGAGAGTATTTGTTATGAAATGGCTCATTTTAATGTGGCGAAGACTAATGAAATAGGCTCTAATTTGAGCTTTCAAGAATTTCCCCCATGGGGCCAGCACAATAACTTAGCTGGTTAAGCCACTGTCTGCAGTGCTGGCATCCCATATTGGCACTGGTTTTAGTCCCAGCTGCTCCAGTTCCAATCCAGCTCCTACTAATGAACCTGGGAAGGCAATGGAGAATGGCCCAAGTCCTTGGGCCCCCGCACCCACACGGAAGACACAGAGGACACTCCTGGCTCCTGGCTTCAGATCAGCCCAGCTCTAGCACTTTAAGATCATCTGGGAAGTGAACAAGTGGATGCAGGATCTCTCTCTCTCTCTCTCTCTCTCTCTCTCTCTCTCTGCCTTTCAAATAAATACATGAATCATTAAAAAAAATTTTCTCCCAAAGTCATACTGCAAACTGGTCCACAAAAGAATGCCTGCCCTGACAGGTGCAAGAAAACCGAGCGCAAGAAGCAGCTCAGCAACTCCAGGAAACCATGGCTGTAGTTCCCAGCTCTAGCACAACCCACCGCAGCAGCATAGACAGCCCAAACCCTAACTCTGCACTGCTACAGAACAGAGGCCAGACATGAGGGCCTCTGCCAAGCTGCTACTGATCATTCCAATCCCTCCAGACTGGCCTTGCAAGCACTAACAGCCAAAGCAGTGGAACAGTGGATTCGACTTAGGACATACCCTTCCACTTCCCAGGTCTCATGCGGGTGGATCGAATGGGCTGGTCCTAAACTGTATCTGAAAGCCCGGCGGTTAGGGTATCTAAACAGTGGAATTCTTAGCTTTCCAGAGGCTCTGGCACCAGGAGTCACATAAGAAGGTGGTAAAGAAGGCTGAGAATGCGAATCCATCACAGCCCAGAGCACACACCCACTTCTTTCCACACTTGAACTTTTACAAAACAACAGTTACCATGTACCTGTGCTTAGACTCTCTACAAAAGGAAAGAAACACGAGTTTTATCAGTCACAGCTCCTATTTCTCAACTTAGTTTTTTTTTTTAATTAAAAAAAGATTTATTTTATTTATTTGAAAGAGTTACAGAGAGAGGTAGAGACAGAGAGCAAGGTCTTACATCTGCTGGTTCACTTCCCAAATGGATGCAACAGCAGAGCTGCGCTGATCCAAAGCCAGGAGCTGCTTCTGGGTCTCCTACGTGGGTGCAGGAGCCCAAGTGCTTGGGCCATCTTCTACTGCTTTCCCAGGCCACAGCAGAGAGCTGGATCGGAAGAGGAACCACAGGGACTAGAACCAGCGCACATATGGCATGCTGGCCCTTCAGGCCAGGGCTTTAACCCGCTGCACCACAGCACTGGCCCCTCAACTTAGTATTGATATCCTGTAACCAGGGTTCATAAACTTTAGCCTGCCAGAGAATCACCTGGAGGGGTCACTCAACACAGATGATTGGCCCCCACTCCTAGTGTCTCTGATCCGCCATGAGAGCAGCCCTCCAGTTTGCATTTCTACCAAGTCTAGGTTATGCTGAGGCTGCTTATTCAGGGACAACAGTTGGAGAGCCACAGCTACAATCCGTAAAGAATTTATGTCACAGGCTGTGATCTGCAGAGCATTTGTAACTTCTTCTTCAGAGTTCTTCTGCCTTCAATCAGCACTCAGCTGGCCAAAGTTCCTGAACTCTTTGGTGGGGATTATTAGAATGAACTTGGGATGGTTGGGCCTCTCCCAGGAAAGCGGCCTTGCATTACAGCATAAAACACAACTTCTCCCCTGAGCTAACTCTCCCCCACACATGAAATACACTGCTGTTGAGTTAAGCCATAACATTTTAGGCTTTATCTGTTACGTTAACCAATGTTGATTAATCAATGCAAGATTTCATATAACAAAGTATTAAAAACACATGGCACTGGGTTATCAGTTGCTAAGCCAACTGAAAGCAGATGTAACAATGTTTGAAATCCATACCACGCAATCTCAAAGCATTTGGTTAAAAATTAGCTATCACTCGAGTGGGAAAAAAAATTGAAAATAGACTCTTATTGCTGCTGCTTTTCTAGTAAAGTAAAAGATGAAAGAGATGAATTGGGCAAGTAATGAAAATAGAAATCCCAAAGTTTGGGGCTGGAAAAGCAGAATTCCATAGATCCTACACTATGAGCTGGGAAAGTGAGGAAGATTTTGATGAACAGTGGCCAATTAAGACTAATCTTTATGAAAAAAAATTCAGCCTGAAAGTGTGGCTTCTCTTTCTGAGCGTGCGGGTCTCAAGGCAGTCATTATTAAGTGGAAAGAGAGTGAGCCATGGAAGTGAAGCAGCAAAGAATTAAACCAGACTTGAGAATTAAATCCGGGAAAGAACTCTGACTATGGCTAATGACTCATAAAATCGCCTGGAAGAAAAAATATCACTTTATTAAGATTTGGAAGGAACTATATTGCTAAAGAACCATGCATGCATTTAGACTAAAAATGCATTTCTCTGTGAGACCTAAACCAACTCCCTGGTGAACTTCCGATTGCCACTGTTTACGGGTGAACTTCTGTCTGACCGGCCCTCCCACTGCAGGCAACTGTAAAAACTAGGAAAATGGACCAGGCAAATATTTGGAAGTACTGAAGAGCTGGCAAAGCAGTAGGACTTGAGAACCTATGATCCTCGAGAGAAGGGAAACACATTCGGTGAGCTGCCACTCATCCTGGCTTCCCGCGGAGACAGTTTGTGCATTCTAGGAAAAAGCATCCAGGGAGTCAAGGAGACAGAGGTCAAAGTGCAACATTGCCAAAATGGTAAAAATCCCCAAGAAGAGAGAACTACAAAGAAGGAATCTCAGAATCTGTATACAAATTCTTCTGAGCCCTTCTGACTCCTAAAGGATTCATACAAAAACCAGCAAGCCTCCAAGAAACTTTGCAAGAAAAGAGGGTTTGGAACAGGCGAGTTAAAATGCCCTAGAGCTTGCTGTTCTTAGAGATATGCAGCCATTTTTCTTGAATGAATTTGCTCCCTGGATGGCTGCAAGACCCTAGCTCATTTTCAGAGTCCTGAAAAAGTTGATCCTGGCAATTTTGCCTGTGTTCTCTTTGCTTTTATGGAGAGGAACATTTTCTGAGATCTGTTACCTCTCCTTTTTTGCTGACATCACTGTAAGGCAGTGATTAGAACACAAGTCCTTTTACTCCTTGACCAGCGCTCCTTTTATTTATATCCTGGTCATCAAACATTACATGCGTCAGAATTGTCAGAATTACTTGGAGCCCTTCTTAAAATATAGCTGGACTCTGCACCTGCAGTTTCTGATTCAGGTCTAAGGCGGAATCTGAGAATTTGCATTTTCAAAGATTTATTTATTTATTTGAAAGGTAATTACAGGGAGAGAGGGAGGGAGGAAAGTAGGGAGAGAGAGCAACCTTCCATCTACTGATTCACTCCCCAAATGGTCACATTGGCTGGGGCTGGGCCAACCAATCCCAGGAGCCAGGAACTCCATTCTAGCATGGGCCCAAGTACTTGGACCCCTTCTGCTGCTTCCCCAGGCACATCAGCAGGGAGCTGGATCAGAAGCAGAGCAGCCGGAACTTGAATTGGCGCCTGATATGGGATGCAGCTGGTGGTGGCTTAATGCTCTGTACCATAATACAGCCCTGCCTGGGGCTCATTCCATAAGAATCGCTGCATTATACCATGTGGTTCCTTCAACCCATTGCTTTAGGGAGTAGCTCTAAACTCTGGGATGAATAACAAAAAATATATATGGTAACGATACATATTACCCACATTTCTATATAATAATATATGAGCTAATATGTATTTAGTATGTCATTCTAGGTGTGCTAAGCATTGCATTGATTAGGTTACTTAATACCCCCCAACAACCAATAAGTAGGTATGATTACTTTCCCCCATGAAAATTGGAAATCAAAGCCAGAGAGGAATGGAGCTTGCACAGAAGCACATAGCAATACAAGCAGGTGCTAGTATGAGAATATGCTCTTTGATTGGACATGCTTTAAACCTGCACACCAGTGTTTCTCAAAGAATAACATAGCTCATTTATGATGTCTTTGGATGACTGTAGCTGGGACACAAAGGCAAATTAAAAACCGTGACTCATATAGTGAGAAAGTAATTGCTATTTTTGGCTCTATTTTTTCTAGCCTTTGATTACATCGTGATAAAAAGTGTCATTTGAGTGCTGTGTCTCTAATATGTGTATAATGCGTGGTAACCTCCCGGCTCAACAAAAAGAGTGGATTTGAGGCTCAGAGCCTTAGTGGACAGTACTTTCTAGCTAGTATTAAAAAGACGGTTTTACATTCACTTTTCTTGGTGACTTTCAGTTTAGGACAGGCGATGCTAATTTTTCAGTTCTTTATTAGTTTCATAAAGAAAATGAAGGAGAGCATTGTTGTGATGGAGCAGGTGAAGCTTGCAACATGGGCATCTCAGATCAGAGGGCTGGTTTTGTTAGCGGGAGATGGGTAGGGTAGGTTCTTGTCTTCCTGAAAGAAAGAATTCAGACGGGGGACAGAGAGCAGTGGTACACAAGGAAGCAAGGTTTAATGGGGTAGGGCATCCATCAAAATAGATGGGACAGAACCCGAGAGTGCCCATTCAGACTGGGGAAGCAAGGCCACGTGGCTCAATGGAGTGCATGCACCTGGCTGGCCAGGCGGGCAGCGCAGGAGAGCTGAGAGTGGGAGTGCAGGCAGTGTTGACTGGGGCTCCTAAGGGAAAGGGGTCCAGTCCTTCCTGCAGTTTCTCCTTCCTCTCCTCCTCCAGGACGAAGGGTTTGCTGAGGGTGAATCAGGTGAGATTCCTCCCAAGGTTCACTATGCTACCCCAGGTTTCCCAGGGCTCTCAGTCTGGGAAGCCCACCAGGCTGGGGACGGAGGCACCTCCCCTAGGGTGTCTGCCTTGGAGGAAGGATGTAAAAGTTTTATTGCTCCACGTCATGATGCCAGGTAAACCATTTGGTGCTGAGGCCAGAGGATTCTCCTGGAGAGCTTTCCTTGGGGCAAGGCTGAGACCACCTGGAAAGTGATCAGGGTCAGGACAGGACTTTGTAGTGTAAGATACAGGGCTGCTTCCAAGCGGAGCTTCTGCAGATGCGTTGTTTTCCTTCGGCCCCTCTCACACACAGAAGCTAATTTCCGACTTCCTACCTATCAGCTTGAGCCTCAGCTGCTGTGCTTCTCAACCAGTTCCCCGCTAACGCTCCTGGGAAGGAGGCGGTGGATGGAGTTCCTGGCTCCTGGCTTCCCTATGACCCAGACGTGGCTGTCACGGGCGTTTGCAGAGTGACCCAAGCAAATGGAAGCTCACTCTCTCTCTTCCCCCTCTCTCTGTAGCTCAGCCTTTCAAATAAATAAAACAAGCACACTTTTTTATAAAATACATTTGTTTCAAGAAAATAATAAATAAAAGTGGAAATCTCAGAAACCCCACCCACCCAAGGAAACCAGTGCTTTCAAGCAATCTGCAGGATCCCACCGGGAAATTAGGAAATACAATGACAACATGAATTCTTTCTCAAGTTGTGAGGGAGCTGGGTAGAAAAAGACTCCGAGCTCACACAGCAAGCAGCACGTGCGAAGGCAGAGTTAAGTACCAAGTGGGGAACGGGTTCTTGCAAAGATACTCACAGGTACTCTGGCTGCGCTGGGAATCAGACTTGCTGTCACAAACCACGCAGCAAGTTCCCACAAAACCAGCTTGCTACAGTAAACACGGATGATTTGTTTCCATCCACAAACTAGCGTCAGGTCCCTAACAGGGGCTGTCACAGGGCTGGAGGCGCGGGCGTAGGGAAGCGATCGACCCATCCCGCGCGCCGGGCCCGGGGCAGGGGGAGCGGACGAGCAGGTGCGTTTCAGGGCGGCGACGCGTGGCCGAGTGCGGGACGAAGCGGACTCGGTATCGCGGGCGTAGCCAGCTGCCCAGGTCTAAGCGAAGCCAGGCGTCCGGGGACTCCCGCGGGCACCGCGGCCACGACTCAGCAGGGACCCGGCGGGTGTCCCCCCAGCCAGGTTTCCAGTGAGTCAGGAGCGACCCGACGGCTCCATCTTGGCTGCCGCTCCCCGAATTCGTGATAAAGTCTTCACTGCGCCAGCCCTGCGCTCCACACCCCCTGGGCTTCCCCGGAGACCCGCCCTCCTCTCCCGGCCCGCACCACAAAAGGCTGTGCGGCTTCAGCACCGCCCCCTGCCCAAACGTCGCAGTGCTGCGGGGCAAGGAGGCGGAGTCGGGCGCCGTCTTCCCGCTCCTCGACCAATCGGCGAGGGCCCCCTCCCCGAAACACACGACGCTGAAGACAGTGCGAGTATTTTTCCCTTTTTCTGCCACGTCCCAACCATTGACGCGAGCCCACTCCTCAGGCTCCCATTGGGCGTGTGCGTTTAGCCCCCGGCAGAGGCTCCTGATTGCTATTGGCCGGCTCGAGCTCGGGGGCGGGGCCCGCGCGCCGTGCTCCTCCTCCTCCTCCTCCTCCTCCCCACCGAGTCCGCCGCGGCGCAAGGGGCGGGACGCGCCGCCGCCACCTCTGCTTCCGCCGCCGCGCCGCCGCCGCCGCCGCCGCCGCCGTGCCGCCGCCGCCGCCGCCTGCTGCTGCGCGTTCGGCGGGGGAGGAGTCGGAGGCGGAGAAGAAGGCGGTGGTGGCGGGTGGAGGATCGAGCGCTGTTCTCGCTCCGGAGCCGCTGCACATTTCGGTGAGGGGCTTTTTTTTTTTTTTTCCTCCTCTCCTTTTTTTTTTTCCTTTTAAAATCGGGCTTGTTCGGGTGTCAGCGGTGTGGGGGTCGGGGTGAGGAAATGGCTGCCTTCATCTGCCGTTCTGGCCTCTCTGGAGCAGCAGCGGGGCCTGGCCCCGGCCCGCAGCGCCGGCCATGGTGGGTGGGGTTGGTGGCTGCCCAGAGGCCTTCCTCGCCTCCCGGGCCCTGTCCGCGCCGGCCGGGGCCCCGCGGTCGCCGCGTCCCCGACGGACGGCAGTGGGGGTGGGGGTCTCCGCCCGCCGCTCTCCCCCGGGCCTCGTCTGCTGTCCTTGGTGCCGGCCAAGGACCCCGCCGCCCTCGTCCCCACGCTCGCGGCCGGCCGAGTGCGCCGCCCGCCAACGCCTCCACCCGCCGGCGGTGCCCGCCGCAGGCCTGCGGCCCCCTCCCCCCGAGACCTGCGTGGCCGTTGCCCGGCCGGCTGCGTGTGCGGGCTTCCCGACGGTCACGCAGGCCCCGGGCGCAGACTCGCCGTGGGCAGCGTAGCCGCCGGGGCCCCCGTCCCGGGAGCCCCTTCCCTGGGCGCCGCTGCCCGGGAGCGCAGAGCTCCCCGCCGCACCGCCGGGGCTGGCCTCCCCGGGACGACTGCTAGTTAATCATTCTGCGCACTTCCAAAATGGTGAGTTTAAAGCCGCTCAGACCCAGTCGAAGAGAGGGGGAGGCGGTCCAATAGTGTTTTTGCAGGGTGCAAGAATAATCTGGGAGGTTTTCCTGGCTTAGGCGTAACAGAAAAATTACATCTGCATAGGCGCTGCTCGGAGTCCGCTGGTTCTGCGAAGTTGACGTTTTTCTTGGAAAAAAAAAAAAAAAGATTCACTCCATTCTGTTATTTTGATCATGAAATGTTTGGTCCCGCTTCTTTAAAATGGCAGTCACCTTTGCTACAGGCTGCAGATCAGCTGAAGAGTATGTAAATAAAACCGAAGATAACAGAAATAAAGGTCTCTACTTTTTTCGACTTTTGTCATTTGTCTGGAATTGGTTTTCAGTTGTGAAATAACCACTTCATTTCTGTTGTTAATTAAAGATGTGCAAGCTTGGTGTACAGTCTGAGATATAAATAAAGGACTCTTAGGTGAAATGTGAAAAATTCTTCTCCTCCCCCAGTCTCACTCCGCTAACTAGACTTACCAGTTTACTGTTAATCTTTCAAAATTCCTTTTCCAAGTGCACTTTGAAACACGTGGACATCAAACATGCACAGTGCGTTGGCCTTTTTTCTTGAAATGAGAGTATATCCAGCACTTTCGTCCATCAATCGTTTTTTCCACCTAATTGTACATCTTGGCGGACAGTTTCCTGGTCGTGTGTGGTTCTCTCCTAGAGCCCGGGAGGGGAAGTGGTAGTTAGCCAATGGGCTGTTACTCAGGCAGCCAGCTTCTTATTGGAAGACTGTTAAGTTAATTGCAGTTTCCTTTTTCAGTCACAAATAATGGCTTATAATGAAGTCCACTTTCTGATTTATTGCTTGATGTTTAATGACCTCCCTTAGAGCCTTGATTTACAAATTTTCAAGTGTGGAGGCCTGGAAGGTAAGAAGCACACCTCCCACTTCTTGTCCTACCTGGCATCCTGAGAGTCAGCCCCAGAGAACAAGTCAGCAAACTTCCTGTGTGAGCTGATTTCTGGAGCATGGATTCCTAGGAATGGAATTACTTAATTAAAGGGTGGGCATATTTAAATTTTTGATAACCATTTATCTGTCATCTTTTGAAAATATTTTCTGCTTAAGCTTTTTCTCCTACTAGACAAACTTCAGACTCAAGTAAAAAGTATCCTGGGCTATATTGAATGATGTTGTATTGAACTTTTAGATTAGAGAGAGCTGACCTTTTCAGTATGAGTCTGTCCCCTTGGAAAGAAGAGGTGTTCTCTCCATTTTATCCACGTGTTCCTTCATATTCTTAGGGAATACAAAATTTTATACTTTATCTTTTGCCTTATATATGACATTCTGAATATTCCTAAATGTTTTATAGTCTTGATTGTTGTGGTAGATGGTTCAGTAACATTTTTCTTCTGGTTATAGGAAAGCATTTGAATTCCTAAGTTTATCATATAGCTAATCATTTTATTGGGTTGATGATGATTTGAAAGTCTTTACTGTTTCGTGGTTTCCTTTCCAATGTTTATAACCTAATGAATTTCCCTCATTGCTTTATCAATCATAGCTATTATCTAATGTTAATAATAGCACTGGTAGTGAGGCATTGGGTGTTCCTGACTTGAAGGGGAATGCTGCTGTTTCAGCTTTTATTAGGGTGTTTGCTGAAGCTTTCTGATCAGTAGCCAGTGTTAAAAAATTTCCTCCTATTCTTGGCTTTCCAACATGACTCTACTGTTTTCATTTTATTGATGTTTTTGATAACCATAAATAGGTATTGAGTTTTCTTGGATATTTTTTACTTTTTTTGGGGGGAGTCTGTATTGGTATCACCAGTATTATCTGGTTAATATTTTTCTAAGAGAGGTTAAATTAACCTTGAGGCTACCTTCAATACAATAAAATATACTTATTTGGAAGTAGAGCTCATTTTGTTTGGATAAATGTGTGCTCATGTCACTACTGTCACAACTGCACCCTCAACACCAGGGAATCACACATCCTTTTTTCTCATAATACATTGATCTCATTGATTCTAGAATTTCATATAAATTAATTATATAATGTAAACTCCCACTCTCTTTTCCTCTCAGCATGTTTTTTTTTTTTTTTAAAGATTTATTATTTGAAGAAAAGAGTTACACAGAGAGAGAAGGAGCGGCACAGAGAGAGAGAGAGGTCTTCCATCCACTGGTTCACTCCCCATTTGGCTGCACTGGCCGGAGCTGTGACAATCCGAAGCCAGGAGTCAGGAGCTTCCTCCAGGTCTTCCACATGAGTGCAGGGGCCCAAGGACTTGGGCTGTCTTCTACTGCTTTCTCAGGCCATAGAAGAGAGCCAGATTGGAAGTGGAGTAGCTGGGACTTGAACCGGCATCCATGGGATGCTGGCACTCCAGGTGGCGGCTTTACCCACTATGCCACAATGCCGCCCCCTCAGCATGTTTTTGAGGATCACCTGTGTTTTGTGTGTTTAACTGGTTCACCCCTTCTTATTGCTGAATAGCAGCCCATGGTGATATACACTTTCTTGACCATTTCACCTATTTCTGAATATTTGGATTGTTTTCCATTTGGTGGTATTGTTAATAAAACTCTTCTGAATATTCATTCATTTTGAGTTTTGTGTCAACATGTTCCTGTTTGTCTTGGTAAATAGCTAGAAATGGAATTTGTGGCATTGTATGATAAGTGAGTGCTTCACCTTTTAAGAAACTGCCAAACTGGTAGACATGCCAGACTATTGCATGTCTACCAGTAATGTATGGGAGTTCCAGTTGCTCCACGTACTCATCAGCACTTGATTATTTCAGTCTTTTTCATTTTAGCCCTTTTCGTAGGCATTGTAGTAGTATCACAATGTGATTTTAACTTAGGTTTACCTGATGACTGGAGGCTGAGAATTTAGTCATGGGCATGTCATCCTGTCTAAAGGATTTTTTTCAGATTTTTTTGCCCAGTTTAAGAAATTGAATTGTCTTACTAAATTTAAAGAATTTTATGCATTGGTTTCTTTTACTTTAAAAAAGAGGAACCTCACTCTACTTTTTATTTATTTTTTAAGTAAGATTTATTTATTTGAAAGGCAGGGTTACTGAGAGGGAGAGGCAGGAGGTACATTCCATCCACTGGTTCACTCCCTGAATGACCACTCCTGAATGGGGCTGGGTCAGCCTGAAGCCAGGAGCCTCAACTCCATTTGGACCTTCTACATGGGTGGTAGGAACCCAAGTATTTGGGTCCTCTTCTGCTGCTTTTCCCAGACACTTTAGCAGGGAATTGGATTAGAAGTGGAGCAATCGGGGCTTGAACTGGTGTTGGTATGGGATGCCTACATCACAAATAGTTTACAGTATGCCACAATGCCAGCCCCTCCAACTGAGAATTGTTTTCCTAGTGCAGGGTTGTACAGATTTCCTCTTTTCTTTGCTTCTACAAGTTTTGTAGTTTGGTCTTTGACATCAAAGTATACTTGTTACACATTGCAGGTTCATTTTGAATATGGTGAGTGATGGTGGTCCAGGCTCATTTTCTTTGCAATTGGGTATGTAGTTTGTTTTGCTTCTTGTGTCAGGAGCATTTTCCTTTCCCCATTGAATTAACTGTCAGAAATCAGTTGAACATAAATGTGACTCTTACTTCTGGACTATCCCCTTGATTTTTCTGCCTATAATTTTGCCAGTAGTATTTTCTTTTCTTCTCTTTTCTTTTCTTTTTTTTTTTTTTTTGACAGGCAGAGTGGACAGTGAGAGAGACAGAGAAAGGTCTTCCTTTTCCATTGGTTCACCTTCCAATGGCCACTGCGGCCGGCGCTCTGCGCTGATCCGAAGCCAGGAGCCAGGTGCTTCCTCCTGGTTTCCTAGGCGGGTGCAGGGCCCAAGGACCTGGGCCATCCTCCACTGCCCTCCTGAGCCACAGCAGAGAGCTGGACTGGAGGAGGAGCAACCGGGACAGAATCCGGTGCTCTGACTGGGAGTAGAACCTGGTGTGCCGGCGCTGCAGGCGGAGGATTAGCCTATTGGGCGCCGGCCTCATGTTTATTTTTTTTTTTACTTTGTAGTGAGTCTTGAAGTCAGGTAATATGAAGTCTTGAGCTTTATTCCTTTTCAAAATTGTTTCGACTATAATTTCTTTACTTTTCCGTAATACTTGTAGAGGAATCTTGTTGGTTTTTATTAACAATTCCTGAGGGAATATTAACTTGCGTTGAGTATATCAATCAGTTTGGGAACACTTGGTATGTTTATATTGTGTCTTACAATTCATGAACATAGGTTCTCTGCATTTATTTAGATTCTCATTCATTTCTTTTGTAAATATCTTGTGGTTTCATCATCATCATACAGATATGTTGCTTGTTTTGTTAGGTTTATATCTAAGGATTTAATAGTTTTTGATACCATGGGGAATGATCATATTTGTTTCCATTTTTACTTTTTGCATATTGACCTTGAATCCTGCTACATATCTTAGTCATTTTTTTCTAGATTCTTTGAAATTTTCCTATGTTGTTTGTGAGTACAGAACAACTTATTATTTTTCAATTGTATGTGATCTCCTCCCCCCTTCTTTTTTCCTTGCTAATTTCACTGGCTAGGACTTCCAGCATGATGTTGAACAGAAGTGGTGAGAGCAGATACACTGGTCTTGTTTGTGATCTTAAGAGCAGTCCTTTCTGTCTTTCATTTTTAATTGTGACAGAGTGGTGCTATAATTTGAACATGTCCCCTCCAGATTCTTATGTCTGAACCTAATCTACAGGAATAAGGCATTTGGGAAGTGAAAGAGATTGAATATTAATGGCTTAGTGTCCTTATAAAAGAAGCCTCCAGAGATCCCTCCCCACTTTTAATGTATGAAGATTGCAGTCTAAGAACCAGGAAGTGATCCCTCCCTCTCCTGGAAGCTTCTGACACTTTGATCTTGGACTTCTCAAACTTCAGAACCTGAGAAATGTTTCCGTTGTGTATTAACCAGCCCACTCTCTCAGAAGTTTGTTGTAGTAGCCTTAATGGACTAAGATAAGTAACCTTTTGTCACATTGAGGACATTCCCTTCTATTCTTGGATTGCTGTGCAAGTGGATGTTGAATTTGGTCAGATTTTTAAAATTGTATTGATTGAAATACTCATGATTTATTTATCTTCAGTGTTAATGATATGTTAATGTAATCTCAAATGCTGAATAACATTGTATTTTCTGATTAAATCCTACCTGATGGTGCATTATCATTTTCATAAATTGATGGACTATATTTGCTAATATTCTGTTGAGTTTTGGGATTTTTTTTGGTCCATGAATGATACCTCTTACTTCTTTATGTTAGGGGAATGCTGGCCTCATGGAGGGGAAATCTTTCTTCCTCATATTTGCCCAGAAAAAAACAATGATGTAAGATTACCATTATTAGTTTGCAAATGTTTATTAGACTTTACAGGCTAACCCTTCTGGGCTTACAGTGTTCTTTGTTAGAAGACCTTTGCAAGATAGACTCAACTCCTGTAGTAGGTAGGAGTTGTTAAGGTTAGCTATTTCATGAAAACTTTCAGATCTTGGTGATGTGAGTCACTTTCCCTTACTATTACAAGCATTAAAGATTTTTATCTTTTTAAGGAATTGGACTGTTTCTTGTAGACATTGCCTTAATGTTGTTTCTTAATTACCCTTTTGATGTCAGTAGCATTTGTAATGATGTCTTGTCTTTTCACTCCTGATGCTGGCAAAGTAGCCTCTCTCTTATCTTTGTTAGTGTGATTTCAGGCTTAACAGTTTTATTAATCTTCTCAAATAGCTTGTTTTTAAATTTTATTTCTTTTTATGTTTTTTATTTCATTAGTTTCTGCTTTTATCTTTATTTCCTTCGAGTTTATACTTTCCTATGTTAATTTTTTAAACTTTTATTTAATAAGTATAAATTTCCAAAGTAAAGCTTTTGGATTACAGTGGCTTTTTCCCCCAAAAACCTCCCTCCCTCCTGCAACCATCTCCCATCCCATTCACATCATTCTCAATTATCTCTATATACAGAAGATCAATTTAGTATATACTAAATAAAGATTTCAACAGTTTGTACCCACACAGAAACACAAAGTGTAAAGTACTGTTTGAGTACTAGTTATACCATTAATTCACATAGTATAACACATTAAGGACAGAGATCCTACATGGGGATTAAGTGCACAGTGACTCCTGTTGTTGATTTTAACAATTGACACTCTTGTTTATGGCGTCAGTAATCTCCCTAGGCTCTAGTCATGAGTTGCTAAGACTATGGAAGCCTTTTGAGTTTGCCAACTCTGATCTTACTTAGACAAGGTCATAGTCAAAGTGGAAGTTCTGTCCTCCCTTCAGAGAAAGGTTCCTCCTTCTTTAATGGCCCGTTCTTTCCACTGGGATCTCCCTCACAGAGATCTTTCATTTATGACTTTTTTTTTTGGCCACAGTGTCTTGGTTTTCCATGCCTGAAATACTCTCATAGGCTTTTTAGCTGGATCCGAATGCCTTAAGGGCTGATTCTGAGGCCAGAGTGCCTAAAGGGCATCTGCCATTCTATGAGTCTGCTGTGTATCCCACTTCCCATGTTGGATCGTTCTCTCCTTTTTAATTCTATCAGTTAGTATTTGCAGACACTAGTCTTGTTGATATGATCCCTTTGACTCTTAATCCTATCATTATGATCAATTATGAACTGAAATTGATCACTTTCCTCTTTGGAAAAATGTCTATTAAGGTCCTTGGCCTATCTCTTAAGTGGATTTTTTTTTTTTTTAAATTTTTGACAGGCAGAGTGGACAGTAAGAGAGAGAGACAGAGAGAAAGGTCTTCCTTTTGCCGTTGGTTCACTCTCCAATGGCCACCGTGGCTGGCGTGGTGCGGCCGGCGCACCGCGCTCATCCGATGGCAGGAGCCAAGTGCCAGGTGCTTTTCCTGGTCTCCCATGGGGTGCAGGGCCCAAGCACTTGGGCCATCCTCCACTGCACTCCCGGGCCACAGAGGAGAGCTGTCCTGGAAGAGGGGCAACTGGGACAGAATCTAGCGCCCCAACTGGGACTAGAACCCGGTGTGCCGGTGCTGCAAGGCAGAGGGTTAGCCTGTTGAGCCACAGTTGTTTTGTTGTTTGTTTTGTTGTTGTTGAATTTCTTGATCTCTTTGTAGATTCTGGTTATTAACCCTTTATCTGTTGCATAGTTTGCAAATACTTTTTCCCATTCTGTCGGTTTCCTCCTCACTTTCCTGACTGTTTTCTTTTGCAGTACAGAAACTTCTCAATTTGATGTAATCCCAGTTGTTTAATTTTTTAAGGTGTAAGCTTATGTAATTGGTTTGATACCTTCTTTTTCTTCAA
Organism: Sylvilagus floridanus; assembly: GCA_949820135.1. Taxonomy (NCBI): domain Eukaryota; kingdom Metazoa; phylum Chordata; class Mammalia; order Lagomorpha; family Leporidae; genus Sylvilagus; species Sylvilagus floridanus. The sequence continues at coordinate 30,810,076 of OX463246.1, read as the reverse complement.
AGCACTGTTTTAGGTGCTCGCATAGATTTGATAATGTTGATATATTGTTTCTAAGTTCCAATATGAATTATGTAAAAGTTTTTGTTTAATTTTGAATATCTGGTGGTTTTGCTTCTTTCTATAATTGGTTTCTATGTTTACTTTTGTTGTAAATGGGTAACATACTTCATAATTTATTTTAAATTCATTTTTAAAGATTTATTTATTGTTTTGTTGATAAGAGTTGAAGTCTCCAATTATAGTTGGTAGATTTGTGTATTTCTACGACTTATCCTGGTCAATTTTTCCTTCATATATTTTGTACTCCTGTTAGATACACTTATGTCTAGGATTATTATGTCATCTTGATGAGTTCAACTGTTTATCATTATATGGTATCCCTCTTTATCTCTGATAGTATTCCTTGTTATGAAGTCAGCTTTATCTAATATTAATATAGTTGCTTTAGCTTTATTTTGATTAGTGTTTGTATGTTGTATCCTTTTCCATCCTTTAACTTTCAGTCTATCCCTCTTACTGTAGGTTTACTCTAGACTCTGCTTTTTAAAATTTCTTCCAAAAAAAAAAAAATAAAAAAATAAAATTTCTTCCTGGCATTCTTTTAATTGCACTGATTAGGCTATTTATATTTAATGTAATTATTGATATGGTTGGATTTAAATCTGTTGTCTTAGTAATTGTTTTCTATTGAATTAACCTGATTTCTGCTACCTGTTTTAAAGTCCAGTTTGTCTTCAGTAACGGCTCATCATTTATACATTTTTTCAAAAAATTATTTTCTTGAATGTTTTACATCTTTAATCACAAACTATATTTAAGCAGTGCTATACCTTTTTTTTTAAAATAGTGTCAGATCTCTAAAACAGTATATTTCAAATTTCCTTGTACTATTTTTTGGGATATTTTACTACATTTTACTTTTACACATGCTATAAACCCCTAATACTTGGTTATGGTAGTTGTGCCTCTGTATTTGAAGAAGATTGGTTTCAGGACTCACTGGCACTACTGAAATCTGGATACTCCAATCACTAATGTAAACTAGTATAGTATTTGCATATAACCTGTGCACTTCTTTTATATACTGTAAGTCATCTCTAAATTACTTACAATATCTAGTGTTTGTACATGTCATGTAAATAGTTGTATTGTTTAGGGGATAATGACAGGAAAAAAGGCCTGTACATGTTCAGGACTGGTGGTTTTTTTCTGTCAAATATTGTCAGGATCCAAAGTTGAACATGTGGGTGTAAAAAGCCAATTGTATTCTGGTTATTTTATACCTGTGCTGTCCAGCATGATAGTTAATAGCCATTGTAGCTATTTAAATCTGATTTTGAAGTACTTAATATAAATTAAGTTAAAATCCATTTCCTCTGTTGTATTTGCCAAGTGCTTATTCCTTTTTCCTTGAAGAACTTCCTTTTACATTTCTTTTTTTTAAATGTTTATTGATTTTATTTAAAAGTTAGAGTTACATAGAAAAGAGAAGAGGCAGAGAGAGAGAGAGAGGTCTTCTATCCACTGGTTCACTCCCCAGTTGGCCGCAACAGACGGAGCTGAGCCAGTCTGAAGCCAGGAGCCAGGAGCTAGGAGCTTCCTCAAGGTCTCCCACGTGTGTGCAGAGGCCCAAGGACTTAGGGCCATCTTCTGCTGCTTTCCCAGGCCATAACAGAGAGCTGGATAGGAAGTGGAGCAGCCAGGTCTGGAACCGGCGCCCATATGGGATGCAGGCACTGCAGGCAGCGGCTTAACTTGATATGCCACAGCGCTGGCCCCAACTTCCTTTTACATTTCTTGCAAATCAGGTATACTGTAGCTCTCTCTGATTGCCTCAAAAATACTTTGTTTTACTTTTTCTTTTATAAGATATTTTGCATGATACAGAATTTAATCTTGCATAGTTTCTGGACAGGTGTCAATTCTGTTTTCCTTCCTTTCTCTTCTACCTTATGTATAAAGATGTTTTCTTTGTCTTTTTTTAATATAAAGATTTATTTATTTACTTGAAAGGATTTGAGAGAGACACACACAGGGAGAGATCTTCCATCCTCTGGTTTAGTCCCCAGATGGCTGCATTGACCAGGGTTAGTCTGGTCTGGAGGCAGGAGCCAGGAGCTTCTTCTGGGTCTCCCGTGTGAGTTGCAGGGTCCCTAGCACTTGGACATTCTTCTGCTACTTTTCCCAGGCCATTAGAGGGGAGCTGGATCAGCAGTGGACCAACTGTGACTCAAACTGGCACCGATATGAGAAGCCAGCATTGCCCATAAGGGATGCTGGTGCCACAGGCAGATGCTTAACCTGCTGTGCCACAGCACTGACCCCAAAGAGTAAAAGTCTTGTTTCACTTATCCTTACCATAGCCATAGATAAGGTCAATGATCATCACCCTTCTGATGGTTTAACAGAAAAATGAGCTGATTTTTCTTTTATTTTTTTAAAGTTTATTTGAAAGAGAGAGAGAGAGGTCTTTCACCTGTTGGTTCACTTCACTCCCCAGATGGCTGCATTGGCTGGAGCTGTGCCAATCCAAAGCCAAGATCCAGGAGCTTTTTCTGGGTCTCCCATGTGGGTGCAGGGGCCAAAGACTTGTGCCTTAGAAACTGCTTTCCCAGGCCATACAGCAGAGAGCTGGATCGGAAGAGGAGCAGCCGGGACTCAAACCGCATATGGGATACCAGCACTGCAGGCAACAGCTTTACCCGATATGCCACAGTGCCAGCCCCAAGCTGTTATTTTTTTTTATCTGTTTACGTGATGTGTGGTATCTTTCAACTCCCCTGTTAAAAGTGTTTTTAACACTTTTTTCTCCCCAGTGTTTTAGACAGCTTGATTACCATGCTACCTCAGATCTGATGGCCTTAAGAGAAGTGACTTTGTGCTTTATCTGGCACTTTTTTTGTTAGTTTGGGAATGATATGTCAGTATTTTACATCTTAGAACTTTTTTTTTTTTCCTCCAAATTCCTGGTTTAATAAGGACTTGTTTATTTTGAGAAAAAGGTCCCAACATCAGGCTGTTCACAAAAATAACCCACAGTATCAACTTTAGAAAACAAATATTAAGACTATTACACTACTTTTTTTCTAGAGGATGCATTTGACATGCCAACTCTCATTCACAAAAATACATTGTTACAGTTGTGTTGAACAGCCCCACACAGCACTCCTATGTGGGGTAGCACACACTTCTAACTCAAAGCCGCTGGCAGGTGCTACTCAACTAAATGAGATGGCTTTTGCAGTTAGGGAAGCAACTATTGAGCTCATGAATGGGAGGAACTGTACTCCCTGCATTAACAAGAGATTATTTTGGAGACAGCTGATAAAAACCATACATCCTTTTTATTGTTAAGTCATAAAGAGGTATCAAAATTAAAAGCAAAAATTACAGGGCAAGACTTAACAAAACTACTAGGAGCATCAAAAGAAGTGAAAATGGGACTAGGCGCAGGGCAATATGAATTAATGAACATGGGAAGGACAAGGATGGGGCGAACAGTGAGCATGTGCTGAAGATACTAAGGGAGAGGATCTGGTGAAAATTTTGATCTTAGACAAGCGCCTAGGTAAAGAAATAATGGGATAAGATTCCTAAACCCCACTATGTGCTTAAGAGTCATCCTCGCCATTGGCGCTGTCTCTGTCATCCTCTCCTTCCTCAGCCTCTTTTTCATCATCCTTGATCAACTCCAGCTGGTCATCCCCCCGATCTTCATTATCATCATCATCCAGTAGGTCCCCCTCCTCAGCAGAGTCATCTGCACCCCCCTCAGACTCCATCTTCACATTAGTCTCATCTTTCTTCTGGGAGCTGCTGCTCTGCTCTCTTCTGACTTATCATTCTTTATCTCTACTCCTTGTTTGCTCTGCTCCTTTTCAATTTTTTCCAGGCTTTCCAGCAGAGAATCCACTTTTTGTTTTATCTGGGTCAACTCCTTCTTAATGGCCTGGATGTCATCTCCTTTTAACTTTCCAGACTTGGAAGAAGATCCTCGTTGTCCACTCTTAGAATTGAAACTTTTTCCCCTTTCTTGAGGTGTTTCCTGATACGCGCTGGCGTTTAGAGGGCACTACAGCCCGAGCAATAGGAGGAGGAGGAGGAACACGAGCTGGGTAGCTGTACATCCTGTCATAATAATCCCATTGAAAGTCATAGTCCAAGTCAAAACAGGAGCCGTACATCTCCGCTGCAGATCGTTTCACACCTGCTTTTCCTCGGTTCACTTTTGGCTCTGCAGCCAGATTAATATCTAAAACCTGGCCAGCAATCATTCTGCCATCCTTTCCTGCTACTGCAGCACGGGCATTTCTCTCATTAACGTACTGAACAAAGGCAAAGCCCTTGTGAACAGAGCAGCCCACAATTTTGCCATACTTTGAGAAGATTGCCTCTACATCAGACTTCTTGACCACAAGAGTGTTGAGATTCCCAATGAATACACGGGAGTTCATGGAGCGAGGATCTGTCTTGTTGGTAACATTGCTTGCCATTGTGTTTGATGCTAGGTTCTTCACAAAGCCGAAAAACTCAAGCAAAGTTCCACTAACTTATAAATTTCAAGTGATTTGTAACCAGGAGGGGGAGGGAGAAGAGATTCGATTCTGAATCTCCCACTCCCGAGTTCTACGTGGAGAGGCCGACCGCTGCTCGAGGTAGGCAACAAGGCCACAACCGCACCGTCTTCGTCTCCGCACAAAATGGCCCCCGAGTCTCCTCTGCCGCCGAGGCGAAGGCCTGGCCATCTTAGAACTTTTTACAACAACTGTTTATGTGATGTTTAATTGTGACTTTTTCTTATCTTGATGTTATAACCAGCTTAGTCTATCCCTGTTGCTATAGGAAAAAAATCTGAGCCTGCTTAATTTATAGAGAAATGAACATTTATTGTTGCAATGCTTGGTCCTGGAAGTCCAAAGTCAGGGAAGATTTAGCATCTGGGAGGGTTTCTCTTTGCTTCCAAGACAGCACCATGCTGCTGTGTCCTTACATAGTGGAGAGGGGAAGGGCAGATGTATTCACTTCTGCACTTTCATGAGGTGCTAATCCATAGGCCCTGTCTCTCCTGTCTCTTCCTACCATCATTAAGTTTCAGCAAATTTTGGAAAGGGACAAAAACATTCAGGCCATGGTCAGTATTAGTAAATTTTTTTGTATGTTTCAGATTTTTTTCTTTAAGTTTTTTTGGCTTTTTAAAAAGGATATTTCTTTTTGATTTTTTTCTACCTTTCCAATTTTTTTTAATATTCTATTTCCCTTCCTTCTCTTCCTCCAGCTAGAACATTATATGTTGCCAAGTAGAAGCAGTGATAGGCATTTAAAAAAAAAAATAGAATCATATAAACATTTCACCATTAAATACAGTTTTGTTGGAGCTCTTTGGTGGATTTTCTGAGGCTTAGGAAATTCCTTTTATTTGTTGTTTGTTGAGATTCTTTTATTTTTTTTAAGATTTTTTAATAAAATCTTGTTTAACCTTCATTTAGTCTTAAGTTCTTTTTATTTTTTAAAGATTATTTACTTATTTGAAAGAGTTACACAGAGAGAGGAGAGGCAGAGGGAGGGAGGGAGGGAGGGGTCTTCCATCGGATGATGATGGTTCACTCTCCAGTTGGCCGCAATGGCTGGAGCTGCGCTGATCCAGAGCCAGGAGCTTCTTCCAGGTCTCCCATGTGGGTTCAGGGGCCCAAGCACTTGGGCCGGCTGGCTGGCTTTCTTTCTTTCTTTCTTTCTTTCTTTCTTTCTTTCTTTCTTTCTTTCTATTTTATTTATTTATTTGATAGGTAGAGTTACTGACAGAGAGAGAGAGACAGAGAAAGGTCTTCCTTCCATTGGTTCACTCTGTAAATGATGCAACGGCTGGGCTGTGCTGATCTGAAGCCAAGAGCCAAGTGCTTCTTCTGGGTCTCCCACATGGGTGCAAGGGCCCAAGGACTTGGGCCATCATCTACTGCTATTCCAGGCCATAGCAGAGAGCTGGTTCACAAGTGGTAGAGCAGCTGCGCCCATATGGGATGCTGACACTGCAGGTGGCAGCTTTATCTGCGGTGCCACAGCACCCTGGCCCATGAGAATTCTTTTATTCTTAAGGAAAGTTGAATTCTGTTAAATATGTTAAATATGTTTTCTTCCCTATTGAGGTGATTGCTGATGATAATGTAATTTATCACATCTAATGATGCAGATATTTTGGAATAGACTCAGTATTACCATCATGTTTATTGTAATTGGTTTGCAAATATCTTCATACTTTTCATCTTTGCTAATCACTAGAGCTGACCTGTAGACTTCCCTTTTTGTAAATTGGCTGTGTTATACAGATTTTACTGTGCCTATTAAAGGAACTACATGTTTTCAAAACAAGCTATGAAGCTTTTTTCTGATCTCTGAGAAGTTAGTTCAGCGTTAGCATTATCTTCCTTGAGTGTTTTATTAAAACCTGTGGGCCTCATGCTTTTTCACTGGGAAATATTTGCTCTGAATTTCTTTAGTGATTGTAGAATTGCAGTGCCTTTTTGTTAACTTTTGAGTCAACGTCAGTAATTTGTACTTTTCTTGCCATTTGTACAAATAAGTTTGCACATTTATTATTTGTATCTTTTTCATCTTTATTTCAAATATGAAAAACAGATGCATGGAAGTTAAATAATTTGCATGATATGAGTAAACTAGTCAAGGACCAAATTGAGAAATTGCCCATGATGTTTTCACACAGGCTTGTAATAAACATAATTTGATTAAATGAGTTAATCAAGTTTTGTAATGTAAAAGCCACAAACTTCCCTCAAATACAGTAAGAATTCATTTGAAAGGTTTCTTGATAGCATCAATAAAGGTACAACACATTGTACAGAAATTGTATATTGAAATAGTATGGAATGATGTGGAGATGATAAATACATGCATTTTCTAAATCATACCAGATTTCATCATATACAAACAGACTTGTTTAATCCAAGACAAGAAGCCTTCCAGGATTTATTATAATATAGTCATTTAATCATCATATGACCAATTTTATAAGTACAGTGTATATTTTTACTTATATGTTTTGTGTAACTGGGTAGTAACTACTTGATAAAATAGTGATTTAGATCTGACAACCTCTGCTTCATCGGGAGTTCTGTTCCAGTTATTTGGGCTCTTGCCCCTTTTCCCTGATTGCTTTCTAGAGCTTGAACTTTGTTCCAGTTACTATTAAGGTCTTCTCTCTTGGTGACCTGTACTCTTGGACACTATGAGAACACTAGGGGAATCTTATTTATCCTGTTTGGGATTCTTTGGACTAAGAATAATTCATGTCTTTCATCAATTGTGACACATTCTTGGCCATTTTATCTTTGATTATGGATAGCTATCCCCTTCTCTCATCTCTTTTTTGGAATGCTTAGAATTATATGGGGTCTTCAAGAAGTTCATAGAAAGTGCCCATTATGGGAGAAAAAAACCATGGAGTTCAAAAATTTTTGCATCAAAATAACTTATTTTTAATACCAGTTTTCCACAGACATTTTGAAGTCCTCTCGTATTTGCCACTTCTTCCCTGTTTCCTCCAGTCTCTTTTCTTCTTTTTCCTGAGTGCATGTCTTTGTCTGTATTATCCTGCTCATTTCCCCTAATTGCTGTCTTCTAATTCTAATTCTTTTTCAGCTTGATCTAATTAGCTATATTCAATCTATTTTTTCATTCATGCATTGTTTATTTTAATTTTGTGTTACATTTTTAGAGGTTTTATTTTATTTCTGTTCTCTCTGGTCATTTTAACTCTTTTCCTAGTTATTTTATATCTCATTTTTCACATATTAAAAGAAAAAGTCTGTTAATCTTAGTATCTAAATTTTAATATTTTGATATCAAGAATGAGAAGCCTTTTCTTAACTGGTTCATATTTTGCTAACTCATATAGTTTTATTTTTCATTTTACTTTGCTGTTTATATTGTGAACCTACATTCTTTGGATTTTTTTACTTGAGAATTCTGACCTGGGTTGAAATTTGACTTGAAAGGTGACTTTCACCAGAGGAGAATTAATTAGCTTTACTTTTGCCATGTGCTTGGAACACTGTACCCTGAGACTGATAATATTCTCAACTGTGTCTCAGGGGCTCATGGAGGTGGTATTAATGTAACCACAAATCTAAATGAGGTGGGGGCTTGTGGGTTTGAATTATTAGGCAAGACATTCCCTTTCTTCCCTACCATCTTTTTGCCACGCAAAGATAAGATACTTTTATGAGCTTCGAATTGAGAGGGATTTTTGTTTGTTTTTTAATTGGCTTATGAGTACCATTGGAAATGGAAATAAAGAAGTTAAATTTTCATGAGCTCTTGTTCTATGCATATGTTCTTTATTCTCTGATACTTTAGTTATTAGAAGGATAACCATATATCCTAGTGTGCCCGGGATAATTCCACTTGTGTTTTTTTCTTATGTAATTATTAATTGTATCTGTTTACATTCTCAAAAATACCTTACTTTACCAACCTAATTTTCAGTGACCCATAAAAGCCTGCTGCTAACAAAGCCATTAAAATGTTTTTCTGCCAACTACAAAAGCAGCACAAGTACTTGGAAAGAAAATTGGGAAAACAAACGAGATGGAATAAAAATCACTGGTAGACCCTAACTGAACTAGGATATATTTTCTTCCAGTAAGTATTTAAAAGTTTGTATTGGAGTATGCATGTAGAAATGGGTACAAACTATTGGGTATGCAACTTCAATAAGTTAATGCAGGTTGAAGTCAGTCTAAACACTAACTAAATCAAGAAATAGATCATTAGTATGTTTGTTACCTTTTAACATTTTCTTCTTCTCCTAAAAGGTGCTTACTTTCTCTTGATTTCTAACATCATAGATTGATTTGTACTTTTTTGGAACTTGACAAAGGTGGAACCTACAGTCTGAACTTCTGTATTTCATCCTTTTTGTTTCCTTGGTCTTTTTGGTGAAGTAACATTCATGCTTGTGCGATTCGTTCCTTTTGGGGTTAGCTGCATTTTTGTTGTATAATATTCTTTGTGTTAATTCCACTGTTTTTGATCATTTGGGTTGCTTACAATTCAGGGTTATTCTGAGCGGTGCTTCTCTGAACATGCTTGTACGTGTTGGTACACATTTCTGGAGTGGATTGCTTAGCGATAGTATGTGCACATGTTTAGCTCTGGTAGGAATTTTCCAAAAGTTTTCCTTGATGGATACAGATATTTATACCCTTAATAATATATTAAAATATTCCAGTAACTATAACATTCATACCAATGTTTGATATAGTTAGTCTTTTAATTTTGGTCTCTGTTGTGTAGGGGTAAATTGTTTTAATTTATATTTTTTGACAACTTATGAAATTAAAACCTTTTCATTTTTTAAAAACCATTTGAGTATACTTCTCTGAAATGTATGTCTTCAGATTATCCCATTTCTTCTAGATTTCCTTATTCATGTTTGGGAATGATTTTAGATTCCCCTATTGATTTTGGGTAAATTCTTTATATATTCTGGATGCAAGGTCTTGTTACTTACATGTAATATATTTCTTTTTATTTGTGGTTTCTATTTTTAATCCCTCAATGGTATCTTCTTATGAATTGAAGTTTTAAATTCTATTATAGTACAATTTATTGACCTTTTTCTTTGTTTAGAATTTGTGTGTGTGTGTGCCTTTCTTAAGAAAATCTTTCCTTATGCCAGCATCATAAGGATACCCTCTTTTAGGAGATTTACTGTTTTACATTTAGATCTACAGTTCTTTTGGAAGTGACTTTTGAATTTTTGAAAAACAGGCCAAATTTTACTTCTGCATTTAGTATCCAAATACTCTAGTATATTTGGGGAAAAGCATCCTTTTTTTTTTTTTTTTTAAGATTTTATTTATTTCTCCGAGAGGTAGATTTACAGACAAAGAAAGGGAGAAACAGAAAGTTCTTCACCCCCAAGTGGCCACAATGGCCAGAGCTGAGTTGACCTCAGGAACTTCTTCCGGATCTCCCACACGTGTAGTACAGGGGCCCAAGCGCTCGGGCCATCTTCCGCCGCTTTCTTAGGCCATAAACAAGAGAGCTGGATCGGAAGAAGAGCAGCTGGGATACAAACTGGTACCCAGATGGAATGCCAGTGCTGCAGGCGGAAGCTTAGCCTACTACACTGCAGCGCCGGCCCAAAAACATCCTGTTCTTAACAGCTCTGCAATGTAGCGTTGTCATAAGTCAAGTCTCCGTAGCATGCATGTGTTTCTGGATACTATTCCTATGCTGTTCAAGATGGAATTCACCATGTGTGGCTGTTTAACAGTGGCCAGTGTTGTAGCACAGTGGAGTAAGCTGCCCCTAGTGATGCTGGCATCCCATATTAAGAGTGCTGGTTTGTGTCCCAGTGTTGCTCTGCTTCCCATCTACCTCCCTGAAAATGTAGCTGGGAAAGCAATTTAAGCTTGAACATTGCAGTTTCATCATTGTATAAAATTCTGTTGGACAACATTATTTTGTTCTATTCCACTGATCTATTTGCCCATTCCTATCTCTATATTAATAATTAAATGGGTTTTGAAATTTTTCATATTTGAACTGCAGAGAGAGACAGAAAGACCCCCATCCACTGACTCAACGCAACCCCCCTTTCCCCCAAAAGCCCACAAATAGGGCTGAGCCAGGCTGAAGCCGGGAGCTGAGAACTCAACAAGTGTCCATGTGGGTGGCAGGAACTGAACCACTTTAGCTATTGCTTGCTGCCTCCCAGGGTGCACAGTAGAGGAAGCTGGAATCAGGAGCAGAGACAGGACTTGAACCCACGCACTTATAGGTATCCCAGGTGGTTTTGTTTTAATTAATTAATTAATTAATTTTTTTGGACAGGCAGAGTGGACAGTGAGAGAGAGACAGAGAGAAAGGTCTTCCTTTGCCGTTGGTTCATCCTCCAATGGCCGCCGCGGCCGGCATGCTGCGGCCGGCCCACCACGCTGATCCGAAGGCAGGAGCCAGGTGCTTCTCCTGGTCTCCCATGGGGTGCAGGGCCCAAGCACTTGGGCCATCCTCCACTGCACTCCCACGCCACAGCAGAGAGCTGGCCTGGAAGAGGGGCAACCGGGACAGAATCCGGTGCCCCGACCGGGACTAGAACCCTTTGTGCCGGTGCTGCAAGGCAGAGGATTAGCCTATTGAGCCGCGGCACCAGCCTAGGTGGTATCTTAACCTGTAGCCAAAATGTGTGCCCATATTACAGGTTTTTAAAGGTATGGTTTGCAGATGAGTTGAATCTTTCTACTTGTTTTTTTTAAAGATTATTTTTACTGTTTTGCCTGTTTTCTGTCCTGTTTAAATTTTAGATTCACCTTATCAATTTACACAAAAAAACTTGCTGAGGTTTTATTATACTTAGACTTCACCTATAGATTATTTTAGGAGAATTGATATTCATAAAATTGAATCTTCCATGCCAGTAAACATAGTATTTATGCTATGTATGCATTTAGTTATGTCTGCTTTAATGTTTTTCAGTAATGTTTGGCATTAGGTTGATTTCTAGGAATTTGATATTTTTGATTGATATTGTAAATATGCTTTTTAGATAGCACTTATTTAGCTTTGCAGCTATGTATCAGAATATCATAATATATATCAACCAGTTCAAACCTACTGTAATGGGTTATCTCTAAGTTCTTCCACTTTTGATGTTCAGAATTGTGCTGTCTCAATTATGGACTTTTTTCCTACTCCTTCAGTTGTTGAACTTCTTACTCCTTTTTAACTTATTACACTGACAAGCACAGTCAGTTTTTGTTGTTTGAGTACATGAATTCCACTCAGATAACATAAATTTATCAACCAGAAATGTGGAAACCAGAAAACAATACCATTACATCTTTAACATGTCTAAAAGGAAAGAAAATAAATTGCCAAAGTAGAACTCTATTCCTGTTGAAAATATCCTTCAAAAATAAAGATAGTTTTAGACCTCAGACCAGAGAGGGAAGTTATCACCAGCAGACTCATAATAAATGTTAAAGGATGTTAGCGAGGCTGAAGGCAAGTCAAACAGATGAAGGCATGGAAATGGAACATGAAATAGATGTCTTCAGAAACGAATATTGGAGATTATTGGGTGTTGAGCGAGTCATGATCTTGCTTGGTGATATTTTTAACATATGTAGTGTGAACGTATATGAAAATGACAGAAGGCCTAAGTGAGTAAACAGAGTTTAAACTGTTATGGTGGTCTTGCACTGTTTGGAGCATGACTGCAAGAGCTATTTTGAAAAAAAGACAGCACTGGGGCCAGCACTGTGATGCAGCAGGCTAAGCACCATCTGTGATGCTTGTATTCATATTGGAGCACCAGTTTGAGTCCCAGTTACTGGGCTTCCTATCCTACTCCCTGCTAATGGATCTGGAAAAGCAGGGGAGGATGACCAAATTATTTGAGGCCCATGACTCATGTGGGAGACCCAGTTGGAGTTCCAGGCCCCTGGCTTCAGCCTGGACAGACTTAGTCATTGCACCCATTTGGGGAGTGAACCTGTGGATGGAAGTGCTCTCTTGTGCTCCTCCTCACCCCCTGTGCTCTGCCTTTTAATTAAATACATATTTTATTAGAAAAAGGAAAGGGTAGTAGGAGCATAGGTCGTACTTTCAAGTAAGGATAAATGGAAATGGACTTGCCCAACACAGGTCAAACCAATACTTCTGTGGTATTAAAGTGATCTCCCTGAGATATGATTCCCTGCCAGAAGGAAACTTAAATGCTCTTTCAAGAAGGGTAGGAACTTTTTTCTCTCTTAATTTATTTAAAAGGCAGAGTTAGAGAGGGGGAGATCTTACGTTGCTGGTTCATTCCCCAAATGGCCACAATGGCCGGAGCTGAGCTCATCTGTAGCCAGGAACCAGGAGCCAGGAGCTTCTTCTGGGTCTTCCACATGGGTGCAGGACCCATCTTCCCCTGGTTTCCCAGCTCATTAGCAGAGGAGCTGGATTGGAAGTGGAGTAGCTAGGTCATGAACCAGTGCCCATATGGAATGCCAGCATTGCAGACCACAGCTTAATCTGTGCCACAGCACCAGCCCCTCAAGGGTTGATTTTTAAATTGGATCATAAATCTAAATTTAAAAAACAGGCACAGTGGGTTAAAGCCCCAGCCTACAGTGCCCCTATCCCATTATGGAGCCAGTTTTGAGTTCCAGCTACTCCACTTCAGATCTAGTTCCCTTCTGGTGCACCTGGGAAAGCAGAGAGGATGGCCCCAGTCCGTGGGCCCCTGCACCCGCTTGGGAGACCCAGAAGAAGCTCCTGGCTCCTGACTTCAGATGGGCTCAACTCCAGCCATTGCAGCCATTTGGGGAGTGAACCAGTAGATGGAAGGCTTCTCTCCCTCTGTCTCTACCTCTCTCTGTAACTCTTTCAAGTAAATTTTTTTTTTAAAGCTAAACTTAAGTTTCTAGGAGAAAACCTAGTGGAACATTTTCCTGATTTTGAGATAGGCAAATAGGACACAATATATACAAATTAGAATTCCTAGAATTTCTTTCCTTAAACTAAGGAAACTATTGATTTCTACTCTTTTTTTAATCTGAGAGATAGACGCTGTAGACAGACTGCAAACTCCCATCTGCTGGTTCATTTCCCAGATGCCTGCTATGGCTTGGATTAGGTGGACGCTGGGAACGTGATCTATCTCCACCATGAATGCAGGGACCCAACTAGTTGAGCCATCACAGGCTATCAAGATGCATATTAGCAGGAAAGTGCAGCTGCAAAAAGAGTCAGCACTTGAACCCAGGCACTGCAGTATGGGATTTGGGCTTCCAAATTGGTGTCAGCACTTGCCCCATGAGTTTCAAGGAAGAAGCGAGTCACACAGACTCGACTGTATTCACAATATAAGCTGAGGATACAGCTTAACTCTTCTAAGTCAGGAAGAAAAAGGCAAACAGTCCATTAAAAAATGTGGAGAGCTGAGCAAATTCTTATAGGACATCTAAAAGACCAATATGCCTAGGTGAAGGGTCTTTGAATTATCACCCGTCAGGGAAATGTCACAGCGAGACACCAGCACATCTCTCCTAGAATGGTTGAAACTAGAGACTATTTTAGTCGAGGATCGGAAACAACCGATACCCTTACTTATTTATGGTGGGAATGTAAATTGGCTTAGCCACTTTGGAAAACTGGCAGGATCTATCTCTTAAAGCTAAACACAGCCCTACAGTGTGAGTAATTACAGGTCATGTGTACCTCAGATGGATTAAAAACATGCACGAAGATGTTTATAACAGTGTGAGTAAATCCCAGAAATGTGTTGAACAGCATGTAGACACAGAAGAGTTTATACCTTATGATTCCACTTACAGGAAGTTTAAAACTGGGGTAATAGAAGTCTGTTGGAATGAGATAATGACTGGAACAGGGCCAGAAAGAACTTCCTGAAGTGCTATTCTCTATCTTGATCTAGCTGGTGATTATTCAGGTATATATGTTTGTAAAAATTCATTAAGTTGTGCACTTCAGCATTTTATATTTCATTATATGTAAATCTTTTACACATTTGATCATAGAGAAAGGAGAAATACTTGAAAAGTTTTTATCATGCAAATTTTCAAACAGATTTCTGTAGCATACAAAGAACCTCTGTCTACCCTGTTTCTAGTAATGTTTGTTGTAGTTGATCATAAATATGTTTTATCGTAAAGTTTGTATTTCTGAATTTGTAGCTAAGTTGTAGGGGAATACAGAATAAATAATTACAGAAATTTGGTTTTTCTTTTTTGATTTATTTCATTATTTATTTGAAAGGCAGAGTTATGGAGAGAGAGACCGAGAGATCTTCCGTTTGGTGGTTCACTCCCCAAAGGGCTACAATAGCCCGGGGTTGGGCCAGGCAAAGCCAGGAACCTAGAACTGTATCTGGGTCTCCTACAATGGGTGACAGGGCCCCACGTACTTGAACCATCTGCTGCTGCTTTCACAGGAACATTAGCAGAGAATTGGAATAGAAGTAGGGATCAAATTGTATTTTTTTTCTCAACTAATCTTTCTTTTTCTAGAAGAGACTTTTTAAAAGTAAGGTTATTTCTGGCTCCTAGCAGATGGAGCGTACAAAGAACCATAGATCCATGCTATCAGTTAAACTTTTACATCTTCTGGAAATTAACTGAGTCTTTCTAACTCTGCCTAACACTTCATTTAAATAGTTAAAGTGATGATGTGATGACTTCTCAGTTACTTGGAAAAACTAAAATTAATACCTCCCTGATTTACTTTTTTAATTCTTAGCAACTGATTTATATAATTTTTTTACAGTTAGTAAGTATGTAAATACCCTAAAATATTTAAAGTGAGTGATTGTCATAAATAGAAAAGTTATGTTATTTATTTGGTGAATAGTACAAGGGATAGAGTAATACAGCAAAAGAAATAGCTGTTTGGAGAAAACTTAGATGCCAAATGTTCCCAGTTTACTTTGTATACAGAGTTAGGGATGAGATAACAGTATCATAGACACTAATAAAATATAGTGTCCTCGGATGGTGTAGAGCTAATCATTATTGACAGAGTCCAGCCTATGTATTAGTCATAAAAAAGAACCAATATTGAAGATAATAAAGAATTAGAGAACAAGAAAAGATATTAAAAAGAGCATTACAGACAATAATGGAAGACTAAAACAGTGAATGAAATTTTCAGGATGGGGTGAAAATATGAAAGAAAAATTTAGAGTGCAGGAAGAATCCATATGGGCCAAATAGGAAAATAGGAAGAAAGTAAAGTACTTCTTTGAGGCATTGACAGGAGTCTCTAAATTAAAACGGCGATGAAGGAAATTTTTTTTAATGGTCTGCCTCTTAGTCCTTGTGAAATTGCAGAATACCAAAAGCATTTGGCTGCACACTAACAAGCAATGCTAGAAAACAATATTTCAGAGTTTGGAAAAAGTGGTTTTGTCTTAAACTGCACCAAAATGTGAAGAAAAGGTAAAAATACTTTCAGGCATGCAGGGACTCAAAATTTACCTTCCACATACACTTTCTGAAACAATTATTTGTGGAGAAAAAAACTGAGAAAAACATTCAAATCAGGGGACTTAGTGCAATCAAAAGATACCACAAAATTAGTTGAGTTAGGCCTTAAAAACAAGTAGATTAGATTTCAATCAGGATATTGGAGGGCTCTGAAAAGTATATTTAAGAAGAAAAGCATGAGAAGTACAGTGGGGACAGCCACTTGACCTTAAGGTTGAGACACCCATATCAGAGTACCTGGGTTGATCTCTGACTTCAGCCTCCTGCTAATGCAGAGCCTGGGAGGCAGCAGTGATGGCTCAGGTCATTGGGTTCCTGCCACCCCTGTGGGTGACCTGGGTTGGGTTCCTGGCTCCTGCCTTGGCCATTGTGGGGATTTGGGGAGCGAACATTTGTATGGGAGCTATGTCTCCATAATTTCATTCATTCATTCATTCATTCTCTCTTGGTCTCAGACCTCAGATATTTTAAAAGGTGATTTTCATGATTTCTGCATTTATAATTCTTTGACTTTTTCCCATATTCCCACCAGGCTTTTGCATCCACCATTCAACGAGAGGAGTCCTTGTCTAGATCTCCGCTTTCTCCATGTTGCTAAGTCTAGTGGCCAGTTAGTCTTTATGATTCATACTGTATGCTTAAGAGGGAAGGAATGTTTATCTATTTTGTATATTGTTGTATCCCCAGCTCTGAAAGTAGTGTTTAGGACATAATAGAGTAAGACCGTATCCGAAGAAAAGACTGAGTAGAATACTTGTTATATGAACTTAAATCCTTGATCATCCATATTGAAGTTATGTCAGATTTCTCTTTCTTAAATATGTTGGGGAAAGATTAATATGCAGCTTGGGACCCCTGCATCCCATATCAGAATACTGGTTCAAATCCCACCTCTTTCACTTCCAATCCAGCTGCCTGCTAATGCACCCTGGGAGGCAGCAGATGTTGGCTGAAGTACCAGAGTCCCTGCCACCTGCGTAGGAGGTCCACTTGGAGTTCCAGGCTCTCGGCTTCCACCTGGCACAGCCTTCGCTGGGATGGGCATTTAGGGAGTGAAACCATGGCTGACAGTTCTCTGTTGTTCTCGTTCTTGTTTTTCCTCTGGCTTTCAAGTAAATGAAAATAAATAGACATTTTTAAATTAGATTATTTGTTTTTATTGACACACATAATTGTACATGTTTATGGGGTACAATGCAATATTTTGATGTGTGCATACATTTTAATGATCAAATTAGGATAATTAGCATCCATCATGTTATATATTCAAGATTTCTTTGTAGTGTGAACATTCGAAAGTTGTTCTACTAGCTATTTAGAAATGTACATTATGTTATTAACTATTTTTACCCTACTGTGCAGTAGAACACCAGGAGGATTATTTTTACAATAAGGAAAAAATTTTAATTCAATAAAAGTAAACCTTTCTGAGATTTAATTTATATTTTTCAATTTCCATGTATTTTTTGAGAAATAATTAACTTTGAAGAAGAACCCAAGAATGATACCATCTTTTGCAAGTACGTAGACATGACTATAGCTTATTAGACATAAGTATATCCTCCACTTAATACACTAGAATGAAGTACCAAGTTTTACTATTAACTCTCATAATCCAGCTCTTTGAGAATGAGATAGATGTTTTAAAAGTGGTAATGAAAGCCTGTGTTTCTGCTGGTATATTTTTTGTTTTGAACTCTCTCTAGCTGCTGCTGACAGTGTGATCTGATTCATGTATATTTGGAGGATCACACCTGTTGATAAGTTTATCATTTATGGGGGTGAATGTGGATTTGCACACATACGCTTTATCCATATGCCGCTATACAGGGTCAGAAAGATAACATACAAATCTTCTAATTTGCATTGGTGATGGACAGTTAGCAACAGCTGTAGTGTTTCAAATTATTTTTTTTTTCAAGCTCAACCTTAAGAAAACCTACAGGTTGCAACTTTTCAAGTAGTAAATAAATAGGTCAATTTCAAAATGGAAGAAACTCTTTGCTTTTAATGCCTGTTCCCCACTGTCCCTGACGGCGCCTCTGGCTGCACTGCACGTGCTCAGAGCTCTGGGCTGCTTCTTCTGTCATGGTTATCAACCTGGATCTCACCCACCGTGATGAGCTGTTCTCCCACGTTTACATGGTCAGGAGTCTGCAGGCAGGCTCTATCTGCAGGTGGAGGGGAAGATGGTCTGGAGGACAGATGGTAACACTCATAACTTGTTCATCAGTGCTGATGCCTCCCCAGAGGCCTAGAGGATGAAGGTACCGAAGGCATAGTGATCACCGGTGGTGCAACCATCACTTGCAGGAAACTGGATTACAGGAAATCAAAGGCAAACATGAAGAACAGTCCAGAAAGAGTAAATCCTTTCATGATAGGGGCTGCAGAGCAGATCAAGCACAACCTTACTAATTTAAAAAACCTACCAGTTCCGGGCCAGCATTGTAGGTGCAGTGGCTGCAACGTGGGCATCCCATATGAATGCCTGTTCCAGCTGTGCCCGGCTTGTGTCTGGCTCTGTCCCAGTGGCTGGGGCCGTTTTGGGGGTGAACCAGCAGATGGAAGATCTATCGCTTACTCGCTCGCTCTTTCACATAAACAATATAAATAATTCTTAAAACTGCCAGTTCAGTATTTGTGACAGCATGAACCAGGATGTCCTGGTTGCTTTGTTAGACCACTTTGAGGATGGTGTGACCCCATTTATGATTGTCTTTAAGGCTGGTTTAGAGATGGAAAAATATTAATTTTGGCAGGTACTTTGCCCATCATGACTGGCTGCCGCTCGTCATCTGCACAGCACTGCACGAAGTGTTATCTTGAGCTCTGCATTTATTTTGACTGTGATTTACTTGGAGTGGAGGCATTGCTTTTAAGGAAAAAGCATTGTCATAGGTTGTCTAAAAATAAAATGCATTTAAGCTTTAAAAAAGACCTCTTTTTGTATTTGTTACATGGTAAGTTTAGTTTTTTTCTAATTCAGAATAAGTTCTTATTTGAGGTTAAATTATCTGATGAGTTGACTTTTGTAAAGAATAAGTAATCATTTAGCAAGTCCAGGGTTAAGGAGCTATCATGCTTGATGGAATACCAAAGGTGCCACAGTGTGGTAGACTCCCAGACAGTTTGATTCTGTACCACATTCAGTACTTCTTCCATTTTGGTTGCTTATTAATTATACGTGTATTACTGTCATTGACAGTTTTAAGGCTGATAATGGGGGAGAGGTTTATTGCTTTATTAAGTACAGACATATATTTGTGTTTTAAATACTCATCTTGGTAGTTTTGAAGTTTGATTACCTTTTCAGATCAGGTTGTGTATTTCTGAGTTACAAGGCCAACAGAGTTTAACCAGGAAGAAATATCAATTTTGCCATTTTATTATTTTGTGCATTTATTATTAATACTTTATTCAATCCATTGTTTCTCTGTAGGAATATTTTGCAGCTTACCCATTGTGTGAGTAAAAAGTGAATTGCAACATAATTCTGCTGAACTGGGCACACAGAAACTGCCACATATGTCACAGTACACTGAAAAAGAGCCGTCAGGTAAGGAAGGCGTCAGTTCCTTTACTTTAGAGACTTCTGTAGTTACCTTGAGTACCATATGTGACGTGTGATCGTCATACTAAAGACAGGCTTTGGTCCATGTACTGAATACTTGTAATGCTTAATTTCTACTTTTTATGTGAAAATAAATATTAACAAGAATTCTAATATTGTTCCAGATCTCTGTGGCTTCTGTTGTGTTTCCACTTTGGAGACTGGTCCTTTGGTGGAACTGTTAAAGGCATTGATTCTGGAATCATGCTATTGAATTATTGGACAAGTTACCAAAGCACTTAATTTTGATTTTTGATTTTTTAAAATAGAATAGGGAATCAACCCCCTAAAGAAACTGAGGGGAGTTAATTAAGTGATGCTGTGTGTTATAAAGACATGCATGCTGTTTCTCCTTTGTGCTTGGAAGTGATATTTTTTATTTTGATGCAATAAAACAAAATATGTGAATATACCATCTATTAACTTAACATATAATGTTAGTAAATATTTTGTTTAGTTCCTATATAGTATATGTCATTTAATTGGTTAGGCAAATTGATACTTACTATATGTATGTGTATGTATAAACAATATACTATGTGGTAAAAGATGCTACTGTTCACAATGTATATCCTTTGGATATCAAAACTTAAACTCAAGTTGTTGAAATGTTAATTACATTTTTACCATGATATCTATCTTTCAGTGGTAGTTTGGATAGTGTGGTAGCATGTATTTGACTTGGCCTGTCACACTTTTCTCTGGGTGTACTTTATCTGATGCTAGTCATATATTACTATGATCTGGTTGGTTCTTTTCATGTGTTGTGTTTTTCGGTTTTAATTTTTCTGCCTTTTTAATTTTTACTTTAAAATATTTCAGTTCAGTAAACTAGAGAGAGTTCAGTAAGCACATAGATTTAACAACTTGCCCTATTCTGTAAAAAATATATTTACACACACATGCCTATTATTTTTGTTGAAAGCATGGATGGATATATTAATATCACATAACATAAGATTCCTGATAAAGATCAGAAAGTGAGAAAATAAAGGTACATTATTAAATAAGAGGTATAATGAAATAAAGACAGCTTTTATAAATACCTCTATATACCAAATAATACAGCATTCATATGTTTTAATACTATATGATTATTTTCTACATAAGAGAAAAAATGTGTTGTTTGTCTTTCTGTGTATGACTTAATTGTACTTAGCATAATGATCTCCAGTTGCATTCATTTTGTTGCAAATGTCAGGATTTTGTTCTTTTTATGGCTGAGTAATACTCTATTGTGTATATATCACATAATCTTGATCTAGTCATTCATTGGTAGACATCTAGATTGAGTCCGTATCTTTGTTACTGTGAATTGGGCTGCAGTAAACATGTGTCTTTCATATGCTGACTTCATTTCCTTTGGATATATTCCCAAAAGTGGGATAGCTGGGACATATGGTAGGTCTAGTTCTAGTTTGTTGAGGAAACTCCATACAGTTTGATTCTTTATGATACAGTTACCATTTAAAGAGTTTACTTTTGACAGTAACATAGCCACTCTAAATGAAATCATCATGTCGTGTGCTAGTAATTGGCTCATCAAATATGTGTCAAGTGCTTATACATAAGGTACTTAGTTAATTTGGAAGATTATGCTTCACTCCATCAAGAACTTTGGCAGTATAATAAGTAGGCATATGGAAAATATTTTCTGGTAGGTTTCATTATAAAAATCTGGAATACCTTAGAGGAGCCAAATTTTAAAAGATATTTTTTGGGGAGAAGAGACTAATAACTTTCATTAGATAGTATTCCATATTTAATTGTCTAGTATGTGAATATTGAAGAATAATGTTTCATAGTACTAGTAAGGTACTCTTGATTTTTAGTAGTATATAATTTGGTAAATAGCAGCATATGTATTGAAATAGTATTCCCCATCCCCCCACCGGTTGCCAGAACAAAAATTACTGCTATCCCTCTTTTTTTTTGTTTTCTTTTTTTGTTTTGTTTTAACTCACCCACTACCACCTCACCCACTACCACTACCCACTCCAGCAATGGACCAAGAATCCAGCAAGGCTGCCTGGCCCAAACCAGCAGGAGGATATCAGACAATTACAGGCAGGCGATATGGAAGAAGACATGCATATGTTAGTTTTAAACCATGTATGACCAGGCACGAAAGAAGCTTAGGTCGGGCTGGTGACGACTATGAGGTGTTAGAACTAGATGATGTTCCAAAGGAAAATTCCTCAGGTATGTAAACATGTAATTATATGAGTTATTAATTGTTATATAGGACTTGATCATGTACTTAAATTTTGAGTGGGATTTATATGTATCTATGTGTATAAAATGAAGCACATTTCTTAGGAAATTCTATTTTGAAATTTTGTTATTGAATTTAATGTCAGTACCGTGTATATTTAAACACAAAATAAAATAGAATATGGCTCTCATTAAAATACAACTACATTGTCATGGCAGTGATTATATTGCTCCATCCTTCATCCAAAATAAATCATCTTTCAATCAAAAACATCATTTTTATGTGAACTGAGTATATTTTTTCTGTATATTATAATTAAATGACTTTTCATTTTTACTTCTGAATAAGCTTGCCTAGTTTTTTAACAATCATTTTATGAAATGCAGCTGTCAAATTCTACTTACTCAAAATTTCTTATTTAGTGGTTTGAAAAGGTATTTTGTGTGTGTGTATATATATAGATATATATATGAACTGTAATTGTTTATTTTTGGACTAGATTTGTCTTTTATACTTAGCAAACTTCATAATTCTACATTACTATTTACTATCATTAATATATAAAATCTAAATTACTTACTAAGGTAATTCTGTTAAAGCAGTTTTTTTTCTAACAAAAATAAGCATCAGTTATTGTAGAGTTTATAAATCCTTGTTCTACCAAATTCAGAATGTCTTGATTTTTAAAATTAAGCTAATGGTGATGAAAGATAGTCATGCTAAAGTAACTTATAGACTAGATACAATTTTACTTTGTCTCAGAATTTTGACTATTAAACTTTGGCAAAGAGAATCAGCATATTGACTTACATGTTATTTTTCAGTCATTGCTATAGCACATCTAAAGTTAACTCATTACAGATATATTACAGCGATCAATTTTGACAGTAGAAATCAAATGTTATGTGTAGAGACTGAGGTAGAATCTTCTGAATTAACATCAAAACAAAATGGAATCTTGCATTTTTAATTTCTTGTTACATTTGTCATAAATACTGTCGAATTTTTTTTAACTAGATGTAAGAAAGAAAGTAGGTTTGGAGATCATTGGCAGGGTAGGTTGGTTACCCTGTGACTTCCCTTATGCTTCCTGTTGAATGGCCTCTCATTAGACTTTCCTTTATGTGTGTTGCAGAAAGTTTAAGATACTAGGATTTAGGTGAAATCTTATCTGCAGCAGACGTGGGAGGCTACACAGTGGCATAAATGAACTCAGAAAGTAACCAGACTGTGCTTAGATAGGGAACATAGAAGCACTTGCCAAATAAATGCACTCCTGTTTTTCAGGTAGGTAATGAATGGTATAACTTCTCCTAAAGTGATATTTATTATGTAAAAATTTATCCAAATTAATTCCTCCAATGTGTTGTGTTTTGTTTTCTGTGAAGGTTCCAGTCCACTGGACCAAGTTCATTCTTCTTTACTCAGTGAATCCACATTTGAAAAAAATGAAGCAGAAATTCCCTCTTGTGGTACAGCATTGAATCAAACTATTGAGAGCAGCCCGTCCTTTGTTGCAGTGCATCATAGTGAGGAAGGCAGGGAGGCCTTAGAAAGCAGTGCAGATCTCCATAATCACTCTGAGTGCGAGTATACTCCAGGAGCTTGTAATGCTTCCACTGTCCAAAATGGAATTGCGTTGGTTCATACTGACTCTTATGATCCAGATGGCAGACATGGAGAAGAGAATGAGCGTCTTCAGCTTCCTGCAGAAGTTGTTGAAGGTGGTAGATATCAGCAAGCATTAGGCAATACAGTATGTGAGTTGGCAAATGGAGAGGCAGAGATGTACAATGGTCTTTCCCCACCAGATCCCTCTTTTAACTGTGACATCAGAGATGAGTTTGCAGAGTTAGATTCAGCAGCTTTAGTGAAAAGTTCTACTGTCCATCCGAACAACCAGGAATTTCAGAGGTGCTCTTCTGAAGATGAAGTTGTTAGGAAGAAACAGCAAAATACTCCCATCCAGGAAGGACAGACAGAAAGTTCCGCTGAAGATGCAGGCTGTGCTCCAGGGCATGCTTGTAGGGAACAGAATATCCTGGATAGGGACAACCATCGGAGTTCTCCTGAACAGGTAGTGAGGCCAAAAGTTAGAAAACTGGTGAGTTCAAGCCAGGTGGACCAAGAAACAGGTTTTAGTAGGCATGAGGCTAAACAAAGAAGTGTTCAGAGATGGAGGGAGGCTTTGGAAGTTGAGGAATGCAGCAAAGATGATCCTTTAATAAAATGTGAAGAATATGATGGAGAACATGAATGTATGTTCTTGGATCCACCCTACTCAAGAGTTACACAAAGGGAAACAGAAAATAACCAAATAGCAGCAGAAGGTGGAGCAACCGCAGGAAGGCAAGAAGTTGGAGATAATGCCTTTTGGAATGGCTGTGGAGACTATTACCAACTCTATGACAAAGACGAAGATAGGTAAGGTCTCATGCAGCACTTAGAGTGAACAAAGTGGTTTTTTTCTAGTATCATGATTGATGAATGGGTCCCTGATATCAGGGAATTGGGTGTTTTCATTGATTAACTATTCTTTTCATGCGGACTGCTGGTTAGAGTTCTTCACAGAAACTTTCTTTGAGGTGTTTACAGAAATCATAAGTCAAATAATGATTAGTAGCTAATTAGTTCAATTTATGCTATTTCAATTAGTGAAATTATTGTATTTATTAAAAGTCTGTGTTAAGCTAGTGTGGATTTAAAAGTGATTAAAATCACAAATTGTTGAGACACAAAATGATAATACTGTTGGAGTACTAGTTATAGTATTAATTCACAATGTACAGCACATTAAGGACAGAGATCCTACATGATTTTTTTTTTTAAAAAATTGATTAATTGTCTATTGTTTGATTTGTGTCTCTATGTGAGGGCAAACCGTTGAAATATTTACGTAATATGTACTAAATTGATCTTCTGTGTACAAAGAGAATTGAAAATGAATCTTGATGTGAACAGAAGGGGAGAGGGAGCGGGAAAGGGGAGGGTGGGGGGAGGGAGGGAAGTTGTGTGGGGGGGAGCCATTGTGGTCCATGAGCTGTTCTTTGGAAATTTATATTCTTTAAATAAAAGCTTTATATAAAAAAAAAAAATCACAAATTGTTAATAGGTAGTGTCGGCATGAACCAATAGTTCCTTGTATCACCCATGTCCCTTTTTGTCTTTTCTTCCTGTTCTTTCCATCACTGAGTTTAAGTATTATTTATTTTTATTCAACATTTGATTCTGTGCTCTTTGTGGTAATTGTTGTTACTTCTCTCATTTGTAGGTGAGGAAACAGGGACAAAGATTTGACTAACTTCCTAAGGTCAGAGGAACTGCGTGATGCAGCTGGAACTTGAGCACCTCCTTTTTTTTTTTTTTTTGACAGGCAGAGTTTGACAGAGAGAGACAGACAGAGAGAAAGGTCTTCTTCCGTTGGTTCACCCCCCAAATGGCTGCTACAGCTGGTGCACTGTGCCGATCCGAAGCCAGGAGCCAGGTGCTTCCTTCTGGTCTCCCATGCGGGGAGCACCCCCTTATTGCTTAACTCCTGAGGCTGTGTTTTGCACCATTATGAATAGTGTACATTTTTTTAAATAAAACGGAACTTCTGATAATTCCAATTTTCTCTTATGAATATAGATTCTTTTGTGTTGTAGACCATAAGACAGCAGAAAGAAAATGAAGAAATTCATTGTACAACTGCTAGAATTTTCATTGTTCCAGTGTCCAAACTTTGTATCTTGTGAAGTTAGTTGCAATCCAGAGTGCTCAGTTGTAGCTCAGTTTCAAGATTTATTAACTAGTAGAAATAACTGTTTATTTTTAACTAGCAGTACTGTAATGGAGGATATTTACTATTTTGAATATGAATGCATTTTGTGTCATAAATTCAAGGAATAAAGTAGTAAGCATTTGATTTTTCTCTAGACATGAATTAAGCTATTATAGTACCAAACGTGTAACCTATTGTAGGAAACAATTGAAACAGTGTTTCTTACAAATTTCAAAGGCTACCTAGATAATTTTCAGAAGATTTATTTTTTAAAACTAAGGATAAAGTTAAAGACTTCTGCCTCATTTCTGTTCTCTGTTTTCTCAGTTCAAAATCCTTAAAGTTCTAAAAACAGAAATTGGACATAAAACCTGGCCTGATGTTAATTTCCTTGCTAGCAGATCTCAATCTGATTAAATTAAGATTCTTTTTTTTTTCAAGTGTTCTTACATTTTGCTCCAGAAATATGAATATGTCTACTTAGTATATGCTGACCTGGAACACATAGGGTATTATTAAGAAGTATATATTTCTAAATCTAGGTGGAAATTGCTAAACTTCAAACCATATTCATCTCGGATTTTTTTTGGATTGGATTGTGAACTTCTATTATTATTCCTCTGGGTTACTGTATCAGAAGACCCAAAGCTCAATAGTTTTAGATAATGAATCTTTTTGAAATTATGTTTGATTTTATTCCTCCTTTTTTTCTTTAAAGATAATTATTTAACCTGTTTGTTTTTGTTGTGGATATATGCCAATCAAAAATATGAACTTCTTTTGGATGCTCTTTAATGTCATGTAATGAAGTTGAAATCTTCACATTGCTTGCCAACTAACCTCAAGAGAAAGTGTGGTTTCTTGGCTCTCGATTTTTAAACTTTTTTTCTTTTCCTTTTTTTTTTTTTTAATAATACTTATTTGAAAGGTAGAGTTATAGAGAGAGGAGAAACAGAGAGACCTTCTGTCTACTGGTTCATTCCCCACATGACCACAGTAGCCATAATTAAGCCAGGCTAAAGCCTGGGTCTCCCATATGGGTATTGGGTGTTGGGCCATCTTGTGTTGCCTTTCCCAGGCCATAAAATGAAGCAGCCAGGACTTGAACTGGCACGCATATAGGATGATGGCACTGCAGGCAGCAGCTTTAACTCACTGCTCAAAACTGGTTTTTGTAAAAATCAGTGATTGAGTGATTTTCTTTCCAGAGAATGACTCTGGAATTTAGTGGCTGTCAGTTGTGTTCTTTGTATACTAATGGTCATTTTTTTCTTAAATGATGTGTAAGTATTCTGAGCAATGAAGTAAACTTTTACAAACAACACACAGGTGTGAAAAATACTTTATAGTTGACAGAGACTTTTTCAGTTCTCAGAACAAGTTGACTCTTGTGTTGACTTACAGAATTTTCAGTTGTGGTATGCCAAAGTGATAGAACTCATTTTGGAAGAGTCATTGAGATTCTTTGAATTGCTCAAAATAGGTAGTGTTTTTTGTTTTACATTTTTTAGAATCACATAGTAAGGGCTGGTGCCGTGGCTCAATAGGCTAATCCTCCGCCTAGTGGCGCCGGCACACCAGGTTCTAGTCCCGGTTGGGGCGCCGGATTCTGTCCCGGTTGCCCCTCTTCCAGGCCAGCTCTCTGCTGTGGCCCGGGAGTGCAGTGGAGGATGGCCCAAGTGCTTGGGCCCTGCACCCTATGCGAGACCAGGAGAAGCACCTGGCACCTGCCATCTGATCAGCACAGTGCGCCGGCCACGGCGGCCATTGGAGGGTGAACCAACGGCAATGGAAGACCTTTCTCTCTGTCTCTCTCTCACTGTCCACTCTGCCTGTCAAAAATAAAAAATAAAAAAAATTTAAAAAAATAAAATAAATAAAAATAGAATCACATAGTAAGATACACAGGATAATGACTCTACCAAGGCATCCAGTTATTTGCATATGTAAGTCTTAAGATAACTTTTAAGACTTGACATCCATAGGCTGTACAGTTGTGAGGAGTAATTCTATTTCTGTGCTGTTTGCTGTTCCTCCCCCTAACTTCCTCTGAAGTATGATAGCTGCCAGAGTGCCTTTAGCAGGGCACCAGCTGGAGGTTGAAATTTAATAGCTGTGTCCTCCTATTCAGTTTCCCCTCTCCTCTTGTTCATCCACCTGATGTTTTACTGTCCTGTAGAGTATAACTGCTCAGCTGTGAAATGAGCAGATTTGAGCAGTGAGGAAATGGGGACTCACTTCTTCGATTCTTAAAAAGGAAGGTATAAAAAGCTTTTGCTTAAGTTAATCTTGTATGATTTATTTTCTTGACTTTGTAAACCTTAAAGGTGATAATATTTTAAAAGGTCTATTGTCATGTTTATAGGACTATTCAAAAAGTTCATAGAAGATACATATTGTGAAAAAACTATGCATTGATTTCAGAGTTTTTGTTCCAAAATAAACTTACTGTTTGATTCTATTTTTCCACCAACATTTTCAAATACCCTTCATAATGGCTGTACATAGAACTCTTTTCAAGAACATAAGTAAAACTCACTGTGATACTTTTAGGTGTCAAAACTTTTTTGAAAATATGGATTATCCTTATAAGTGAAAAGAGAATTTTCATGGATGTATGATCCCCTTCTCCCATGGAAATTTCTACTTGATCGCTTCTTAAGATCTGAAATGTTACACTCCATGGGATAGGCATTACAGTTGGCAGGATTGCGTTGAGCTTTCTGACAAGAACCGAACATCACCTTGTTGAATTAGAACTGCAAGGGGAATTCTAATAGGCAGTGTATAATTGCCAGACCCTGAGTTAGGCCAGAAAGAGCTACGGTTAGTACCCTGCTCTTTGCAAATGCACCCTGAGAACTTTCGGAACTGTTTGATGACACAGTCTTCAGTGTAATAAAACCTTTCAGCAGTATTAGCATGTCATAGCTCTGGGCTTCCCTGTTCCAAACAGATGCATGCCATCTACTGACAATTTCATATGGCACTTGAGGTTTCTTCTAAGGTTTTCTGTCCCTGTGGCATCACTTTGTTTAAAAGCTAAAACTTAAAGTTAAAACTATTGCTATGTTGATTTTAATTTGATATTTAAAAAGGATTTATTGAAATCTTAAGTGCCAAATTTTGTTCCGTGTGCTATGTAAATGCGAATAATAATGGTCCATGTTCCCCTGATACAGCCTTATGAACAAAATGAAACATAAAGAAATACTACATAGAGTGAGTTTTCTTTGGTTGGAAAAAAAAAAGGGGGAGGGAAATGATGATTTGCTGGTAGGAAAGTTTGAATTGCTATGTCTAAGCAGATAGCTCATATCAAGGCAGAAGTAACTACTGCCTTTATTAAATGTCCAGCATTTTCCAAAGGTTGTGCTAAACATTTTATCTTCAGTATTCATTTAAATGTCAGTATAGACCTGTGAGGTAAGTGTTCACATCCTCATTTTACAGATGAGGAGAAGTGAGCTTAGAGAAGTCAATTGCCACTCTCGCATCACTCGTAAGTAACTGAGCCAGGGTACAGCCCACAGCCACCCACCTTCAAAGTTTGTCCTTCCTAGTGCATTTTCCACTGCTATGAGTAAGAAAACAGCAATTGTGAATGGGACTTTCACCTCATATTAAATGGAATACTTTCTTTCTTCAGTAGAGAAATGACCAGTGGTAGGAAATCTTATAGTTGCATAATGTCCTCTGACTAGCCCTGTGGGCCAGTGTCATCCTGGAGAGCTGCAGATGAGTCATGGAGCTTGAAGTCTGAAGTTTTCACAGCTAATGTTCAGAATGAAATATTAATAGAAAATTATGCGCTTATTACCTACTGTCACTCATCACAAGTATGTTTTAATTTCTGAAAACACATTTGAAAGTGTTGACAGGTGGCCTCATGGACAGTTTCCCATTTAAAATCATGTGGCTGCACAGTCTTTAGTACCTACCGGTAGCTTACGAGTACTTTACTATTCAGGCTCCTTGGAAACTTTGCTGGTGAATATTAAAGAAGCAGCTGCACTGAAGTGAGTTGGACTGAATAAACCAGTCTGGTCTAAGACATAACTGAAAAACAAAATCAATTTTATGTGAGGATCTTGAGTGAAATGAGATCTGTTCTGATCCAGAAGGTAAAAAAAGGTGAAGTGTTTGTGAAGACAGTCTTGGTGGCAAGAGGAGTGGTTGTAGCAAAAATTCACCCAGTGCTTTAAAGAGTAGCTCATTCATGTACCAGAAGGTCTGGATGTGCAACCATACCAGAAATAGATTAGAGTACATCATAAATGCTGTCCAAGAGATTTAACCTTTGTTCCAACAGTGGGAACAGGTATTTTAAACTTTGATAATTACTGGTTTTAATGGAAATCAAAATACAGGTAGCATCTCATATATGAAGTTTAACTAATACTGCTTTGGAGGTAGCCAAATGTATTTGAGTAAAACAAAATATATATGGTGCTTAAGAAAAGATTGCTAATAATGGTTGATGGTTTATTATTTATCAGGCACTGTTAAAATGTTGTATGTACTCTAACTCAAGTACCCTCCATATGAGTCAGTGAGTTTTAAATACCATTATTATATTCACCTGACATGTGTTTAGGCTATAAAGATGCAGAGAAGTTTTCACAGCTGATTAGTGGTGGATTCAGGTGCAGGCAAGCTGACTCCAGAACCTGTAGTAATATAAAATGTACCATTTTTTTCTCAGATGAAGAATATTCTGATACAGAATATATTTTGAGTGGGTTGAGTGGTTGAGTTGGTTGAGAAAGTGGTATTAAATTTAGAAATACCAATTAATAATTGACTGTCTAGATGTGAATTTGGAGAAAAGCAATGGGACCAGGGTTTTTAAGGAGAAATATAGCTAAAGGAGCTCTAAGATATAAAAGCCATTGTGCTGGAGAACGGAAAGTAGGAAGGGATTTGAATATGGGAGGGTTACAAGGAGTCAAATATAAGTGATTTCCTAAATGAGAACATGGTTAAAGCTATTAGCAGATAGAAAATCGGGAAAGGGACTTATGTGGTAGATACATTTCATAATAAAAATACAACTTTGAAGAGGATGGTGAAAATTTTCCCCTTGGGCAGTTAGTGATTATGAAAGCTAAGTGTGGTAGTCAGAGCTGTGGACGCACATTTAAAAGTTGTCTCTGTGGAGGGGAGGTTACATGTCATGAGCAGCAATGATACTGAACTGGAATCTGGTCTATAGACATTTTCTTTGAGGTTCAGGTAGGAAATATTTTAAGCTTTACTATCCATGAGGCAAAAGCAAAGTTAAACATTTAAAAATCATTTTTAGCTCCCAGACCATAAATCAATGGGCAGCAGGGTCAGATTTGGCACCGAGGCTACAGTTTGCCAATCTGTGCTTAGGTTTCTTTAAATATATTGACTATTGATATTGACATTCTCTTTATATTAAATTAGGAAAACCCCATCAGTGTATTTCATTAATCTGTAAGAGTACCAAAGTTTCAAGTGTTATCTTTCTGGTCAGGTACTTACTCAGTGAAACATTTAAAAAATGAGGTTGTCTTTTATATATAAGTGTGTTAAAAATCACCACAAATGTATGTAGAAATCTCACACTAATTGCTAAAGACATCAAACTAGGAGTAGGAATTTTACTTTGAATTTGAGATGCTTCATAGTCAAAGAAACTTGGCTAAAGAAGCCCCTTTTTCAAAAAAAATTTTTTTTAATTTATTGAAAGAATTAGGGTGGGGAAGAGAGAGAAAGAGAGAGAGAGAAAGAGAGAGAGAGAGAGGTCTTCCATCTGCTGGTTCACTCCTGAAATGGCCACAATGGCTAGAACTGAGCTGATCCAAAGCCAGGAGCCAGGAGTTTCTTTGAGGTCTCCCACGTGGGTGCAGGGATCAAAGAACTTGGGCCATCTTTTCACTACTTTCCCAGGCACATTAGCAGGGAGCTGGATCAGAAGTAGAGCAGCTGGGACTTTAACTGGTGCCCATTTGGGATGCCAGTGCTACAGGCTGGGGCTTTTAACCCTCTGTGATACAGCGCTGGTGCCTGAATAAGCTCTTTTAACATGCTTCTCTGTTAGCTTTTGACATTTATAAGCCTGTAAATGGTTCATGTGATCATAGATTATTCTTTGGGTCACAGGAAATTTTACAGACCATAAGCAGCTTTGTCTCATACCCAACTTACAGAATACCTTTTTAGTTGCTATGCCTGGTTTATATTGTATTGATTTCTTCTCCAGGATATTTGTATATTGTTGTCCATTGTGTATTTAAAGCTACAAGTTGATTTTATTTTATTTATTTATTTTTTGTTTCTATGAAATCTCTTTTTTTTTAAGATTTATTTTATTTATTTGAAAGACAGAGTTATAGAGAGAGGTTTTCCATCCACTGGCCCAATGGCTGGAGCTGTGCCAATCCAAAGCCAGGAGTCAGGAGCTTCTTCCAGATCTCCCATGTAGGTGCAAGAACCCAAGGACTTGGGCCATCTTCCACTGCTTTCCCAGGCCATAGCAGAGAGCTAGATTGGAAGAAGAGCAGCTGGGACTAGAACCGGTGCCCATATGGGATGCTGGCACTTCAGGCAAGGGCTTTAACCCACTGTGCCACAGTGTTGGCCCCATCTATGAATTCTCTTAGATTAGTGCTGCTGTTGTTAATAGCATCTAGATTTCTGCCTATAAAAGGAGGAACTCACTAGATATTAATAACATCATTAAGAAAATGAATTTTCACCTCCTTTGAAGAAATTTAAAATTTTTTGTTGCTGTTTCTCTTAAGTCAAGCAAGCAAAAGAAAATAAAATCATATCAACCATTCTTGACCTACATAGTTGATATGATTGAAAGGGGCATGCAAGACTTATATTAACATTTGATATTTTAGCCTTTGGCTGTATAAGATGACTAATTTTTTAAGAACTAAAAGTAGTTAAGTGTCACAGAGTTACCCAAAGTTATTTTTTTAAAGTTACCCAAAGTTAAACGCAATGAAAGTAAATTTTCTGAGGATCTTTATTAATCTTGTGTTGATTTTGTGCTGGTTGTTTCCTTACCTGAATAGTCTCTTCAACTGAAATTTGTGTTCTTAACCCTGCCTAAGGACATCAGTAGAGATGTGTTAGTGTTACTTTTTATGAAGTTGAACATCCCTGTTTTCAGAAGGGTTTGTGTGTGGGGGTGTGTGTGAGAGGAGACAGGAAGAGAGAAACAGACAGAAAGGAAGAAGCAAACTTTTTTTTTTTTTGAGGCAGAGTTAGAGAGAGAGAGAGAGGGAAAGGGCTTCCTTTTTCCATTGGTTCACCTCCAAAATGGCTGCCATGGCCGGCGCTGCACCTATCCGAAGCTAGGAGCCAGGTGAAGCAAGCATTTAATAGCAAAATTTATTCATGGACAATATATCATTAATTGTTAGTTTTTAATTAAGAGTTCTTTCATTCTGAATAGAATTTGTGGTTACCTAAATATGTTTAAAATTGTATTTAGCAATATGTCTAAAATATGACAGCCTGTATCTAGTCACCATGGACTTACATACTTTAGTGAAAGAAAAAAATAAAGTGATCTATATTTTCTGTAACTTTCCTCATGCCATATGTGAAAGAATTACGTTCTGCCAAATCTATTTATTTCTATTTTTTTCAATATTTAAGAAGTTGAGTTGGCGTCTGACAAAGCATGTGGGATATCAGCAGTCCATCCAGTACTGTGATGTCTGGTTTACACTTCAAGTGACAAAATATCTGAACATATACTGATGATTTGTTTCATTGCATTTTTGTAGTTCAGAATGCAGTGATGGGGAGTGGTCTGCTTCTTTGCCTCATCGATTTTCTGGTACCGAGAAAGATCAGTCCTCAAGTGATGAGAGCTGGGAGACCCTGCCAGGAAAAGATGAGAATGAACCTGAGCTACAGAGTGATAGCAGTGGTCCTGAAGAAGAAAACCAAGAATTGTCTCTTCAAGAAGGGTATGTTCAGCAGTGAGATTTATGTTTTCCTGTGTCTTGTACAAGAATGGTACATGTAGCATTCAAAGTGGAGTATGCTAGTAATTGTATTGATAAGCCCCATGTAGAACAAGTGTCCCTACTAATTTTTTCATTTTGCTTTTTTATTATACTTTAGGGATTTTAAAAAGAATGATTGGGCAAACGTTTGCACTGGCAGTTAAGACTCCTTCAACCCATATTCGAGTACTTGGGTGACATATCCTGTTCTGCTTCTGACGCTAGCTTTTGCTAATGCAGACCCTGGCAGGCACTGATGGCTGAGAAGTCTGCCAGCCATGTGGGAGACCTGATAGGTCTCTCCTCCTGGCTCCCAGTCCAGCCTCAGCTGTGGTGGGCATTTGGGAAGTGAACCAGCAGATGGGAGCATGCTTTCTATCTGTATCACTTTCTCTGCCTCTCAAATAAAATGATAGTGATAATATAGTCATTTTAAAAAGAATATCTAAAAAAAAGGACAATTAAAAAATATTGGCAGTTTCAGCATCTTCTGTTGAGGTACAGCGTATTCTTCCGCTCTGCTTTATCAAGGAAAGGTGCGCTGGCATCCTGGAGAAGGAATGGGAAGGGAGAGAGGTCAGCCTCAACGCGCAAGTCCATTCATTCACGGAGGTGGAAGCAGTTGTCTGACTGCATTAGATGACACCTCCAGAACATCAGTGATTGTTGGTAACCACCTTCCTGGTGTTCTGACTTCAATAGGAATGCTCTAGTTAAAGGGGTTGTTGGACCATTTTAAAGTGAAGTAGCTATGAGCAGTATGTAAATTAATTTGGTAAACCTGTCCTCCAGCAACATTTTACTTACAGTAATGGTGGCAGGCTGCGGACTTGTGGCCCAGAGTTAATGACCTTGCTCCATTATTTCCTCAATAAGGATGATTCTGACGTTTTGGTTGATTTCATACATGGATGTAATTTGTTTTTGAATCACACTGAGGAAATAGCCACCTGTTAATTTGTAACTTTCTAGCAAGATTTTTTAAAAAATTTTTGAATGATTATTTGTTTATTTGGAAGAGTTCCTGAAAGGAAGAGACAAGGAGAGAGGTCTTCCATCTGCTGGTTCACTCCCCAGATGGCCACAATGGCCGGAGCTGCGCTGATCCAAAGCCAGGAGCCAGGAGCTTCTTCCAGATCTCCCATGGGGGTGATAGGGGCCCAAGCATGCTCACCCAAGGATGCTCACATGCTTTTCCCAGGCCATTAGCAGGGAGCAGGATTGGAAGTGGAGCAACCAAGACATGGAGTGGCACCTGTATGGGATAAAGGCATTGCCACAATGCCGGCCTCTCTACAAAGAATGTTTATTAAATGTCTTATCGTCAGTGGCAATTATTATATATGATTTTTCACTTTTGAACACAAGGAATTATTTGTTTACGAGATTTGCTGCATATGAAACTACCCTGGCTCCTTGAAATTAACTCAACATAGTTTATTGTTGTTTTAATGAGCTACTGGATTATTTGCTATCATTTTACATAGGAGTTTTATATTGAGATCTCCATGTAGGAATTATTTTTAGTTTTGGCATGTTTTTAGTACTTGCTTTGTTAAGAAAAATGTGTGTGCTTCTCTTTTTTGAGTTTCTGCTTCTGTTGTTTAAGTATCTTACTTATTCCTTTAAAGATTGCTAATATTTTCTTGTGAGACATCTAGGTGTTTTATTGTAGGGGAGTATCTTTTTGATAATTTTAATTTTTACATGATAACTGGTTATAATTTTTTATTTTTAATGGGATCTATGAAGGTTAATCGTATGTTCTTAGGGAGAAAAGTCTTTCAGCCTGGACTATTAAAATGTACTTCTCAAAACTTAAATTTCCAGCCCAGGATTATTTCTTTGAGAAAACCTGATAATACAATACATAGAAAATCTGTATAGAAAGTAATTCACAATTGGTTGTGACAGTGGTGGGTTTAGTTGGTATTTTTTTCTCTTTGAGATTTTATGTTCTTTTGCTTTTAATCAGTGTTACATAGTTACTAAGTATTGTTCAACGTTTCCTGTGCCATTTGTGAGAATCATTCAGCAGATACTTACTGCTTATTGGACAGTTACTATGTACCAGACATTATGCTGGATCTTGGGACTAGATCAGTGAATACAACAAGTTAAGATTCCCTTGTAAACTCACCCTGTGGTAGGAGAAGCAGATCATAAATGAGATTCAAACAGTGTAAGTTGCACACATGATGATTACTGTGAAGGGAATAAAATGGTAATGTGATAGAAGGTAATTGACAGGGAGCTACAGTAGTTAGAGCAACCAGGGAGGACATCTCTTACGAACTGAATTTTGAATCGAGATCTAAAAAGTAACAGTTAATAGTGGGAGAGGAGCTTTCTAGACAAGGGAAAGGTAAGGATAAAGGTATTAAAAAGCAAAGGGATTTGTGTATATGAAGATGATGAGTGGAGAGTGCTATCAAAGGAAGTAGATGGGAACTAGACTATGCAGGCCATTTTGTAGCATGAGAAATGCATTCAGAGAGCAGTGAGATGTTTACGTGGAGAATTAACTGATCTGATATGCATTTTTAAAAAATGGCTCTGGTTGCTCTGTGTTGATTAAATTGGAAATCAACTAAAGCTTAGAAAAAACAGGGGGGCCATGGGTTAAGCTAGTGGATTGCTTGGTGATAAAGAGTAAACAGAGTGCTGGTGTTTAGGCTAGTGATCAAAATGCCCACATCCCACATTGAAGAACCTGGGTTCAATTCCTGGCTCTGGTTTCTGACTCCAGCTGCCTGCCCATACATACCCTAGGAGGCAGAGATCATGGGTCAAGGAATTGAGCTCCTGCCATACACATGTGGGAGAGTTGAATTGCATACCTGGCTTCAAGCAGGCCCAGCCCTGTTAGTGAGGTTATTTGGGAAGTGAACCAGCAGATTGGAAGCATGCATGTACTTTTTCTCTTCCTTTTCCACTCCCGCTGCTTCTCTTCCCTCTGCAAAAAAAAATACTAATTAATAAAAATAAATAAATAAATAAAACGAGTTGTTTTGGAATATGTTTTCTAAAAAACATAATTGAAACATGAGTATATAGAAAGGTTGAAAGTAAAAGTCAATCCTATTTCAGGCAAATATCATCATTTGCAAAGTAAACTTAAAGATAGAAAAGCGTTCTTGGGAAGAGGGTCACTTGTAATGGAAGCAAGTCCAGTTTACCAGTGAAAAGTGGCAGTTTTTAAACTTGAATGTACCTAATGAAAAAGACTCAAAAAGTATAAATCAAAATTTGACCAGAAATAATATTGATAAAGTTGCTATCCTATAAGAAATAATTTGTGGATATTAAAAAACCGGTCTTGCTTCAGCCAATTTGAATACCTTATTTAAGCATGGCGGAGTAAAGACTGCATCCTGAAATATACAAACACACAAGGAACAGTTGTAAAAACCAAAAATATATTAGGCTTCAAAGCACAGATGAGTATTTTTCCAAGCCAGTATCCTGAAAACTGTACTCTCTGGCCATAATGTCCTTAACTTAGAAATAAATAAAGGGGCTGGCATAGTGGGTAAAGCCGCTGCCTGCAGTGCTGGCATCCAACATAGGTGCCAGTTTGAGTCTGGTTGCTCCACTTCCCATCTAGCTGCTTGCTGGTGTGCCTGGGAAAGCAAGCATTGGAGGATGGCCCAAGTTTGGGTCCCTGCATCCACATGGGAGACCTTGATGAAGCTCCTGGCTCATGAACCAGTGGATGGAAGATATCTCTCTGTCTCATCCTCTCTCTGTAACTCGGCCTTTCAAATAAGTAAATGAATCTTTAAAAAAAAATAAAATGTAAGATTAAAAAATTGTAATTTAAGTTAACTATCCTTTTAAAAAGCCAATAGAGCAAAAAAAAATCTTAATAGAAATTTTGAAATTCTTTTACAACTTATTGATACTGAAAATATCATCAAATTTTCTGGCATTCAGGGAAATTTATATTAATAGGAAATTTATGATCATAAATGCTTATGGAAAAGAAAAGAAGTGCTGTGAATTTAACTTATATTAGAAAAACTATTAAAGTAAATAAAGACTAAAAGAATATAAAAATTAGAAGTAGAAAACAGTTACAATAGAAAAGATCAAAGGAAGTCGATACTTAGAAAAGGCAATCCATGTGGATAGTGAGCCAGAAATTAAATGATGCTGAAGTACGAAGATGTATACAACTACAAATAATGGGCAAACATACGAAAAAGAATACACTTCATGAATTTGAAATAGAAGAAGGTGACAAATTTCTAGAAAAATAGAATTTTTTAAAAAATTATTTATTTGAAAGAGTTACAGAGAGGGGTAGAGAGAGAAAGAGAGGTCTTCCATCCACTGGTTCACCCCCCAAATGACCGCAGCAGCCATAACTGAGCTAATCCAAAGCCAGGAGCCAGGAGCTTCTTAGGTCTCCCATGTGGGTGCAGGGGCCCAAGGACTTGGGCCATCTTCCACTTCTTTCCCACGCCATAGCAGAGAGCTGGTTCGCAAGTGGAGCATCCAAGACTCGAACTGGCGCCCTTATGGGATGCCAGTATTGCAGGCCGTGGCTTTAACCCACTCTGCCACAGCGCTGTCCCCTGATGTTTGTAAAACTTAGGAAGAAATAGGTAGGCTGAATAATTCTGTGATTATTATAAATTCTAAATCAATAGTTTAAAAAATCTTCCTTTAGAAGAAAAGAAGTAATCCAGATAATTTTAGAGATGAATTCTTTTTTCAAGGATCAAATTTCACCACTCTTATGTAAATTCTCCCAGAAAACAGAAAGAAAAAAACTGCTCCTTTAAGTAGTAATTGTATATATAGGCTAGTGCTGTGGCACTAGCTACCACCTGCAATGCCTAAATCCCTATTAGAGTGCCAGTTTGAGTCCCTGTTGCTCCACTTCCAATCCAGCTCCCTGCTGATGCGCCCAGGAAGGCAGCAGATGAACCTAGTGCTTGGACCCCAGCCACCCAGCTGAGACCTGGATGAAGCTCTGGGCTCCTGGTTTCGGCCTGACCAAGCCCTAGCCATGTAGGAGTGTACCAGCAGATTGAAGATCTCTCTCTCTTTCTCTCTCTCTAACTCTTTTACAAATTAATAATAAATCTTTTAAAAAGCAGGGAGGAGGAAAACTCATATACCAGTCTGAGTTTATTCCATAAGTGTAAAAATAATTTCATGTAGGAAATCATGTTGTTTACCACATTAGCAGAATATGGAAAATATTCTTGTTACAGATTGTATAAATGCAGGGGAAAATTCACTATACTTGTAGTATAAAAGCTCAAACATTAGGATTATAGTGGTATTTTCTTGAAGCAATAAAGGGTATTTTCCAGAAGAATATAATCAGTAGAATTCATTCTCAGTAAGGAAGCATTAAAAAAAAGTTTCCCTCCTTAAAATTAAGAGGGACCACAAGGATGCTCACTAGCAGCATTCTAGAACTCTTGGAGTGGTAAGGAATACAAAATGAAAAAGGAGAAGCAAATTCTAAATATTTTCAAGGTTTTTGAAACGTTTTTACTGAAGTTATGCACAGGGATATTGTTTTTGCCACTTAGAATGAAAGATTTCTTTGACCCATAGGTCAGAATTAATTTTTTTTGAAGATCAAAATTCCTTCTGTACTCTCGAGCCAGCCGTGGCCCACCATGGTGCCAGTCTTGCATTTTGTGTAAATGGTAGTAATATATATGTGATTTATATAACATGTTGAAAGCACGTGCCCTATCCCACTTATTTTGTTTCTATAGCTGTTGACAATGAGTCATTACAGAATCAAACATTCAAGTGAAATATGTAGCCAAGAATTCCTTGTGTAGTAAAAGAATATTAATGACATATCATAAATTGTTTAGATTCAGAATCATCTTACTTGTTCTGTTATTTTAGTTAAAAACTCCAGAAATGGGCCAGCGCAGTGGCTCAACAGGCTAATCCTCCGCCTTGCGGCGCCTGTACACCAGGTTCTAGTCCCGGTCGGGGCGCTGGATTCTTTCCTGGTCGCTCCTCTTCCAGGCCAGCTCTCTGCTGTGGCCCGGGAGTGCAGTGGAGGATGGCCCAAGTGCTTGGGCCCTGCACCCTATGCGAGACCAGGAGAAGCACTTGGCTCCTGCCTTCGGATCAGCGCGGTGCGCCAGCCGCAGCGGCCATTGTGGGGTGAACCAATGGCAAAAGGAAGACCTTTCTCTTTGTCTCTCTCTCTCACTGTCCACTCTGCCTGTCACAAAAAACCAAAAAACAAACTCCAGAAATGAATATATATATTCTACACTGAATCATTTTCATCAGTCTATTTAATCATGACTTATGTAATGTGTGAAGCGCAGAGTGAGTCATTGTGATAGCTTTGTAATAAGTAAGTGTGAAGTATTTTTGTTAGGTGTACATTGGAAGTAACGGAAAAATTCCCAAGGACTTTTCCAGGCTTAATCACTGAATTATTTGTTTTCTAAAAGCTGTTTCTCAAGGATTTATTATTAGTCTGCAACACATTTATACAGGGGGTGAGGCTCACAGTAAGAGACAGCCCTTCATGCCTCTTGGAGGCTGCCATAGTAGAGGAGACAGGGGACAGGTGCGTCACCAGAGGAGCTCCTTTCATTCAGTGTGACCAGTGCCCTCACCAGGGTTGCTTAGGAATTTTTAGTTTGATTTTGTATCTTCCATTTGGGTTTAATTTTTCACTGGATCTAATTATTATACCCAAAAAAGAAAACATCCTCTACGTTTATATATTCAACTTTAGAAGTTTACCACAATAAGTGTGCTTTCTTGTGCTCATCTTTCCTATTTTACTAGAGTAGCCATATTAGATCCTAAGTCTTACAAACCTGTTTCCTAAAGTGCAGTTTAGGACTGGAAATTACTGAGAGAAACATTTATGCAGTTAGGTGCAAAACGGGTTACTATTCCTACTTATTTAAAATGCTTGGATTCTTCCATGTGCGTGTTGTCTCACTTCTTTCATATACAGTCCTTCCTCGGTATTCTGTGGGCGTTCCTTGCAGGCCCACTGCTAGCATCAGAACCCATGCATGTTCAAGTGCCTTATATAAAAATAATATCATATTTGCATATGACCTGTACCTATCCTCCCATATACTTTCGGCCATGTACAGACTATTTGACATCCTTAATACAATGTAAATAGTTGTTAACATTGTACTCATATTGCTTAAGGAATAATGACAAGAAAAAATGGTCAGTACGTGTTCAGTACAGAGGCAGTTTTTTGTTTTTTGTTGTTTTTTTTTTTGTTTTGTTTTGACAGGCAGAGTGGACAGTGTGAGAGAGAGAGAGACAGAGAGAAAGGTCTTCCTTTGCCATTGGTTCACCCTCCATTGGCCGCCATGGCCGGCGTAATGCAGCCGGCACACTGTGCTAATCCGATGGCAGGAGCCAGGTGCTTCTCCTGGTCTCCCATGGGGTGCAGGGCCCAAGCACTTGGGCCATCCTCCACTGCACTCCCGGGCCACAGCAGAGAGCTGGCCTGGTAGAGGGGCAACCGGGACAGAATCCGTCGCCCCGACCGGGACTAGAACCTGGTGTGCCAGCGCCGCAAGGCGGAGGATTAGCCTGTTGAGCCACGGTGCCGGCCCTCCAGCTGCTCTTAAAGCAGGAATTTATAAATTGTTGTATTTCAGTTTCCTTTGGTGGACATTTATATTGTTTTACAGTTTGGACTCTCACAGTAATGCAGCAAAAATCAAACAAACAAGTACACTTTTTTGGGAGAAACATAGAAGCAGTAACACTGACTGGTTCAATGGTATGCACATATTTTATCTGTTAGTATTGGCAAGTTTCTCCATGGGGAAGTTGTTACCAGTTACTATCTCACCAATACTGTATGAATTACCTTTCTTGAAAATTTCACTAATATATTAGAATTTTTTATTTTTGCCAGTAGTTTAAAACTTCGATTTCACTGTTTTATTTTACATTTTACTTATTATAAATGAGATAGAGCATCTCTCCCTGTGTTTGAGAGCAGCTTGAATTTCCTCTTCTGTTAACTGATCAAATCCTCTCCTTTCTGTTAATTTGCTTTTGAATATCGATTGTTTTCTTATTCATAATGGTTTTACATTTTTATCCTGTTTATTAAGGGAACACTTTTTGTTTCCTGTGTTTTAACCTGAATTTTTCTCAGTTTGAGCTCTGTACATAAATTGTTGGTATATTGACTTTTCCATAAATGTTTTCTTTAATGTAGGTTCTATGAAATTTATCAGTTTGTGACCTCAGGGTTTGTCTTATGCTTAGAGCAATTGAGATTTTTGTAAAATTTTCTTTCTTGATTATTATAATACTTTTATTTCAGTGGTAATGGGGAGGTACACATGACTTTGAGAAAGGAATGGATGAAATTTATTAAAAGGCAAATAGTGAAATAGGAATTTGATTTCTTTTCCACCAGAGGGATACCTCATTGTCCCCAAACCATCTATTTACTGAGTATTGCTTTTCCTCCAGTTTTGAAATGCTTCCTTTATCTCCTCCTCATTTTCTTTTTGAAGATTTATTTATTCATTTGAAAGTGAGAGACAGACAGGATCTTCATCTACTGATTCACTCCGCAAAGGGCCACAATGGCCCGAGCTGGGCTGATCCTAAGCCAGGAGCCAGGAATTCTCTCCAAGTCTCCCAAATGGGTGCAGGAGCTCAAGCACTTGGGCCATCTTCCACTGCTTTCCCAGGTTACATTATCAGGGAACTGGATGAGAGATAGAGCAGCTGGGACTCGAACTGGTGCCCATATGGGATGCCAAGAACACAGTCACCGGTGCTGCCGACTCCTCCTCCTCCTTCATCTGTGCTATTAATCTGTTCCAGTTTCTGTAAGCTCATATTCTAGTGAGAGTAACCTGACTATAAACAAATAAGAACATGTCAAGTAACAATATATTCTGTAATTTAAATCAGCAGAGTGATGTGGTAGTTAGTAATGAAAGAACGACTTACGCTGAGTGTCAAGACAGCACTGGGGAGATCACGTGTGATCTGCTGTGAATATCAGTGACAGAGTTGCAATGCAAAAAAATCTAATGAAAGCACATCTCACGTGGAAGAAATGGCCTCAAGGTAGCAACGCTATCTAAGTGTCCAGAGTAAAACGCAATAGGAGCAGAGTAGACTGCTAGAAGAGGCTGGTGTCGAGAGGGAAACACAGAGAAAGCATGTGTTTATGCTGGGACTGGCAGGCCAAAATCAGAATTTTATTTTAGCTATGAAGGGAAGCTATCCAAGAGCAATATTTACAAAT
This sequence comes from Sylvilagus floridanus, assembly GCA_949820135.1. NCBI lineage: Eukaryota > Metazoa > Chordata > Mammalia > Lagomorpha > Leporidae > Sylvilagus > Sylvilagus floridanus. The sequence goes on along the minus strand of OX463246.1, from coordinate 30,767,222 downwards.
TCAGATAGTCTAAGATGGATTTTTTTTCATTTTGCTCCTGCAAAAAGAGGAGTTATAGGGGCCAGCGCTGTGGCGCAGTGGATTAAAATCCTAGCCTGCAGTGCCGGCATCCCATATGGGTGCCAATTTGAGTCCAGGATCCAGCTACTCCACTCCCAATCCAGCTTCCTGATATTGTACCTGGGAAAGCAGCGGAGGGTGGCCCAAGTCCTTTGGCTCCTGAACCCATGTGGGAGACCCAGAGAAAACTCCTAGCTCCTAGCTTTGATCTGGCCCAGCTCAGGCCATTGTGGCCATTTTTTTAAAAAAGAAGAATTATGGAACATACGCAATTCATAACTGAATATGTGCCTATATAGGTAGAAATATCTCCATGTATATATGACCCTATTACATATTTGCTTCCTTTTAAGATAATCTTTCATTCAAGGAAAACCTGTTTTTCAAACTCAAAGCATAGAGTCTGCTTGCACAAAACAGAATTATTTCAGAAACAATATTATGTGTTTTAAAATAATTTTTCTGTCGTTAACATGTTTGTATTAGGGAACAGACATCCTTGGAAGAGGGAGAAATTCCTTGGTTACAGTACAATGAAGTCAACGAGAGCAGCAGTGATGAGGGAAATGAGCCTGCCAATGAATTTGCACAGCCAGAAGCTTTTATGTTGGATGGTAACAACAACCTTGAGGATGACTCCAGTGTGAGCGAGGACTTAGATGTGGACTGGAGGTAGGTCACGCAGCGCCGTTAGCACACTTACTGTTCATTGCGGAGAATTTGCTCATTCTAAATTACAGAGTTCTCGTCTTCCTGTCTGTCATTCCAGTCTGTCTGCCTTTCTTTCACAGCTCATTTGAGACCTCACTTCCTGCTGGGATTCTTTCCTGCTTCCCCTGACAGGAAGCCTCTTCCTTCTTTGACCTTTAGCTCTCTGAGAGTTCCCCCTAGCCATTTAGCCACTGTTTTTGGATGCCGGGTGTCATTTTATTATTGTTATTATTTTGCTTTATACGCCTTGTAGCACTTAGCATAATCCATGTTTTTAAAAAAATTTCTTAATGAATACTACTTGAATGTAAAACCTTGTGACAGAATCATAAGAATACAGTTTTGCTTCACTGTCCTTTCTTTCCTTCTTTGTAAAATAAGGAAAATAAAATTGTACCTTTAAGAGATGTTGAAAATATATTTACTTTATGCTGTCAAAGAATAGTAAGCTTCAAATAAAAGCATATAAATGCAGTAGATTATAGAATTATTACTTCTTATGATACAATGCTCAGAATTTAACGGTTTCAGTTTATAAAGTGAGATTTAAATTTCAAGTGTGCAGTAGCCCATTGGAAGCGGCCTAGTTATTGAGATGTAGATAAAACGGTTGTTCTAACTGAGCCCTTTTGTTACTTTTTCTGGGGAGATAAAAACTGGCTTAGTGTACTTACCCTTATTTCCTTCTCTGCACTAACATATTTTTAAGAATTTGTCTTGTTTTTCTACTTAAAATTAGAAAAATAAGCCTGCAGTCATATGCCCAGTACCCCTGCAGGTTTCTGGAATCAGCATTTGTAAGGCCTCCCTCGAGTCTTCAGCCTCTCTGTATGTGCTCACTGTTCTTATGTGTCTCAAGATTGTTGCGGACCAAAAAGTCAACATTTCCTGAGATCCTCCTTACCCTTTGCTGTTCTCCTGGATGGGTGTGTGCTGGGGTAGAGGGCTGGGGAAGGGAGGCACATGTCAGAGCAGACTTTGATTGCTGTCACACAGTTTATGATAGCGTCTTACACACTCTAGTTGTCTGTAACCGATTTTCTGGCTTCCCGAACATCACAGAGAGTCAGTGGCTTTCCCTGGTCCCAGCCTCGCTGATCTTGACGCTTCCTTTTCCTCCTTTTCTTGTCTCCCCAGTACCCTCTTCCTGCACTGTGTCTTAATTCTGAAGTCTCACGTCTCCATTTTGCAAGTAATCGTTCAGAATGTTCAGCAGATGAAAGATTCAGCTGTTTAGCATGATCTGTACATGATGGGAGCCAATTACAATTTCATAAGAATCTCTTTCTATTGCACATTTTTAAGACTCTGTAAAAATGGCCGGCGCCGTGGCTCAACAGGCTAATCCTCCGCCTTGCGGCGCAGGCACACCGGGTTCTAGTCCCGGTCGGGGCACCGGATTCTGTCCCGGTTGCCCCTCTTCCAGGCCAGCCCTCTGCTGTGGCCCAGGAGTGCAGTGGAGGATGGCCCAGGTGCTTGGGCCCTGCACCCCATGGGGAGACCAGGAAAAGCACCTAGCTCCTGGCTCCTGCCATCGGACGAGCGCGGTGCGCCGGCCGCAGCGCGCCGACCGCGGCGGCCATTGGAGGGTGAACCAACGGCAAAAGGAAGACCTTTCTGTCTGTCTCTCTCTCTCACTGTCCACTCTGCCTGTAAAAAAAAAAAAAAAAAAAAAAAGACTCTGTAAAAATATTTTTGATAGATTATTTTCCCACTGAAATAGTGCAGTGAAATCATCTCTCTCTCAAAACTTGTCTGTGGTTCTAGTTGTTCCGTTAGGACTGATTAATAGAGTTGACATTCCCGAGTTATAGGTAGTATTTTTCAAGATCATAATCCGTAATTCACAAATAACTCGGAGAAAAGATTGTTCCACATGAAAATTCAAGGAGTAATATGCTTTTATTGAATATAATACTAACTTAAATTTGAAAACTTTTATTTTAGGTTTTAATTCACTGATGATCTTTCTGGACATGGCTGTTGTGTTGAGATTTTAGAGATATCACTAACAATCCCAAAATCTGTGGAGCTTCAAGTTAGTTTTTTTTAAATATGGAAAACACTTTAACATTGATCTTAAGACAAATTTTTTTGAAAGTTGCTGTTTTGAATCTAACTATATACCTCATTTGATTATGTGGTACTACATTTTTGTGGCAATAGTTAAAGGCTAGTAAGGTGAATACCTACTGTGTTTCTTTTTTTTTTTTTTTTAATTGATTTATTTGAAAGACAAAGTGATGGAGAAGAAGAGACAGAGATCTTCCTTCTGCTGGTACACTTCCCAGATGGCTACAACAACCAGGGCTAATTTCAGGAGCTTGGAATTGCATCTAACTCTCCCACATGGGTACTGGGGATCAAGCATTTGGACCATCTTCCACTGCTTTCCCAGATGCATTAGCAGGGAGCTAGATCAGAAGTGAAGCTGCTGGGACTCAGCCGGTGCTCATATGGGATGCCAGTGTGGCAGGTGGCAGGTTATTCCTCTGCGCCACAACACCAGCCCCAAAAATATGGTTTAATTTTTGTATTAAGATAGCATATCATCTTGACAGTAAATGAAAAAGCCATGGCAAACAGTCTCTGAAATGAAATGTTGACTCATTTTTTTATTTCAGTACTACTTAGAAACAAAGTAAAGCCTTTTGGATCCTTATTTTAAAGGCAAATGAGAAAAGTCCTCTCTCAAGTTTGTCTTTCATTAAAGTTATAGAAGTATTGACAAAATACCCAGAGATTATCTCATAGCTTGATGTGGTAGAACGTGATGCCAAGAAAACATGGTTTTTGGATTTAGAAAAAGTTGAACTCTAGCATTTATTTATTATGTCATAACTCCTTGTCTGTCTTCCTGTTAGGAATTAAGGATAGAATTGCTAACCTAATAAGGTTGTGAGAAGCTAATTCTGTGCAGATATTACTAAGTGTAAAGAATAAAATTTTTTGAAATAATTTCAGACTTACAGAAGAGTAACAAATGAGTATGAGGAATTTATAAACATCTAACATTTTACATTATTTGCTTATTTATTTGAAAGGCAGAGAGTGACAGGTCTCCCATCCACTGGCTCATGCCCTGAATGCCCGCGGCAGCCAAGGCTGGCTCAGCCTGAAGCCAGGAACTCAGAACTCAGTTGGTTCCCATGTGAATGGCAACGATGCTGCTACTTGAGCCATCGTCTTCTCCCCACTGGGGTTTACAATAGTAGGAATTGGGAGTGGGACTGGGGCTTAAACCCAGGGACTCCTATATGAGATGCAGGCATCCCAAGCCAAGCAGCGTCTGTCTGACTGTCTGGCTGGCTCTCTCGCTCACTCTCCTTAAGATTTAATTATTTGAAAGGCAGAGTTACAGAGAAAGAGAGAGAACCAGAGAGATCTTCCTGCTGGTTCGTTCCCTAGATGGCTACAGTGGCTGGGACTGAGCCAGGCTGAAGCCAGGAGTCTGGAATTCAATCCAGGTCTTTCATGTGGGTGGCAGGGGTCCAAGTATATGCGGCATCTTCTGCTTTGCCAAGCATCTGAGCAGGGAGCAGGGTCAGAAGTGGAGCAGCCAGGATTCTAACAGGTGCTCATGTGGGATGCCAGATGTTGCAAGCGGTGGCTTAATCTGTTGTACCACAATGCCAGCTCCCCAAGCAACCTCTTAACCACCATGCCGAAGGTCCGCCCTAATGTTAACTTTTTTTTTCTTTTGATAAAAGCAATGGGAAATTATTTCCAAGGGACTGCTTACTAGGAACAAGGGCACAACTTACTACTTTTTTTGGTTTGAAAGGCAGAGAGAGAGAGAGATCTTCTGTCCACTGGTTCACTCCCCAAATGTCAATAACAGCCAGAGGTAGGCCAGGCTGAAGCCAGGAGTCTGGAACTCAGTCTGGGTTTCCCACACTAGTGGAAGGCAACCAACTACTTGAGCATCCTCTGCAGCATTAGAAAGCAGCTGGATTGGAAGTGGAGCCAGAAATTGAATCCAGGAACTCCATTGTGCAGGTTTCTCAAGCAACTTAACTGCTACACCAAATGCTCCTTCCCATTGTTAATGTTTTGAAACAACATCTGTTTTAAATTTTCTGTTTCCAGCGCCGGATTCTGTCCCGGTTGCCCCTCTTCCAGGCCAGCCCTCTGCTGTGGCCCGGGAGTGCAGTGGAGGATGGCCCAGGTGCTTGGGCCCTGTACCCCATGGGGAGACCAGGAAAAGCACCTGGCTCCTGGCTCCTGCCATCGGACGAGCGCGGTGCGCCGGCCGCAGCGCGCCGGCCGCGGCGGCCATTGGAGGGTGAACCAATGGCAAAGGAAGACCTTTCTCTCTGTCTCTCTCTCTCACTGTCCACTCTGCCTGTCAAAAAAATAAAAAAAATAAAAAAATAAAAAATAAAAAATAAAAAAGAATAAATTTTCTGTTTCCTTTTTCTATTATGGTAAGGCTTTTTTTCTGACCTACTTATGAGTAAGTTACAGACATGATGCCTCTCTTATATAAAAATTCTAGGATGAATTTTCTACAAACAAGTACAGTTTTTCATAAAAGGCAGTGAAATAGTCAAAGTCAGGAAATTAATGCTGATAAAATCTGATACATAGATTATATATATTTAAAATTTTTTTTAAATTTATTTGAAAGGCAGAGTTACAGAGAGGAAAAGGCAGAGAAAGAGAGAGGTCTTCCATCCTCTGGTTCACTCCCCAGATGGCTGCAATGGCCAGGAACTGGACCCATCTGAAGCCAGGAGCTTCTTCTGGGTCTCCACGCAGGCGCACAGATCCAAGGACTTGGGCCATCTTCTGCTTTTCCAGGCCATAGCAGAGAGCTGGATTGGAAGTAGAGCAGCCGGGACTCTAACCGGCACCTATATGGGATGCCGGCACTGCAGGCACTATGCCACAATCCTATTTTATGTTAAAAATAATAAAATCCTATCTAGCATTATCTAATGTTTGCATTTTTATTATTATCTAATATATAGGTTTTGCTCAAGTATCTAATTCTCCCTGGTGTAATGCAGGACCACTCATTACATTTAGGTAGCATGTTTCTTTAGTCCCTTTTAACCATTCTGCTTTGTTTTGTGTAACACACTTTGTTTTGTTTTTGTGACAAGTACAGGTTATGTGTTTTGTAGAATATGTCTTATGTTGTATTTTTCTGATGTTATGAATAGATTTGAGAAAAATTGTAGAAGTGATGTTTAGACCTCAATATGCATCAAAAGGTATACAGTGGGGCCAGTGTTGTAGCATAGCAGGTAAAGCTACTGCCTGCAATACTGGCATGCCATATGGGCACTGGTTTGTGTCCCAGCTGCTCCACTTCCAATTCAGCTCCCTAATAATGGCCTAGAAAAAGCAGCAGAAGATGGCCTGAGTGTTTGGCCCATTGCTACCCATAGTAGAGACCGGGATGATGCTCCTGCCTTCTGCCTGGCCCTGCATGACCTTTGCAGCCACCAGGGGAATAAACCAACGGATGGAAGATCTCTTTCTCTGTCTCTCCCTCTCTCTAACTCTGAGTTCAAAATAAATAGGTAACTTTTTTTAAGAAGGTACATAGTATTGGGGCTGGCGCTTTGGCAAGCGGGTTAAAGCCTTGGCCTGAGTGACAGCTGTTCCTCTTCCAATCCAGCTCTCTGCTATGGCTGGGATAGCAGTAGAAGTTGACCCAAGTCCTTGGGCCCCTGCACCCGTGTGGGAGACCCGGAGGAAGCTCCTGGCTCCTGGCTTCGAATCGGCGCAGCTCCGACCATTACAGCCATTTGGGAGTAAACCAGTGGATGGAAGACCTCTCTCTCTCTCTCTGTGTCTCTGTGTCTCTCTGTGTCTCTGTCTCTCTGTCTGTCTCTGTCTCTACCTCTCTCTGTAACTCTTTCAAATAAATAAATCTTTTAAAAAAATAAGATACATAGTATCATCTTACCTGATATAAGAAATAATTCTGATCATTTGGTTATGGTATTCTGTTTCAGATTTCTGTACTATCTAGTTGCTGTTTTCCTCTTAATAATTAATAGGAATATTATGGGAAAATACTTAGACATAGTAGAGAACATATTTCTTCTTTTTTTTATCATTTGTTTATTCATTTGAAAGGGACAGATAGAGGTCGTCCATTCACTGGGTCACTCCACAAATGGCTGCAACAGCTAGAGCTGGGCCATTCCAGAGCCAGGAGCTTCTTCCAGTCTCCCATATGGGTGCAGGGGCCCAAGCACTTGGGCCATCTTCTGCTGCTTTCTCAGGCACATTATCATGGAGCTAGATTGGAAGAAAAGCAGCCAGGACTGTAACTGGCACCCATATGGGATGCTGGGGCTGCAGGTGGCAGCTTTACTTGCTACACCAGAGCGCCAGCCTCCATGTTTCTTAAGCTTTCAAACTTCCCTTCATTGATGTTAGCATTGATTCTTGTCTGAAACAGTTATTGCCATGGTACTTGCCAAATAAATTATATTAAAGCTTTTAATATTAATATTATTGTGCAGTGGTCAAATTACAACCACATTTTCTTTTTTTTTTTAACTTTCATTTAATAAATATAAATTTCCAAAGTACGACTTTTGGATTATAGCAGCTTTTTGCCCGAATAACCTCCCTCCCACCCACAACCATCCCATCTCCCGCTCCCTCTCCCATTCCATTCACATCAAGATTCATTTTCAATTACCTTTATTTTTTATAGAGAAGATCAATTTAGTATAAATTAAGATTTCAGCAGTTTGCAGCCACACCGAAACACAAAATGTAAAATACTGTTTGAGTACTAGTTATAGCATTAATTCACATTGAAAACACATTAAGGACAGAGATCCTACAAGAGGAGTAAGTGCACAAGGACTCCTTTTGTTGACTCAACAAATTGACACTCTTGTTTATGGCTTCAGTAATCATCCGAGGCTCTTGTCATGAGTTGCCAAGACTATGGAAGCCTTTTGAGTTCACCAACTCTGATCTTATTTAGACAAGGTCATAGTCAAAGTTGAAGTTCTTTCCTCCCTTTAGAGAAAGGTACCTCCTTCTTTAATGGCCTATTCTTTCTACTGGGATCTCACTCACAGAGATCTTTCATTTAGGTTTTTTTTTTTTTTTTTTTTTTTTTTTGCCAACGTGTCTTGGCTTTCCATGCCTAAAATACTTTCATGGGCTCTTCAGCCAGATCCGAATGCCTTAAGGGCTGATTCTGAGGCCAGAGTGCCTAAAGGGCATCTGCCATTCTATGAGTCTGCTGTGTATCCCACTTCCCATGTTGGCTCGTTCTCTTCTTAATTCTGTCAGATAGTATTAGCAGACACTAGTCTTGTTTATGTGATCTCTTTGGCTCTTAGCCCTATCATTATGATCAATTGTGAACTGAAATTGATCACTTACAACCACACTTTCAATATCTCTGGCTTAGCATGGAGATAAAAAGAATTGTTAGGAGACAATTTATTTTAGCAACTTGAAGGGATTTTTTGCAAAGAGAAGGTAAATAGAGTTTTTGTTGATTCGGCAAGCAGAACTCCTGCTACGAGCAAAAGTTGTAAGTAGGAGTAGTCTTCATATTAGCTGTGCTTGTTTAATTTATTTGAAAGAGAGAAAAAGAGCTCTCTTCTGCTGATTCACTCCCCAAAGGCCTGCAACTCCCAGGGAGTTCAGTTCCTTGGGCCGGCAGCACTGCCTCCCAGAATCTGCAGCAGGAATCTGGTCAGGGGCCAGCGCCAGGAATGAAACCCAGCCACTCAGGTGTGCACTGTGGGCATCTTAACGGCTCGAGCCGTCTCATGACAAATAGCACCTGCGACCACAGTGTATTTTCTACATGGAGATGTTTCTTCTGTTCCAGTCGTGCAGTCTCTGTGCCAGGCTCCCTGTTAAGTCGACTCATTTACTTTGTTTTGTAGAGGAAAAAACAGTCCCTTGAGCAAGTTTTTCAAGTTGTTTGGCTATAACTCAGTTAAATCGTCGTGTGTCTCTATGTTTCTTCTTCTTTGCACAATTCTGTACTAGATGAGGGAGTTCTGTTATTGCAAGGGTGGGTGGATTATGTCATTTTTAGTATTAATTCTAACATCTGTGATTGTGTGAGGATGTTCCTTTATACCATATGATGTTTGCTGATTTCTAGGTACTACTAAGCTATAATATATTCTTTATAAGAATCATTTCTACATCTCTCAGCAATAGATTTGTAATTTTAATGGACTGACAGCAGAACTGTTTTTGAGCTAGCTTGCATAACTGAATGTTTGCTACAATATTCATATTCTGATAGGATATGGAAATCAACAGATGTTTAGACAAATTAAACTTCGTTTTAGAGATCATGGACTTAATGAAGTCGGGGAGGTACATCTATGCGGGTGCCCCCCAGACAACGAGAATTGGAGGTCAAGAGCTCCAGGGAGAGTGTGGAATTAGGTAGAGATTTAAGAATTACTTGCAGAGAACATAATTGGAGAAGTGGGCTTGAATGTAATTTCCAGGGGAGCAAGATTAGAGAGAAGGGAACCAAGGGCATACTTCCAAGTTTCCAAAATGTGAGACACTTAGTATTTCTGAGATGACAGGAAAAGGATGAATTAGTATTTGTCCATCAGTGGAAGAAGGAAATTAGAAAGAGGTGTATTTTTCTTCAAGGGGTTTATAGTTCTTTTAGAAGAAAATAATAAAAATGAGCATTCATGAGTTCACAGTAATGAAGGAGACCTAGTTCTTAGCAAAGTTCACAAAGAGAGATTCATGAAGAGGCTTGAGAATTAAAATATTTTAAAACAGTAATTAAGCAATACAAAGAGAAGGAAGAGAAACTAATTTTCTTTGTAGTAGTCTCACCAACATTGAGATTGGAAACTAAAATATCCACAAAGGAAAATACATGGGAAAGAAGTGGGTGGGAAAAGGTACTGCCATTAAGCAGTCCCCAGAGTATGAACTAGAAACAAAAAAAAAGAATTTTCCTACAAACTGTGCGGTGAGTGTGGCAGCATGTGGGCGAGGGAGTTGTATCTTAGTTCCTTATGCTAAGCATGGGACTTCTCTGACTCCTCCTGGCCCTCACTCTACAGTGTACATATTGGAGTATTTTAGATTTTTCTGCTCAAAGTCTGTCTGTTGACTCATCAGTATGTTAACATAATTATGTCCTCAGCATGAGATTTTCCCAAATCATAATTGTATATTTTTGTTTTGCATGTTTTCTTCCCCAGCCTATTTGATGGTTTTGCGGATGGACTAGGAGTTGCCGAAGCAATTTCTTATGTGGATCCTCAGTTCCTCACCTACATGGCACTAGAAGAACGCTTAGCCCAGGCCATGGAGGTATTTTAGTAACTCTGATGCCTGTGTTTTAAATTGATGGGATACATACTGATAAAAGCTTAAAGGTTTTTAAAGACACTTTAGAAAGGTAAATAGTTTTCTAATCAGTTTAATAACAGTCACTGAATAGTAGTGGTCACCAGTATGCATGTAAGTTATACTCGATGTCCTAGCAGTCTGCCTCAGATTGCAGTATTTGCAAGTTTTTATTGCAGAATGGCTAAGGTTTTGCTTACATTTTGAAAGTATACATTTGCTTACATTTTGAAAGTGTGAGGTTTGCATAGAAACACGCTGTCACAGGCTTATGGCTTCTGAATATGGTATTACTGCCTGCTCCCCCCCCCGCCCGCACACCTTAATACATGTGGCATGTGTGCTAAGTGTCTCTCACCGTGTTGTCACTATTTGACTAAAATAGAAAGACATATACATTGGCTGAAAGAAGCCAAAGCACTTTCATGTTTAAGAACTTCACTGCACTGGTGAATTTTGTTCTAAGAAGTCTTTCTTTTAAATCAGTTTCCAAAGTAGAATAATAACTGCCAAGTGAGCCAAAGGTCAGAGAACAAAAATGAGTAAGAGAAAACTTCAAGGAACATTGTAATAACATTTTATTTTGCAGTGTTCTGAGGTTAGAGAGGCACTTTATTGTTATTTAGTTAGCTGTTTGACAAAGAAAGAGAGACAGACAGAAAGAACTCCCATCACCTGCAGTGGCTGGGGCTGGGCCAAAGCCCTGAGCTGGGAAAGTAGTTCAGGTCTCCCACATGGCTGCCAGGATTGCAGTTACCTGACCAGTCATTGCTGCATCTCAGGGGCTAGATTGACAGCAAGCTGGACTCAGGAGCTGAAACCAGGAATTAAACCACAGCATTCAGATGTGAGATGCAGACATCTTAACTACTAGGCTAAGCAGAAAGTCTAGTTTAAATAAGTTAGATAGCAGACAGAAGATAAACCTGTCCGTCTATACATGCACACATACATTTAGGTTAACTCTGCTTGATTCCACATTTTTATATATGTATGATCTTCCATGGATATCATTGTTCTTATACTTTATGAGGTTGCTTTTTCTTAAAATAATCACAGCAGAAATACTACATACTAGGAGGAAAATCAAAAAGAACATCAAAGGACAGGATATACTTAGAACTTCGCCCATATCATTTTACCTGCCTATCCAGGTTCTGACACACACAAAATAATAGTCTAGCATCATAACTTGCGTCAGAAACAGAATATAAAGATTAAGGATCTCTAACTTTCTTGAGCTAAAAAACTTTTGAGTTCCCACAATAGAGTATGTCTATCTTAGGGTCTTGTTTGACAATGTTTAAACACTCTTCAGATTTTTGTGCTAGTTATTTTTGAGTTCTTTAAAAAGAGAGCTTGAGATTAAAATCTGTTTTACCGTTTGCTACTAATGGGCAATGTGACATTTGATAAGCATCCTGAAGGAAGAGCCAGGGAGACTGATGATGAGAGGTCATGCTAGTAATAAGTGAAGGCAGTTGCAGAATGGACAACACAGGATGTCCAGGAACTTAGTGTGCCGAGCACTGCTAGCTGCTGCTGCTGGCTGGGACCCCAGCTGTGAAGTGTTCTGACCCATCGGCCCTCTTGCCTGTAGGCACCTCCCTTCTCAGTAGCTTTACCAGCTTCCTCACGTGGCAGTGTTTCCATTGAGATGTCTCACCCTAGAGAACTGATACAGTCTCATCTTCCTGTCACTACCCAGAAATCTTTATTTGCCCTGTGTCCATGTGCATTTACCTAATCGTTCTGAAAAATGATCGGTGATTTATGATTTTCCTTTGAGATTTGGCACTAACATTCTTTAAATGAATCAAAAGACAACAAAATAAACTGTTGGCTTTTATTTGTTTCTTGAACAGCCATGTCCCTCTTTGGAAGTGGCTGCCTTCATGTCTGTTTTTCCCCAGTACTAGACTAATCTTTCTTTTCAGGTTGTGTGGCTTCTGGTGAAAATGTTGAAAATACACAGCTGTCTTAATATCTATGGCTCCAATTTGAGGCCAGGATAAAATAACAAACAATGATTTTAACTTTTTGAAACAAGGATTTTAAAGCTTTCTACTTATTCCCCCCCCCTCAATTTGAAACACATATATCCCCTTGCCCATGTTTATATTTATAGCTGAAACTTACAGCATGTATCCAAGTCTTATTGCTCACCTTGTCATACTTCTTTGTAAGAAAAACGTTTAAAATTGTAATGTAAAATGAATTTAAATTATCTTATAAATTTATAAATTATCCAGTTGGTCAAAGGTAAATTATTTTAAATTTTGATAAGTAATTATTTAAACATACAATAAAATTCTACTGACTGTGCATCTCTATGAGATGGGGGCTTTTTCTATGCCTAGTTACTTTATGAGTTTTACTTATTCCTGGACATATTTCAGTATGCATTTGTTTCTGTTTGTCCTGTTTATGAATATAGGCTTGGAAAACCCTTTCCATATAAGTAAACTGATAGGGATGGAAGGAGTTTATCATAGCATTGTCATTCAGTTTTTCTGCCAAAAATCACATTAACTTCTCTAATTGTTTAGAGCCTCCTTGAGTTTTTTCTTTTTGAAAGCAAATAATTAGAAACTACTTTAGATTTGTAATTTCATCATTAGAGCTCAATTAGACCCAGTTCTTCAGATTTGCTCCCTTGAATGGAGACAAAGTATGCTTTTATTTATATAGTGGGAATTGGATGAGTATGTAAATAGTGTGGTTACTGAGAAGCAGAAAGATACTTTGTAGGTGCTTTTTTTTTTTTTTGCAAGATTTATTTTATATATTTGAAAGGCAGAGTGACAGAGAGAGGATGGGGAGAGGGGTGGGAGAAGAGAGAGAAATCTTCCATTTGCTGGTTCACTCTCTAGATGACTGGGCCAGCCCAAAACCAGAAGCCTGAATCTCCATCCAGATCTTCTGAGTGGGTGGCAGGGGCTGATGTAATTGAGCCTCTTCCAGTGCCTTCCCAGGCACATTAACAGGGAGCTGTATCCAGAGCAGCCAGGACTGGAACTGGCTGTCTGATATGGGATGCCAGCTTAGCAGGCTAGCAGGCCATGGCTTAACCCACTGAGACACAGTGCCAGCCCCTGTAGGTATATTCTTACGCAGATGAGTTTGAGGAAAGATCACTTAAGAAGCCTAATTGAAATTAATTTTCTTAATTCTACAACTGTGGACCCCTTAGAAAGTCTTTTTACACTCAGAAGAGCACCTCACAGTCACTGAGGTACAGGCACTAGATTTAGGCACAAGGAAGTTCAAGAATATGAGTTTTTGCAATATGTAGTTAGGCTGGATGTGACTTTGGATAGTTTCTCTAATTGCTAAGCTTCAGTAACCTCAAAAATGGGACTAGTAAAGCCTCCTAGAGCAATGGTAAGACCTTCAGGAAATAGCTGTATTCATAGGAATATTCAAATCAGCAGTCAAATAAGTGGGAATCATCCATCACTTCTGGATTTGTTGGTAGCCATTCAAGATCAGTGTTAAATCCTTGGCTGTAAGTTTTCTTTCTTCCATGATTTTAACTTCATTCTTTAAAAACTAAATTTTATTCTTTAGAAGTTAAATTTTGTGCTGACAATGGATTATGCTAATTTAAACCTAGATACGTTACATTTTGGTTAGTTAGGATATTTAGCTGTCTGTTTTTTAACATTTGGACTCACTTTTGAAAATATATTATATTGCCTAAAGGTATAGGTAGATTTCTGTATTTTTATAGATTTTCATAGCAGTGGCTATAAAATGGTCTATTTTGCTTGTGATTCAAGATCATCATAAATGCATGTTAGGACCAAGGCAATACATTACTGTTGCATGCATGAAATTCCAGGTATTTATTAGCCCTGCAGATGTGCAGGTAATCATCAGAAAGGGAAAAAAAAATGACCCCACTGACACAGACATGTATCACAGCACAGTTAGCCTGGAGTAACTGCCCCAAATGGAAGTTACTATGAATAGTATATCTTTTTGTCTGTGTGTAATGTAGACGAGTCCTTCCAAGCAGGGTCTATTTTGAGATGAAGGTAGAGCATTGGGGAACATTCATGATTATTGTTAGGTGAGAAGAAAGGGACAGACTGCAGGACCTTAACTTCCATTTCCTGTCTCCTGATGGGAACGTGTAATATAAATGTATAATGAGATGAGAGTAACAAGGGAGTGATTAGTAAGAAATAAAGGTAAGTTTAAGTATAGAAAAAGTTATAAAAGGAACAACCACCACCCATCAGGCTAAAATAGCATACCTGCAACAGGCTCCCCATATGTCCCCCGGGCTGAAATCTTGATAAAAATGGCACAGCTGTGGCTCGCTAGATGGCAGAGACGTCACTGTGGTTCTGTGCTGCAGAACTTGCTGGAAATCAACCCCGTAGGGTGCCAGGGAAAGCCATTCTTGCAAAGGCATGAACCTGTCCCAAGTTGGGTCTTGAGGAAGCTGTGGGCATACGCATTCCATGAGCTGATGGTTGGAGAAGTAATATACATGGTCAGAGTCTCATGCCAGATTTGAAAGCCTCACACCCCAGAGAAGGCCGTCAGCAAACCCACTGGGATCAGTAGCAAAGCCGTTCGCCTCCTGGAGTGTTTCCTCCAGCATTCAGTGTAAGCAAGGCCAGACATCAAGCCCGCTGTTTGGATGGGAAAGCAGCTTCATGGCCCAGATCCATATCCCAGAGCTGACAAGAGTAGCGACTTTGGATTTGAGGAGTAGTAATTTGGTACAGTGTGGTAGTAACTGGGACCGTGCATCCCTTTGAATAGTTGGCTTCCCTGTACACCTTAACCCCTCGCAAGGTACAGCTGTTCATACAGGTGAAAACGCTTTCACAGTCTCTAGAATGAGCACATGCATAGTCCCGAGAGTCGTTTTATCTGTCACTGGCTGTACTGCTTACTCCACAAATCCAGTTGCAGCCCCACTGAATGTTCTCTTTATGTAAAGACTAAATTGCAGAGTTAACTTCCAATATCTGGCATATGGGATAGAAATGAGAAAGAGAAAGAAAGTGAAAATGACTAGCACATACAAATAAATACACTAATAGAACAAGCAAGCAGGAAACACACAAAGCTGCTAATTCTTGCTCCTGTATTTGGTCGTGCAGCCCTAATAGCTATGACCTCCATCTGTGACCTTTACACATTCCTTACCCTCATAATAGGATCCTTTACTTGGTTTGGGGACCGTAACCTACATCACCTACAAGTCTGTATCCTCAGTTGCCCTTTTCTTGGCTGCTGTAATCTGGTAACTTTACTGTTGGGCCTGGAAATACTAAGCCGTGCAAGAGCAAGAGTGATGACAGGGCTCTCCGATAGAGCAAGCCTGGCCATTGCAAAACAGACCGCTTTGGTACAGGGAGCCGTGACTGGGAGATCCAGCATTGTCATTCATCTGGGTTCAACCTCATCTCCCCATCCCGAGTGTCAGAGTCCTGTTCTTTTGTTGTTGTTGTTGTTGTTGTTTTGACAGGCAGAGTGGACAGTGAGAGAGAGACAGAGAGAAAGGTCTTCCTTTTGCCATTGGTTCACCCCACAATGGCCGCCGCAGCCGGTGCGCCATAGCCAGTGTACCGCGCTGATCCAAAACCGGGAACCAGGTGCTTCTCCTGGTCTCCCATGCGGGTGCAGGACCCAAGCACTTGGGCCATCCTCCACTGCACTCCCGGGCCACAGCAGAGAGCTGGACTGGAAGAGGGGCAACCAGGACAGAATCCGGGCCCCAACCAGGCCTAGTGAGCCTCAGCGCCAGCCAAGAGTCCTGTTCTTTAGCTCGTCGTTGATACAACTTACAAGAAATTTCACAGAACTTGAAAATTAAACTATTACTTGAGTTTAGCAGTCCCCACAATCAAATGTTGTGTTTGGTTTTCATAAATAAGAGCTGTTTTGGGGGCTATCATAGAAGCTCTCTAGTTCTAATACTCTGTCTTGAGCTGAGAGTTAAAAGAACTGTGCTTGTAATCTTCTCTGTAAGTAAGTGCACAGAAGTACCTAGTCTGTCGCACAGTTTTTACAGTCAGATCAGTTACCTGGGCTGTAGTTACCTGGGCTCCTGAGACAGGTGCCTCCTTTGTTCCTGCATCACAGTCTCCCACGGTCATAGCTGGAATAATTGTGATGCCACTGCAGGTCAGGGGCCACTAGCACCACGTGCCCATTGGCAAGGATTTCAGCACAAAACGCAAGCCCAGAGGCCCATCCAAGACTGACCTCCACATCCTGTTCTTGAAGAACTGTTCCCGAGACCTCTAGTGATACTGAATCTTCATCGGCCTGGGCTCAGTCACAAGGAAAAAAACAGTGATTTGAAGAGGCAACTACAGCAGGAGTTTAAATTAATGAGGGATTGGCTAGAAGGAAGAAAAGTGGCCTCTAAAGAGTACAGGAGTTATGGATTCCAGGAGCAGCTTCCGAGCCGAAACGGTGGAGCCTTCTACCTCCTAGCCCCTGGCTGAGATCCAGACCTTGCTAAGCAGGATGTAGGGGTGGCTCATAAAGAAGTGTTTATAGTACTGTGCTGGCAGAACTTGCTGGAATTCTGCCCCCTGGGGCACCAAGAGAAACTGTTCACAGGGAGGTGACCAGCTGGAAACACTGTGCCAGGAAACCATCCCAGATGAGTGCGGGAGAAGTTCCCTGTACTGCACGTCTTGGGCCGCGAGAAACTGCCTGTGCTTTAGGCGTGAGCTGCTGGAAGAGCCTCGCCTTGGGGCAGCAGGTGCAGGAGCTCTCTCCCGCACACAGGAAGCCTGGACCCGCAGGGTCCCACCCAGTAAGCCCAAGGGAGACAGGACGCACAGTCTTCTCCCTGCTGTGTCTCTCCAGCACCCTCTGCTGACAAAGGAGAACAGTTAAAAGGCCTGGATTTATTTTTCACAGAGCAGAAATAAAAGGTGAATTTGGAGCTGAGAGGCAACAATTCAGTGACTGGCACGTGGTTTCTCTTTTTGCAGTGTCTGCAAGTCCAAAGCTAAATTTGGTATTCAGCATTATTAGCTGTATTTATTCACCTGCGATCCTTTTTCTTTTTTTAGTTCTGATTTTGCTTTAGGCTTGTCTCTAGCCTTTATTTTAAATTGTCTCAGATACCTTTTTAAAAATAATATATGCTAATGCCCAAATGTAAAAAAAAATTGTCATCCAAAAGAACCCAATGTTAGCTGTCAGAAGTTTTCTCCTACATGGGAAGCCCACCTTGTTTGTTTTTCACTGTGGTGAAATAAACAGTGCATGACATTCACTATGAACTAATTTTACATTTACAGTCTGTCATTAAGAACATGCACATTGTTAGAAACAACAGCCCCTCGTTTTCTGCTGTCCCTGGTCCCTGGCAGTTACCACTCTACTGCCTGCTGCATTTATAATATTTATCCTGCTGTCACTGGTTTATCTCACTTAGGCTATATCCTTAAGCTTCCTCCTTTAAGCATGTGTTAGAATTCCCTTCCTTTTCAAGGCTAAGTAATATTCCATCACACACACACACACACACACACACACACACACACTGCATTCAGTTTACCCATCAGGGGCCACTAGGGTTGCTCCCGCCTTTTGGCTCTCCTGAATAATGCTGCAGGGAACCCGGGTTTACAGGTATCTGTAGTAGTTGCTGCTCTCAGTGCTAGGTTTATGCTGGGAAGTAGCGTTGCTTCATTACATGCTGATTCTGTTTTTTAACTTTGAGGAATTGCCATGCTGTCTACCATTTTCCCCCATAGAGGAGGCTCAGTTTTAATAGTTGCCAAATGTATTTCAGCTTTTCCATCTCATCAAAGAATATTAAACTCATTCAATGCTAAGGTCTTTTGTAGCTCTGTGATCTTACGTGCTGTATTTAGGACATACTACTGACCGGTAATTATTAAACTGTGTGCTTGAGGATGATAGCAGTGCAGTGTAGTCTGGGACATAGGATTCATGGGAGAGAGAATTTACACAGTCCCTGAGATTCGCTAGTACTTAAAGGACAGACACAGAGCACCAGACAGGAAGCACCATGCGTACTGCGTCATGGTGCAAGTGGCGTGCAGAAAGGCCGAAGCCCTCCCCACTGCTCTTGTCTAATTGGAGACAATTAGGTTGCAGATGACTCATTCTAGGTGGTCATCTGATCTGATGTTCTTTCCATTTCTGTTAGAGCAGTAACTCTATACAGACATTTGAACCCTTTAGTGAAATTCACAACCCAGAGAACTGAGGAATAACTCGTGGGCTGGTCACGTGGGGGACCCTGAGCCTACTAGTAGGGGACATAAGCGGATTACTCCCTTGCATGCCTTAAACATGTAGTAAACTCAGCATTTTCTTTCCTGAAGTGAACCTTTCTAAAGGGGTGACTCGTTCACTCAGTTATCCCACACAGGACTCAGAAGTTTGAGGAGTGACCACTTTGGGAATATGGATATGACCGGCAAATAGATAGTCATTGAGACAAGATAGGCTTTTTTGCTTGACTTCTGAGAGGCAGGGCTGTGTGTGTGTGTAAAAGAGAGAGATTTAGTTTGATGATGATGAAGCTAGTGCCTTTTGGAAGGGGGCAGAGGGAGCAGGGGACTGGAGCAGAGGGAACTAATAGGGAGAGAGTGAGGGCAGATACAACTGTTAACATTCTTTCTTTTTAACTTTTAAAATATATATTTATTTGAGACCCAGACACCTCCCATCAACTGGTTTACCCCCCAAATGCCCACAACAGCTGGGCCAGAGCCAGGCCAAAGCCAGGAGCCAGAGAGTGAATCCAGGTCTCACACGGATGGCAGGAACCCAGTTACTTGAGCCGTCATCTTTGCCTCCCGGGATGTGCATTAGCAGGAAGCTGGAGTCCAAAGCAGAGTTGAGGCTTGAACCTGGGCACTCTCTGTGAGGTGTAGGCCTCCCAAGAGGGACCTTAACTGCTGCCCAAATGCCCGCCCTGTAGAAGGTACTTTGAAAAATAGTTTTGCATTACTGTTGTATTTTCGAACACAGAACTGTAACTTTGTTTTGCAGACTGCGCTAGCACATTTAGAGTCTCTCGCAGTGGACGTGGAGGTGGCCAATCCGCCGGCCAGTAAGGAGAGTATCGACGGTCTTCCAGAAACCCTCGTTCTTGAAGATCACACTGGTAAGGGCAGAGTTGACCTCACCGCTTATATTATCCGTGAACTAGAAATCTGACATGAAATACTGGACCGTTAGGAACTCTATTTAGATTTTCCTTGAGAACCAGATGTTGGCAAGCTATTATCCAGGAGAAGAATGCTTTTCATTTATCAAGTGGCAGGCTGAGGCAGATGTCCCCCAGGCAGCTTGTCTGCTGAAGCAGTGTCTATTAAATCCCAGATTGTTGTGTATTACACAGAAACACGGCTTGCCAATTAACTGGCGCTCAGAGTCGGGTTCTTGGGTCCCCGTAGGTGTCTCTGAGTCAGTGCGCTGGTTTCTAGTGTGTTAGACTCTGGGCTCAGTGTGACTGATGCACTTGTTTCAGCTATCGGGCAGGAGCAGTGCTGTCCAATCTGCTGCAGTGAGTACATCAAGGACGACATCGCCACCGAGCTGCCCTGCCATCATTTCTTCCACAAGCCTTGCGTCTCCATCTGGCTCCAGAAGGTGAGTTTAGATGTGCTTTTTGACAACTGGTATTTGAATGGTTCCTCCTACAAGTTAGCCATGATAATGGTCTCTTGTAAGCTTATTTTGCTTAGCTACATATTTGTAGTACTTTTTGGCTCATGGCTAAAAACTGGTTGCCTTTATGATTTTACAGATTTGGGATATGAAGCTATTTTACTTGACAAACATTTTCTAAAAAACAATAACTATTTAACATTCTTTTAATTATTTTAGGAAATGATTACATATCTGAAAAAAATCATTTTAGAATAAAACAGTGATCTTTAATTATAACTCTGAAATGTGGTGTTTTCCAAGGTATTTTAAGCAGGGAAGCCATTGGTCCTGTTCAGAGTACTGTAACGCAAACAGGTGTTGTGCTAGAATGGGCCATTTTTTAGAGTGTATGGAAGACAAATTTGGTCACCTAGCAAGTACCTTTTAATCCAGTTTGCATATACTGTTCTTAAATATTTACCCAAGAATTTTAAAGTATACTTTAATTAGGTAAGAAAGCAAAGAAAAAGTTTTTACTAAATTTTCTCTGATTTCTGTAAAAATATTTATTTGAGAGGCAGAATCAGGAGGCGCCTGATTCTATTCTATTCTATTCTCTATTTATAGAGAGAGGGAGAGACAGAGAGTGTGATCTTCCATCCATTGGTTCACTCCTCAGATGGCCTCAATGCCCAGAGCACTGAGCAGGCCAAAGCCAGGATCCAGGAGCCTTCTCTGATCTCCCACAGGGTGCAGGGGCCCAGGTACTTGTGCCATCTTCTGCTGCCTTCCCAAGCCCTTAGCAGGGAGCTGGGTCAGAAGTGGAGCAGCTGGGACTCGAGCCAGTGCCCATATGGCAGCAGGTGGAGGCTTAACCTACTACACCTCAGTGCCACCTGATCTCCTTTTTGCATAAAGGGTATTTTCCAGCTAACTCAGGAGAGATTACCAAGTCTCGCTCCCAGTTACCTAATCACAGACACAGCTGCCTCTTCCCTGCACCCACTCCCTTTTTCCTCCCTCTTTGCCTGCCCTCTCCTACCTTCCTTCTCTTCTTTCCTCTTCCTTTCTGAGCTGTGTTCCTTCCCTTCTATTGCCGCTTCACTTTTCTCTATTTTAAAAATCTCTGAGGGGCTGGTGCTGTGGCCTAGCTAGTATAGCCACCACCTGCTGTGCCAGCATCCCATATGGGTGCTGGTTCAAGTCCTGGCTGCTCTACCTCCACTCCAGCTCTCCGCTATGGCTTGGGAAAGCAGCATAAGATCACCCATGACCCGTGGCCCCTGTAACCATCAGGGAGACCTGGAAGAAACTCCTGGCTCCTGGCTTCAGATCGGAGAAGCTCCAGCCATTACAGCCATTTGGGGAGTGAACCGGTGGATAGAAGACTTCTCTCTCTCTCTGCCTCTGCCTTTCAAATAAATACATAAATAAATAAATGTTTTTTTTTAAAGTCTCTGCAATCTAATGTAGGAATGTTTAGCTTTCCTTTATGAAATCAAATGCAACTGTTTGTTGTTGCTGACAGTACCTATTTTTTGTTAAGGTGCATATTTAATTTGTATTGTAGTTTATATTCTCCTTTAATAAAACATTGTTCACATATTTTTTTGTTTGCTATCGTCTTTTGTTTTCTTCTCATCGCCAGTCCTCCACCCCCCTCCATAACCAGCATTGCCATCCTGGAGTGTTGTGCATCCTGGAGTGTTGCTGAAGCTGTATACTAACATCTGTGGGATTTAGGGCTTTTTCTTTCTCTTTCTTTCTTTTTTTTTAATAGGACCATGCTACATTTTTTCAGTACCTACTATTTTTCATACCCATTTTTGGGTAGTTTTTTGTTCTATTTGAACTTTTACACTTCGATTATTTAAAAATGTGTATGAGAAATAGTGCTCATTTGAGCTAAGGTCAAAAGCTATGCAGCTGGTTCCGGGCTGTCACTCTGCAGCTGTTTCTTTGTTGCCTCAAGAGTGCGCTCTCTTCCGCCTCCCTCCTATCAGGGAGATCTCTCTGAGGAAGAGAGCGGGTTTGCAAGGGGCCAGTCTCTGCGAGTGAACGTGGCCGGAAGAATCTGTTACACCCCAGGAAAGCTGTGTGCCCTCCCCTGCTTCCCTTCCCAGGTCTACAGTTGATGTGTTCTGTCATTTAGGAGGCGCCTGATTCTTCCTCTCTGTTCGGAGAGCAGTTGCCACGGCCTGTGTAGCAGCTCTGAGGTCCCTCTGCATTGGCAAATCTGTGCCACATGAAGTGAGGCTTTGGTGCCCTAGAGGAAGTGCTGGGGACGGGGACTTGGTGGGAGAAGTGTGCGTGTGGTTTCTGTGTTGTGCGTGAGATAATAACAACTTGAGGTCACTGTTGAGCAGAATTCTGATCTCCATAAGGGCCTGCACCCTGGTTCTTTGCTCACCCTCTACTGTGGCACAGGGGCTGTGAGGGGGCTCTTCATTAAAGCTCACCAGATGAAAGATGCCTGGCCTTGTAGCTATGAACAAGAGGGAGAGATGCTGTTTGGAGGCTCGTTGAGGTGCAGAGCAAACAACATTCACATTTTGTCTTCCTGTGTCGTGTGGGTTTGAAGTTTGTTTTTTGTTTCAGGATACTTCGTTTGCTGTTACGCAGTGGTACTGGTTTTCTTTCTTGGCCAAGTGTGTGGCTGGTACGATGTTTCCGGTGGCTCGCTAATCCCTGGTTTCTCTCCGCAGTCGGGAACGTGCCCTGTGTGCCGCCGTCATTTCCCTCCTGCAGTCATCGAAGCCTCCGCAGCTGCTTCCTCGGAGCCTGATCCTGATGCCCCACCTGCAAGCGACAGCACTGCGGAAGCCCCCTAAACCCGAGCAGTTGAAATGCGATCAGTCTATCAAAATAAATCTGCAAATTCCTTCTAAAGCTGATGTGCAAATAATTATATATAAATATATTAAAAATGCTATATATAGAATATGCCATAGTTTAGAAAGAGAATATTAACCTTTCTAAACTAACTTTAGGTTTGCAGAAAGTACTAAACGTTTTCGAGCTGAATGTTGAAGCCGTGCATCCGTTTTCTTTAGTTGAATATGTTGGTGTCCATTGTAAAGTCGACCTTACCAGTTTACTCTCTGCAGAAGACATAATCGTCTGTGTGGCACACATGATTGGTTCTGTCTGAAGTCCTGCCACAGAGTGATTATCATTCAGCTCTCCTGTTTGCATCAAATGTGAAGTCGGTGATCACACCAGTAGTACAACTTGGTTTCATTAGACATAAGGCAAAGTCTAAAGCACGCTGTGTCGCTGGTCCCCCTGCTTCTGCTGCACCAGGCCCTCTTGGTTCATAATAACAAGAAGGGTGGTTTCTTTGGAAAATGCAAATTTTTTCTTCTTGGTTCCAAGTTGAACTTTTTCAGAATGCCAAACAACAGAGCATTACAAAATGTTTAAATCTTAGATGTAACCCCTGAAATGGGTTGGCAGTAAAACAGCCTATTTAATAAAACCCTGATGTGCTTGGAGTGAGGTTAGTAAAGCGGATGAGGAATCGGGGGCGCCCCGTGCTGAGTGCAGCGAGATGCGTGAGGTGGCCTTGGGGAACTCCGAGCGCTCATCCAGCCTGTTTTTGCTTGGTCACAGGTATCCTTGAAGGCCCGGAACATGCGTGGCATATTGGTTTAGTAAGTATTAGATAGATGGTTTAAGATACTTTTTGTAAGGTCTGAAAGCTTGCACAGGGTCATCTTTGTAACTGTGTAGCCCCAAGTAAGATGGCACGGCTTTTTCCTTGAGGTGATCACACGCAGTGGGCAGATGGGTGCAGATGTGGGTATGACGGTCCACTCGCACGTGCGGTATCGTAGCAGCACCGGGGGACACGGGCTTCTAGCAAATCACACTGAAGCGGGTAAATAGGCAAGCATATAGTAGCGCTCCATCCGAGTGGCCCATTGATAATTTAATTTGGACACATAAAAGGAATATTTATATGCCTTCCCAGGTACATTTTATTTGTGTAATTTCTCTGAATATTTGAATTCTGTCTCTTTTCTCCATTCTTAAAAATAAATGAATTTTCACTGTTGGCACATTTGAGGCTTAAATATAAAGAACCTAACACTTGCATTCTAATTTTGCATATATTGTAAATGTGTCTGGTATTTACAGCAAAATACTGTGTATCCTTTTATGGGTAAAACAAAAGTGAACATTGCATGCCTGTAATGTGGTGAATTTGTAATTTAGGGGTTCTTTGGGGCTTCTGTGACTTTGGAAATGCTTACATTCAGGCCTTAATGTTGCATTAGCTAGCATGTTTTCCTTCTGATGTATATAGTCACTGTTGTATAAACTAATCTTTGCTTGTTTTCTACTCTGTGATCTTTCCATACCATATTTCATTGCGGATCAGTTAGTGTCAAGGAGTCAAATCAGATTAAAATTAATTCTCATGTGTATATTGTGGAAATCCGTAGCTAGTACCATTTTGTTTCCTTTTAAGTCATGTTGATCAGTTGCAACACAGGTTAACTTACACTACCACAGACTTCTCCATCATAAGCCACACATTATATTTAGGCAGTAGTAAGGGACCTTGGGTTTCCTCTAGATAGCAGCTGTCCCAAAGAAAATTATTTCTTCTTTGCCTGTTAACATTTAGCTATTATCTGCCAGTTGTTCAGATTTTGGTTCCAAACTCAACCTAGCAGCGTTGAGAGCCGAACTTAAGAGAACTGTTGTACTTTTTTGCTTTCCATCTGTTACCGCCCTTCATTCTTGGCTCCCTACTATCTGTAAGCAGGTGCTGTGCAGGAGAAAAGTTGACTAAGAGTTGGCTTAAATTGTTTTACAAAAGACGATGATGGAGAGTGTAGGATTTTTGTGGTAACAAGCTGGTGTAAGCTAGGCTGACAAGTTCAGACGCCCAAATATTATTTGATATCTCTTGGATCCTTTTGAAAAAGTTAAGAATATATGAAGGTAAATTAGAGATAAGTATGAATATTAATAAAATATCGTTTATTTCTCTATTTTATGTTGTGACTTGACCTAATAATTTTATTTTTTTGAACATTTTCTTATTTCTTGTAATATGAATGCTGATATTTAAAGATAGATCCATGTGGTTTTCTTTTGTGTTTTCTTGTTTAAACTAACTCTTTAAGATTATTTGTGATCTGGATTTATATATATGCTGTTAAATATGTATGAGCTGTTAAAATGGAATGCAAGTTTTTCAAAAGCCCAGGTCTAAATGTAATGATTGGTTTATTGTTCCACAACTCCAGTCCATCATTTTCTGTGTAAATCATAAACAATAAACAGGATGTACTCGGTGGTCATTTCTAATATTTAATTGTGCAGTCGTTTCACTTCTACAGAGTCACCCCTGAAGGACTTAACTTTTTTTTTTTCCCTGCTGTAATTTGAGAGGCAGAGAGACAGAAACAGGGGTCGGGCTGCTGTCCATTGGCTCACTCCCCAAGCGCCAACGATGGCTCGGGCCGGGAGTTCAATCCAGGTCTCCTCCCACGTGTGTGGAAGAACCCAACTCACTTGAGCCATCACCTGCTACCTTCCATGGTACACATGAAGTGGGAGCTGGAATCGGGGCAGAGTCAGGAGTGGCACCTTTCAGGTACTCCAGATAGGACATGTAGATTTGTCACACAGTGTCTTGACATCAGACTAAACACCCACATCCATCCCCTGAAGGATTTAGAGCTGACAGCAAGGAACACAATTACTGAGGGAGTCTGACGTAGGCTCCTGAGCACAGGGTGTTTCCTCCCTGAACTGTAACATCTAAGGCCCTGCAGAGAGCTGGACAGAAGCAGCGGATGGGCTTCGCGCTGTGGAGGGGCTCGGAAGGAACATTGCTTGCCCTCTGCTACTCTTTGCATCCTGTATGTTTTAGTAGCGCCTGGTTTCCACACTTAACAGGACTACAGCAAATCCTACGTTTTCTAGAAAGGAGGCCTGCATCACTTGAGTGCCCTCCTCCAAATCAGGCACAGACTGTGGCCCACTCTATCTGTTTTGACAGGAAGTTTAGTTTACAAAGGGTTTAGAGACCTCACTCATTTCAAAAGTCCTGATCTGCCCATGTTATATCAGGTAAAAGCTCCTCATTTTGTTTTGATGCTTCAGGAAGTTTAGAATTCTGTGAATAAACAATGCTGGAAAAATATTGGGCCTCTGAGCTAGAAATAAGAATGGTACCCTTATGTGGTACAGGCTTCTCTGAATGGAGCCACTTGGCCCCTGCCAGGCATAGATTTCATTATGGGAGAGTAAATGTCTTCGTGAATGGCACACACGCGAAAGTGGAAAAGTTCTCTCTTCTGTGCGACCACCTCTCTGTTTCCTCCCTCGGGTTTCATACTTTTAGGAAACTAGTGACATGCATTCCAGAGCTACCAGGGGTTGGCTGTTTCTATGTCTGTAAAATATTTTTGTTTCATAAAATACAAACTACGTTGCTCAGAACTGAACACAGTTCTTCAGTGATAACTGGAGTGCAGTTTGGGGGCATTGTTGCCAGCCCCACGGTGCTGTCTGGGCTGGTTAACCTTATGTTATTACCAGTATCCGGAAGCAGGTCATGTTTTCTGTGGCTGAACTGTAGCAGGCATTCTTAGGAAGCTGCAGCCACCCCTGGCATTTAATTGCACCATTTTAACCAAGTTGAAGGAAGATACTCATCCTTACTAAATCAAGCTTGTGAAGGTCTGTCTTCACGCCAATACCTCCTCTTATTCTTGTTCCAAGGCTGAGTTGAAGAGGATGGAATTCACAACACCTGCAGAAAGCTATACATGGCCCTCCAGGTGTCTGAATAATGGGTACTTCTGCTGCTGTGGTTGAAGCAACTGGTGATGGCTACGTGCGCCCTTTCATCCTTCCTAAAGAGGACACTCGAAAAGTCTTGTCACGTTTGCAGGCAATCAGGTGTGTTGTCTTGGGAAGCAGCCTCGTCTGCTGGTGCAGTAAGAAAGTAGAGTCACTACAAATTCTTCATTCCTGGTGAAACCAAACTCCTCTGTTTCTGATTGCGCACGTGCCATCTGTTTAATAATCCACCTTAGAATCTGGTAAGTGATCTATGTCAAGCTCATTTCAATAGGTTTTAGAATCCACCTTTACCACTCTCAAACATTGTAGTGTTTGAGAAGACATGACCTTGACAACAAGTCTAGGATTCTGCTGTCTTCTCGGGGAAGTAGCAAGTCTAAATTACAGGCTCAGTACTACTGTTTGGGCATGGAGAAAGGTTTGAAAGAAAATGATTGTTATGTGCGAAGTCACCAGGAAACAGCTATGTGTTTGGTCTCCATCGCTGTTTTCCACACTGCTCTATGGAGATTGTGGAAATGACCAACATTTCAGATGAAGATCTTGAAAGCATCTCACCTCAGGAGTTGGGAGATTTTGACAGGGGAACTTGATTCAGTCAAATTTTCTTCATTTCACAAAAAGGGATAGTGCTATGCCAATGCTGACCAGCTAATGCTCAGGGATAGGAGAAGACGTGGCCTTTTATCCCATCTTAACATTTTTAAGTTTGGAACACGTTTACAGTTTTGTGATGAAAATTGGTAGGGAGAAGGTCTTCATCCCACCTTTTTTGGAAGATACAGCCTCTTACGCATTCAGTGTCAGAGGTTCTGCCAGCCACTGAGATTTCCTGTCCTTTCATTACAGTAGCATTCATCCTTAGGCTACATTTTCAAAATCCATTTTATAGTATGGTAATAGTTCTGGTTATGAAGTGTCAGGTAGGCTCTCTGTCTTAGCTGATCTTCACAATGAATCTAAAGAGCTGGTTTTTATCCCCACTTTACAAGCCAAAAAAGCAAATTGAGTGCCGGCAGTGACCAAAGAGCCCTGGTTAAGTGCCACCCTGACAGTTCTTCCATCCGATGCTGCTGTCCTTGGTCGGAGCACCTAGCTCATCTGTTACTACTTAAGTAAAGCTGTCTGAGATGTAGGGTTTTTTCTAAAATGAAAAAAGTTGGGATCTTTTCAAACTCGAAATGATTTTGTTCTTTCTTGCCTTATTACACTTGGCCTCCATATCCTTGCGTTCTGCATCCACCCAGGCAACTGCAGATTGAAAATATTCTAAAATAAAAATTGCATCTGGGTGCCGGTTAATATCATGGCTACTCCTCTTCCAATCCAACTCTCTGCTATGGTGTGGGAAAGCAGTGAAGAATGGCCCAAGTCCTTGGGCCCCTGCACCCACGTGGGAGACCAGGAAGAAGCTCCTGGCTTCAAATCAGCACAGCTCTGGCCATTTCGGCCATCTGGGGAGTGAACCAGCCAGTGGAAGACCTTCCTCTCTGTCTCTCCCTCTTTCTGTAGCTCTACCTTTAAAATAAATAGACAATCTTTTTAAAAAGTGTATCTGATGAACAGACACATTTTTGACAAACTCTAAATGATATAACTACATCACATTTGCAATATAATTATTACAAAGAATCTAGAGATGAGTTCAAGTATGCAGAAGGATGTGTGTAGGTTATATGTAAATACTCTTCTACTCCATTTTATATAAGGAACTTGATCCCCCATGGAATTAAGTATTTGTGGAGGTCTTGAAACCAATTCCCTGTAGATACCCAGAGGTGACACAATTGCACAATGGTGCACACAGGAACATTTGTTTTTACAACTGACCAAAATTCTAGTGCCTGGTTAGTGTTGTTCTCAGTCACCAGTACAATCTGATGCGAGTTTCCTGCTTTTTGCCTGGTAACCTGGTATCCTTAAATGGTTCTGCCAGAACCCTCTGTGACCCGAGAGATATGTAGTATCCTATTTCTTCCCCAACCAGCAAGAGCCACCCACAGCAGACAAGTGGCACACCTTGTGGTTTTCAGCTCTCTGGATTTCTTCCTCAAGAAGCCGTGGCCCTTTGCCCTCCACAACTGTAGACACTCCCAAGAGCAGCTCAGCCACTCCTGCGTTGTCTCATCAGTGGAAATGGGCACTTGACAGACGCTTTACTTGTGACCTCTACCCTTTAGTGCCATTTTAGATTATTCCGACTGTTTACGCTCTGCGCTAGGTCTGTTCATCTAGTCCCATTTTCTTGTTGAACCCAAGTGTTACAAGGGGCGTCATCTGTCATTCCCAAGGGCTTCACCAAGTACCATGCACTGACCAGCATGTGGCCTAAAAGTGATTCCTCACCTTGAGCTGCACCAGGGATGTCCCAACCCTGGAACTGCTGTGCCCATGGTTTGGTGCCATTCTCCAGTGTCGGAGTGATGGGGTCCAAGTTCTGGCCTCTGATGCAAGGATTCAAGGGCAAGACTAGGTAAAGGGCAGAAAAGAAGCAAGCTTTATTTACTCAGCCAAGTGAAAGCCCACAGGAAGGAGTGCAGACATGTTCAAGAGAGAACTGCACTCAGCAGGGTTCAGGCTCATTCCCTTATAGAATCTGGAGGCATATGGGCTGGTGTCTGGGGCGAGGCTTAATTGAATATTCAGAGGGAGTAGATTTGGGGTGGAGCTTGAGTACTAACTACTTCCTTGCCCTCTTTTGGAAATAGCAGAAGGGCCATGGCATCCAGGCTGGCGCCGAGGCTCAATAGGCTAATCCTCCGCCTGTGGCGCCAGCACCCCAGGTTCTAGTCCCAGTCGGGGCACCAGATATTGTCCCGGTTGCTCCTCTTCCAGTCCAGCTCTCTGCTGTGGGCCGGGAAGGCAGCAGAGGATGGCCCAAGTCCTTGGACCCTGCACCTGTATGGGAAACCAGGAGAGGCACCTGGCTCCTGGCTTCGGATCAGCGCAGTGCACTGGCCGCAGCGGCCATTGGAGGGTGAACCAATGGAAAAGGAAGCCCTTTCTCTCTGTCTCTCTCACTGTCCACTCTGCCTGTCAAAAAAAAAAAAAAAGGGCATCCAGTGCATGATGGGAGTGGGAGTGTCGGCCATGTTGATTTTCTTAGAATGCCCTTATCATTAGATACAGGTCACCACACGGCCAGCATCCACACTGGATGTTTTTGGTTAGTGCTGAATCTAAGTGGCAAAACCGTGGAAGCCACCAGTTTTCCCCTGCGTGGAAGAAAGTAGGGGGTTTAGGTGGTGCAGGTGGGGCTGCAGTATAGGCAAGGCTACAGGGGGTGCTGGTGACCTCAGCCTCTCTGCTAGCTACCTCCCTGCCTACATCAGTTCCATCCCAGGTCCGCTACTCCCACGCACACAGCAGAGTTCACTCTGTGGGAAGCACTCACTATGGCCTGGAGAATGCCCACAGCCCAGGGTCTTACACTGGTCTGTGGTGTCCAACCAATGTTGGGAGAAAGAGGAACAAGTACTGAGCCCCCAGAGATGACTTGAGCTCCCAGCAGCTTCTCTCAAGCCCAAAGACTCCATAGCTAGGTTGACATAGGCTCATGATCTCTTAGGAGGTTGATGACCAGTAGCCCCTAGCAGGCCATGATGTCTCACACCACCCAGGAAGTCCCAATGCATTTTACAGAGATGGGGCTGAGCAGAATGGAGCAGAACTCAACAGTGTTGCCTTCTATGCTCTTTGTCTTTCCCTCCCTCTGCTCTAAGGCACTCTCCCATCAGCAGCGATCATGAAACAGGATTCTGAAGAGTTGCTCTGCTGCTGGCCATGTAGCCCCTGGAGCAAAATAATGCATGGCTTTTGGTGACCATACTGGTGGACCAGAGCTGACATATGCAATCCATCTTAATAAGAGCTTGGTGAGAGTGAGCACCACTGGAATTGTCCAGGTTGCTCCTTTGTGGCTCTCCCAGTAGCCGAATGAACCAAGTCAAAGTACACTGGGTGCCAAGGGGACCCAGAGACACAGCTGGGTCGGGACAACCTCTGCCTGGCTTGGCAGCAGGGCTGTGATGCATGAGAGAGCCAATCCCGGCATGCCAGGGCTCAGAGAAGGGGTAACTGGTAATCCTTGGTGTTTTCCTCCATCCCCCACCCTGATCCAGAGTGCATTTGCACCCCAAAATGAGGCCCTGGAGAACCTGCCAAGTTCATTTGATCCACACATAGCAGAAACATTCTAGAAAAGCAAGTAAAACCAGAAGGCTGGATTACAGCGCTGGCCAGTCACTCGACTTAAATGAGAACATCCCTTCTCGTCTAGAACCGCAAAGGCTCTCAAATTGCACCCTGCACGCACGATAGCAAGGCACGTGGATTCCAGCCGAATCATGAGAGCCCTGGGACGGGCACAAAGGACTTCACTCGTCAGAGCGACACAGGAGGTGGAGGTTGGCCCGGCGGATGCTGAGCACACAGGGAGTCTGTGTCACAGCTCGGGAGATCAGAGCTTAGGGAAGCCCCGTCTAACAAGGGAGATGCTGCCACAACCGGTCCAAAGCAACCCTTCGTCTTCCTTCTCTTGGCCAGGAAACAAATCTGTCCTGTGGCCCGTGAGGGAGCAGGGAACAATATGTCTTCTGGGACTGTTTGCCATACACACTTCTTTGAAAGAGGAGAGAACAGCGCCTTTGGAGCCTCTTGCCCAGGAGAGACACAGGAAATCCATGAAGAATTGTCTGGTGACGACACAGACCCTCTAAAGGCATGGCCAGCACATCACAAGTCCCCACTCCTCCCAACCACAGGGGCTTGGGCTGCTGGCGGGCCCCTGACCACCCATGCACAGCGTGGCCAGTGATTAACGCTGAAGAGAAGCAGGCCAACAGGATCTCCTTGCTTACTGATGCTGCAAAACAGAATTCCCTGCAGGATAACGTTGCACAAGGAGGGACAAGTAGTCCTTACGAGGAAGCAGAACCCAAGAGCAAGTAGACACTGTGAGTGGGAGGAAATGTGCAAGAGTGAGTTGCAGAGAATGCTGGCGGCACCGGGCGAAGGAAGCGGAACCTGGTCTCAGGCAGAGCAGCACTGCGAAGACGCAGTCACAGCACCCTCCTTTGTGGGGGCGTCTGCTCACTTACCGTCCCCATCTGCCACCCAGCCCAGGCAAGGACAGCCTCGTAGAAACACAAACACAAGCCGCTACTCAAGAGGAGTCACCTGAGTCTCTGCTTCAGTTGAGTTAGATTTTTGATTATGAAGAGTGGGAGAGGTGCAAACGATCATTGTAAGACAGTCACTGTCAACTAGCAAAGACTCATTGGGTGCAGTCTAGGGACTCTTCAAAAAGTTCATGGAAAGTGCATGTTATTAAATATCTCTGCAAGGATTTCAAGTTTTTGAACGAAAATAAATATATATATTTTTAATTTGAAAGGCACAGTTAAACAGACAGGGAGGGGGGAGATAGAGAGAGAAAGAGATCTTCCACCTGCTGGGTCAGTCCCCAAATGGCCACAACAGCCAGGACTTGTGTCAGGCTGAAGCCAGGAGCTTCTTCTCGGTCTCCCAGGTGGATGCAGGGGCCCAAGCACTTGGGACATCTGCTGCTTTCCTAGGCACATTAGCAGGGACCTGGATTGGAAGTGGAGCAGCCAGGACTTGAAGTGGCACCCATATGAGATGCTGACATCACAGGTGGTGGCTTTACCTGCAATGCCACAATATTGGTCCCCAAATCAACTTTTTAAAAAATTCATTAATTTTTTACTTATTCGAAGGGCAGAGGGAAAGAGAGGCAGAGATATCCCATCTGCTGGTTCACTCTCCATTGGCCACAATAGCCAGGGCTGGGCCAGGCCAAAGTCAGGATCCCAGAACTCAATATGGATCTCCCATCTGAGTGGCCAGGACCTGAGCACATGAGCTGTCATCTGCTGCTTCCTGGGGTGTACATCTGCAGGAAGCTGGAATTAGAAGTTGAGCCAGACAGGCAAAGTGTTCCTGGAAAAGATCCCAGAGGCACAGGTAGTCAAAGCCAAAATTAACAAATGAGATTACTTGAGAAGCTTCTGTACAGCAAAAGAAACAGTCAGGAAAGTGAAGAGGCACCAACAGTATGGCATAAATTATCTGCAAACTATTAACTGATTAAGGATTAATAACCAGAATACAAAGAGATCAAGAAACTCAACAACAACAAAACAAACAACCCAGTTAAGAGATGGGCAAAGGATTTACACAGACATTTTTCAAAAGAAGAAATCCAAATGGCCAACAGACACATGAAAAATTCTCAGGATCACTAGCCGTCAGGGAAATGCAAATCAAAACCACAATGAGGTTTCACCTCGCCCCAGTTAGACTGGCTTTCCTACGGAAATCAACAAACAACAAATGCTGGAGAGGATGTAGGGAAAAGGGCACCCTAACCCACTGCTGGTGGGAATGTAAACTGGTAAAGCCACTGTGGAAAACAGTATGGAGATACCTCAAAAACCTCAATACAGACCTACCATATGATCCAGTCATCCCACTCCTGGAAATTTACCCAAGGGAAATGAAATCAGTAAACAAAAGTGCTACCTGTACCTCCATGTTTACTGCAACTCAATTCACAATAGCTAAGACTTGGAATCAACCTAAATGCCCATCAACCAAAGACTGGATAAAAAAATTATGGGATATGTACACTATGAAATACTACACAGCAGTAAAAAAAATGAAATCTGGTCATTTGCAACAAAATGGATCAATCTGGAAAACTTCATACTCAGTGAAATAACCAAGTCCTAAAGGGAAAAATACTATATGCTCTCCCTCATCTGTGAGAATTAATAGCACCCTTAAAATGAAAGCTGTAGAAGTGAAATTGACATTTAGAAACAGTGATTTGAATGGCCCTTGTCCTGTCGAGGAACAGTTTTTTATTTTTATTTTTATTTCCTTTTATCTCTCCCTTCTTTTTTTCTTTTCTCTTCTTTATACTATATGTTGAACTTTTTACTTAACATACAGTTAATCATATGTTGATTGAAAATAGATCCCAGTACACAGCAGACTCATAGAATGGCAGATGTCCTAAACAGCACTCTGGCCTCAGAATCAGCCCTTAAGGCATGCGGATCTGGCTGAAGAGCCCATGAAAGTATTTCAGGCATGGAAAGCCAAGACACGTTGGCAAAAAAAAAAAAATGACCTAAATGAAAGATCTCTGTGAGTGAGATCCCAACAGAAAGAACGGGCCGTCAAAGAAGGAGGTACATTTCTCTGAAGGGAGGAGAGAACTTCCACTTTAACTATGATCTTGTCTAAATAAGATCAGAGTTGGCAAAATCAAGAGGCTTCCAGAGCCTTGGCAGCTCATGACAAGAGCCTTGGGTGATTACTGATGCCATAAACAAGAGTGTCAATTGTTAAATCAACAACAGGAGTCACTGTGCACTTAATCCCCATGTAGGATCTCCGTCCTTAATGTGTTGATGTGAATTAACGGTATAACTAGTACTCAAACAATACTTTACACTTTGTGTTTCGGTGTGGGTGCAAAATGTTGAAATCTTTACTTAGTATATACTAAATTGATCTTCTGTATATAAAGATAATTGAATGGGTTGGGAGAGAGAGTGGGAGATGGGATGGTTGTGGGTGGGAGGGAGGTTATGGGGGGAAAAAGCTGCTATAATCCAAAAGTTGTACTTTGAAAATTTATATGTATTAAATAAAAGTTTAAAAAAAGAAAAAGTAATTATGCATAAAACTTTGGCTGTTATATGAACTGAATATCTAGGATACAATGAAAACTTTAAGCTTTTTCTTAATATACACTAAAATGTACAGAATAAATTTTTCTGCACATTCAAACAAACAAACAAAAAAAAAGAAAATAGATCCCAGGGGCTGGCACTGTGGCATAGCAGGTTAAAGCCCCATCCTGAAGTGCCAGCATCCCATATGGGCACCGGTTTGAGTCCCAACTGCTCCTCTTCCATTCTGGCTCTCTACTATGACCTGGGAAAACAGTAGAAGATGGCCCAACCCCTTGGGCCCCTGCACCCATGTGGGAGATCTGGCAGAAGCTCCTGGCTCCTGGCTTTGGATCAGCTCAGCTCTGGCCATTGCGGTCATTTGGGGAGTGAACCAGCAGAATGGAAGACTTCTCTCTCCTGCTCTAACTCTCTCTGTAAATCTTTCAAATAAATAAATCTTTAAAGAAAAGAAAATAGATCACAGTAAAAAATAAGAGGGAGAATAAGAGAGAGAGGAGGTTGTTTATAACTGTAAAGCTCTATAATTATGCATACAGTTCTATGGACTTACTTCTAAGGGTACAGTTAAAAAACTTGTCATGGGGCTCCAATCCCATTAAAATTGGTGGAAAAATGCCATCTTAATTATTGAAGTGATCATATTAACTGTTAAAGTGAACATATAGATAGCATTAATTGTTAAAGAGATCATATAAATAACATAAAGTGCCTGGTAATAATAATAGACAGAATTAAAAAGGAGGGAATGTCCAAGATGGGAAGCAGAACACACAGCAGACTCCTAGAATGACATTTGCTGTAACACTTTGACCTCAGAATCAACACTTAAGACTTCCTGGTCTGGCTGAAAGGTCTGTGAGAGCATTTCAGGCATGGAAAGCCAAGACACTGTGGCAAAAAAATATTCTACACAAAGGATCTCTGTGAGTGAGACCTCAGTGGAAAGAAGGGGCCGTCAAAGAAGGATGTCCTTTTCTCTGAAGGGAGGAGAGAACTTTCACTTTGCATATGACCTTGTCCAAATATTGATGAAGTCTGTAGTCACAAAAGGCTTCCATAGCCTTGGCAGCTCATGACAAGAGCCTTGGGTGATCACTGACATCATAAATAAGAGTGTTACTGTTAAATGAACACAGAAGTCACTGTGCACTTACTCCTCATGTAGGATCTCTGTCCTTCATGTGTTGTACTATGAGAATTAACTACAAAACTTGTTCTCAAGCTGTACTTTATATGTTGTGTGTCTGTGTGGTGCAAGCTGTTGAAATCTTTACTTAGCATAGAGTTGTTGCTCTGTATATAAATTAAAAATGAACCATAATGAAGAATGGAATGGGAGAGGGAGTAGGAGGTAGCATGGGAGTGGGGGTGGGAGGGCAAGTGTGGGGGAAAGAACCACTATCTTCCTAAAGTTGTACCTATACAAAATGCATTCGTTAAATAAAAGCTTTAAAGATAAATAAATAAATAAAGAAAGTGGAGCCAGGACTCAAACCCTGATGCGCAGGATACATCCCAAGGGACATCATAACCATGGCACCAAATGCCTGCCCCAAACTTATAGTTGCATTTTCCACAAACTTTATGAAGTCCCCTTGTATGCGAGGTATGCAGTTTTTCTGAGTAGTTTTTCATGTATTTTCGTAGTTCATCCCAACAAAACTTCCTGGAAGCAGACACCATCACAACCCCCCCAAATCACCAGAGGTTAAGGTTAAGGATGCCGCGGCTGGACGTCAGGACATCAGGATTCCGCTCCAGTGCTGTTGCCTGCTTTGTGACCTGTCCTCCTGCGTGGGGAAGAGACCCACGCTCTGATTAGTAGGAATGAAGTGAAGTTCAGCTGCATCACTCAGCATTCCTGCAGACTCACCTGCAAGTTCAGTGACACTTTAAACTTTCCAAGGGGGATGAAAGCACTGGACATTTGGACCAAAAAGGATCAGAATTTGGTAAACTGTCTGTATTAATAATCAGAGAGGCTAAGGAGAGGAGGCTGAACAACAAAGTGATTCATTCTCCTGCCTGAAAAAGAAAAAATGATCGCAGCAGGTGCAGGAGTGTGCATTACTTTCCAATCCACTGCAGAGAGAACTCTGCCTCTGTCATTTTTGCCTTGGAAGCCCCTGTGGTGTCACAGTGCTGGTGACCACTGTCCACGATGGTAAATGAAGGTGGACAATGTTGTGTGGTCAACAGGAGTCTGTAGTCCTCTCCAGACTGCTAAGGCCTGAGTCGAAAGCAAGATATCATTGAGAAGTGGTGAATGTTCCAGTTCCCACCGGGTCTCCTGCACAAGGTCTAGTTCTGTCCTCATGGGGCTTGCTCTCAGGAAGCCAGGGCCTCACCACCTCCAGGAGCAGGTGCACGGGAGGC
Organism: Sylvilagus floridanus; assembly: GCA_949820135.1. Taxonomy (NCBI): domain Eukaryota; kingdom Metazoa; phylum Chordata; class Mammalia; order Lagomorpha; family Leporidae; genus Sylvilagus; species Sylvilagus floridanus. The sequence continues at coordinate 30,730,566 of OX463246.1, read as the reverse complement.
TGAGAGCACATAGCCAGAGCCCCTTGGTGGAAGGTGCTCGTCGACTGAGAGACTGCTGTGGACTTGGACTTGATGAAAGGTTGACACCATCTCCACTGTTACTTCATGGTGGCTCAACCAGGATCACACAGCTGGCAAATGTGGGAGCTTGGCCTCGAATGCCGGTTCTCCCAATGCCATCGGCTGCACCCCTGCTTTGCTTTTGCCCATACCCGTTGTCATCCTCCAGTGCATCAGGACAGCAGCCAATGCCAGCCCACAGAGAGGCTTTTGAGAAAGAGGTGAGGCTTGCCTACAAACCTACCTCCCCCATAGGCACCGCTCTGCAGCAAAGCAGAAATGATGAGTTTAAGAAGCAGATCCAGACCTTTGCTGGTGAGTCCTGTTTTCCTGCTCCCAGTCTGGGCTGACTGGGAGTCAGGCAGCTTGGGGTGAGGAAGCAGCCATGTCTCCGAGCTGGCTCTGCAGGGGACGCGTTAGGAGAATAGGACAGGATGGAGCTCTCGGCCTTTTAAAGATGACAGCACTGATGATTGATCTCTAGGAGCTGACGATGGCCTCCTGGTCCTGAACTAGGAAGCCTGCCGGGTTAAAAAAGATGATGAAGGGAAATTTGGTCTTGCAACAGAACAGTCACGTTCTCTGTGACCTGTGGGTGTCAGGGGTGATCTTGGCAAAAGGGGTGCTACACTTTATGGCACAGGAGGAGGACGTTTTCTCTTTCCAAGTGGGGAATCCACAGCCAAGGCCATGTCTGCAGGCTCCAACTTGTGAGAGAAGGAGCCCCACCCTGCCTGTAACTGCAGAGGGGCAGGCACGAGTCTCCTCTCAACTCCTCTCTGTCCTCCGTCCTTCCTCACCTCCTGAATGGCTGAGTATCAACCCTAGTCCTACCATGTATCTCCTCCGAAATCCTGAGAGATGTGGACTTCACCTCTACGTGCCTGCTGCCCTGCTGCTAAGGGGGGACAGATGACCTGTGTCTCGCAGGGCTATTTTGAGGACAGGGTGGAATGGGTTAGCATATGTAAAATATTTAGAATCCAGCACTTTGTCAGTTTCGGGTGGGAACATTTCTTCCTCATTCCAGATGTTTCCTTCCACATGGAGGGAACCCCATTGCTGAGACACTGCTGGCCTCTCTCCCTCCTCACTTACTGAGAGGGGCTGGTTCTGGTTAGCACTCGAGTGAATAAATGGACACACCTGTCTCAACTCCTTTTCTCCTAGTGGGGAAGGAGCACTTGCCTTTGCTCTGCTGAGGGTGCTGATGATGGCATCCCAGGATGTCTGTTTTTATGTAGAAGAAAAACAGCTTTGAGGGGCCAGCTCCCTGGGCTGAGACCCTGCAGCTGCCCTGAAAGGCATGTGTAGTTACTGCAGGCCTTGGTCAGTGTTGGGAGCCAGCTGAGATTCTCCAGGCCTGAGGCTTCCTTTACCCATTAAGAGGAGAATGCACCATACAGTAACAATTGCTTTAAGTAACACTCTGACCTCAGAATCAGCCCTTAAGTCTTCCAGGTCTGGCTGAAAGGCCTGTGAGAGCATTTCAGGCATGGAAAGCCAAGACACTGGCAAAAAATGTTCTACATGAAGGATCTCTGTGAAAGAGATACCAGTGGAAAGAAGTGGCCATCAAAGAAGGATGTACTTTTCCCTAAAGGGAGGAGGGAACTTCCACTTTGCTTATGGCCTTGTCCAAATACTGATGGAGTTTGTGGACTCAAAAAGCTTCCATAGCCTAGGAAGCTCATGTTAAGAGCCTTGGGTGGTCACTGACATCATACATAAGAATATTAATTGTTGAATTAATAACAGGAGTCACCATGCACTAACTCCCCATGTAGGACCTCTGTCCTCAATGAGTTATATCATGAGAGTTAACTATAAAACCAGTTCTCAGTTGTGTGGGTGTGTATGTGTGTGTGTGTGTATGCGAAAATTGTTGAAATCTTTACTTAGTTAGAGTTGGTCTTCTATGTACAAAGTTAATTGAAAATGAATCTTAATGAAGAATGGGGCTGGCAAGGGGAGAGGGAGGAGGAGAAGGAGGGGTGGGGGTGTAGATGGGAGGGCAGGTATGATGGGAAGAATCACTATATTCCTAAAGTTGTACTTGTGAAATTTGTATTCCTTTAAAAAATAAACTAAGAAAAAAATTAAAAAGAGGAGAATGCACTGGCACTAGGCTGGGATCCACTCCTTTAAAGGTAAACAGTCTCTCTCACCCACTGCCCTCAGCAGGGGAGTTTGGTTCAGACCCACTAAGGTGGAAACCCCCACATTTCTTCTCTGTTTTTCTATTGTCCCCAGCACCAAAGATTTTTTTTTAAGATTTTTATTTGTTTTTATTTGAGAGGCAGGGTTATATGGAGGAGAAGTCTTCCATCCACTGGTTTGCTCCCCATGCCATCGGCTGCATCCGATGTCCACAATGGCTAGAGATGAGTTGCTCCAAAGCCAGAAGCCAGGAACTTCCTTCTAGTCCCCCATGTGGGCACAAGGGCCCAAGCACTTGAGCCATCCTCCATTGCTTTTCCAGGTCATTAGTAGAGAGCTAGATCAGCTGGGACTTGAACCGGTGCTCATATGGGATGCCGGCACTGCAGGTGGAGACCCAACTCACTCTACCACAGCACCAGCCCCCAAAGGTTTTTTAAAAACACAAAACAGTTACTCAAAAAACTAAGACTATCTCTTCCTCTTTTTTTAAGATCATTTATTTATTTGAAAGAAATACAGCGAGAGGGGGAGAGACAGGGGAGGCAGAGTGGGGATTTTCCATCTGCTGGTTCTCTCCCCATATGGCTGCAATGGCCAGCACTGGGCCAGACGAAAGGAGCCAGGAACTTTCATCTGATTTTTCTACATCGGTGACAGAGACCCAAGCACTTGGGCCATCTTCTGGTACTTTCCCCAGGCCATCAGCAGGGAGCTGGACCAGAAGTGGAGCACCTGGGACAAGAACCAGTGGTCATATGGAATGCCATTGTCCCAGGAAGAGGCTTTACCCACTATACCACAACACTGGCCCCATCCTCTTGCTCTTTCCTTCCTGAACAACTCAACTCTAAATCCATTAGGTGGTGGAGAGCAAGGAAGGTTGTGGGAGCCACAGTATTCCCAGCTGGTGGCAGGATCGGGGGTGTGTGGGGAGGAGTGAGCAGCACCCCAGAGTCGGGTGACCCTGCATGGCCAGGTCAGGTCCTGCAGAAGAGGGTGTTGGAGTCCAAGTGAGTGTAGACAGTAGCTCCACGGACAATGGCTTAGGAATGTAAATGCAACACCAAAATGAGATATCCCCGTGGTGGGTGGGAGGTAGCTGGGGGGAGGGTGACAAAGCCATGTGAGGGCAGGAGGGCATCGACACAGGGGTACCCAGGGCAGGGAGCAGAGCCCACATCCAGCAAGTGCACAGTGACCCTGGAGGTGGGAGGGTATTTACATCCAAAGGGATTGAAGAAATAAATAAATATCTTAATGATATGAAGCCAAGTTTTTGCACCTTCTGTGAAGGGAATTATAAATGTGGAAAGGAAAAAAGCAGAATGGACTGTGAGGGGTTGAACTGGAGTTAAATAAGGGTGAACTCAGGATTATAGAAACAGAGGTGTGTATTGGGGGGATGCACCTGCACACCACGGTACTTCCAAAAGTTCAAGGACAATGGAATCAAAGGGAAGAAGATGGGGATGGGATGAGAAGAAAGCAGAAACCTGGGGCAGGTCTAAGGACTCAGCCAGCTGAACCGGGTGAGCCCCCAGCCTCCCTGCGAACCTGCACTGTGATGGGGTGGACCTTGCCACCCAGCCTCCAATGTTCCCAAACATCTCTGAACTTCCAGTGGATTTTCCCAGCATACCAGTGAGATTTTCTTGTAAGGAGCGTTTTATCTCTCTCAGAAAAAAAATTCTGCTGTCATTGCTATCTTATGTCTTCAGCACCTTCTAAGGCAAAACCATTTGCATGATTAAAGTAACGAGCCAGTGACCTAAAATCCACATTTGTATTATATATAATGAAACAAGTCTCACTGTTTAATAAAAATATGATTATATCTTTCATGCTGGTGGATGATCACTTTTAATCAAGACAAGGAGGATGGTGATATTGGACTGATAAAATATCCTTGCATAGGGAGACATTTTCCAGGCAAGATACACTCCATTCCATCTCCAGGTTTAGTTTTCTGGTGGGGGTTCTCACGTCTATGAGCAGTTTCTCACTTTCTGAGAGACTTATGGCCTGGAATTAGATCCCAGGGAACTGGAGTTCATACCTTTCCCCACAAATCCCAAGGACAGGACCTCTCTTTGTGGGGTGGCCTCTGAACGGGGCAGTGTCCCTGGAGTCGTGGACGCAAAGCACAGAGGGAAGACCTCTTCTTAGCTCAACCTGCACATCTTGAGCCTGAGCAGATAGGATAGACCCATCCTGAAATACAGTCATCAAATAGCATAATAGAAGCTCAAAGCAACTTCATCAGCTAAGATGATGTTGTTCCAAGTGATAGAAAGCTGAACTGAAGCTGCTTAAAAACCAAGCAAGGAATGTATTGTCTAACAGAGCTGAGGCATCAGCCATGGCTTGGCTCATCTGACCTGACGTCTCTAGGGCTGGATGGCTCTTCAGTTTCTGGCTGTCTTTGTTCACACTCAGCATAGTGCCTGGCAGCTACCTGCTGTCCTGTGGGTTGCAAGGCACCTGCAGCAGCGGTGTCTACACAGCCTCCCAGGTTTGACTCCAGAAAAAAAAGGTTTTTCCAGAAGTCTGCTCAACATTCTAGAAACTCACTATCTGCTCTGGCCATGCCAGTGACTCTTCCAGTCACTAGGCGATGGTGCTTCCATTGATGTGATTAAACACTGACTCCTGGCTCACAGGTTCAGTCATGGGGACCACCCAGGGAACCTTGGATGGAGCCCCATAGACCAAGAGTGGGGAAAGGATTAATCCCAATGAAAAGTACGGACTACTGCAAAACCCAACGTGAGAAAGGAATGCTGGGAAGGGAAATAACAAAACTCCCTCCCTCACATGATCACAAGAGTCTGAGAGGGACTCACAAGAGTCTGTGGTGTAGCGGGTAGAGCTGCCACCTACAGTGCTGGCACTGGGTGCCAGCTGCTTCACTTCCAATTCAGCTTTCTGCTATAGCCTGAGGAAACGGTGGAGGATGGCCCAAGTCCTTGGGCCCCTGCACCCATGTGGGAAGGACCCAGAGGAGGCTCCTGGCTCCTGGCTTGGATTGGCGCAGTTTCTGCCATTGTAGCCAATTGGGGAGTAGACCAACAGATGGAAGACCTCTCTCCCTCTTTGCTTCTTCTTTCTCTGTGTAACTCTGCCTTTCAAATAAATAAATAAATTTTTTTTAAAAAAAAAGTCTGCAAATTTCTTCTGAGACTTCTAATTTACTTTCACCCTGGGGAAATTTTTTGAAAATCTGTGATTTTAATAAGCTCGTGGTTGTGCATAAATAGAAACTAATTCTTTCCTATTGTCAGTTGCTTGATATTTGTGTTCCATTTGAATCTAAATACTGGCATAGACTTTTTTCTAAGATTTATTTATTTATTTGAAAGGCAGAGTTACAGAGAGCAAGAGAGCCAGATGCAGACGCAGAGGCAAAGACAAAGAGAGGTCTTCCGTCTGTTCCTTCATTTCTCAAATGACTGCAATGGCTGGAGCTGCACTGATCTGAAGCCAGGAGACAGGAGCTTCTTTAGGTCTCCCACATGAGTGCAGGGGCCCAAGGACTTGGGCCATCTTCTACTGCTTTCCCAGGCCATAGCAGAGAGCTGGATAGGAAGTGGAGCAGCCAGGACTCGAACCGGTGCCCATATGGAATGCTGGCACTGAAGGCAGTGGCTTTCCCACCTATGCCACAGCACCAGCCCCTGGCATAGACTTTTGAAACTGATGAGCTGGGCTCTTTGTCTTTCCATATGGGTTCAATAATTTTATTCACATGTCTTTTCATATCTGTAAAGAGATATAGTCTGACCCAAAGTCCAGCAAATATCTTTTTGGAGTCTTTTAAAATTCCAGAATTTTCTATAGCTGAGACAGCAACTTGGTAATTCACTAACATGTTACCATATCCTAGCCTCTGATTCTATTTGAATTAACTCAGTTTCTTCTACATGCTTGAAGTTTCTCCATAAATTTTCAAGCCCAACACTGACAGATAGAAAGGCTCTATTTGGCACGGATGCTAAATAAATAAATAAATAAACTTTCCCTGCTCCTGGACCTCAGCCTATAAGCTGCTGAATATTGTTGGGCAAGACCTTGTGTGTTGAGGGGTGCATTCTCATGGTGGTCGCCTACCAGACTTCCCCATCTTGAGTCCCTCCCATTTCCAATGAATAGAGCAGGGTCAGAGACTCGGCGCCTTTAAGTGGCTCAAGGAAGATTCCAGGGCCTTCAAAGTGTAGGTGATGCATCCAATTTCCCGTCTGTTCTTCCTTGTATTTGCTATTTTAAAAATGTCACTTTGAGGTCTTTTCAGAGTCTATTTGGCATTTCGTGTTTAATAAAATTAGAGCTATGATGATGTCAAGGTTCAGAATATGTATGAGGCCAAATGACTAATCTTTTCAGCAAGTCCACTTGTCTGCCCCGTCAGACAGCACGTGTCATTTTTTATCTTCCTGATTATGATATTTGTGGGGATTTTAGTCATAACTAGTTGCTAACCCAGGATGGTAATTCACGATGTTTCAAGACCTTAGAAGTGGACTCAGCTGAGTGCTCAGTAGTCCTCTACCAGCTTGCCATTGCGCGTGCAGCACTGAGTATGCCATACAGCATTCTGCCTCCCCAGTACGAGAAACTAAAGTCTGCAGTTTCTCAAAACACGGTTCCTGAGGTTTCACGGAGGCAGACTGTCCCTTGGAGCAGATGGACCGCCTAGCTACACCTCAGCCCTGGTGACTGGCAAGTTTGCAGACTTTCTCCCTGGTCTGATCCAATCTTCCACTTTTCGTTCCCTGCACAGACTCTGACTCAGATGAGATCAGAAATCAGAATGCGAGTCCTAGAAGCAACTGTAGAAGCCACGTGAGATACTTAGATTGGACCCCTGGGACTTCGAGGAACCATCTGAGCTTACTGCCAAGGACCACAGGACCACTCAGATTAAAGCAGGTGCACAGGACCCTGTGGTCCTGCAAAACTCCACCCCTTTCCTTGAGTGTGAAGGGTGAAGTGACATGCTCCAGAGCGTGGTACAAATTGATAGAGTTAGGAACGAAGCTTGGAGTGCAAGGGGGCCTGCAACTTCTGGAGTTCATTGCCTAAGGCCTTGCTGCTGTTGCTTGCTGACACAAGGGGTTTACACTGAAGATACACTCATTCCCCAGGGTCCACAGGGGATGGGTCCAGGATCCCCTAGAGACACCAAATCTGTGGATACTCAAGTGCCTTATATAAACGATACAGCCTTTGCATATAACCTACCTACATCTTCTGTATGCTTCAAATCATCTCTAGATTACTTACATCCCCACTACAATGCAAATGTTATGCAAATTGTTCCATTCTATTGTTTAGGGAAAACTGACAAGGAAAAACATGTACAGGTTCAGGAGAGAAGCAATTCTTTTCTATCATATATTTTAGATCTTATACACTTATATCCTTCAGATATTTGGTTGAATTCCCAAAGCAAATCCTATTAATGACAGAGAGCTGACTGTATTATCTACTAGACCCAACTGTCATAAAAGTATCTCCCATTCAAAGACCCTCTACTGAATCTCGATCCCTCCAATCCCATTGATGTCTGAAGTTTCAACTCCAAGATTATGAGTGGTTTGGAATATCCAGTCATGCACAGCTCACACAATGCAAATTCATTGCAAAACAAAACTGAATCTTGTGAAAGATGCAGGATTCCTTGAGGCGGATGGCGGTGATGTTACAGAACTGCTCTGATCACACACACTGAGACCTTGATGGAGGAGGCACTAATTAATAGCTGGGAGGACAGAAGGACGTGGGAGCTGCTGTGCTGAGCGACTCAAAGGAATGCTTGATGTGGAAAGTGTAAGAGAAGCCCTTAGGAGACCCGGGGAGCCCTCGCCTGCCTTTGTCAACTGATGGGAAAATGATGCACCCAGCAGAGCATGCGTGGTCTGGGCTGAACAACTATCTTGCTAGAAGTCACACCACAATCTGAGCTCTTTCATTCAATTCTATCAGACCTGTGCTGGCTTTGTTTTCATCATTTACTATGAGCTTCTGGTTCTGATTTTAAGTGAATTCACTTTCAGAAGTGTTTTTTTTTCCTTTTAGCCCTTGTCCTTAGCTGACAAATTTGTCCTCTGTTTCATTCCAGCTTCAAGAAATAGACATTGCTTTTAAGTGTTGATCTTAATTACATCTTTCTGGTCCCAAGTATCAAAGTTCCTTGAGGATTGTCATTTTACAAATCTGCCCCTAGGATTTTTGGGGTCAAATTCATGGATCTGGAGTGGTGGTGATGACCGCTGGGGGATACAATGGTTGTGTTACAAATTGAGTAAACTTTGATTAACGGGGAGGAAGTTTTCTGAAACTCCACATAAAGTGTGACTCAATGCTGTTTTGACAAATGAGAATGTCATTGAAACCAAAGGGCATGTACCTGAAACAGATGGATTCTGGGTTACTTATTGAATGCCTCTTACAAATAGGATTTTAAAAGGTCTTATGAGGTTTAAACAAATTGTCACTAGGCATGCTTCTCTTCCTCCACATTTTAATCATTAATTATTCGGTGACATAAAACACCATCCACAATACTTTTATACTGCTTGGGAATGAGAGAACAAATTATGAAATTGATCTTTATAACTACATCATTTGGGTTTATCCAGCAGAATGGAGTTCTTGTTCATTTGAACTGAGGAATAGTGAGCATTTTCTCAGTGGAACTTGGTCATGGCAAACACATTCAGGGAGTCATATTTAGGGATCTCTCCTGCTTGGTTACCCATTCAACATCTGCATACATTTGGCCTCAATGCTTTTAAGGCTGGGTACCAATGGTAACATAGGTCTCTTCTGTTACCAATGGTAACAAAGGCCTCTTGTTAGGGTGATAAATAATTTATCCAAACTGGGGCACTTTTGAGAGGGGTACTTTTAACAACTACACTGAAACAGTGCCTGTAAACAAAAGTATCCGTCTGTATTCCAGCAAACAAGGACACACCGCCACTGGATGTACTGATGACCTGTTACTGTTGCTCAGAAATCAGAGAGCCTGACTTTCGTTATCCTGCACACTCCAGTCCACCCACCTGAGACCCAGGTCTGACCCCAGGAGTACCCTGCGTTCCTAGAAGGAAGGCAGTGCAGTGCACACAGGAGGAGGCGAGGTATTCTGTCAGACAGGGACAGAGTCCTGCCTCTGGCCACTCACCTGTATCTATTTCCTTGTCCCTGATGGCTTAAACCTCCCTAAGAGATCAAAGCCAAACTACATTCCAAGAATGAAAATGGGGAAAATGCATCTAAGCATGGAACACTAGGAGCTGTGGTGTGTGTGTGTGTGTGTGTGTGTATGAGAGAGAGAGAGAGAGAGAGAGAGAGAGAGAGAGAGTTCTGTACTTTCTTTAACAGCAAAAATCATTTCACAAAGGTTGACTAATGATGAGTCTTTCGGAGTCCCAGCTTCTCCATTTGTAAAATGAAGACAGTAACCTCTGTCTAATGGAATTGTTGCAAGGTCAAAGAAACTGCTTGTTGTCCACAAATCTAGTATCCCTGTCTTCCGTGAGTATTCAAGACTGGCGAATTTTAATTGGTACATGCTCCCTAAGCTAGTCATTCCCTTGTCCAGCTTCTCTTCTATCTCTGGTGAAAGTGGTGTGGATGACTTCCCAACTATTTCTTCCCAAGGAAGCTTCAGGATCTCCACCCTGCCCCCACCTTTACATTCTACCTGCTAGGGAATGGCAACACACAGTTTAGTGCGAGTGCTTGAGATGAGAACCAGTGTTCACCTTATTTAAGCCCTTGTATTTGGGAACCTCCTAATCACAGTCATAAATCATACAGGCCACAGTGGTGGAATTGAAAACTCAGTAGAATTGGTGTCAAAAGGTGCATCTTGTAGTCCTGCCCTGATGCTGGCTTGTCCTTGGGTGTCTCTGAACTTCACCTTGTCCATCTTGAAATATAAGCAGGAACAACACCTGAAAGGTAGCTGCCTAGTAAGTAAAGAGTAAGTGTGTCATAGTGTTATTACTCTTCTTTCTGAACCAGGGTTCATCTTTATGTATTCATTCATTCACTTGGCAAACTTGGGAGGACCCAAGCAGTATTCAAGACATGGTATTATCTAGTGGTGTGTAAGATACTGAAGGTTTTGAACCCTCACACAGACAGAAAGTAAATAAACCAACACACAATATCACATAGTAACAGTGCAGGGCATACAAGACAGAGCGATGTTTTGGAGAGCAACTGGGGCATATGCAAAGGCATGGCCAGAAAGAACTCTCTGCCATTCCCATTGATACTGAACAACTGAAAGAGCCAATCTGTGAAGGTGTAGGGGAAAAGATTCTATGCAGGGCAACACCCAGAATGGAGAACCCCTGGCAGGAAGCATCACTCGTCCAAAGAACAGAAAGATGGCAAAGGGGCAGGATAGACAGAATCGGAGGCGGCAGGGGCCGGGTAATTCATTCGTACGCTTCATGGAATGAACTCTGCGTGCAGTCTGAAGCCAGCAGAGGGTTTTGGACAGGAGCGTTGCAAAGACAGCATCAGACATCGACTTCTCAGATGCGAATGCTGTGCCCAGGTGCAGACAGCATCAGTGAAGACACAAGCTACTTTCAGTGTCAGGCAGCTTCTTAATATAGTGGAAATTCTATCTGCCCGTCTCTGAGAACACATGAGGACATTACTAAGCAAGATGGTGAAATTCAAGGCAGATACCAATGCTGAGTCCTTTTCTTGCCTTTATTATTTCAGGAAGTCTGAAGCTTGCAATGTGAAGAGAGGCACCAGAGGCTCCAGCATTACGTGGGAGCCCTCTGCCTCCTGGAGCTCCACTTGCTGTCACCCACCGAGCGTGGGGAATAATACCCATCTCAGCAGGGTGGTAAGGCATCAGTGCGGTACCATGTGTAATGTCTGACACACTGAGCAGGCAATAAAAACTGGTACATGAGTTAAAGTTTGTGTTCAGTCCTAGAATTCACTGAAAAATCATTAGGCTAAACTGGCAGCCACAGAGCTGTGAATTGGAGCTTCAGGGCGCTCCCCTTACTGTCTCCGGTGCCTGTTAAAATTTTTTCTTCTTCCTCCTGAGCACACCCAATGCACTGCCTCACAGTTTAGCTTTCATTTCCACATCCCACGTGGTTACATCTTCTTTCTCCCATTCCAATAAGCACTCCCTGACAGAGAGACTGCTTTTCACGCGTTACCTGGGGTTTCCAAGGTGCCTTTGCTGACAGACGACATTTAACACATACCTGCTTGATGAATGAAAGACGTGCAAAAGGCTGACAAGAGCACTCAGTTGATGGCCTTCGTCTCCCTCAATCCTTATCTGCTGCCTGTCTTCATCTGCCCTGGGATCCACTGTCTGCTGTTCTCCCTGCTCCACGCCCCTGGAGGCTGCTGCATCGAAGACTCCCTTGCCTTCTGGCTCTTTTCAGGATTCAGCCAGTGGGAGGCACTGGAAGGAGCTGGAGGGTGAGCAAAGTGAGCTCTGGGCTGGGAAATTCTCTGTATGTAGTTGCTCATCATGAATTTCTACAACTGCTCTGTCCCATGCAAAGCCTAGGGCTGGTGACTCCCTACTGTCACTGACCCTGGGGATTTCTTTACTAGCTCCCTGTGTCCTCTCACACCATTGCAAATTGTCTATTTTTAAAAGCTCTACTCAAAGTACCCAATTTAAATTGACCATTGCACTCCTCCACACACACCCAAAGTCTCTGACCCATCTCACATATACCATGTCAGGCAAATACTCCGTATTAGAGAGCTCTAAGTGTATCCTATTCTTAATTAGGGCTTGGACCCTTTATTTGTTCTAGAAGAGCAAATTTCACCATTTCCCTTGGTAACCTTCCATGTTGCTATGGCTTTGGCAAAGAATTCGGATGAAGCTGTTCATTGTCTTGGAGAACGAAGCAAGTGTTCACAGGAATTAGAGAACTTAGCAGACGTGAACCGTTGCTGACAGCTAAATGTTTTTAACGAGAGTAAAATAAAATGTCATTTCATGGAAGAATCTAAAAATACTTTTTAAAAGTGTATACTGTGCTTGAGTTTTTTCCTACTCTGGGTTGCCAAGCTGTAGGTGTTAAAATTTCTTCAAGGGATTTGGTCTGTCATGTTTGGATGGTGGGTGGCAAATGAAATTCTAGGTTCAAAAAATCCAACACATTTACTCCCTTGTCTCTTCTTTAAGTGTGAATTGTAGAATGTTGGATGCAATTTTTTTGACTGGCAATGATTAAGACCAGTTGGCGGTTCCCACAGATGGACAGGTGACCTGTGGAGTGGAGTCCCGCACTCATCCCCTCCTCATGCTTGGGCCACCACCTGATCCTCTTGCAAGGGATAGCCAAAAAGATGTGGTCTTCTCTGTCAAATACAATCTTAGAAACAGTAGAGGAAGGTTCCGTGGATTAGGATTTCTATACCAAAAAGCCATCCAATGCTTTGCATTTGCAACATTGACCTCTCAAGGGAGAGAACTGTATGAATGAAAATCAATGCGAAAGCAAAGGGAAGAGGAGATAAGCAGGCTTCCAAGCTTGAGAAGTTACACTCTATTGACAGCAGCTTAGCAAACATTTCTCTTCAGCTCCCTGATTTGTCAGCATGGAGATGCTGACACCCAGGAGCACCTGTTACTCTGTGTAGGGAGGAGCCTTCCCTCTTTGCCCTGGCCACACCGCCCGCTCTCTCACCACGTTCCAGTTTCCTGTTGGGATGCTGTGTCATGGTCTTTGATAAAACTGAACAGAATGACCTCTCTCCAGGGCAGGCACAGCTTGCAGAATACACAGTCTCTGGGGCTCATCACCCAGGTGGCCACAAAAGCCAGAGATGGGCCAGTCTGAAGTCAGGAGCCAAGAGCTTCATTTGAGTCTCCCACATAGGTCCAGGGGCCCAAGCACTTGGAACATCCTCTGCTGCTTTCCAAGGCCATTACCAGGGAGCTGGATTGGAAGTAGAGCAGCTAGGACTGAACCCATTCCTATATGGGATGCTGGCAGCTTTACCCACTACACCGCAGCACCCGCCCCATAACTGGCTTCTTACAGCCTCCTGGTGTGTGTTGTGCCCATCTGGCCTGCTAAGTACAGTGTTGCCAGATGAGCTTCCAGGAACGTCCTTGAAAAGCAAAGTCCTGGGCCACCCTCCATGCTACAATCCAGCCGCAGGCATACCCCCTCCCGGGGGCGTGAGAAGGCAGACTGAGCAAGCCTCTAACTCGCAGGTGTGCTTGGGGCTGAGAGTTAGGGCACATTGCAGCGCCCTAAGAACATCTGACCTGTAGACTCGGTCCTCTGGAGTGCATAGGAACTCACCCGGATCCCAGGATTCTCGGAAGGGAGATTTTGCCTTGAAGTTTGACAACCTCAGCAACAAGGCACTTGTCTGTGTGTCTAAACAAGCTCGTTTTGTCTTGTGCTGTTCCCAGGAGGAACTGAGAGCAGCTGTTCACCTTCCGGAAGAAAATAAACTTTCTTAACATTGTGGCTTCACAGTGCATAATGCCATAACATTCTTCCTGCTTAGTTTCATGCTTCTGTTCTTATTACAGGAAATAGAAGATGTTGGCAAATGATTGTTACTTGGTGGGGACCCTGCCTCTGGCTGCTGGTTACCCGTTTACTCCTTATAGACAGACAGATTGCAAGGGAAGCCAAGACCAAGTGGCAGGCAGTGCTTCGGCACAGAAAGGAACAGGATCTGAGGACAGAAATGGCATTGTGGCTACTGCCACTGTAATTGTGCGCATCAGGAGTAGAACTTGCACGTGGGTCTGAGGCCTCTTAGAAACCTCTGCTGGGAGCGGTTCCAAGACTGGTGCGCATCTGAGTCACCAGGGAAATTTACAACAGGAATTGATATTAGGGCCCCCCACTTTGGATGCTGTGATCAGGGAACCTGATAGGAGGCCCAGGAGTCTTCAAAGAAATTTTCAAGTGGGTTTGAAGCGCAGCCAGCTCTGGGAACCACTGATCTGGGCCAAGTTCATGCTCCAGTGAGGAACTCCATGGTTCCCATGGAGACCTGAGTTTCCAAGACTGTTCTTTCCTTTAGTGGGCAGCTCTGGGTTCAGGCTGCTGCTTCTTAAGTGGGTCCCTTTGATCCTGACAGCCACAGAGCACTCACTTTCTCCTTCTTTACCCTCCAGCCCCTTCTCTCTGCAGCTGGACTTTGGGGGTGGAGCAGCCTCTCCATCCCTCTTCCCATTCTTTCCATGGCATTTTGGACATCACTCGGTATGGAAGAGGATCTGAGATACAAGAGCACTTCAACAAATACACGGAGAATGGAGTAAAAAGCTAAGTTCATTTTAATGAAACATTTTGAAGGCATGCATAGCTTTTATATGTATTTTTCATGAACTTCTAGAAGATATTTTGTTTGCATGGATTTTAAATACTTTTTTTGCACCAAAATATTTTTATCCTTTTTTTCTGCTTCATTATTTATTTACTTATCTTCATTTTATTGGAGATCTTCCACCTACTGGTTCACGCCACAAATGTCTATAACAACCAGCAGTAGGCCAGACCAAAGCCAGGAGCCAGGAACTCTGTCTGAGTCTCCGATGTGGGTGGCAATGATCCAAGTGCGTGAGCCATCATCTGCTGCCTTCCCAGGGTGTGTATTAGCATGAAGCTAGAATGGGAAGTGGAGCTGGGTCTCAAACCTAGATGCTCTGATACGGGATGCTAGCAGTCAACAACTGCACCAAATGCCCACCCACACATTTATCTTCTAATTCCATTTTTTCCTTTTTCTTTTTAAAAATGTATTTAATTTGAAATTAAGAGAGAAAGACACACACACACACACACAGAGAGAGAGAGAGAGAGAGAGAATCTTCCATCTGCTGGCTCACTCCCCAGCTGGCCACAAGAACATCCATGGCTGGGCCAGGCGCCTGGAACTCCATCCGGGTCTCCCACATGGGTGGCAGGTACCTAAGCACTTGGGCCATTTTCCACTGCTTTTCCAGGCTTGTTAGAATGGAGCTGGATCAGAAGCAGAGCAACGGGGACTCAAACCATCACTCACACGGGATGTGGGCGTCGCAGGCAAGAGCTTAACCCACAGCTCCAGCCCTGTAATTCCAGTTTACATGAACTTTTGGAAGTCCCGTTGTATGGCTCCAGGATGCCACCCTCACTGACTACCTTAGGAGCCACTTGGATGACCTCGGAGTAACACCCAGCCCTCAGAATGTGCACTTAATTCCTTCTCTCCAGCATCCTGCACCATCTCGTTCCTCTTTGAGCATCAGCATCGCTATTTCCATCTTCTTCAGGTCACACCTTCTGTGAGATTTCTCATGCGCAAGTCCTGCCAAGAAATGCATACAAGGCCAGATGAGAAGAAGCAGGAGCAACGTCACACACCGCTGCAGGATCCGTTGTGTTCGCCAGAGGTGTTCATATGTAAAGGCCAAATCAAACGATGACAGCGTGTACCTAGAATCGACAACGTTTGCTAACCAAGGCATTAAACCCCTGAACACAGTGCTCGAGATTACAGCCCAAGCATGCACAGGAGGGCTTAGCCAGGCTAAGAATTCTCACAAGACACGCACGCCGCGCTTCTGGCTGCTAGCTGTGTTCAAACAGCAAAGCGCATTAGCACTGCTTTCCAAGTATAGGCGCGCTGAAGATTGGCTAGGAGAAGACGAAGATGTGTGTGAGTGGGACTGAGGGAAGGCGCTGATGCAGAGAGGAACTGCTGTCAGACTCAAGCACTGGGAAGCGTCTGGATGCTTCACTAAACATCTGGAAGGAAAATGCAATTCGGACATCCTGGCACGTGGCTGGGCAGGTGTCAGTGCCCCAGTGTGCACACCTACACGGGAAGTTTTATTGTGATATATCCGATACACTGCGAATCAGCAACAAGCATAGAAATTCCCAAACACAAAATGCCTGGCAAGGCGGGAGTTGCCGGTTAGAGAAGAGAACAAAGACATGTGAGCAGGCCGAGCCAGGCTGCCGCCGCTCCACGAGTTTCAAACGAAGCGTGGTGGCCCATCCCCTTAGGTCACATAAGAACACACGGGGTGGTGCTTGGCTTCGGCTACTTACAAAGAGCATAAGTCTACGGTGCTTGTTCACCATGAGACAATATAGCCATCGAATAGCTAAATACAATCTGTTACACGCTTCCGAAGGCAGCAGAAACGGGAGCATCTGTCCCACAGTCTGTTATTAATACGTGGCGCACGGCGAGGTGTGCAGGTACCGGGACATGTCAGTGTTAAGGCCGGGGAAGCAGATGGCGTGTTCATTTAAACACGCTTCCTTGTTGGCTTTGGTAGCACGAGTGTTCTTACTATAATTTGTAAAGTATACATTTATTTTTAAAGCGAGAATGTCTACCACGTAAAGGATAAAACCTAACAGCAGTTCAGTGTTTTCTAAGGATGATTTATCTCTCATGCGGTACTTTCTGAGCCAAAGGACCAATTCTATTAGGAAACTGAAAAATGACAGAGGGTTATGGTTACAGCAGTTTTGCTACTCACGCCCTGTAACCTCCGAAGAAGTCGAGATTTAGATGATAGACACAGAGAGCAGCAGTGCTGTCATCATCTGTCCTTATGTTTTGGAGGGGACCGTTAAGCGAGCATTGGCTAATGCCTTCATGAGCGTGGTCCTCGCGTGGGCGTGGTTATTCCATCATAATACTCAGGAAATAAGATTTGCAGCTCCCATCAGCTTGTTTCCCTCTCTGTGTTCATTATACATCTTTCTAAAGGTCATCTTAAAAATTTTTTTTTATGTAATGTACAACCAGAGAAAAGCTGGCAGGAGCATTTGGAGGTAGGGCGTCTACTCAGGGGACATGGATATCAGACACCTGACCTGGGCCAGGTCACGCTTCCAGCTCGGCCCAATGGCCACCCACCTTGAGCAAACTCAGTGGGGAGATGTGGAGCTGGCCCAGGCCTGGGAGCTGAGGGCACACCTCCAGGGCCTCTGTGGTGCTCAGTTCCACCTTCTCCTGGCCAGCTCCATGTTCGAGGTGCAGCCCCAGCACAGCCCGGACCACAGCAGGAGTTGCTCACAGAGAAGCTGCTGCCGAAGACTTGGCTCAGTCTCCCGCCCCATCCCAGGTTGGGGAAGCTGAGCGTGGGGAGTGTTAGCTCAGATGCTGTTAAGAGGGGAGGGCAGAAGGCACCACTGTGCTGCCAGCCATGCAACCTTAATTCAGTCACACTCGTTCTTATTTTTCTTTACATTCTTTTTATTTTTATTAGTTCTGGAGCCAAAGAAACAGGAAGAGGCAAAGAGACAGAACTGATGAGATCTTCCATCCACTGCTTCACTCTCCAGTGGTTGAAGCCAGGGTCTGGGAATTCAGTCCAGGTCTCTCACATGGGCGGCAGGGACCCAGCTACTTGAGCCATCGCCTGCTGCTTCCCGGGGTCTGCATCAGCAGAGAGCTGGAATTGGAAACAGAGCTGGTTCTCAAACCCTGGCATTCTGATATGGGATGCAGGCTTCTTAGGTGCTACACCCAGGGCCTGCCGCTCCTCGTTCTTTTTTTTAAAATGCTCACCATGCCTGGAGTCACCTGTTCTCTGGATAGTTTGCAGGCTGTCCGCACAGGATTGAAACACACAAAACAAAACAAACACAACAGCAGCAGGAGCCATCTTCCCTGCCTGAGATCCGTTCAGGCATTGCCCAGACATTCATGAATCTGTGTGCAATTCTGCCATGTTCCCGCGGACCACTGCCCTCCGAATCTGGAACCCCGCCAGCGTCTTTCCCCCATGGTACCAGCAACTCCTCCTTTCCAAACCCATCTTGTCCCACGATCTTCTGCCAACACCATGGTTTCTGTAGGTGAACCTTTGCACCTCGTTTAAGCATGAAGGGAGGAAATGGGACTGGAGACAGTTTATCAGCAAAAAGACAACCAGTAGAAATTTACTTTTTTTTTTTTGGGACAGGCAGAGTTAGAGAGAGAGAGAGACAGAGAGAAAGGTCTTCCTTCCATTGGTTCACTCCCAAAATGGCTGCTACAGAAGGTGCGCTGCTCCGATCCAAAGCCAGGAGCCAGGTATTTCCTCCTGGTCTCCCATGTGGGTGCAGGGCCCAAGGACTTGGGCCATCCTCCACTGCCTTCCTGGGCCACAGCAGAGAGCTGGCCTGGAAGAGGGGCAACCGGGACAGAATCCAGCACCCCAACCAGGACTAGAACCCGGGGTGCCGGTGCTGCAGGCAGAGAATTAGCATAGTGAGCCTATTTAATATGCTTTTGCTTGTTCGCATCAGCCCCCTTCTCATTCCTGTATTCGTACAATCATGAGTCTATTGAGCACCCGCCATGCACCTGCTGTGGTCTCAGCCTCTGGGATGCAGTGAAGAGACACACATCCCCACCATCATGGCAAGGCAGTGGGGAGACAGATGAGAAGTAAGGTATAGTCTGTTGTTTGTAATGGGGTATTGGGAACTCTGAGACAGATGTGCAGGCTGTTGGGGCTCAGGGGACATTTGAGCAGAGTCAAGGAAGTTGAAGAGGGAGCCAGGAGGCACAACCCAAGAAGACAGGAGGCAGAGGCAGAGGGTCCAGGTAGGAGAGAGCTGGCTAGTAGAGTAGTCAGCTCTTCTCTGCCATAATTAAATACTGGAGGCAGCTAACTTACAAAGAGAAGTAGCAAGATCCAAGATTGGGTGGCCCCACTGGCTCAGCCTCTGGTTACAGCTTCTAGTTGGCAGTCTGGAGGTGGCACTGCGTATCACATGGCAAGACACAGGGAGCCAACAGCTGGGTCTTACGAAGTCACCAGGATGTCATCGTGGGAGCTTCGCCCTAATGACTCAGTCCAATCACTTCCTAAAGGCCCTACCTCTGCACGCCACAGTGGGATTGACTTTTTCCTCTTTGGGGACCATCTGTATGAGTTTGGGGCCAAATACTCAAACCACAGCAGCTGGTATGAGGCGAGAGCAGCCAGAGAAGGGGACAGCAACAGGAGATTTGTGCAGAGTGAATCTGAGAGCAGAGCCTTGGGAGTCCCACTGTGGAGTATTGGGTTTTTGTAATACAAAAAACAAGTTGTCCTTTTGCATCATAGACCAGAAAGGATGCTCCTGACTGGAGACAGGAATTCAACCCTCAACTATTGGAAACAGGGCTGTGTATGCATGGCCTTCTGGGTAACCCTAGAAGGCAGGCCCAGAGAAGAGAAACGGAAGTACTAGAGTGGAGACAGGTTTTGGGGTCAACCAAAGCATGTATTATGCACCACTATACGTGAGAAGGACTTCCAAGCAGGACGACGTTTGGCAATTGCCGCGTTAGGCACAAAGCAGCACAGGGCAACAGGTGTTAGGATGGAGAAGGGTGAATTGCAAGGTGGCTTCCCAGGTGCTCCGAGATCACAGAGAGCAGAGCTGGTCCCCGCCTGCCCATGTCTGTGAGGGCTCTTCAAGATAAGAGCTGCGAAATGTGTGGGATAACAAAATAAGCGTGGATTTGCAAATCCTCTGCACCAAAATAAACTTTTGTCCTTTAGGTTCATTTTCCCATGAATGATCTGAAGTGTCCTTGTGTATGCCAGCAACCCTGTCTTGGAGATAAAGAAGAAGCAAACTGCAGAGCAAACACTTCATGACCTTGATGCCCCAGGCACCGCGGAAGGCTGGTTGGATGGGAGTCGGGGCTACAGTATCAGCGTGCAGACAGGGCTGTTGGGACAGTGAAGGCCAGTGTGTCCAGCGGAAGTTCTGGCCATTTGCTCAAGGTTGGCAGGGAGGGCAGTGGAACAAGGACAGTGACTGGCAATAAAGGGCAAGAGACACACAACGGCTGCTGACCCTGCCTTGTTCCAGCCGCTAAAAAATGCATGCTTGCTTACAATCCAGCATGGTGCGCTGGATCAACTTAGCAGGAATCCAGAGTCGGTGAGGACGCCCTGATGTGTGCATGTGGCGTGGACTAGTGTCATCTCGTCCTTACTCAGCTGGGAAGATTTGAGGAAGAGAAAAAGGAGGGAAGAAGAAAGTGCTGCAATGCTGATCTTCCCAGCGCAGGGGGCACCAGTGTGAACCAAATCGCAAGGAGACTGATGTGTGTCCCACTTCCTCTACACCTCGCCCCCATAGCCTCCCTGAGAGTCGGGAGCTGCCTCCTACACCTGTCAGCGGCGGCCGGCCCCAGGGCAAGCCTTGGGGCAGGAGGGCATCCACAACCCTGAAAGCTGCCAGCAGGTGCAGGGGGCTTGATCAGAATGTGTCCATGGGATTCACAAACAAGGAGGCTGTTTGTAATGTGGGTAAGAGCCACTTACTTCTGTGCAGTGGCACATCGGGCTGCCTTCAGGGGAGGGAGGAATGAATGGGAAGTGAAGAACTGATGACGTCAGCAGGTGTCAGAAACCCAATGTGAAAAGAAGGGGGTTGGCTTTGCTTTTGGATCGAAGAACCAGGGGAGTGTTTTAATGAGAATGGAGGGGCAGGCATTTTTTCTTGGTGGGTTGGGCCCCACTTGGGATGCTCCTATCCCACCTCTGACTCCAACCCAGCTTCCTGCTAATTCCTGCCACATGGGTGGCAGCCAGGTGATGGCTCAAGTGCTTGGGCCCCTGCCACCTACATGGGAGACCTGGACGGAGTTCCTGGCTCCTGGCTTCAGGCTGGCCTGTCCTAACTGTTGCTGGCATTTGGGGAATGGAGACAAAATCTCTCTCTCTCTCTCTCTCTCTCTCTCTCTCCACCCACCCCGTGCCTGTCACTCTGCTTTTCAAATAAATAAAAACAAATAAAAAAAGTTTATAAAATGTGAACAGAAAGGAGCCAGTGGGAAGGAACACACTGATGATCCCAGAGAGACCTTGGACAAGCAATACCAGAGGGCCTGACCCTAGCTAGGATCTTCATACAAGATGATAAACAACTTTGACCTGGCCTTCTGACCTGTCGCTGAGATGCAGCAAATAGGCCCAGGGAGACGATTCTGGCTGCCCCAGCACATTCACGAAGCCTAAGCACCGCCTTGAAGCGGGGTGCCTAGCACTGGAGCCATTTAATCCATGAAAATGACAGGTGAATGGCACATAAAGCTCCGTGGAGAAGAGTCAGCCTCTCTGTGCTCCAACGTGCGGGCACCGTTTCCTTCGCGTCCTGCAAAGTCCGTGACTAACGCTCTGATGAACCATTCCTGAAAGGCGTCTCCACGTTAACATCACCCAGCTGTTTTTCATTATCCTGGAACCTTCTTTTCGCCCTCTGCAGTACTATTGCATTTGTTCTGCCCTTAATTGTTTTAAAACAAGAAGCACCCCGAGGCAAGACATTCCCAGAGGCATCAATTAGTTTGACCTAAACTTAGAACTCTGTGTGATGTTGGAAGAGCTCAACCCTGACCAGCCATGACCCGAGCCAAAGGGATGAGCTGCAGGTCACAGCGCGCTCAGCCACCACAGAAACACTCTGCATAAAGTGAGCATCGCAGAAGCAGGAGGCAAGGATTTTTTGCGTATGAGTAAGGAGTCTTGTAACAAAGATGATAACGAGCACCTTGACTCCCAGACGCTGAGTGAGCACCTGCCGAACTTGACTCTGACAAGAGACTCCTTGGGTAGCCCAGAAGAGGAACAAGTCCCTGGTCACAGCAGACCAAGAGTTATCCAAAACTCCTCAGTGACAAGGAAGTAGACATGGATTAGATCCTGCTGAAGGTCGAGGATGGTTAGTGACGCCACCGCTCTGGTCCACCCTGTGATTCTTATTTCAATACGCACCCAGCATTTCCAGTTTCTCCTACCGGGAGGGACTTGCTCCAGCTGTCCTTAGTAATAACAAGCGTGGACAGCTTGAACGCATTCAAGTTTGTTTCAGGCAAAATTCCGACACGTGGATAAAACCTGCCTTCTTCCTAAGGATGCTACACGGTGTAATAGACATTGATTTCCATTTCTCAAGTGCCCATAATACTTTCTTTTTAAAAAAGATTTATTTTATTTATTTGAAAGTCAGAGTAACAGAGAGAAAGAAGAGAGAGAGAGAGAGAGAGAGAGAGAGAGAGAGGGAGAGAGGGAGAAGTGTTCCATCTGCTGGTTCACTCTCCAAATGGCTGCAATGGTCAGGGCTTCATCCGGGTCTCCCACCCACAATTCTTCACAGAGCACCATGCTTTCCCATCTACAAGTAATGTCATGTTACTCTGTGCTTTCAGCATGATATGGGCCAGTAACGGAGGCCATGCTACTGCATTAAAAAGCAGACTGGGGCTCATAAACTGGACACCTCAGATTTTATTTGATCAGATACAAGACTGACTGCCAGCCTGTTGGACGAAATGCTCTGTACCGCTTCACTTAGGAAAGCACTTGGGGAATCTTACGGATGTAAACACACTGCTTGGTTATGCCTCATGGAGGAAGCCCCTGATCAATTTATCCAAAAGCCATCTGTCTGTAACCACTCATGGCAGAGAACCAGAAGCTGCCAGGCACCTCATCAGGAGCAAGTGCCTCTGGGATAGTTCAGGAGACGCATGGAGACCAGGGGGAACTGGTTCTTTTTGGCCTGAAGTGTCAGTGGGATTTAGATGATAGAAAAGGGCATCATGGGAGGGAGTGAGTATTCCAGATATGAGGAGACTTCAAAAAGTTCATGGAAAAACAGAATTCAAAGACAACTTTATTTTGATGCATAATTTTTTAACGTCGATGCATAATTTGTTTTACATAATATGTACTTTCCATGAACCTTTTGAAGACTCCTTGTATAATAAATATATGAAGTGTTTGGGATGATTAAACACTGGAAAAGACATACAATGAAACCAATGAATCAGTAGAATCTGTGCCTTCAGCCAACATGCAATGTTACACCCACATCCTTCAGGCTTGTTGATATGACTATGTACAGGGCACAGGCTTGCACTGTAGGTATAGGAAGAGGCATAAGATAGGCACCCAGCTACATGTTCAGGAGACAGTATTGTGGCTCAGTGAGTTAACCACCACCTGCAGTTTTGGCATCGCATATCAGAGTGCTGTCTGAGTCCAAGCTGCTCTGCTTCCAATCCAGCTCCCTGCTAACATGCCTGGGAAAGCACAGAAGATGGCCCAAGTGCTTAGGCTCCTGCCAGCCACATGGCAGAACTAGATGAAATTCCAGGCTCCTGTCGTTGGCTGGCCCAGCTCTAAATATTGTGGCCATTTGGAGAGTGAACCAGAGGATAAAAGATCTCTCTCTCTCTCTCTACCTCGCTCTGTCACTCTGCCTTTCAAATAAATAAAATAATAAAAATTTTTAAAAGAATACACATTTGGAATTTAAAAAACCTGCAGAGTAAATTCACCAGCTAGTGTCTGTAGGAGGGTAAGGCCCAGTTAAAATCTGCCCAGATCACCAAGACTGGCTACTGCCAAGATCGAATGGGTGGGGGTCACCCTCAGGGAGCCTTGGTGCCAGAGACTCTGCTCTGAGTACTAATCGAGGCTCTGGGGAGAAAGCTCAGTCCTGGGTGAAGGCGCCACAGATCAGAGCTGTGAGACACATCATGAACACTGTGCTGTACTGTAGCACTTCTTACTCTCACGAACCAATGGTTTCCCACTTCACCTCTTGCCTCCTACAGACCTGGAGTCCCTGTTGGAGCGCAGAACCTGAGTGATTCAAAAGAAGACTATGCTAGACAAATGTGATAACCACTACACTATGGAAAGAAGAGCAAGGAGGAAGAAGGATAGGAGTGTGGGTGGGAGGGAGAGTAGAGTGGAAGAATCACCATGTTCCTAAATTTGTATATAAGAAATGCATGGGGCCGGCGCCGTGGCTCAACAGGCTAATCCTCCGCCTTGCGGCGCCGGCACACCGGGTTCTAGTCCCGGTCGGGGCACCGGATTCTGTCCCGGTTGCCCCTCTTCCAGGCCAGCCCTCTGCTGTGGCCCAGGAGTGCAGTGGAGGATGGCCCAGGTGCTTGGGCCCTGCACCCCATGGGGAGACCAGGAAAAGCACCTGGCTCCTGGCTCCTGCCATCGGACGAGCGCAGTGCGCCGGCCGCAGCGCGCCGACCGCGGCGGCCATTGGAGGGTGAACCAACGGCAAAAGGAAGACCTTTCTCTCTGTCTCTCTCTCTCTCTCACTGTCCACTCTGCCTGTAAAAAAAAAAAAAAAAAAAAGAAATGCATGAAGTTTGTATACCTTAAATAAAATGTTTCTAGGGTGAAAAAAAAAGAGAAAGCTGTGACAACCCAATAACAAAATTAATAACCATGTCAAAAAGGCACAAAAATTGGAGTAGCTACTCCAAAAAAGAAGATATTTGGATGGCCAATAAGCTCAAAGTAAATATCAAGAAACAAATTGAAACCAATGATAAGATGTCTCTGTATACTCAATAGTCTGGTTACATTTTTTATCTTTTTTTTTCCTTTTTGCAGAACTATACAGCTTTACAGTTACAAACTTCATACACTTCATAATTACAACTTTAGGAACATGGTGATTCTTCCCACTGTGCCCACCCTTCTGCAATACTCCCGCCTTCTTCCTCCTCCCTCTTTTATTACCACTCTTATTTGTTACTAAGACCTATTTTCAATTGACTATATACACAAATGGTTAAATCTATGTTAAGTAAAGAGTTCAACAAGCAGTATTTTTTTAAAAAAACTGTTCCTCAACAGTCAAGACAAGGGCTATTCAAGTCATTGCTTCTTAAAGTGACTATTCAAGTCATTGCTTCTCAATTGACTATATACACAAATGGTTAAATCTATGTTAAGTAAAGAGTTCAACAAGCAGTATTTTTTTTAAAAAACTGTTCCTCAACAGTCAAGACAAGGGCTATTCAAGTCATTGCTTCTCAAAGTGTCAATTAGGTGCGCTATTAGTTAACACTGGTTAGGGAGAACATATGGTATTTTTCCCTTTGCGACTGGCTTATTTCACTAAGTATGATATTTTCCAGATTCATCCATTTTGTTGCAGAAAACTGGATTTCATTTTTTTACTGCTGTGTAATAATACATGGTGTACATATCCCATAATTTTTTTCTAGTCTTCAGTTGACAGGCATTGGGTTGATACAGCACTTTAAAAAAACTGAAGAATGAAAACCATATGATTGGCTGGAGCCGAGGCTCAACAGGCTAATCCTCCGCCTTGCGGCGCTGGCACACTGGGTTCTTGTCCCAGTCAGGGCGCCGGATTCTGTCCCAGTTGCCCCCCTTCCAGGCCAGCTCTCTGCTGTGGCCCGGGAGTGCAGTGGAGGATGGCCCAAGTGCTTGGGCCCTGCACCCCATGGGAGACCAGGAAAATCACCTGGCACCTGGCTCCTGCCATCGGATGAGCGTGGTGCGCCGGCCGCAGCGGCCATTGGAGGGTGAACCAACGGCAAAGGAAGACCTTTCTCTCTGTCTCTCTCTCTCACTGTCCACTCTGCCTGTCAAAAATAAAAAAAAAAAAACATATGATTATCTCAATAGATGCAGAGAAAGCATTTGATAAAATATAACATCCCCTCATGATGAAATCCTTAAGCAAATTGGGAACAGAAGGAACATTTCTCAATGCAATCAAAGCAATATGACAAATACATGGCCAGTGACCTATTGATTGGGGGAAAATTGGAAGCAATTCCTCTGAGATCTGGAACCAGACTACAGTGCCCACTCTCATCACTGCTTTTCAATATAGTCCTAGAAGTTTTAGCCAGAACCATTAGACAAAAGAAAGAAATCAAAAGGATACAAATAGGGAAAGAGGAAGTCAAACTATCCTTATTTGTAGATGACATGATCCTATATATAGGGGATCTAAAGACTTTACTAAGAGACTATTGGAACTCATAGAAGAGTTTGGAAATATAGAAGAACATAAAATCAATACAAAAAAATCAACATCCTTTGTATATGCAGAAACAAGGCTGAAAAAAGCTTCTAAGATCCATCCCATTCACAATAGCTACCAAAAAAATTTAAATACCTTGGAATAAATTTAATCAAAGATGTCAAAAATCTCTATGATGCGAATTAAAAAACATTAAAGAAAGAAATAGAAGAAGACACAAATAAATGGAAAAATATTCTATGTTCATGGATTGGAAGAATCAATAGCAACAAAATGTCCATAATTCTGAAACCAATTTACAGATTCAACACAATACCCATAAAATTATCAAAGCATTCTTCTCAGATCAAGAAAAAAAAGATGCTGAAATTCATATGAAATAACAGAAGAACTGGAATAGTTAAAGCAATCTTATACAACAATAACAAAGCCGGAGGTATAACAATACCAAATATCAAGACATATTACAGGGCAGTTATAATCAAAACATCCTGGTCCTATACAAAAACAGATGATTAGACCAATGGAACAGAATAGAAACACCAGAAATCAATCCAGATATCTACAATCAACTAATCTTCAACAAAGGAGTTAAAATCAACCCTTGGAGCAAGGACAGTCTCTTCAAAATATGGTGCTGGGAAACTTGGATCACCACATGCAGAGCCATGAAGCAAGACTTACCTGACATATGAAATAATGCTCAGGATCACTAGCCATCAGAGAAATGCAGATCAAAATCACAATGAGGTTTCACTTCAAGCCAGTTAGAATGGCTTTCATACAGAAATCAATAAAGAACAAATGCTGGAGAGGATGTGGGGAAAAAAGTACCCTAACCCACTGTTGGTGGGAATGTAAACTGGTAAAGCCACTACGGAAAACAGCATGGAGATACCTCAGAGGTCTGAACATAGATAGACCTACCATATGACCCAGCCATCCTACTCCTGGGAATCTATTCAAGAGAAATGAAATCAGAATATGAAAGAGCTATCTCTACCTCCAGGTTTATTACAGCTCAATTCACAATAGCTAAGACATGGAATCAACCCAAATGCCTGTCAAATGAAGACTGGATAAAAAATTACAGGCTATGTACACCATGGAATACTACCCAGCAATGAAAAAAAATAATGTGCAAGCATTTGTAACAAAATGGAGGAAATTGGAAAGCATCATAATTAGAGAAATAAGCCAGTCTCAAAGGAATAAATTCTGTATGTTCTCTCTGACATCTGATAACTAATAGAACACCTAAAAGGCAACATGTAGAAATGAAATTGACAGGATGAGACGCAATGAATCTGTTGACAGGATGAGACACAATGATTCTGAAGAGCTCTTCTCTTGATTATTGAGGAACAGTTTTTTTATTTTTTAAGAAGGCTTTTATTTAATGAATACAAATCTCATATGTACAGCTTTTAGGAATATAGTGGTTCTTTCTCCCATTCCAGCCTTCCCACTCCAACTCCCATCCCACCTCCTACTCCCTCTCCCATCTCATTCTTCATTAAGATTCATTTTAATTAACTTTATATACAGAAGGGTAACTCTACACTAAGTAAAGATTTCAACAATTTGTACCCACCCACCCACACACACACACCAGGTATAAAGCACAGACTGACAGCAAGATTTAGAGTTACTTCTTATAGTACAACACATTAAGGACAGAGGTCCAACATGGGGAGTAAGTGCACAGTGACTCCTGTTGTTGATTTAACAATTAACACTCTTATTTTTGAGGTCAGTGACTACCTGAGGCTCTTGACATGAGCTGCCTCATGGAAGACTTTCAAGTCCACAAACTTCGTCAGTATTTAGACAGGGCCATATGCAAAGTGGAAGTTCTCTCTTCCTTTCAGAGAAAAGTAGATCCTTTTTGGATGGCTCCTTCTTTCTACTGGGGTCTCATTCACAGGCGCCCTTCATGTAGAAAATTTTTTGCCACTATGTCTTGGCTTTCCATGCCTGAAATGTTCTCATGGGCTTTTGAACTAGATCTGAATGCCTTAGGGGCTGATTCTGAAGTCAGAGTGTTGTTTAGGGCATTGTCTTTCTATGAGTCTGCTGTGTGCTCTGCTTCCCATGTTGGAACTTTCTCTTCTTTTTAATTTTATCTATTGTTACTACTAGACATTTGGTCCTATTTATGTGATCTCTTTGACACTTAATCCTATCTATATGATCAATTCCATACATAATATGATCACTTTATCACATAAAATGAAATAGTCCCACCCAGCTTAATGGGATTTGAAGTCCCATGGCACGTTTTTAGCTTTACCCTTAGGGGTAAATCTGTGGGACTGTGTGCCAAATTGTACAGCTCCTCCCTCTCTCATTCTCACTCTTATTTTTAACTGGGATCTATTTTTGATTGACTTAATACATTTATGATTAAATCTATGTAAAGTAAAGAGTTCAACCAATGGTATTAAGTAGAAAAAAAGAATATATTTAAAAAATGAAATAATGAACTCTTCCTCAACAGTCAAGACAAGGGCTGTTCAAGTAATTCCTTTTCGTAGTGTCAGTATCACTTCTACAGGTTACTTTTTATGTGCTCTGTTAGTTATCACATAGCAGGGAGAACATATGGTATTTGTCACTTTGGGACTGGCTTATTTAACTCAGTATTATGTTTTCCAGATTGATCCATCTTGTTGCAAATGACCAGATTTTGTTTAACTGCTGAGTAGTATTCCGTAGAGTACATATCCCATGGTTTCTTTACCCAGTCTTCCATTGATGGGCATTTAGTTTGATTCCATGTCTTAGCTATTGTGAACTGAGCTACAATTAATTGGGAGGTGCAGATGACTCTTTTATTTGCCGATTTCCTTTCCTTTGGGTAAATTCTGAGGAGTGGCATGGCTGGGTCATATGTAGGACTATATTCAGATTTCTGAGTTACCTCCACATTGTCTTCCACAGTGGTTTTACCAGTTTGCATTCCCACCAACAGTGGATTAGGGTACTTTTTCCCCACATCATCACTAGCATTTGTTGTTTATTGATTTCTGTATGAAAGCTATTTTAATTGGAGTGAAGTGAAACCTCATTGTGATTTTGATCTGCATTTCTCTGATGGCTAGTGATCCTGAGCATTTTTTCACGTGTCTTTTGGTCATTTGGATTTCTTCTTTTGAGAAATATCTGTTTAAGTCCTTTGCCCATTTCTTGACTTGGTTGTTTGTTTTACTGTTGTTGCATTTTTTGATCACTTTATATATTCTGGTTATCAATCCTTTATCAGTTGCATGGTTTGCAAATAATTTCTCCCCATCCTGATGGTTCCCTCTTTTTTCTTGACTGTCTCTTTTGCTGTACAGAAGCTTCTCAATTTGATGTAATCCCATTTTTAAAATTTGGTTTTTATTGCCTATGCTTCTGGGGTCTTTTCCAGGAACAATTTGATGGTATTGGGTCATAGATCTAGGTCTTTAATCCATTTTGAATGGATTTTTGTGTAAGTTGTAAGGTATGGGTCCTGCTTCATACTTCTGCATATGGAAATCCAGTTTTATGAGCACCATTTGTTGGATACTGTCCTTGTTCCAGGGAATGTTTTTGCTCCTTGGTCGAATATAGTTGGTTGCAGATGTTTTGATTGATTTCTGTCATTTCTATTCTATTCCACTGGTCTATCCATCTGTTTTTGTACCAGTACCAGGATGTTTTGATTATAACTGCCTTGTAGTATATCTTGAAATCTGGTATTGTGATGCCTCTGGCTTTATTTTTCTTGTATAAGAATGTTTTAGCTATCCGAAGCCTCTAGTGTTTCCAAATAAATTTCAGCATCATTTTTTCCAGATCTGAGAAGAATGGCTTTGGTATTTTGATTGGTATTGCAATGAATCTGAAATTACTTTTGCAAGAATGGAAATTTTGATGATATTGCTTCTTCCAACCCATGAACATGGAAGTTTTTTCTATTTTTTAATGTCTTTTTAAAAACTTCTTTTTTAATGTCTCTATTTTTTAATGTCTTCTTCTATTTTTTCTTTAGAGTTTTGCAATTCTCATAGTAGAGATCTTTGACATCCTTGTTTAAAATATTCCAAGGTATTTAATTTTTTTGTAGCTATTGTGAATAGGATTAATCTTAGAAGTTCTTTCTCAGCCATGGCATTATCTGTGTATACAAAGCCTGTAGTTCTTTGTGTGTTGATTTTCTATCCTGTTATTTTACCAAACTCTTCTATGAGTTCCAGTAGTCTTCTAGTGGAGTCTTTGGATCTCATAATAGATCTATATCTATATCTATATCTATATCTATATCTATATCTATATCTGTAGAAAACCATGTCATCTGCAAATAAAGATTGTTTGACTTCATCCTTACCAATTTGAATCCCTTTGATTCCTTTTTCTTGCCTGATTTCTCTGGTTAAAACCTCCAGGACTATATTGAATAGCAGTGGTGAGAGTGGGCATCCTTGTCTAGTTCAGGATCTCAGTGGGAATGCTTTCAACTTTTCCCCATTCAATAAGATGCTGGCCATGGGTTTGTCATAAACTTCCTTGATTATGTTGATGAATGTTCCTTCTATACCCAATTTCTTAAGATTTTCATCATGAAATGTTGCTGTATTTTATCAAGTGCTTTTTCTGGATATATTGATATAATCATATGGTTTTTTTCTTCAATTTGTTAATGTGATGTATCACAATGATTGATTTGCAAATGTTGAACCATTCCTGCATACCAGGGATAAATCTCACTTGGTCCAGGTAAATGATCTTCCTGATGTGTTGTTGTATTCAATTGGCCAGAATTTTGTTGAGGATTTTTGCATCTATGTTCATGAGGGAAATTTGTCAGCAGTTTTCTTTCTTTATTGCATCTTTTCCAGATTTAGTGATTAAGGTGATGCTGGCTTCATAGGAGGAAGTTGGGAGGATTCTCTTCCCTTGTTTTGAATAGCTTGAGATTAATTGGAGTTAGTCCTTCTTTGAATATCTGGTAGATTTCAACAGTGATGCCATCTGGTCCTGGGGTTTTCTTTGTTAAGAGGGCCTTTGTTACTGACTCGATTTCCATCTTGGCTATCAGTCTGTTTAAGCTTTCTGTGTCTTCATGGATCAATTTAGGTAGGTTGTATGTGTCCAGGAATCTGACCATTTCTTCTAGGTTTCCGGGTTTTTTGGCATACAGCTCTTTGTAATAATGTCTGATGATTCTTTATATTTCTGTTGTGTCTATTGTTACATTTCCTTTTTCATCTCTAATTTTATTGGTTTGGGCTTTATCTCTCCTTTTTATTTTGGTTAGTTGGACCAATGGTGTGTCAATTTTGTTTATTTTATTTTTTTTTTTTCAAAAAACCAGCTCTTTGTTTTGCTGATCTTTTGTATTGTGTTTTTTTGGTTTCAGTTTTGTTGATTTCTTCTCTAATTTTAATTATTCCTTTCCTTCTACTGGTTTTGGCTGTGGTTTGCTGTGTTTTTTTCTAGATCCTTGAGGTGCATAGATAGTTCATTTATTTGGTACCTTTCCAGTTTCTAAATGTAGGCACCAATTGCTATAAACTTTCCTTTTAACACTGCTTTTGCTCTATCCCACAAATTTTGATATGTTTATTGTCATCTTCATTTGCTTCCAGAAATTTTTTGATTTCTCTTTTAATTCCTTCTATGGCCCAATGTTCATTCAGTAACATGTTGTTCATTCTCCGTGTGTTTGCATATGATGCAGAGATTCTTGAATTGTTGATTTCCAGCTTCATTGCACTGTAGTCCAAGAAGATGCATCGTATTACTTGATTTTTTTAAAATTTGCTGAGACTTGCTTTATGGTCTAGCATGTGGTCAATCCTAAGAAAGTTTCATGTACTGGAGAGAAATATGTGTACTCTTTGGCTGTAGGGTGCAAGGTTCTGTAGATATCTGCTAGGTCTATTTAGTCTATAGTGTCATTTAACTCTTTGTTTCCTTGTTGATTCTCTGTCTCATTGATCATTAATGAAAATGGAGTATTGAAGTCCACCCATTACTATTGTATTTGAGTCTATATCTCCCTTTAAATCCTTTAAGATTTCTTTTAAATAACCAGGTGCCTTGTAGTTAGGTGCATATACATTTTTAATAGTCCCATGTTCCTGTTGAATTGATCCTTTGATCATTATATAATGTCCTTCTTTGTCTTTCTCAATGGTTTTTGTGTTAAAATCTATTTTTTCTGATATTAGGATGGCCACACCAGCTCTTTTTTGGTTTCTATTAGCATGGCTAATCTCTTCTTTTTCCATCCTTTCACTTTCAGTCTGTGAGCATCTTTGTTGGTAAGATGTGTTTCTTGTAGGCAACGAATAGATGGGTTTTCTTTTTTAATCCATTCTGCCAGTCTGTGTCATTTAACTGTGGAGTTGAGACATTTACATTCAATGTTAATATTGTTAAGTACCAACTTTGCCCTGCCATATTTCTGTAAATAGTTCTGTTTATATTCTTTGGATTTCATTTGTTCTTTTGCTGGGTAATTTTCTGTGTTCATCTACTTTGTAGTCATGTTCCTGTTTCTGTGTTTCTCTGTGTAGCACATCTTTGAGCATATTTTGTAGGGATGGGTGAGTAGTTAAAAATGTTTTCAGTTTCTGTTTGTTGTGGAAGATCCTTATTTCTCCTTCATTCATAAATAAGGATTTTGCAGGGTACAGTATTCTGGGTTGACAGTTTTATTTTTTTTTCTCTTAGGACTTGGAGTATATCTAGTCATTCTCTCCTTGCCTGTAGGGTTTCTGATGAGAAGTCTGGGGTAAGTTTAATCAGCTTTTCTCTAAATGTGATTAGTTGCTTCTCTTGTGCACATTTTAGGATCTTTTCTTTATATGTTACTGAGGAGAGTTTTGCCACTATGTGTTGAGATGAGGATCTTTTCTGGTCCTGTCTATTGTGAGTTCTGTGTATTTCCTGAACTTGGATGTCTTCCTTTCTCCAGAATGAGGAAGTTCTCTGTTATTATGTCATGGAGGGTGTAACTGCAAAGCAGTATAGTCCTACATAGTCTCACATGGACTCACAGCTAAACAAAATGCCATAGGACCCCCAAATCCCTTAAGCTGGCTGATAAAAATAGCAGCTTACATGTTATAAAGACCAAATAGACTCCGCCTTGTGGCGCCGGCACACCGGGTTCTAGTCCCGGTTGGGGCGCCGGATTCTGTCCCGGTTGCCCCTCTTCCAGGCCAGCTCTCTGCTGTGGCCCGGGAGTGCAGTGGAGGATGGCCCAAGTGCTTGGGCCCTGCACCACATGGGACACCAGGAAAAGCACCTGGCACCTGGCTCCTGCCATCGGATGAGCGCGGTGCACCGGCCGCAGCGCGCCGGCCGTGGCGGCCATTGGAGGGTGAACCAACAGCAAAGGAAGACCTTTCTCTCTGTCTCTCTCTCTCACTGTCCACTCTGCCTGTCAAAAAATAAAATAAATAAAAGACCAAATAAATAGGATTAAGTACTAAAGTGATCATATACATAGGATCAAGTGAACAAGTGATCATATAAATAGGTCTAAGTGTATGGAAACAATAATAAATAGAATTAAAAAGGAGAGAAATCTCCAACATGAGAAGCACTACACATAGTAGACTCATAGAAGAACAATTGCTTCAAGTAGCACTCTTTCCTCAGAATCAGCCATTAAGGCACTCCAGTAAGGCTATAAAGCCCAGAAAGAGCATATTAGGCATGGAAAGCCAAAACACTCTGGCAAAACATGTCATACACAAAAGACACCTATGGGTGAGACCCCAGAGGAAATA
This sequence comes from Sylvilagus floridanus, assembly GCA_949820135.1. NCBI lineage: Eukaryota > Metazoa > Chordata > Mammalia > Lagomorpha > Leporidae > Sylvilagus > Sylvilagus floridanus. The sequence goes on along the minus strand of OX463246.1, from coordinate 30,696,749 downwards.
AGGGGCCAGCAAAGAAAGATGTATTTTTCTCTGAAGGGAGGAGAGAATCTCACTTTACTTATGGTTCCATCCAAAGGCTTCCATAGCTGAGACAGATCATGTCAAGATCCTTGGGCTTTTACTGATGTCATACATAAGAGTGTTATTTGTTAAATAAACAACAAGAGTCACTGTGCACTAACTTCCCATGCAGGACCTCTGTCCACAAAGAGTTGTACTGTGAAGCTTAATAGTAAAGCTTATGCTCAAGAAAGAATCACACTTCCCTTTTATAATTATGTCCAAGAGCCCACAAAAGAAGTAACATCCTTGCTTTCTTCTTTAAAGACAATAAAGTTCTAAGAGAAAAGTAGGAGGAGGAAAGAAGGGAAAAGAGGAAGGGGGACAAAAAGCAAAATCACCTTCGAGAAGCAATAACATAGATCAGCCCCTTGTACATACAGTTGAGGAGCACTTCTCTTAGTTTTTTTTTTTTTATACTCCATTTGTTCTTTTTTTCTTTGTCTTTCTTTTTATTTCTATTTCTTGGATAAGACAAGAGAGAGAGAAGGAAGGGGGTGGAGAATGAGTGGGAGGGCAGGCACAATGGGAAGAGTTACTATGTACATAATATTGTGTTTATGAGACACATACAAATTCAGTGACTCTTGTTGTTTATTTAACAAATAACACTCTTATGTATGACATCAGTAAAAGCCCAAGGATCTTGACATGATCTGTCTAAAACAAATAAATATTAAAAAATAAAATCAATTAACAAATTCTTATATACTTTATACTTGCCCATGTGACTGAGCAATCCCACTCTTAGGTATTATCCCAGAGAAATAATTAAAGACAGCTCACCATTTCCCCAGATTGGAAAACCAACTGTTCTTACCATCTTCCCAAACTGGAGAACCAAAACATTCATTGACTATAAGTGGCCGAATTGTGAAGCATCTATGCAATGGAATATTGCAGAGCAATAAGAAAGGATACAACACTGATAGATGCAATAATGTGCTGAACTTTATAACCATTGTGTTAAGAAGCAGATGCACAACACTACACAGTGTGTGTCTTTGTATGGCATTCTGAAAAAGGCAACTCACAAGAACGGAAAGGAGACCAGTGCTTGCCAGGGGTTGGGGCTAGGTATCGGGTTGAGTACAATGGGGCTGGAGGAAACTTCAGGGGAAGATGGAAATGTCTATGTCTTGACTGTTGTATCACTCAACTGTGTAACATCTTCAGAACCTACCAATCTCATCTACAAGGGAGTAGATTTAGATTTTTCTGTTTGCAAATTATACCTCAATAAACTTGCTGTGATGTAGTATGTGAGGATGGAGGCGAGGAACGGGGTAGTGAGCCACGTGGTAACAGGCAGAAGGCTGTGTGGTGAAAGTTTGAGCCATTTCCTTCCTCCTCAGGGAATCAAAGAGAAGGTACGAGGTAGACCTCCCTTTCCAAGGTGGCAGCGGAGCACTGGGGCCCTCAAAGACATGCTCCTGGGGCAGATGTTTAGCCTGGCAGTTAAGACACCCATGTTCTGTATTGGAATGGTCAGTTCAATTCCTGGATCCAGCTCCTGATTCCAACTTCCTGCTGATGCAGACCCCAGGAGGCAGTAGCAATGGCACAAGTTATTGCAAACAGCCCCTCACATGGGATACCTGGGTTGAGTTCCCCATCCCTGGCTTTGACCTTGGTCTAGCCCTGGAAAACAGTGAGGAATTAGAGAGTGAACTACTGGGTGGGAATTCTATGACTCTCAAATTAAAAATGATACTCTTAGATTTCAAGTCAATTCCCCACCTTATCAGAAACTGAAGTGCATGCTAACAGCTCACAAGCCTCCTGAGGCCAGGCATGATGGGATACCTCTAATAGGGAGCCCGAGTGAGCTGAGGCAGCCCCCTTATCCAGGGACCTCTGTGTTCTCATGGCAATGTGCTTGTCTTTTGGGTGAAATGATGTGAGGTTGGGATCTTTCAAAAAAATTGGAGCTAACTGTGAGCAAAATGAGGATTAGTTTGTTTTGGTTTCTTTGCCGTGATTTTTACCTATTCATTGTAGTGCATGTCATAGTCTGAAATACCTGACAAAACCGAGAATGAATTGAAAGGAAAGGTGTCAGTCAAGAGTGGAGGATCACAGGAATCCTCAGGTTCCTGTCAGCCAGAAAACACAGCTGGAATTTCTGTCTTGAGTGGGTTTGTCATTCATTTCCTTCTTGGCTCTGACCTGGGCTTGAAGCAAGGGAGGAAAATGTAAAATTCTGTGACAGTGACAGTCAACAGGGAAATGTCAGGAAGAGAAAAGAGCTCATGTAAACAACAACACAATTTTCTCAGAAGGGAGGCAATTTGCGAGAATTTAGTGGAATCCCCAAAGAATGCTTGGGTGTAAACATGTGTATGGCCCCTGGCATTGCGTTTCTCCCCCGTGCCTTTCAGCTGTCTCCCAGTAACGAGCAGAGTGTGTACCTGTAACCTCCTAATGAGTACGTGTTTCTCATGTATTGAACCCTTCAGTTAGAGGCTGCATCTTACCCACTGAACCTGAATTCAATTTTGCGGGTTCTATTTGCAGGTGGCACACTATTGAAACGCAGGCAGGCGTCTCCAAATGCATCGCCTACGCACCTGCTTTCTTTCACAGCTCCTGTTCATGCAAACCCATTTGGCTTTCTATGAGATTTGAGGATCTTTTTTCTTTCATTCCTTCAGGAAGAGGGGGAGGCAAGAGTTTAAAATGGTGCACATGGAAGATACAAGATCACTGGTTTGCTCTGTTTATGCATTTTACAATTATCTCCGTTATGGCCACGGAGGGCAATGACACTCTTCTCAGCAAGGGGATGAGTGAAACTTCCTTTGGTAAAATAGGGGCATTGGGGCCGGCGCCGTGGCTCACTTTGTTAATCCTCCGCCTGTGGTGTCGGCCTCCCATATGGGTGCCAGGTTCTAGCCCCGGTTGCTCCTCTTCCAATTCAGCTCTCTGGATTGGCCCAGGAAGGCAGTGGAGGATGGCCCAAATGCTTGGGCCCTGCACCTGCATGGGAGACCAGGAGGAAGCACCTGGCTCCTGGCTTCAGACCAGCGCAGAGCCAGCCGTGGCGGCCATTTGGGGAGTGAACCAAAGGAAGAAAGACCTTTCTCTCTCTCTCTCTCTCACTCTCTCTCTCTCTCTCTCTCTCTAACTCTATCTGTCAAATAAAAAAAAAGAAAGAGGGGCGTTGTCACAGGAGAAGGGCAGTCGTGTTCTTGCCACACAGACGAGAAAGTTGTTTAACTTCTTACAGTACAACAGAGGCCTGCTTTAAATAGAAAAGAAGGAGGAGGGCGTGGAGACACCGGGGCTCCTCGGTACTGCTGATGCGAATGCAAAATCATTCAGCCATCATGGAAAATAGTACAGCAGTTCCTCAAACAAGAGAAAATAGAACTACCATGTGATCCATCAGTCTTGCTCCTGGGAATACACCTGGAAGGATTGAAAACCAGATCTCAAAGAGATATTTGCACTCCCATCTTTATTGTAGTAACATTTTTCACAACAGCCAAAAAGGTGGAAGCAATCTAGTGTCCATTGACAGATGAATGGATAAACAAAATATTGTATATAAATATAAGGGATTATTACTCAGTCTTTAAAAAAGTAAAATTCTGATAGATGTGATCACATGGATAACTAGAGTACAGTATGCTACGACAGTAACAGAAAGGCAAATCAGTATGATTCTACTTTCATGAGGCACCTGAATTATTCAATTTCATAGAACAGAAAATAAAATGGGGCTGGAGTTGTGCTGTAGCAGGTGAAGCTACTGCCTGCTACACAACTGATATGGATGCCTATTGGAGTCCTGGCTGCTCCACTTCTGACACAGCTCTCTGCTAATGTTCATGGGAACCTATTGGAGGATGGCCACTTCACCACGTGGGAGACGTGGAAGAAGCTTATGCATGGTCCAGCCCTGGTCATTGTGGCCATCTGGAGAGTGAACCAGTGGATGAAGATTCTTTAACTCTGCCTTTCAAATAAATAAAGTAAATTTTAAAAAGGAAAGTAAAATTATTGTTGTCATGGGCTGGGGAAATGGAGAGATTGAGGAGTAATTTGGTAATGGGCATGCAGTTCCAGTTACAAGATAAAAGTAGTCCTGGTGATCCGTTTGACAATAATGTGAGCATACTAGTTACTACTGAACTGGCATACTGAAACATGATACATTTTATGTGACATGTTTTATGGATTTTACAAACTTTAAAGAACCTGAAAAATAAAAAGATGGAGGAAAGGAAGGCAGAAGGAGAGAGAAGAAGGAAGGGAAAATGTTGAGGGAGATGAGACCCAAACAAAGGACACCTGGCCACAGGTAGATTACAGTAGGTTACAGTTCTTGGCAGTAACATTCTTTATATGTTTGAGTAAAATATCCAGAAAGTTCTCCCTCCATAGGTGTGGGCACACGTGGAAAATGGTTACAAAGCAAAATGAAGTGGAGAATTCCAAGATGGCGGAATAGGGAGGGAGCTTACCGCTCTAGTCTAGGGGAAGATAGTTAACAAGAAAATCCTTTTTTCTTTGCATAACACCTACCCTCAGTTTTTAAAATTCAGGGATGAAATCAACTGAAAAAGTGGACATAAAAGCAGGACTTTTCTACGTTTTGAGGCTGAGAAGATAGGTGGTGATACTGTTATTGTCTTCCCCCTGCCTGGAGTCTCTACTAAGCAAACCAGTTAATTGACCAACTGCAGGAACTGCTCGTCTCCCTTCCTTTGCTGTGCTCATGGCACCGTGTCCTTGAGGCAGACAAGCTGCTCCCTAGCAGGCCAGTCCCCTCTCTGTCTGCAGTCTATCTCTTGAGTGAGTGTTTTGAATCAGTTTTTAATTCCTAAGCCAGTTCTTGTTATACTTTCTCTCATAGTTTGATAATTTTTAATGAAACTGACAAATTGTGTAAATGATTCCTTTGTGTGAAGTTGAGAGCTTTGGAAATAACAAAAGTGAGTCACTGTTACATATTGGTGAGATGATTACAAAAGGTTTAGGAAGAAATCGTAAGCATGTTGGAACAGTCTGCACTGATTGTTTAATACTCTTTTGAGTTTACGTTCGTGTTCTACTCTAGAGAAACGGAAGCTTGAAGCAGATGATTTATCGTGGGTGTGGTTGTGCAGAAATTGTCACGGACCTCCAGTCAGTGGTCCTGAGTCCAGTTAAATCTTTTGTTCCTAAATCAGTGATGAGAATGCAGTGCACGTTTGCTGTTTCAGGGTAGAGTCCGCGTCTGTGCTCCACAGGCATTTTGGAGACTGAATCAGTCAGAAGAAAGTACCCAGGCTCAAGTAGGGTCTGACAGCAGACCACTGGTCTAGGGAATGTTTGGTCCAGGAAACTGGTGTTGGTGGTGGAATGAGCCAGAAGAACACCAGGATGCTCTTTGTTGAGGAAAGAAGCCTTTCATTTGTTCTCAGAGCAACAGCTGGTAGAAAGCCCCCGTGGGCCACAGCCTTTTGGGAATTTACAATCAGGCTGGACCTACGCCTGTGGGCTTCTTATCACTCGTCCTTTCACCATCACTGCCTCCTGTTCACATCCTCTGTGCTGTTACTAACTGGTTATTTCCTTTCTTCCTTGCTGTCCATCTCCCTCGCTAAAATATCAGCTCCATGTGGGCACGGAACTGCTTGCGTTGAGTCCATGGCAAACACCTGGCACACTCTAAGTGCTCAGCAAATATTTGTCCAGTGAACAAACTCCAGATGAGCGAGGGTCTTTAATCAGTACTGAATTCAGGAAGACCAAGGGTAGCTTTAAGCAACACAGCTACATGATTGTTTTGCTTTGGGAAGATTAGAAAGAGAAGCTTCTGGTGAGAGTGGTAGTTCCTACTCCATTGCCTTCGTTTACTATCAGTGTGCCGTGAACTTCTCAAATGTGTGCAAGGAGTCTTCAATAAGTTCATGGAAAATGGCATTTTCTGAAAGAACTGTGCATGGATTTCAAGGCTCTATGCTATCAACTGAACATCTTTTAATTCCATTTTCAACAAACTTGCTAATTACCCTTGATCTCCTTAGAAAAAAATGCCCTGAGTTTTAGACCCACATGCCTACACTCTGGGTGGATGGCCCCATTTGGATAGGCCGCCAGTGTCTCCAGCTCAGCCTGTTTGAAACAGAACTCCTCTTCCACCGCTGGAACCCGCTGTGTGACCCCAGGGTCTTCAACTTGACTGATACGTGTTACAGTTTGTCATGAGTGACCCCTTCCACTCTCAAAGGTGTTATTGGTTTGGATAATAAATCTCAGGATTACCCTGATCATCTTTTGTCTTTTCTCAGGTACTTTTGACTTGTATCCATACATCCTAGGCCTTTTCATTATGTTCATTAAACGCATCTCAAACCCACCTAATTCTTTCCAACTTCATTCATTTCCAGAAATTTTTTTAATTTCTCTTTTGATTTCTTCTATAACCCACTGTTCATTCAGGAGCCTGTTGTTCAGTCTCCATGTGTTTGCATATTGATGTCCAGCTTCATTCCATTGTATTCAGAGAAGATGCATAGTATGATTTTGATTATTTTGACTTTGCTTATACTTGCTTTATGGCCTAATGTGTGGTCTAGCCTTGAAAAGATCCATGCACTGGTAATAAGATTGTGTAGTCTGCATCTGTAGGATGAAATTTCTTTGCATATCTGTTAGGTCCATTTAGTCTATAATATCAATTAACTATGCTGTTTCCTTTTGAGTTTCTGTCCAGTTGATCTGTCCATTGCTGAAAGTGGAGTTTTGGAGTTCCCCATTTCAATTGTATTAGAGTCTATGTCTACCTTTAGATCCTTTAACATTTCTCTAAATAGCCAGGTGTCCTGTAATTTGGTGCATATATGTTTATAATAGTCATATCATTCTGTTGTATTGATCCCTTAATCATTACATTTATTTTGCCTGAAAATAGGTTGGCTACACCAGCTCCTTTTGGTTTCTGTTAGCATGGAATATCTTTTCCCATCCTTTCATTCTCAGTCTGCATGTATGTGATTCTCATGAGATGTGTTTCTTGTAGGTAGCAAATAGATGGATTTTGTTTTTGAATCCATTCAGCAGGTCTGTATTTTTTCCTGGAGAGTTGACGCCATTTACATTCAGGGTAACTATTGATAAATAACAACTTGGCCCTGCATTTCCCCATAAATATTCCTGTTGTTTACTTTGTATTTTTTTGTACTTTTAATGGGAGATTTTCTGCCTTCACCTCATTTCATAGTGATAACCATGTTTCTCTGTGTAGCACATCCTTAAGCATCTTTTGTAAGGCTGGAGAGTAGTGACAAATTTTTTCAGTTTCTGTTTGTCATGGAAGGTTTTTATTTCACCTTCATTCATAAATGTGAGCTTTGCAAGTTACAGTATTCTGGGTTGATAATTTTTTTCTCTTAAGACTTGGAATATATCTCACCATTCTCTCCTAGCCTTTAGGGTTTCCAATGAGAAGTCAGCTGTGAGTCTAATTTGAGATCCTTTGAATGTAATCTGGCATCATTTCTCTTGTGCACATTTTAGAACCTTTTCTTTATGTTTTATTGTGGAGAGTCTGACTCCAATGTGTCATGGTGAAGATGTTTTCAGGTCATGTCTATTAGGATTTCCATGTGCTTCCTGTATTTTGATGTCTTTCTCCACATTGGGAAAGTTTTCTGTAATTATTTCACTAAAAAACCTTTTAATTCATTCTCTCTCTCTTTCATGCCTTGAGGAACTCCTAAGACCCATATGTTAGGTCATTTGATAATATCCCATAAGTCTCCTACACTGCTTGTAATTTTTCTAATTTCTTCTTTTTGGTCTGACTGTAAAATTTGCAGAGATTTGTCTTCTAACTCAGATATTCTTCCTTCTGCCTCACTGAGTCTTATCAGGGCTTTCTACTGCATTTTTATTTGATCTATTGAATTCTTCATTTCTAATAATTCATTTTGATTTCTCTTTAAGATCTCTATTTCACAAGAAAATTTTTCATTAATGTAAATGCATGGATTTCTTTAATTTGTGCATTTGCTTCTGAATACTAGAAGTAACCCTATGATCAATTATTTGAATTCTGTTTCTGGCATTTGTTTTATCTTCATCATTACATTCTAATATTGAAGTGCTATTGTGTTTCTTAGGGGGGGATCATGTCATCTCCCTATTCTTGTTTCTTTAATTTCTGTGTTCATTTTTTGGCATTTATGGAAATACCTGTTGTTGTTTCCCTCTGATGACTTTTATCTTCAGATTATGCCTCTTCTTAGAGAAGAAATAAACAAAATTGAAACAAAAAAATTACAAAAGATTAGTGAAACAAAGAGCTGTTTTTTTGAGAAAATAAACAATATTGATATACCATGGGCCCAACTAACCAAAATAAAAGAGAGAGAGAAAAGACTCAAAACAATAAAATTAGAGATGAAAAAGTAAATATAACAATATATAAAACATAAATAAAAAGAATCATCAGAAATTACTATAAAGAGCTGTATGCCAACAAATCAGGAATTCTAGAAGAAATGGACAGATTTCTGGACATATACAACCTACCTAAATTGAGCCATGAAGACATAAAAAACCTAACAGAGCAATAATCATGACAGAAATTGATTCAGTAATAAAGACTCTCCCAGCTAAGAAAAGCACAAGACCAGATGCTTTCATTGCTGAATTATATCATACTTTTAAAGAACTAACTCAAATTTTTCTCAAGCTATTCAAAACAATTGAAATGGAGAGAATCCCCCCAAACTCCTTCTATGAAGCCAGCATCACCTTAATTCCTAAACTGGAAAAAGATACAACATATAACTATGGGGGGGGGGGCTGGCGCCATGGCTTACTTGGTTAATCCTCCACCAGCGGCACCGGCATCCCATATGGACATATATAAAATGGGAGAATTTCCACATGCCAAGTTGGGGCCAACTCCAGCTAGAAAGCAGAAATTGGTCTTGTTGATTTTTCTTCCCTCAAATTGCTATTCAACTCGTCTTGCCTCAGCAACTCATCTCCGTTTATCTGGCCTCTCATACTTACTGTTCTTAATGTGTAACCAATGAATAATGTACTTCATTTGGTCAAATAATTGGGCTAGGAGCAAGAAAATAATTCCTGACACATTGAGGCCTGGAGATTCGGCAGCAGATAATACCCAGGATTTGGAGTCAGGATGCTTAGGTTAGAATCCTAACTGTATCATTAAATTATGTGACATTTAATATGTTGATTAATTCTCCACTTCCTTATTTTCCCCATCTGTAAATAGGAAAAGCAATAGTACTGTAACTGCCGAGACTCAACTGGAGAAGCAGAAACAATAGGACAAACAAATTCTAGGAGATGTAGCAGTGGGAACTAGTTTCCCTGTGTGATAGCTGCCCAAGCAAGTCCCAAATCTATAGCTGCTTCCCACAGCTAGAATTTCTTGCCTACCCTAGCACCCTCACCCCCAAAGCCTTAGCTGACTCTTTTCATTATGCCAATATAATGTAGGTTAATCTCCATCACATAAAGACAACTGATTATGAACTTTAATTACATTTACAAAATGCCTTCAAACAACACCCTTATTAGCATTTTCCTTCTTTCTAAATTGACAAATAAAAAGTGCATATATTTACCACATACAACATATTTTGAAATAGGTGTATACATTATAGAATGGCCCAACCAAGGTGGGTAACATGCGCCCTTCCTCACATGCTTATCATGTTTAGTGATTAAAACACACAAAATCTACTCTCAGTGATTTTCAAAAAACACAATTTGTTGTCATTAACTGTAGTAACCACATTCTGTAGCAGAACTCATGAACTTATTTGTCCTGCCTTTGACCAACACCTTCCCAAATCCCACCAGCCCAAATCCCTGGTAACAATCCACTTTAATCTCTGCTTGTACAGGGTCAAGGATTTTAGATTCCACATGTAAGGGAGATTATAGTGTTTGTCTTTCTGTGCCTGGTTTGCTTTACTTAGCCTAATGCCCTCCTGATTCATACGCATTGTCAAAACTAACAAGAATCTCTTTTTAAAGGCTAAGTAGTATTTTATTACTACTGTGGTACATGTACTTACGTTGCCTGCATCCATTCTCTGTTGATGGACTTTTAGGCTGATTCCTTATCTTGACTCTTCTGAATAATGCTGCAACGAACATGGGAGTGCAGATATCTCCTCAATATACTGATTTCTTTTTTAAAAAATACTTTATTTATTTGAAAGGCATAGTTACAGAGAAGGAGAGAGAGAGAGAGAGAGAGAGAGAGAGAGAGAGAGAGAGAGAGAGAGAGACTGACTTTCCATCTACTCTTTCACTCTCCAAATGGCTGCAATAGCCAGAGCTGAGCCAGGCAGAAGCCAGGAGCCAGGAGCTTCTTTTAGGTCTCCTAAGTGGGTGCATGGTCCCAAGGGCTTGGGTCATCTGCTTTTGCTTCCCTAGGCACATTAGCGGAGAGCTGGATTGAAAGTGGAGCAGACTGGAATCAGACTGGAGCCCATATGCAATGCTGGCATTGCAGGTGACAGCTTAACCTGCTACACCACAACACCAGCCCCCAAAATTGTTTTCTTGATTTATTTTTCAAAGTTCATTGATACTGTCTAAAAAAGTACTGATTCAAATTGTACTGGGAAAATTGGATCTCCAGGTGCAGAAATATGGAACAAGACTCCTACTTTACAACTTATACAAACATCAACTTAAATGGATTAAGGATCTAAATATATGACCTGACAACATCAAATTACTAAAGAAAGCATAGGGAAACAATGCAAGACGTTGGCATAGGCAAAAGCTTCTTGGAAAAGACCCCAGAAACACAGGCAATAAAAATAAAAATAGACAAATGAGAGTATATCAATATAAGAAGATTCTGCACTGCAAAGGAAACACTCAGCAAAGTGAATATGCAACTGACAGAATGGGAGAAAATATTTGCAAACTATGCAACTAATAAAGAATTAATATCCATAATCTACAAAATGTTCAAGAAACTGAACAACAAAATAAACAATCCAGTAAAGAAGTAGCAAAGAACTAGAGCAGGCATTTTTCAAGAGAGAAAATTCAAATGGCCGAAAGTCACTTGAAAAAATGCTCAAGATCACTAGTCATTAGGGAAATGTAAATCAAAACCACAATGAAGTTTCACCTCACCCCAATTAGAATGTCTTTCATACAGAAATTCAAAAAACAATAAATGCATGTGAGGATGTAGGGAAAAAGATATCCTAATATACTCTCTGTTGATGGGAATGTAAAGTAGTACAGTCATTCTAGAAGACAGTATGGAGGTTCCTAGGAAATCAGAAAACAAATTTACCGTCTTACTTAGCCATCCTATTCCTGTGAATTCACCCAAATGAAATGATATCAGCATATGAAAGAGTTTTTTGTACCCCCATGTTTATTGCAGCTCAATCACAGTAGCTAAGATCAACCCACATGTCCATCAACCAATGATTGGATAAAGAAAATGTGGTATATATACACTATGGGATATTACTCAGGTATAAAAAATGAAATCCTGTTTTTTGCAACAAAATGAATGCAATAGAAGCCATTTTTCTTAGTGAAATAGGCAGTCCCAAAAAGACAAATATCATGTTTTCCTTGATCTGTGGTAACTAATAAAGTGAAAAAAAGTATATGAGCAAAATTGACATTTTCTTTAGAAATCTTTTATTTAATAAATATAAATTTCATAGGTACATCCCTTGGAATATAGTGGTTCTTCCCCTATACCTGCCATTCCACCCCTACTCCCATCCCACCTTCTACACTCTCAACCATCCCATTCTTTATTAAGAATAATTTTAAATTATCTTTATATACTGAAGATCAACTCTATACTAAGTAAAGATTTCAACAGTTGGCCCCACACAGAAACACAAATATAAATTACTGTTTGAAGACTGTACAAATCATTAAGGACAGAGGTCCTACATGGGAAGCAAGTGCACATTGACTCCTATTGTTGATTTAACAATTGACGCTCTTATTTATGATGTCAGTGATCACCTGAGGCTCTTGTCTTGAGCTGCCAAGGATATGGAAGTCTTTTGAGTCCACAAACTCTGACATTATTTACACAGTGCTTTAATCAAAGTGGAAGTTCTCTCCTCCCTTCAGAGAAAGGTACCTCCTTCTTTCATGGTCTCTTATTTCCACTGGGATCTCACTCACAGAGATCTTTCATGTAGGTCATTTTTTGCCTCAGTGTCTTGGCTTTCCATACCTGAAACGTTCTCATGGGCTTTTTAGCCAGATCTGAATGCCTTAAGGGCTGATTCTGAGGCCAAAGTGCTGTTTAGGACATTTGGCATTCTATGAGTCTGCTGCATGGCCTTCTTCCCATGTTGGATCATCCTCTCCTTTAAATTTAAATTAAAATTATTTCTATTGTTATTAGAAGACACTTGACAATACTGCCATTTTGAGATCTGACTATCATTTATAGCTCTTGTCACCACTGTTGAGAAACAGTGTGTTTTTCTTCTTACTATTTGTTCAGTTCTTTACTTAATAGAGGGTTAAGCTTGTAGTTATAATATAGACAAAATATGTCACTGTAAAAATTAAAATGGAGAATGGGAAAAGAAGCAGGAACAAGGATGGAAGTGTGGGAGGGAGGGAGGGTAGGATGGGAACTATCACTATGCTCCTAAATCTGTATATATGACATTTTTTCATCTTATATAAATTTTAAAAATTGAAGAAAAAAATAGATGTTTTAAGATTTGTTTATTTATTTGAAAGAGTTACACACAGAGAGAAGGAGAAGCAAAGAGAGAGGTCTTCCATCCACTGGTTCACTCCCCAAGTGAACTGTGCAATGGCCAGAGCTGTGCCTATCTAAAGCCAGGAGCCAGGAGCTTCTTCCAGGTCTCCCAGGCAGGTTCAGGGGCCCAAGGATTTCAAGCCATCTTCTACTGCTTTCCCAGGCCATTGCAGAGTGCTGGACTGGAAGTGGAGCAGCCAGGACTCAAACCAGTGCCCATATGGAATGCCGGTGTTGTAAGCTACACCACAGTGCTGGCCCCTAGCTGTGGATTTATCTTTTATGCCCTTCATTGTGTTTGCTGAATTTTGTCAAATGCTTTTTCTCTATCATATTTTGGTTTTGGTCCTTTACTTTGTAGATGTGAGCATCATATTGACAGATCTGCACATGTTGCCCTATCCTGCTATCCTTCTATCTCTCTGACAAAGCCCATGTTGTTGAACTTAGCGTGGTAGCTTTTTGTTAAGGATCTTCGCATCTATGTTCACGAGGGATAATTAAAGGTAGTTCTATTTTCTTCCAGTGTTGTTCTCTGGTTCTGGTATCAGGGTAATTCTATCCTCATAAACAAGTTTGGAACTATTCCTTCTTCAACTGTAAGAGTTTGGGAAGGACTTGTATTTACTCCTCATTAAATATTTGGTAGAATTCAGCAGTAGAGCTATTTTTCTGGGCTTTTTTTTAATGGTTGACATTTTATTACCAATTTAATCTCACTTACTGTCAAATTTTCTATTTCATCATGATTCAGTTTTGGAAGGTTTTATGTGTCTAGGAATGCATCCATTTATTCTGGATTATACAATTCATTTGTGTGTAATTGTTCATCTTAGTCTCTTGCTTTGGTGTCAGTTGTAATATCTCTCTCTTTATTTCTAATCTTACTTATTTGAATCTTCTGGGTTTTTTTAACTAAAGGTTTGATGATTTGTTCATCTTTTCAGGAAACCAACTCTTAGTTACATTGACCTTTCCATTTTTTTAGCCATTATTTTTGTTTATTTTTGCTTTAATCATTATTTCCTTTTACTAGCTTTGGGCTTAGTTTGTGTTCCTTTTATAATTTCTTGAGGTGCAGCATTCATTGTTTCTTTGAGATCTTTCTGGATGTAGGTGTTTATTGCTGTAACTTCCTCTTAGAACTGCTTTTGCTGTATTCTATAACTTTTTGTATGTTGTGTTTTCATCTTCGTTTTTCTCAGAAAATATTTCAGTTTCTCTTCTATTTCTCCAATAATGCATGATTGTTCAGGAGCATATTGTTTAATTTTCCAGTTATTTGTGGGTTTTTCAAAGTTCCTCTTGTTTTTTATTCTAATTCCAATATCATTAATTGTCTTAAATTCAAGATTTTTTTTGTGACTCAACATATGATTTATCCTGGAGAATATTCCATGATCATGGGCTGAATGTGCACTCTACTGCTGTTGGATGGAATGTTCTATATACATATCTGTTAGGTCCATTTGTTCTACAGTGCAGCTGAAATCTGATGTTTTCTTCTTGATTTTTTGTCTATGCAATCTATCCAATGCTGAAAGTGAGGGATGGCGGTCCCCTGCTACTTTGTATTATGGTTTCTCATTTCCTATTGGTTAATACTTGTCATATAAATTTAGATGCACTAAGATTGGATGCATGCATATTTAGAGTTGTTATATCCTCTTAGTGAATTGATCCCTCTATCACTACATAATGACCTTTTGGTCTCATTTTATAGTTTTTGTCTCACAGTCTATTTTATCTGATGTAAGTAAAGCTACCCTTGCTCTATCTTCATTTCTATTTGCATAGAATATTTTTTCTATCCTTTCACTTTCTTGTAGGTAGCACATAATTGGCCTTTTAAAAAATTTATTCAGCAATCCTGTATTTTCTGACTAAAAATTCTATCCATCTCCTTTCAAGGTAGTTATTGATATGTAAGGACTCGCTACTGCCACTTTATTGGTTATTTTCTAGTTGTCTTTATATCTTCTGTTCCTTGTGTCTTTTCTTGGTCCAACCACTTGGCCATCTTCTGCTGCTTTTCTCAGACCATTAGCAGGGAGCTGGATTCGAAGCGGAGCAGCAGGGACATGAACCAGCACCCACACAGGATGCCAGCACTGGAGGTGGTGGCTTTACTGGCTCTGTCACAACCACAGCGCTGCATGGCACCTTTAACATTATTATAGCTACTACTGTTTTAACAGCTTCCTACTAAAGATGTGGGTGAGGTAGATCCAGGATGGCTGGATGGGGGCTAGCCACACTGACTTCAGTTGCTCTGGGATGGAAAGAGAACAAAGGGAGGACATGTTCCCAGGGTTCTGAGTGACGGAAATTTTCAGCAGGAAAATGACAAAAGAACAAAGGCTCCATGGAGCAAGAGGAGAGAGCAGAGACTGCTGGTGCTGGTGCTGGTGCTGGTGCAGCAGAGTCACTGCAGGTTGTGAGCAGCCACCTTACCGGGTCAAGGTCAGAAGAAATGGCCGTGCACTGCGCCACTCACAGCTTTGGCTGAGAGGAATTCCACAGTCAGCCACTGACTTTTACAACAGCCTGGGGAGCTGACTGGGGTCTGAGCAACCGCCAGGCTTGGAGCAGGGAAGCCGCAGTGCCTCCCCCGCTCCCAAACCCCCACAGAGTGCCAGCCAGAGCAGTGCAAATTCGCTGCGTGGGCCTCTGTACTGCTCCCACCAGAATCAATCAGGGTCAGGGCATTGTGTGGGGCAAAGCACAGATTCCCTGCATCCTGCAACTGTGGGAGTTTTTGGGTATTGGCCCCAGAGCTACACTCAATCATTTGATGTGAGCCAGGGGGACTCCCCTTAGCCTGTGGGGCTAGCACCAGAGCAGCCCATTAAAAAATAACCTCCTACACTAATAGATCTGGGTAGTTATCCCATGGTACCCAGCAACACTGTAAAAATTAATTCTAAATTTTTAGACCTGAATAGAACCTACCTGGTGGACATAGCAAAGAACCCACCTGCATTCCACCTTCCTGGGTCAGACCCACCTGATCAAAAGCTCCTGTACACCTTGCAGTCACCCTGTGGGAATGGAGCAGAGTTCTGTTCACATCACCTTAGTCAAAAGACTGGGGCTGTTGGTGTTAGAAGCCACAGTAGCTGTTGGACTGTCCTATCAGTTCCTGAGGAAGGATCCAGCCACGTAGCATAGGCCAACAGCCACAGAAATTGGTGTCACATGCCCCAGTGTCACTAAATAAATGGGATTATATCAAACTCAGAAGCTTCTGCACGGCAAAAGAAATGATCAATAAAGAGACATGCAACAGAAGGGGAAAAATATTTACAAGCAACCTTTCTGATAAAGGATTAACATCCAGAACATACCAGCAACTTCCAAAACTCAACAATAACAATAAAATAATCTAGTTAATAAATGGGCAAAGAACCTCAGTAGACAGGTTTCAAAAGAAGAAATACAAGTGGCCAACAAATATACGACAAAATGCTCAATAACACTAGCCATCAAGGCAATGCAGATCAAAACTACAATAGACATCACCTCACCTCTGTCAGAATGACTACAATCCAAAGCAGAGAGGAGCAAATGCTGGTGAGGATGTGGAGACAGGGGAACATTTATACGCTGATGGTGGGAATGTAAATTACTGCAGCCACTGGTGCAAACAGTATGGAGATTTCTTTAAAACCTAGAAATAGACCTGCCATATGATCCAGCAATCCCACTACTGGGTATATACTCAAAGGACATGAACACAGTGTATCAAAGAGATACCTGCAGCACCATGTTTGCAGCAGCACTGTTCACAATAGCCAAAAGATGGAATCAGATGAATGGACAGTGTGATCATATACACACAGTGGAATATCATTTAGCTATAAAGGAGAACGGAATTCTACCATTTGCATCAAAATGGCTGCAACTGGAAGACATTTTGTTGAGTGAAATAAGCCAGACCCAGAAAGACAAACATTGCATGTTCCCTCCATTCTCTGTGGGAGTTAAACTTTAAAACAAGGAGAAGAAAAAAAATCAAAAAATGAAAACAAACAAATAGAAATGTGTGTATCAGTAGTGCTGAAATAGAGTTTTGTGATACTTTGTTTTATACCTTTGTCAAACCATCAGTTAAGAACGTTATACTACTAAAGGTTTAATGATCTGTTATTGCTTTAAAATGTACCGTGTTTGGGTGAAAGGGTCATTTTTCCATTCAATTACTGTTTATAGCTGTTGCCTATATTCTCACTAAACTAGAGCCTTTTTGTTTTCTACTTATTGAACTTATTTGCTGAAACATTAACCCTTTTTACTGGAATGTAAATGTAAAATATGTTATCTCGAAAGGAAGAAGGGAGAGAAGTGAGAGGGGAGGAAGGAGGGGGCAGGCAGGAGGGAATATCATTATATTCTTAGAATTGTATCTATGAACTATATTAAATCTGTTAAAAACTGATTAAACATTTTAAAAATCTGGGAAGAGTTAAGACATGCACACAATGTTCTCACCTCCAGCTTGAAGCTACCTCAACCTTTAAAAATGGTGCCATGCGCTGTTTCGAAAGATCCTGACATTTCCCCAGTTACGTCAAGCAGAAAAGACGGAAGCCATTCGGGACTTCAGAAACAGGTGAAAATTAGTCAGAATGGCTTAGACCCTGCTATGTTGT
Organism: Sylvilagus floridanus; assembly: GCA_949820135.1. Classification (NCBI taxonomy): domain Eukaryota; kingdom Metazoa; phylum Chordata; class Mammalia; order Lagomorpha; family Leporidae; genus Sylvilagus; species Sylvilagus floridanus. The sequence goes on along the minus strand of OX463246.1, from coordinate 30,679,277 downwards.
CTGCTGAGGAAAATTGCGTCACTGGGGCACAATGACTGAATCCTCAGTGAGTCTCTTTGTCACGGAGGAAGGTGGAAGCCAGAGGGAAGGCAATGATGGCCAGCCTCAAGAAGGGAGGAAAAGAAACTAGGAGATAGCTTACTAGTTGTCTGAACAGTCACTCTTGAAAAATAGAATAGGAGACACCCTTGCAGGATTTCTTTTAAATTAAGGGAGTGTATTCATGTGTTACTTGTAGAATTAAAAATCAAAATACGAAAATATCAGACAAGGGGCTGGAGCTGTAGCAGGTAATGCCCCTGCCTGCAGTGCCAGCATCCTGTGTGGGCTCCGGGTCGAGTCCTGGCTGCTCCACTTCCTATCCAGCTCCCTGCTGAGGCACCAGGAATGCAGCAGCAGATGGCCCAAGTGCTTGGGCCCCTGCACCCACGCAGGAGACCAGGAGGAATCTCCTGGCTCTGGATGGGTCCAGTTCTGGCCATTGTGGCCATTTGTGGAGCAAATCAGTGGATGGAAGACCTCTTTCTCCCTCCTTAACTCTGCCTTTCAAATACATAAATGATATATCATATATTTATATAAATTTATTTATATTTATATATAATATACTTATCACATATATGATAAATCACTCTGGATTGGCCAAGGTTCCAGCAGATGCTCCCATGTAAACCTAGTGCTCACGCCTTCGAACTCTAAGGAAATGGGAGCCCAGCCCCATCAGGTTGTCCAGCCTCCTCGGGACAGATGTTTTCAACAGTAGTCTGTACTTCACTGGCTCTTTGCTCCGCCTTCACAAATTCGCAAAATCCCTCACCATTCTCACGTTTCCATTCCCCACCCCTGCCAGAGACTCCCAGGGAAGTCAGCTGCACAATCAAGTGAACATCAGCACCCCCCTGGGTTCCCGCTGAGTCGCCCTCCAGTGAGGCACTGCCCTGAACCCAGGGAGCAGCCCGTTCAAGGCCAATGCTCACTGCCAGCCGGCACAGCTCTGGTCACCGACTCCCTCAGCCTCCTGGTCCCTGTGTCTGCGCTCTCCCCTTCGCCTTTGTGCCTAAGGTGGCACTTCTGCTCCGGCTCTAGTTATCTCCAGGGAACTGCACCGTCTCTGTGGGTTTCCTACACTCGGCCAACAGGTTCATAAAGGGTGCACCTTGTTAAACATCTCAGAGCATCTCCTATGAGCGTGCCACCCGTTTTTGCCATGACTCTGAGATATCAGTGTGTGTGGATCTCGGGTGAAGCCTCCTACGTCCATGTCCCTGAAGCCTCACTGAGCTGTTTGGTGAAAATGTGTCAGACGCTCAAGGATGATACTTAAGATGTTTTTAAAGTTGATACAAAAATGGTATCTGCCTCGTGACCTCCAAAACTTAATTCAAGTGCCCGGAAAACTGTCGGCTGCCCTGTGAGTTTCATCCCTGCCAGGTCGCCAAATGAGGAAGTCACGTGTTCACCAAGACACAGAACGCCTTGAGGCAGTAGGATTGGCAGCCACTTCTAGAAGTGTCTTCACGATAAGCCAACACCAAGAGGGAATTCTGGGTAAAAACACGACAAGCGGTGTCACCGTCTGCTGATTCCTGATTCCTGCAGGTGAGGGGCCTGCAGCTCTCCACCTTCACTGACGTCATCAGGTGTACTGAGAGTCAACAGCATCGCCTGCACCCACATTCTGGCCTTACCCAGAGCATGGCAGTATACTGCTGGATCTACAACGATAGGGTCACAGTTTGGATTTAATTTTTTTTCTTTCACATTTAAAGGGTTTTTTTTTTTTTTTTCTATTCTCTTCTGGCTGCTCTGATTCCTGATAAGAAGTCAATTAATTGGATCATTGTTCCTCCACACATAGTTGCTATTTTTTTCTTACTGCTTTCAAGATCTTTCTGTTTATCTTTGGCTTTCAGCAGTTTGATGATGATGTGCCTCAGTGTGGATTCCTTAGAGTCAGCCCCGGTGTTGTATTTAAAATAAACTTCTGCTTCTAGGAATGACAGGCAGAGATCTTACCAGACAAAACATGCTGCAGCAAACAACCATCAAACCTGAGGAAGTGGTCCTGGAAACGTGGGCCTGGGAGGGTAATGCAGAGAGAACAGAAACATGCAGACTCTGCTAAGGACGGATGTCCAGATCCTACAAACTCAGTCATAAAACTAGGCGAGTGCCGTGGCTCACTTGGCTAATCCTCCACCTGCGGCGCCGGCACACCAGGTTCTAGTCCTGGTTGGGGCACCGGTTCTGTCCCCGTTGCTCCTCTTCCAGTTTAGCTCTCTGCTGTGGCCTGGGAGTGCAGTGGAGGATGGCCCAAGTGCCTGGGCCCTGTACCCACATGGAAGACCAGGAGGAAGCACCTGGCTCCTGGCTTCGGATCAGCGCAGCGCGCTGGCCGTAGCAGCCATTTGGGGGAGTGAGCCAACGGAAGAAAAACCTTTCTCTCTGTCTCTCTCTCACTGTCTAACTCTGCCTGTCCAAAAAAAAACAAAACAAAACAAAACAAAACTCACAGAGATGCACCTTACACCAAGTAAAGAGTGCAACAAATAGTATGAAAAAAAAAAGAGAAGATAGGCCGACATTAAAAAATGGACAGAAGAGTTCAATAGGCACCAAACCAAAGAAAACATGCAAATGGCCAATGTTTTCCACATCTCCAAAGTGTGTAAATGTATCACTAAACTGTCACTAATAAATGGAAATTAAAATTATAATGGAATTTACACACACACTAGAATGGCTAAAGATAAAAAGACTGACAATGTCAAATGTTGGCAAGAATGAACTCATTTCCTACTGTGATGAACCAGTGTGGTGGTATTTCATAATGTTAAATATACACTTACCTCACAACTCAGTAAGTCTAAATGAATTTAATTCATTAACAAGTCCAACCAGAGGCAATTGTTCAAAAGAAACAAACACAAAAATTCCTTGCAAACGTATATTAGAGAATATTCCTTAAAGCATGGTTCATTGGAGCCCAAATGAAAGGAATGTAAATGTTATCAAATGGCGAACACACACTTCATAGTATAGCGTAACCCTATTATGGAACACTACTAGCCATTCAAAGGAAGAAGATGAGTACATGTAACAACCAAATATGCCTCAAACACATTATGCTAAATGAAAGAAATCAAACTCAATGAATTCCATGTGTATGAGTTCATTGATAAGGAAATCCTCTCTAGATAAGGCAAAACTTTAGTGACCAAGGAAGATTAAGTTTTCCTGGGGTAGGAGATGGGGCCCCTTCAAGGTGTTGCGAGCCCAGGTTTCAGGAGGAGGGACCTACACCTGACCTGAGGTCACGTGATATAGATGGCAAAACTTAGCAAATTCAATTAGTTTCAAAGAGTGCCCTCATTTTAAAATTTTCAGTTTAAGAAATACACGTATCTCCACTTCCCTCTGCCTCCCCCACCCCAAAATGACCTTGTTGGACTTTCTATGGAGTCAAAGGAGCATCAGTTTGGCACTAATCTGCCAGGGTCCAACTCCCACCTTAAGCAGTTGCTCTGTTTGGGGCATTGATTAATTTCCCAAACTCTCCCCATTTTTTTACTTAAGAGAAAAGGGATTTATTTGAAAGGTAGAGTTACAGAGAGAGAGAGGGAGAGAGAAAAAGAAAGAGAGAGAGAGAGATCTTCCATCTGCTGGTTCATTCCCCAAATGGCGACAATGGCCAGGGCTGGGCCAGGCTGGAGCCAGGAGCCAGGAGCTTCCTCTGGGTCTCCCACATGGGTGCAGGGGCCCAAGCACTTGAGTTATCCTCTTCTGCCTTCCCAGGTGCACCAGCAGCGAGCTGGATCAGAAGTGGAGCAGCCAGAACGAAACCGGCGCCCATATGGGATGCTAGAGTGTCAGGCAGAGGCATAACCTGCTATGCCACAGTGCCTCCTTTATCTAAGGTAGAGACAATATTATTGCTAACCTCGCTGAGTTACCGAGAGGATTAAATGAGGAAATACACACAAGTGTTCTCCATGTTAGCTATCATTGCAAGTCTTAAGAGAAATGAATTTGTGGTGCTCCCTCTGGGACATTCGAGTGCTGCCTGGTGCTATTTGCACAGACCCATCCAGGAATGAACTTCCCAACGTGTCCTGTGAGATTGCAAATCTCTGCCCCCAGCTGAACCCAGCAGGAGGGGGGTGTGTTTTGGTATCTGACATACAGCCAGAAATTGTGGTCCCCAGCAATCCCAAGGTTTCCTTTTTCTGCTCCGATTCTGTGAAGCCCCCGGGGCCCATGGTAGCTGTCTCAGGGTCGCCTTTCTGGGCACAGCGTGCATGACTGACAGGGTGCAGTCTGCATGTTCCAGGACTTGTCGTTGAAGGTGTGCCTTGCGTCTACTTTATTTCATAATAACCGACACTTATGCAGAGGATACAGCCACCTGATTGCTGTGGTAAGTAACCCCTAATAGGAATGTGTCATTATTTCCATTTTCAGTTCTGAAGCCAACTCTATGTTAAATGATACTGTAAAGTCTCCAACGAGATCTAAAGACGATAAAGCATTACTCCATAATGGGCTATCATCTCTCATGTCTTGTTTTTGGGCAGATTTCGGATGTGGGTGCCCTTCGCACAGCAGCCTGAAAGGTGCTTGGGGAGTGAAGATAGGAATTCTGATAGCAACTCACCCACCACCACTTTGAGAGCTTTTATAGTAACACTGGACCAGTCCTCAGTCAGGGTGGGGAACGTCTGGCCCACGGGCTGCATAAGGCCTGCACAATCCTTTGATCTGTCCAAGGCCAAGGCAACCCCAGGGAGGACTCAAAATTCAGTAAACCTGCAACAGGCTGATTTTTTTTCCCCCAAAGAAAACTTCTATGTAAGGAATACAAACTTCATGCATTTTTTAAGTACAACTTTAGGAATATGGTGATTCTTCCCACCACACCTACCCTCCCACCCCTCCTCCTCCTCCCTCTCCCATTCCCAGTCCCATTCTCCACTAAGATCCAATTTCAATTCACTTTATACACAGAAGCCCTACTCTGTACTAAGTAAAGAGTTCAAGAATTTGCACACACACACACACACACACACACTTCCTCAGCAGTCGAGGCAAGAGCTGTTCTAGTCATTGCTTCTCAAAGTGTCAGTTTCACTTCCAGAGATTGTCTTTTGGGTGCTCTATTCGTTATCACAGATCAGGGAGAACACCTGGTATTTGTCCCTTTGGGACTGGCTCATTTCACTAAGTATTATGTTTTCCAGATTCATCCATTTTGTTGCAAATGACTGGATTTGTTTTTCACCGCTGAGTAGTATTCCATGGTGTATATTTCCCATCATTTCTTTATCCAATGTTGGGTTGAGGGGCATTTGGGTTGATTCCATGTCTTAGTTATTGTGAATTGGGTTGCAATAAACATGGGGGTACAGATAGCCCTTTCATATGTTGATTTCATTTCTTTTGGGTAAATTCCCAGCAGTGGGATGGCTGGGTCATATGGGCAGGTCTATATTCATATTTCTGAGGAATCTCCATACTGTCTTCCATAGTGGCTTTACCAGTTTACATTCCCACCAACAGTAGATTAGGTGAGGGTACCTTTTTTCCCACATCCATGCCAGCATTTGTTGTTTGTTGATTTCTGTATCAAAGCTATTGTAACAAAGGTGAGGTGATACCTCATTGTGGTTTTGATTTGTATTTTCCTGAAGGCTAGTGATAACAGGTTAATTTTTAAGTTGATCATTTTGTATGGCCCACAGATGACATTATAAATATCCAAATGACACTTAGCAGAAAAAAGGTTCCCCCACCCACACCACTCACACATAATGTAGTTTATTTATAAATAATTAACATTTGAATCACATATCATTTCTGCTTTAAAATATTGGGCATACTTTTATTTTCCACTTATAGTTCCAGAGTTGTTATTGCAAATGCATTAAATCACATTTTCTTCTTTTGCAAGGTTGAGGTGAAAACTAATGACATGGATAAGAGTTAGATTCTCCCCTTTCCTTGCTAATTAGAAAATCTTTAGCTCCATTATTTAATTCCCAAGGATAGCTTAAATGATTGTTCTGTATGAGTGAGTTTCAATCTTCAGTTCCATTTTAATTAATTTTTTTCTTTTTTACAAAATGAGACATTTGTTAAACAAATATGAGCAATGTAAGTGCTTAAGGGCATAGGAATTGTTTTGAAGGTTTCTATAGGATCATCACCGGGTCACACTATGATTCTCAGACATTTACCTTACTAAATTAACTTACAAAGGGAACATTGTTTTATTTTCCCTATAGTGATATGTTCCTGCTACTGATATCCCTATTTATTTTGTTCTGCGACCAATGGACTCAGCAGGTTTGTTAAGGAACTGTCCCTTTGACCCAGGAATTCCATTTCTAGGAGTTTCTTTCAAGGAGATGAGAACCAGGGAAGTGTGTTTACAGGAGGCATTGAGTTACAGGAGCTATGTTTAGAAGTCTCTGAGGACTGCATGGACACGTGACTCCCTCTGGTAAGTTCAGAGGACGTTGCAAAGAAAGGGGGAGCCACACGTCCGGCTCTGGGTTTTAATCAAATGAGAGCCAGATTAAATCTGATGCATGAGCGACCATGTGCCAATTTAGCTGTTACCTGAATCAATGAGACACGCCACATTCGGAAAGGTTGGGGAGGCTGTGATTAGAGAGTAGTAAGTGGGTAACTGTCTATTAGCAGGGCAGGCCATATCCACATCGACCAAGAAAGGGAAAAGTCTGGCTTGATTAACAAGCCATCGCGATGTCAATAAACCGATGGTGGGTTTTAAAATGCAATTTGGCTTTGGATCTCCAGTCAGAGGCCAAAAATAGCCACAGGGAGGGGCTGGGGAGAGGCAGGTGAGGACTGCTTTGGGCAAGGAGTGGAATTTCTGTCTCAGCGCCGCAGGGTAGGGTGGAACGCAAAGCTTCATCCTTAAGGCTACTGCCTCAGACTCAGGGCAGCAGCGCAGCTCCCCTGTGGCTTCTACTGGAGGCAAAGCTGTCAAGAAGGAGCACTCAGGGCAGCTCTGTGGTGTAGCAGGTAAAGCCGCTGCCTGGGAGGCCAGTATCCCATATGGGCGCTGGTTCGAGTCCCAGCTGCTCCACTTCTGATCCAGCTTCCTGTTAATGTGTCTGGGAAAAGCAGCAGCAGGTGGCCTGAGTGTTTGGGCCCCTGCCACCCACAAGGAGCGGGGTGGAGACCCGGATGAAGCTGTTGGCATCAGCCTGGCCCAGTGCTGGCTGTTATATTCATCTGGGGAATGAACGAGCAGATTGAAGATCTTTCTCTCTCCCTTTTAACTCTTTCTAACAAATAAATAAATCATTTCATTAAAATAAAAAAGCTTTCTTGGATCAAGAGACTTCTCATATAATTATATCTTACAGTTCTCACAGCGGCCCCACCATGGGCTCCATGATCCCAGGGGGTGGCTTTTCCTCCTGTGAGCGGGAGACTGCAATGACACACCTGGGGATGCTCCTGAGGGTCCTGAAGCAAGGTGCACCCAGGCCCAGGAGCCCTCATGCCCTGGAGGCTGCATCTGTGCCAAACGAGGGGCAGGCAGGGAGTGTCTGGGTTAGCAGTCACCAGCACGGGGCTCCTTGTGTAGGTCTCTATTAAAGAACGGGGAGAAACCTGCCCTTAGCTGTCCCAGAGAAGCTTGGAGAGTCGAGAGGGGAGAGCAACTCCTGCCCACAACTTGGGACAGGAGGGAAGGAACAGGAGTCTGGGGCCCCCAGCCTGTTCCTCAGCACAGGACTATGGGAGCTGAGTGAGGCTGAGACGCAGGCCACTCTGTGAGTCTGTCCCTGCCACCCGCCACCCACAGCTGCAGCAGCGAGTCTCACTCTGTGGGGACACTCTGGACATCACGTTGCGTGTGACAGGAATGGAGGAGCATGAGAAGCTTGGTGTGTCCGTCTCTTGGTGCCCTGTGACAGCCTCCTTGTCACAATCAATCATCACTGTGGCTTCTGAGAAACCTGAGACCACAGAGCTCCATTCTAATATCAGACTTGAAAATAAGAAAATGGAAAATGCATAAATAAATAGGTCAACCTGGAGGAACTTACCTAGATTGTCCCTGTGGGCTTTATGCCAACCACCAACTCAACAAACTGCACGTGTGATCTCTGGTTCCACAAAAGAGCCCTGTGTGGGAAGGCAGCCAGAAGAGAGAGGTGAGAAATGACCAGATTCCTGGACCAGAAAGTTCCGGGTATTCACGAGTATTCAACAAGGCTGCTTCATGGTCATGGCCCAGCAATGAGCATCCTTTGAAGTCGACGCCTTTTTCTTCTTTGGCTTATTGACGTTTTGCTCTGTGGTATGTTCATGTGATGTAAAAGTCCTCAGGGAAAAATGTGTGAGAAATCAGCTTGTGAAAGTCTAAAGACAGCAAGGTGCCAATGGCGAGTCTGAGCGAGCGCTTTTATTCTGACTCCCAGGGCTGGCTTCCATGCCTCTCCCAGCTTCTGGTATTTGGCTTCTCTGCTCATGCAAACATCCCCCTCTCCCTGGAGCCAGAGCCAACGTTTCTGCTGCCTGCTGTCAGAAGGCGGCTAGCTGTGGCGATGCCTCCGAGGTGGGCCCACAAGACTGATGAGCCATGTCGCTCAGGAGATGTTGCAGGCAGGGCAGTGGGGGCTGGGGCTGCACGCCAGCTGCCTCGGCAGTGTGTGTTCAGCACTGTTAGGTGAGGACCGACCTGAGGAGAGGAAGCCTGAGGAGGGCTCAGAAGACCCCCGGCCCAGGACACGGGCTCCCTGTAAACTCCAAGCTCAGAACCAGAAGTGTTGATCTGATGGTGCCAGTGAAACCGAAGGCTGACCCTCTAAAAATCCCTTCATGGTTACCCAGTCAGGGGACCATATGATATTGGGATTGCCCCCCTAAAATGTGATATCACAATGTGGCCCCCTTAGAGTTCCCCAAAAGTCCCATCTGGGGTGCCATATAAAATCAGAACTTGGGGGTGCCATATGATATCGCCGTATGCTTATTAATAAAGTCCCTGTATTAATAAGCTCACGTGGGTTCTTGCCCAATATTCAGAGAAGAATTCTGGGTACCGGCATAAGTGAACGAGGCAGCATGGTGCATTTTTAAGCTTTTATTCAGTAAGAGAAATGCATAGGAGAGTGAGGCTTTATCTAAAAGAGAGGGATAAATCTGGGTTCATACCAAGTTGCAGGAACCAGCCACGTGGAGGAGCATCTAGGCCAGGAAGCATGGGGCAGGTGGCCCAAAGGCCACGTACCCTGGAGGTGTGGGGCCACACAGGCCCACACTGGCAAAAAGCCAAAGAAAGGAAGGGGCGGGCACACCCTGTCCCAGGTCTAAATCCACTTTCAAAGGGGAGTGGTTAATTAGCCTGATGGGCCAGTGGGTACACAGATGTGGCCAGGTAGGGGCATGAGGTCACACAGGGGCGTGGTGAAGGCGTGGTCTTCCAGTTCACACACCTAATCAGTTTATTCCATATGCCTGCCTACAACATTCCCCCCTCAGAGACTCTATTCCCTAAATCCTAAGGGATGTTGATGGATGTAGAGCCACCATCTTCCGTAGCTTCTTCCTGCTCATGAGGGGTGTAGTGCAGGCCCTGCCTGTCCAGGGTCTGGAAGTCTTTGTCTATCTTATCTAACAAATTCGCTTTGTGAGCTGGAGCAGTCTCAGTCACTGCCGATGTCCGTGTCCCCTGCATGGTCAGTTACTCCCAGAAGTCGAGTTCTGAAACATATAAGCATGTTAACTAGCTCAGGCAAAAACTGGAACAAAACCAAGTTTAAGTGGCATGCCCCTTAAGATGAAAAGAATGCATCTTACAGACTCCCAGATAGTGGGTGGTGATTGGCTACCCTTATGTAGATTAGAAACCCATTTAGTTTGAGCACAGAGAATTATAATAGAAGAACCCATTAGGAGTTTTATCATCAATAACATCAATAACAGTTTTCAGAGGGAACGAGAAGAGGCAGGTACAGCATGTGTGCCTTAAGGTGCAGCAGTCTCGATGTGAGGAAAACAAAAGCTTATCCCTTTTGCTCTGAAGAGGTACTTAAGGTCTCTGATTGGCTTACAGGAATAGTCAGGCATGTCTTTCGAGTTCACCTGTGCAGACTTAAGAGGTAGACGCTTACTCCTAATCTCAGTGTAGTAGTCACGCTCAATAGCACCTGGTATGGTCCCTTCCATTTAAGCTGAAACTGATCTGAAGAGGATCTTACGAATGGCTTGTTCAGGAATTCCTAATGTTGGAGTTTTTGTCAAAAACTCCTTAATTCCTTGGAACACCTTCTGTAGCTCCCCTGTCGGGCACAATGTGTCTGTGTCAGGGGTTGTAAGCAAACACAAGGTTTAGAATCCAAATCCTGGAATCCACATTCCATAGACTCCTGTCATCAGCAATTTCCAAGGTCGGAGCTTTAGTTAGAAGCTCCTTAGCTCTCTGGAACAACTCTTGTAGCTACCCTTTCAGCACAGTGTCTGTATCAGCTATATACAAAAACTTGGGATCCAAGTCTTGGAATCCATATTCCACAGAACCTTGCCATTCCTAGAAATACCCTTAGCTGCCTTTTAAATATCTGACCTCATGTTAAAACATTTACCCCTCAGGTCGATCCTGGGAGGTAGGTAGCCACAGCATCCTTGGTTTGCAGAAGAAGAGGCAGGTTTAGTGACTTGCATAGATGCTCAGGAGTGGCAGGGTGTCCCAAAGCCTGGGTACTGGCCAAGGGTTCCCCCCTGATCTTATGCTATATCCTCTCCAGCACAATACAAGGGTACTTCAAAAAGTGCATGGAAAATGGGATTAAAGATAAGGGGTTTTATGTGTGTGTGAAATAATTGGAAATCCATGCAGATGCAGGGTCTTCAAAAAATTCATAGAAACTCAGAACCAGCACTTAGCCTAGTGGTTAAGATGTTAGTTGGGATGCCCACATTCCAAGTTGAAGTGCCTGGGTTCAAGTTCTGGCTCCACTGCTGATTCCAGCATCCTGCTAATGCAGCAGTTGGAGGCAGCTGGTGATGCCTCGTGTACTTGGGTCCTTGCCACCCCTGTGGGAGATGCAGATTAAGTTCCAAGCTCCCAGCTCCACTTGGCCCAGTGATAGCTGTTACAGGCTTCTGGGACATTGGCCAGGGACTAGGAGTCTGTCTTTCTCTCTTCCTCTCTTCCTCTTGCTCTCTTTGAATAAAAAAAAAAAAAAAGCTCATACAAAATAAATATTATGAAAACACCATGCATTGACTTCCAAGGCTGGGCGCTCTTGGGTCCAGCTGGCCATCGGCTCTGACTGACAATGCACGGCTTCACTGGGAGGAGCAGACAAAGGCGGCACTGCCTCAGGCTCAGCGCAGTGCAGGAGTGGTGCTGGCACAGGCCACGATCCGGACACTGGATGAGCTGTGCCAGGCCCTTGTCATGTGTAGGTGGGGGAGCGGACTGTGGCACAGGAGCCCGAGACCCCAGCGCTGGTCCCTCCCCACACAGCCTCCACTGTGTCGCACCCTAGCCAGTGGCAGCCCTGGGAGAGACCGAGGTCCAAGTCCAAGTCCAGTTCGAGGCCTTGCTCAGACCTGCTGCCATGGAGCTGGCACTCAACGCCTGCTGATAGGCCTGTGGGGGGCCTTGCCACCTCGCCCCACAGAGGGTAGGTAAAGTGACTGGGGACAGTTGCTATCCCACTTCCTCCTCTGGGAGCAGCCATTTCCTGCCCCCCCCATGACTGTTACCACCCAGGTGCAGGGTGCACTCTGGCCCCCTCCCAGAGGCACCCCTGGGAGTCACAGCGACCTGGCCCTTTCTGGTCCCACATCCCATTAGTCAGGGATGCAGCAGCGCTCACTCCTACACAAGCGACTTTCCCAGGCTCTGTGACCCTCGCTGTTACGGCACAGTGTGCCCATCCCCCCATACCTGACATACACATACAGCGCTCTGCAGGCAGTTTTTATTTAGTTCTGTTTCATGAAAGGAATTCTAGTCAGGACTCACTAAGGTGTTTGCTGGTGAGTCTGAGAAACGCTACTCCTGCACTGTCTCGGATGGAATCCCTCTCGCCATCTCTAAGGCATCCCCCCGTCCCAGTGGCCCCATCGTCTCTGCCCTGGACAACCACAGCAGCCACCAAACAGTTTGTGGCTGCTCCTGGCTCTCCTTCCCTCTGCCAACCCCAGTCTGCACACACACACCGTGACATTTTCTAAAGACAAAGGGTGGCCATGCCATGTTTCCTTGAATGGAATGGGCCCCCTTTTGCCAACTCCTTCATGGTGCCCCAGCCCTCATGTGAGGTGGCCCTCAGGGACTTTTCTCACTGTCTTTTTGGCCTTTTTTCTGTCTCCTCTTTTTCTCTTTTTAAGATTTATTTATTTTGAAAGCAGAGTAAAGAGAGGCAGAGGTAGATAGAGAGAGAGAGAAAGTCTTCCATCTGCTGGTTCACTATCCAAATGGCCACAATGGCTGGGGCTGGGCCAATGCAAAGCCAGGAGCCAGGAGCTTCTTCTGGGTTTCCCATGCAAGTGTAGGGGCCCAAGGACTTGGGCTGTCTTCTACTGCTTTCCCAGGCCATAGCAGAGAGCTGGATTGGAAGTGGAGCAGCTGGGACTCAAAATGGCACCCATATGGGATGCCAGCACTGCAGATGGCAGCTTTACCTGCTATGCCCCAGAGGCAGCCTGTCTCTTTTCTTTAAATATTTATTTATTTATTTCAAAGTCAGAGTGACAGAGAGCAAGAGCGAGAGAATGAGATTCATACAGAGAGGGAGATCCTCCATCGGCTGGCTTACTCCCCAAATGGCAGCAACAGCCAGGTCTAGGCCAGACCAAACCTGGGAGCCAGGAACTCCATCCTAGTCTCCCACACGGGTGGCAGGGGTTCAAGTACTGCACTGGAATTGGAGCAGCTGGGACTCTAACTGGCCCTGTGGCTTAACCAGCTGGGCCTTCCCTCTCTTGAGCTAGTCCAACTGAGTTTCTCACAGGTCCTTGAGCTTTTCATCCTCTGTGTTGGGGCTGAGTCTTTGCCTCCTCCACTCGGGCTGACAGTCCACAGCAGGCCAAAGCGAGCTGTCAGGCATTCCCCAGTGATGTGGAAGGACTCCCTCCATCTGGGATACGGGCAGGAGTGCTGCAGGAACTTTACCACGTGCTCCTGGCTCACTTGCTCCTTTGTCCCTTAACAGGGCCCAGAGGTCACACCTGCACCACAGCATGGGGCCGGATGCTGTTGGTGCCATGCCAAGATCTGCTTCGTGAGCTAGAATACCTGGTCACCATGTCGCTCTCAGTGCTGGCTTCTGCCTCCTCCTGGCAGCTAGCTCCCTTCCACCAAGCCAGAGCCATTCACTAGAGTTTTTCCATCACTCTCCCAGGTGGCCAGAGACCAAAGGTGGATGGACACGGGTCTCTACACCTGATCGCCTGGTCTCCTGGCCTTTAGGTGGTCCTGGCTGTGAGGCACAATTCCTACTTCCACCTTCTGCTGGGAACCGGGCTGAAACCAGAGCCCAGCGAGGCCACCTTCTTGGCTTCCTCCCCCTGCTCTGCCCTGCTTCCCCAACTCTTCTCCTACAAGCACTGCACAGGAAGTGATCTTCACAAAGAGACCTGCTCAGGCTCCGCCTCTGACAGCTCACAGCCCGCAGAACAGAGGCCGGCAGCTCCTGAGGCCGGCGCACCGAGGGGAGGGCGTCCTCCTTGAAGGTTGGCTTCTGTGTGCATGTTTGGGTTCTGGGGTGGTGGAGGCCCCAGGGTAGCGCTGACTTGCCAGAAGCAAAGTGGGCCTGGTTTCTTTCTCTTTTAAAGACTGTTGAGTTCTATATGTGAGAGCCAGAAAGACAGAGAGAGCTCCCATGTGCTGGTTTACTCTTCAAATACCCACACCAGACCCACGTCAGAGGCTGAAGCCAGGAGCCCACCATCCTAGCCATGTCTCTCCCGCAGGTGGCAGGAGCCCCAGGACTGAAGCCTTCACAGTTGCCTCCCAGGGCCTTTTGTGTTTTTTGGTTTTTCGTCATGGTTTCTGTATGGACAGATGGCCAGGTGGCACATCAGCACGTCTGACCTTAGCTGGTGGCTGTCTGGCCACAGCATCCCCATGACTAAGACAATGGGCAGCCCACTATGGTAATGCTTCTGCTGCAATGCTGACACCTCTGCCCCTCTCCTGCACAAAGCTGGTGCAGAGGTTAGTGAGAGGGGCTCAGGGCCCCTCAGCAGCTCCTAGGTCTGAGAGGGTCATAGACGAGAGCTCCCCGAGTGTGGGGTGTGGCACACCTGTGAGCAGGGACCCAGTGATGAAGTGACAGGCAAGGAGTGGTCCTCATTTTGCTGAAACAGAACACCAAAGGGAACGCTCCATTTCTGGAAGCTTACAAAGGCCAGTGATGAGGGCATGTCCAAAAGCTTGTGGGAAAAAAAAGGAATCAAAAGAGAAGTTCATGTTGGTCCAAAAGAATTGAAATCCATGCCTATGGGTTTTTTTGTAATATGCATTTTCCATGAACTTGTTTAAGACCCCTTATATTCACATGCATTATTTTATTTAGTGTGCATGGTCTCTGTGTAAGACTGCTATCTACAGCCTCATGTTGTAGAAGAGAACCCTGAGGGGGAGAGAGGCTGAAGAATGGGCTTCTGGAAAAACCTCCCTTTCTCAGTTCTAGGTCTTTCCCAGCCCTGCGGCCAGGGCAGGGAGCCCACATGGGGTGTATGTTCACACAGCCTGGCTGTTTGTCAACCCCGAGCAGAGGTCAAGTGCTTTAGCTCTGATTAAGCTCTAACAAGCGTGGTGCCGAGGACTCTTTTCTTTAATAGATATTATTGTCATGAAACATTCTATTCTATACTTACCTTTTGCTTGAAGACTGATTGTAGGGCCTGCAATGAATTGTAGAATAATCCTCATTAATGCATAATTAATACGCACTGATTCAATTAGCCAGAAGCACCCCCACCCCCCATTCCCTCGGTAAAAAATTTGCATTTATATTAGAAAATTTACAAGATTGCAAGAAGGGAATGAAATCCCCCAAAGCTCTAGAGATCCTTTCCTCTTCTCTTTGTTGTATCAGGTGTGTTTTCTCTGGGCTTCTGTTGTGTTTCTGCTCTCAAATGCTTTAGGAGAGTTCAGTCTGCAGTGGCTCACCCAGGAATGCCCTCCCCCAAGGCAATTAGCTGGCAGCCCCTTTGCCCTCACCCTTCTTCCCCAATCCCCTTTGGAGGAAATAAACCATTTGGCTCCTCCTCATTACTTTGACCATCCCTGCCACACAGTGGATGAGCACATGACCCAGGCTTGCCCCAGTTACTCCATCCCTGCTGACCAGGCTGGGTACCAATCCCAGCATGGTCAACCAGATTTTCTCTGGGGACTTTTGCTGGAGCCATCAGGACAGTGAAACCTGCTTCTCTCTGGAATCATTCATCTCCCCTGATCCATATTGACTCCCAGACTAAAGAAGTTTGAGAGGAAGAGAGGAAAATAGGAATGAAAGAAATGAGGAGAGGAGAAAGCGCTGATTTTGCTGTTATTGGCAACCCCAAGACTCCTCATGCACCTACTCTTTACAGCAGTAGGTTAAATTGTAAGTGTCTCTCTCCTAAGGACCCTCTCTAGGGGGTGGCCTCCCTTCCTTTTCCACCTCATCTCATCCTGTCCTCTCTGCCAGGCCAGTCACACAGTTCTGCTCAGTCTTCCAGATATGTGACATCTGATCTCCAGCCTCCATGGGTTTGTGCTGCTGTGAACATGGTCTACCCAGTGTCTGCCTGACTCACTGTCTCTTCTTTCATACCCAGCCCAAATGTCCCCCTACTGCTTCCTACCTCCCCGCCCCGCCATGGATTAAAGAGCTTCATCTCTGCTCTTACTCTGCCATGGCTCATACACAGTTGCATTTGTTAGGTTCCAGGTGTCTCTATTTCTTTCATAGTCATATATTAAGGTGATAACTGAATATATCCCTAGGTCTTCTTAATATATGCATTTATAGTTGAGATACAAATTACATACCATAAGACCAATAGATACTAACTTTTCTGTGAGCTTTGACAATGGTATACAGCCAGGTGCACAGCACACAAAGCAAGATGTACAACATCTCAGAACATTACCTGGTGTCTCCTCCAGTCAATTCTCTCCTCCTCCACAGGAACTCTTTACGATTTATATCACCATAGTTCAATATTTCCTGTTGTTGGACTTCATATATGAATCCATGCAATATGTACTCTTTTGATATCATGTTCCTTTTGATGTTTTTGGAAACTCATTCATGCAGTGCCAGCAACTGTTCCATTTGTTTGCTGAATAGTATTTTTTAAAAGATGTATTTTATTTATTTGAAAGGCAAAGTGAGAGAGAGAGAGAGAGAGAGAATCTTCCATCTCTGGTTCACTCCCCAAATGGATGCCATAGCCAGGGCTGAGCCAGGCCGAAGGCAGGAGCCAAGAACTTCATCTGGGTTTCCCACTTGGGTGCAGGGGCCCAAAGACATGTGTCATCTTCTGCTGCTTTTACCAGACACATTAACAGGGAGCTAGACTAGAAGTGGAGCAGCCAGGACTTGTACCACCACCTAAATGGGATACCAGCATTTCAGGCAATGGTTTAACCTGCTATGCCACAACACCGACCCCAGCTGTGCTCTGTTTTGAGAATATGCCACACTTTGCTTATCACAAATTGTTTATAAATAAGTCACAGTTTCCAGGTTTGGACTATTAAGAATAAGATTGCCGGACCGGCGCTGTGGCATTCTGGGTAAAACCACCTCCTGCAGTGCCAGCATCCCATATGGGTGACGGTTCGAGTCCTGACTGCTCCACTTCCCATCCAGCTCTCTACTATGGCCTGGGAAAGCAATAGAAGACAGCATAAGTTCTAGGGTCCCTGCACCTGAGAATCTCCTGACTCCTGCCTTTGGATCAGCACAGTTCCAGATGTTGTGGCCATCTAGGGAGTGAACCAGTGGATGGAAGATGTCTCTCTCTCTCTCTCTCTCTCTCTCTGTCTGTCTCTCTCTCTGCCTCTCTGCCTCTCTGTGACTCTGCCCTTCAAATAAATAAATAAATATTTAAAAAATAAAATTGCTATGAACATTGTCAAGTAGGTTTCCTTGTAGAGAGGTGTGTTTATCACAGGTTCGATTCTACAAAAGCAGATAGAGAGATGGAACTGGGGATACATGAGGTTTATTAGGGATCAACACCTGTGAAAAGAATGGGATGGAACATGACTAGGCCAAGAAAGAAGTTGAACTCACACAGGGAGATCACGTGTGGAGCCACTTGATCTACTTGGGATTCTCATTGTACTTCCTGGCTTGTGTGTGCCACCTTTCAAGGTGTCTGTCCACACTGGGCTGAAGTGGGCGTGCCTTGACAACCTTTCCTCATGTAGTCACTACCTGGAGGCTTCCCTGGAATCTTGTGACCTCAGAACAGGGAGTTCTATAGCCAACGTGGGCCCAGAAGATACTGACAGCTGGAGTCATCTGCCTCTACAATCCCTACAGTCGGGCAACAGTTCCTTCCCCGACAGGGACTCTGGGTGGTTCATCTCTATGGCCACTGTAATCTAGTCCTTGGGTCACCTGGATCCACTGTCTATAAACTCAGATGGCAGGAACACAGGAGCCTCTTTTCATGAGAGGAAACAGAAAACAGAATTTGGCTGGATGGGCAACAGCCTCACTGCTACAGCTGGTCCTGGGGACATGATGTATGCTCACTAATACCTTCTTCCATCCATGGCTCTCCTCACATTGCTGGCCTCAGGGCCTCTCGGTGGGGTGACTCCAAGCTTCATGCTGGAAACCAGGCTCTTCCCAAGCCTGGTTTATATTCATAATTCTGTGAAGGAGGATGCAGAGGCACCCAAGAGAACCACCTGAGCTCCATGGGACTGCCTTCCTACCTCCCTGGGTGCAGCAAAAGCCCAGCCCCCTGCTGACAACAGAATCAACGAATCAACTACCCCTTCTGAAATCATGACTCCTTGTCTTGCTGTTGAGCCCTGCACATAGGACCACAAAGCACCCAAGTGACAGCTATAGTTAATAATTCAACAGGGTTGTTTCTATGCCCTCCAGAGAAAATGTGCCCAGTCTATCATTCAGTCCCTGGGACTCCTATTCCTGCCTATTGGTTCCTGGACCCAAATAATCTCAATACTAGGTTCAGAGCACCATGAAATCTTCGACTCAATGCACATACTACATGCTGGATAACAGTACCCCAAGCCTGAAGAAAACTACCTTCAAGTTGACACTTCGGTGGCATAGCATGTTGATGCCAGTGAATTCTTTGTACATGGACCCTGTACTAGTCTCCTGTTTCTGCTATAACAAATTAATGTAAATTTAGTGAACCAAACAATACAAGCCTATTGCCCTGCTCTGCTGGAAGTCAGAGATCTACAATGGCTACACAGGGCTGTATTCCTCCTGCAGGCTTCAGGGGCAAATTGCTGCCCTCCTCACCTTCTCAGCTTCCAAGTCTGTCTGCATTGTTTGGTTCCTGATCTCCTGTACTATCTTCAAAAACAGTAACATGGCCCTCTGTCTTTCTGCTTTTGTCATGACATCTCCTTCCATCTCATAAGGACCTTTGTAATTACTGAATAATCTAGAATAATCTAGAATGATCTGCCCATCTCAAAAGTCTTCAGTTAATCACATAGTCCCTTTAGCCACACAAAGTAACATAGTCACAGGTTCCAGGGATTAGGATGGGGAAACCTTAGCCTACAGCAACTCTTCCTGCCCACCTCCTAGCTGTAAAGCCATAGTTCCCAACCCAGGACAGTTTTGTCCTCCTGAGGACATTTGACAATGTCTAGAGATGCTTTTATTTGTCATAATTTAAGGCAGTGGTGTTGGGATCTAATGGGTTGAGGATCTTACAAAAGATCCGACTGATGTCCCATTGTCAGCACCAGTGTTAGAAGAGTTTTCACAAGACTACCCTGAGGAAAAATTAACTCAATTCTAGAGTTCCATATGGCCAAAGTCTTAACCTGAAAATACTTGTACAGTCCGCCCCTCCCCCCACATCCATTTGGTATTCCAGAAAAACACAGGGAGTCCAGAAAATCAATGTCATTGGAAACAAAAGACAGAATTGAGCATGAGCCAAGGTGTCTGAAAAAAAGCTAGAGAAAGTAGATAAAAATTAATCTGTTAGACCTGGTTGCACATAGAATCCTCACTTAAGAAGACAATGTAAATGCAGGAGTTAGCAGCTAATGAATGTACATATTTGAAGTCACATAAGTATTGCTTAAAGTTATTTTGAAAGGTCACCAGAGGAATAAAAACAGAAACATAGTAACACTGAGTAGAGATTCTTTTATGCCCTACTCCATAGTTAGCTTGCTTTTTTTCTAAATTTTGAAAGTATCCTTTGGAAAATAAAAACAAAATATCTAGAAATATTTATTAAAAATAAAACTGGATTCCTGTGTTTCTGGATATATAGTGGATCTTTATAAATAGAAAGTTTGAATTGTGTATTATCTCAGGGAATAGAAGAGAATTGGATGCAACCTGCATTTCAATAACAAAGAACTATTACATAAATTATGATCTATCTATTCCATTATGTAGTTATTAAAATAATGGACTTATTGAAATGTAATGTATAAATATGAAAAATGTTAGGAAATAATGTCACATAAAGATGTATGCATATATTATCAAATGCTCCCATTTGAAAAAGCCTGGAAAGGAATATCCCAGACAGTGGCACTTGTGTTAGAGTACTGGGGTTATAGATCACACATACTGCATATATTTTTCTTTTAATTCTTTCTCCTGTATTCTATTTATATTACTTTTATGATTAAAAAGCAGGTTATCTTAAAGATAATAAGAGGTTACTGTTTGCAGATAGACTGAAGAGATCAAGGCTCACAGATCCAGTAATTCACATTTAGGAGAGGCCCTCTGTCTCTTCTTAAATGGAAGATTGGAAAATTATTATCATCTGGTTGGAAAAGAAAGCCACAGGGGTCCCATGAACAATTCACATCTGTGGGTAACAGCAGCTTTCTTTTGTTTTTGGATGAATAGAAAGATGATAAATTCAGGAGCGGGGTGGGGCCGGGGGCTGTGAGACAAGATGGTAGAAACTAGAAGGTTTGTACTGTTACTTGCATAAGGGAAGCCAGGGACATTTCATACAGAAATGCAACTGCAGCCAGTGAGGGGAATTTCAAGGTGATTTTAATTCGATTCATCTGCAGCTTTGGAGTCTGTTGGCACCCTCTGGGATGGATCTGAGCACAACTACAATTTAAGACAATTTAGTGTGGGGGTGTAAACCTACACTGGGAATGGAACAGAGGCTATGTGACAGACACCATGCATTGTTTTCAGAAATATGCAGACTTTGGGATTGGCACTGTGGTGTGGAGGGTAAAGCCACCACCTATGTGGGCTCAGTTCAAGTTCTGGCTGCTCCATTTCCAATCCAGCTCTCTGCTGTGGCCTGGGAAAGCAGTAGAAGATGGCCCAAGTCCTTGGACCCCTGCACCTGCGTGAGGGACCCAGAGGAAGCTCCTGGCTCCTGGTTTTGGATCAGCCCAGCGTCCGTCATTATAGTCATTAGTGGGGTAAACCAGTGGATCAAACACCTTTCTGCCTCTGCCTCTGCCTCTCTGTAACTCTGCCTTTCAAATAAACAAATAAACCTTTAAAAAATACATTCTTCCATCTTCTATGAAACCTGACACTTCAGATAAACAGGATATCCCTGAAAATGACAAGACATTGTCTACCTGCTTGAGGCCAAGGTTCAGCCAGTAAAATGTAAAGCAGAGTGGCAAGGGCCACCTTGAGCAGCTTCTCCTCTGGCCATCTTCAGTGCCACTTTGTCTCCCCTCTTCCCGAGCACTGACACTGGGCTGATGCCAAGTGAGCGCACCATACAACGGGTGAGGCATACGGGAAGCCCCTCTGTCACTGTACCACTCTCCATAAACCCCAGCCTTCTGATTTCTGACTTTCCCACGCCTTCTCACACAGAGAGGAATGTTCAAATCTATCGCTTGTGCCACTCGCTTCTCTCCCTTCTTGCTAAACGCTGCTTCTTGGGTACCTGGTTGTTTCATCAGTTGGGAAACCACACTAGGCTTCAAGGCCAAGAGGGAAGATTTGCGGAACATAGAGAAATTCTTGAGTTGCAATCTTCAAAAAGATTACTCTTTCAGATTTCAAACCTGAACTACGTCGGAAATTCAGCTCTCAGAATTTCAGGGCTGATGGAGAATTCTAAGGAGGGAAGATTGGAGTCACAAATGAAGTCTTCAAGAAGTGGCATTGAGCCAGTGCAGTCCCTGGCTTCCTGCTGGGCCAAACAGCAAGGACTGAACAGGGCTTTTTTGTCCAGTGAACAACTGGATTGTGACTGGGCTCATTCATTCTGAAAGAAGCCACATGACACGAACAAGCTGATGCACTCTGCAAAGGCAATGGGGCTTGATTCATCTTGAGATGGGTATTTTACCTGGAGGCTTTGTTCAGATTTATTTAGGGGACACACAGAAGAACAAAAGCCCAGAATGTAGCATGATGGATGGTCAGTGTGTGTGTGTGGGGGGGGGGGGCTGTGATTCAAGATGGTAGAAACTAGAAGACTTGTACTGTTACTTGCATAAGAGAAGCCAACACATTTCAGCCAGAAATGCAACTGCAGCCAGGGAGAGCAATTTCAAGGTGATTTTGATTCGATTCATCCACAGCTTTAGAGCAGCGTGAGGCCTGGTGAGAAGAGAATTTCCCAGCTGCCCCATGTGCTTGTATCAGACTCCTGCACAGAGTCCACACAGGAAGTGCCAGCCAGGGCAGGAAGGGAAAGGGGGAGGGGATGATGGAAGGTCACGAGGCTGAGAGAGCACCCTGGACTGCGGTTCTAGAGCACACAGTCACGCAGAAACAGGTGTGTCAGATCTGGAAAGAAATGCAAGGGACTGGGAGAAACAAGGCCCTAGAATTCGATGCCAGGCATTGCACTACATGGGGCAGAATGGTAGTGGGCAAGTGTGGGTTTAACATTATATAAATGCCTTCCAGTATGACATACTATTATTCATTCTCACAAGCAATGTTTGCAAGCTCCAGCTGTTACCCATTCTCACCAGCACCTTGTATGGTCAAGGTCTTAATTTCATCTGCTGTTGAGCATCTTTTCATTTTTTTTATTTATTTTTATTTTTTTAGTTTATTGTTTTTTACAATTTTTGCACAGCAGGTTAAGCTGCCACTGTGACACAGGTTACTCACATCACGTCTGGTCCCTGCTAATGTGTCTAGGAAGGCACCAGAACATGGCCCAAGGGCCTGGGTTTGCCCTATCCATGTGAGAGACCTGGATGGAGTTTCAGATTCCTGGCTTTGGCTTGGCTCAGCCCTGGCTGGTATCTCTCTCTCTCTCTCCCTTTCAAATAAATAAATATTTTTTTAAACTGTAAAACGAGACCAAGACATTACAAGAGAAAGAATACTGAAAGTTGATATTCCTTATTAGAGACACACACGACAAAAGGTTGGAAGTTGTAATCCAGCCCTGGTCTTCAAATTTCCTTCCAAAGTGTCCAGAAGGAGCTCTGAGTTTTTGCAATGCCAACTCCCTCAGTCTCCTGGAGGCAGTGGAGCCCCAGGCCTACTGTTTCTACCTGCAAACCGTCTCCATGGTGCTGCCCCCTCCTGTGTGCACTGAGTGTGCAGGGTTAGGGAGTACTGGCTGCATCACACAGCCCATCACTTATATCTTCCAGCTTTTGCCTTAAACTCTCTTCCACCTCTTCCCGGCCACCTTGTATTTTCTATTCTGCCTGTCCTATGATCCCATTCAGTGACTCATCTTCCAGCCTGATATCTTGGCCACTGTCCCAGGACTAAGCACTGCTCAGTGCACAGTTCTCGTGGCTGCACCTGGATCCTGGCTTTGGATCGGCGCAGCGCCAGCTGTGGTGGCCATTTGGGTAGTGAACCAATGGAGGGAAGATCTTTCTCTCTGTCTCTCTCTCTCACTGTCTAGCTCTGCCTGTCGAATAAAAAAAATTAAATGATGAACACATACAACTTTAATCTACCAATTTAAAAAGTGAAAAAGTAAACAAAAACCATTTACCCTCAAAAAGAAGCAGATAACTTCCAAATGAATATTTCTACCCTGAAATGCAGCCCTACCAACCGAGCTGTTCATTAATCATCTCCACTTGGATGCCCTAGTTTGATATGCTCCACACAGAATTCAACTTTGTCCTGCTCCTCCCTGGCTCCGTGACCTCTGTGAGTGACTCCCATCCCCCTGCCAGCCTCAGAACAGGAGACATCATTGTCATCCTTTATGTCCTCTTGTTGCTTGTTTCCACACTTAACCTTGTAGATTACACTTTGGCTTCATATCTTCTCTCCATTGGTACTGTCTCCTACTTTAACTGTTGGCTCCTTTATATAATACGTTTACCTGCAAAGATTTCTTCCAAGAAATTTGGTCTTGTCCACTGTTTCCAGTTCTTCAAATTCATATGGCATGATGGGTAATTTTATGTGCCAACCAGCGTGAGCCCTGGACTCCCTGATATCTGGTTAAACACTACTTCAAGATGAGTCTGTGAGATACTTTTGGAGCAGCCTCATATTTGGCTTGGTAGACTGAGTCAAGCAGATGGCCTTCCCCAGGGTGAGTAGTCCCATCCAATCCATGGAGGGCCTGAATGGAACAAAAGGCTGGGTAAGGAAGAATTCCTTCTACTTAACCATCTCTGGGCTAGGCCCTTAGCCTCCTCTTCCTTGGAGTTGGATCACACTGGAAGTTGCACCACAGGCATGCCTGGTGGTCAGGTGTTTGGACTCAGAGTGAAACTCTACCCATAGCTCTCCTGGGTCTGCAGCTTGGCAGCTTCAGATCTTGGATTTCTCGGCCTCCATAGTCAGGTAAGGCAGTTTCTTATTGTAAATTGGCCCCCCTCCCACTCTATCTCTGAACATAGATGTCTCGTATTAATTTCACTTCTCTGGAGAATCCAGACTGATACAGACAGACCCTCCATCCATGCACACATTTTATATTAGCATGCAAAGCTCTTTGTGGTCTCCCCAGAACCTGCCCCTCGTTTTACTGCCTCCTGTCACAAAGGCCCTCACTCAGGACATGCAGAACCACTTCCAGCCACCCCATAAGCCAGGCTTCTGTGTCACTGGACACTGGAGCAGCTCTTCCTTCCTGCCAGTCTACCTCCCAGGGTTCCTTGCAATCCAGGTCAGGGGCACTTGCCCTGGATGTCTTCTCAGAACCTTCTGATTTAGTGGGCCTCATCTAGATTCCAAAGTTCTGGGTCTTTAATATTTCTCACAGTTGATCATCATTCTGATTTCTTCTGTCACTCTCACTATTGCAATTGTCTTGATGAAGTGGATTTTGCCTTGCTTATTTCTGTTGCTAGCACCTAGAGCTACTTGGCTCAAGCCA
Organism: Sylvilagus floridanus; assembly: GCA_949820135.1. Taxonomy (NCBI): domain Eukaryota; kingdom Metazoa; phylum Chordata; class Mammalia; order Lagomorpha; family Leporidae; genus Sylvilagus; species Sylvilagus floridanus. The sequence continues at coordinate 30,654,776 of OX463246.1, read as the reverse complement.
GGTGGCTATAGTTGTTGGTTTAAAGAAGGAATGATTGATGAGGCCACAGCAGTACCCACAGCCAAGAGCCAACCCAGTTCCCAGCAGGGGAGAGAGGAGGAAGCCACACTGGTCTCCTTTATCCTGGGTCCATCTTCTTCAAGTCCATCTCTACACTGCCATGAGTTGGTTTTCTTAACAAGAGGAGTTGGCATCAATTTTGGGCCCTGTGGATGGGTCATTTTAGTTTGGGGAACATTTGATTTAGAACCTCTTTGTACCTGAAACCATCTCATCCTCTGGTATAACTTGTGACTCCATAAGTCATCCAACTACAGCCTCCTGGAGATCTGTCCCACCAGTCTTTTAATTGTCCCCTGATGTGAATGACTCCTCCTTGGACACAGCTTAGAGCAGAGCTGATGCTTAGCCCTATGCCCAACTGTGACCCCTACCCATGAAGTGGAGATACTGAGGCTCCAAGGGACGCTGTCTCTTACTCTTGGTCCCCAACCCTGGAGAAGGTTGCACTCGAACGTTTTAGGCCAATCCCCACCCCCACCCCGACCAGCAAGCTTTCTTGAGCCCTTGAGCAGGCCACTCCCCATCAAATCACCAGTGGACAAAACAGCCCAAGATGGCTGGGTTACATCTCTGGCTCATCATTATATCACCAATGCCTTCCCTTCCCATACAGGTCAGTTCCACAAGCAATAAATGTTCCACTTCTGAATGCCCTTTTAGATGATTTTCTGGAAGGAGACCCCTTTTCATGCCCAGCTGAAATAGACTCCAATGTAGAGAAATCCAACATCACAGAATTAATCTGATGTAGAAAAAGGACTTCAAATGAGATAGGCAGAGAGACCAAGTGCATGGGTTCCTCTAGGACTGGGGAGAAGACTTTGTTTTTGGCCTGGAATCGTTCTGCTGCCCTGGTTTCATTATGGAAAGGGGCCCTTTGCACCATCAATTAGGTCCTGTAACTTTGTTTCTAAGATTTTATTTATTTGTTTAAGAGGTAGAGTTACAGACAGAGAGAGGGAGAGACAGAGAGAGAGGTCTTCCATCTGCTGGTTCACTCCCCCAAATGGCAGCAATGGCAGAAGCTGGGCCCACCCAAAGCCAGGAGCCAGGAGCTTCTTCTGGGTCTCACACATGGGTGCAGGGGCTCAAGTACTTGGGGCATCTTCATTGCTTTCCCAGGCCATCAGCAAGGAGCTGGGTCAGAAGAAGAGTAGCCAGGCCTCAAACCGGTGCCCATATGGGTTGCTGGTGCCACAGGTGGAGGCTTAGCCTACTATGCCACAGTGCTTTTATGACCCCTCCCTCTCACCCTTCCAATTTCCTTTGGCTCCTGTGGGCCAGTGATGGCAAGGCCTGGCTTTGCTTAGTAATCAAAAGGCAGGGTGTTCCTGGTGGATTCTGTCCCTTGCAGATTCCAGAAAAAGGCGTGTCCTGGAGGTGTCATGCACTGGGATCAATTTGAATGGATGCAGCAATAGATAGGCCAGGTCCTTGGAACTTAACTCAGGCTATGCTGATGTAAAATACTGCAATGCCTGGTATCATTATGACTGGCATAAAACAGCTTGGCGCATGTTCTTAAGATGATTATGTACCCAAATCCCAGCCGTGGTGTACATTAACGGACAGGCTCCCAGGGAAAAGTGCGCCGACCACTTCCTCCTACAGCTCATCTGCTCTCCCTCCCCAAGGACAGAGAGAATCTTCCCACTGTGAGCAGCAGGGGCTGTGGAGAGCATGGGCCAGGAAGGAGCAGGAAGCCCAGAGACAGAACGGAAGATGGAGCTGCAGAAGCAGCTTAGAATCTGGGGAGGCTGCCAGGGAGCCCTAGAAGAGGGGGAGAAGGGGAGGAGAGAGGGCAAGAGAGATTTCCAGCATGGCAGTCCCTGCTTGGAGAGGTAAAACATCAGCAGCTTTCAGAGAGCTAAGCCGGCTGGCCTTCCTGCTACGCCCCATCCTCCTCAGGCTGGGGGCACGTTGTGCTCGGCGACAGCTAAGCAGCAGTCAGTCGCCGCCAGCTGCCTTCTCTGCCTGGGCCTTTGCACCATACAACGGGCCCTCGTCCCTTACTCTCCGCCCTGAGCCTGGGCTCCGGCTGAGCAGCCCGAGTGTCCCCTACCCACCCCCTTGCGCCTGTGGAGAGGAGGGTGTGAGGCCCGGGAGTAAATCCCTGTGCAAGTGCAGAACCACGCTGTTCTGGCCTTGGTGGGGCCCTCATTCATTCTCAGTCTCTTGGGAAACGCCAAGGCCAAAAGAAAGATTTGTCTTTCACCTCGTCATCTGAGTTGTTAACAAATATGTCCTCACTGTTACAGATGGAGAAAATGTATCCCATCCACAAGAGATATAAAAATCCCAACTTCTTCCCTTCAAAAATTGTGCTTGATAGGCATGTAGTGAGTGCAGATAAATCAAAGGAATGCAACAGCGCCCCTGATCAGAGCCTGCGTGCAATGCTGAGCTGGCAAGGGGCCCCCTGGACACGTACCAGACAGACAGACAGACAGACAGACTCATTTTCTCAGTAATCACCAGTGTCGAGGCTCTGGAATTATTTTGCACTCTTTCCACTGTCAAATTCCCGCCAGGAAATATCCTGGAGAATAAAAAGACAAAAGATAGTGGTTTACCCCCACCCTTCTCTCTCTCTCTCTCTCTCTCTCTCTCTCTCTCTCTCTCTTCCTTTAAGATTTATTTGAAAGGCAGAACAGGCCGGAGCCGCGGCACAACAGGCTAATCCTCCACCTTGTGGCGCCGGCACCCCAGGTTCTAGTCCCGGTTGGGGCGCCGGATTCTGTCCCGGTTGCCCCTCTTCCAGGCCAGCTCTCTGCTGTGGCCCAGGAATGCAGTGGAGGATGGCCCAAGTGCTTGGGCCCTGCACCCCATGGGAGACCAGGAGAAGCACCTGGCTCCTGCCATCAGATCAGCACAGTGCGCCAGCCGCAGTGGCCATTGGAGGGTGAACCAACGGCAAAGGAAGACCTTTCTCTCTGTCTCTCTCTCTCACTGTCCACTCTGCCTGTCAAAAAAAAAAAAAAAAAGACAGAAAGAAAGAAAAAAAGAAAGGCAGAACAACAGGGAGACACAGAGACAAAGAGACAGATTGATTTTTCATGAGCTGGTTCATCCCCAAATGGTTGCTACAGCCAGGTCTGGGTTATGGCGAAACTAGGAGTTAGGAAGTCCACCCAGGACTCCCATGTGGGTGGCAGGGGCCCAAGTACTTGGGCCATCTTCCATCACCCTCCCAGGGGGAGTCCTGAGCATGCCCAGAAGGCCGCAGCTATAGTACTTGGTGTCGTAAGCTTGTTGCAGTTTCTAAACCTCACATGCAGTTGTACACTGGCCGGCTGGGCCTACTGTTAGTTTCTCTGTGTTTGACATAGCCACGTGGGTATTATATGACTGATTCCATGGGGAAACCAGGGACTCGTTTTTAATACATGCAACTGGCTTCGGATTGGTGCAGCCCACCGGCCGTAGTGGCCATTGGGGGGGTGAACCAACGGAAAGGAAGACCTTTCTCTCTGTCTCTCTCTCTTACTGCCTAACTCTGCCTGTCCAAAAAAAAAAAAACCATCTTAATTTTCGCAAGACCCATATTAAGTAGGCACCATAATTTTAACAGTTTTACAGTGGTGAAAACTAGAGTTTGCATTAACTTAAATCCTATTGTGTAGGCCTATGTCTCCCAAACTGCACACCGAGGCACCCCAGGGCATCCCAGAAACTCACCAACATCCACACAGGACATTTTACATTTTTGAGGAAAATATCTATCAGATACCACATGAATTACTAGCTTGATGTAATTTATAGTCAATGTAAAATCATGCTACTTTTTATTTGAGAAAATTTTTGAGGGGAAACTGGGTTTTCTGTGGTTGCTATAAGAAGAAGCAAGTACTGAGTTAAAAAAAAAAAAACAATAAAAGGATGTTTGCCTCAGTGGTTAGCTGACAAGACGCCTTGTGTTGCAGATTAGAGGCCCTGGGTTTGGTACCCACCTCTGGCTCCTAACTCAGGTTTCTGGTTGATGCAGACAGACCCCAGGAGACAACAGGTGATGGCTCAAGCAATGGGGTTCCTGCAACCCACATGGAAACCTGGATTGAGTTCCTGATTCCCGGTTGGGGCCCAGCCTAGCCCCAGCCATTATTGGCACTCGGACAGTGAATCAGCCGATGGCCGCTCCTTCTTTGTCTATCTCTCCCTCTCTGTCTCTTAGAAACAAATCCTTGTTTAGAAAATCAACGAGGAACAGGAAGTCAAAGCGGTCAAGTCCAATCTGCTTTCCAAGGTTGGAGAAGCTGTATAGTGTGCAACAGACACACATCTCATCAAGAAGTCTTTATAGTTATTTAAGAACGAAATCACAATACTATGCCTTCCCATTCCTGTGTATTGTTAATTTCAGACAGCCACTACTAAGCTGTTAGGACTTACACAGGAAGTTGATTGGAAATAAGTACTTAATAAATAAAACTGCCTGGTATGTCTTTGGCCTACAGGCGCTGCAAACGTGGATCAATGCCATGCGGGGGATCTTAAGAACTGCGACCATCTGGGTCCACCAGGGTGTGAAGGGCTGACAGCGGCCCCTCACTCCCTGGGAGGTGGGACTGTAACCATAGGGCGAGGTCTCAGGAGGCTGACTTACCTGGTAAGGGGGGGGGGGGGGGCTGTCCTGTCCCCACTGGTGACCTCTCCTGCAAAGTGGCCTCCTGGCTCTGAGAGCTGTGTTGATGGAGAGTTCCAGGTGTGGGCATGCCCACACCTGCATTAGGTGGCGCATGAAGCCAAGGGTTCATGAAAACTAAGATCTTGGGGCCCTGGGTCTCCAGCCAGCCAGCCAGTTTGGGGGAGTGGTCTCTGCTTAGAGCACAGCTCAGTTCTCCCCACCTCCATGCCACCCCATTCTTCTCATCGCCAGAAGCTTCTAGAACGTGGGCACCGGAGATCCCTGTGCTGGCAGGGAGACAGCCGTGGGCGCAGCCCTCCTGGACTAGGGCTCACCCCGGAGACCTCACGCTAATATCACTGCCTCCTTAAAGCCACGAGCTCCAAACACAGTCGCATTTCGAGATACTGGGGGTTAGGAACTGTGCGAGAGAACCATTCAGCCCAGACCGGATAGCAAAGGGCGGTTCTTAGCTCTCTCGGAAGCCCAGGCCCAGGCCGCTCAGGCTACCTAGGCTGGAGGAGGCCTTGGAGCAGGCAGTTGCGGCTTCTTCTAGGATCCTGTCTCATGGCTGACGAGGCGGAGAGGATTGGAGCGGAACTGCCCTGATGGATGGAAGAAACCGCCAAGGTGCGGAGTCTTGAGTGACCAGGGGCTAACTGCGCGCACCGAGCCAGGCTGGGCAGTGCGCCCCCTGCAGGCAGCCCCGGGCGACGTCCGGATGGGCGCCAGCCGGGCCCCTGGGCGCGTGCGCAGTCCGGCGCAGCCTGGGGCGCCGCGGCCACGCCGGTGAGTGGCCCGGGAAGCAGCCCCGGGGCTTTACTAACATTGTTGCATTCCCTCCTTTTCTTGCAGTGGGCATCTCCCGCGAGCCCTCCTCCACGCCCCGGGGCCCGGCTGGGCTCCAGGAGGGAGGATGCGGGGCAGGGCGCGTGGATTGCGGTGGCGCCCTCGCCGCCCCCTGGACGCGCGGGGCCCGGCCGGGCCCGCAGGGACTCGGCTTTCCTTAGTGGTGGGAGCTGATACAGACAGCGCAGCCACGATGCGGAGCCGCGGCTCTAACTGAATCTCATTTGCTGCTTCTTGGGAGGCCCCGTAATCAGCTGGGCTTTCTTGGCTGCGGTTCGCAGCTCTGATTTTGAGCTCCGGGGTCAATGGCTTTGCCCTTCCCCGGAGAAATCAGACTTCACCAGCCTCCCTGCGCCTGAGAAAAAGGCTCTCTTCCTCTGTGCGGGTTCCTAGCGCCTCGTGAATTCCTTGTGCTCCCCTAGACGGCTGGGATAGGATAGATGCGCGACCCCGGGTGCGAGGCGCCCACGGGCTCCGTGCTCTCTGGCAAGTGCAGGGGGAAAATGTGTGGCAGGTTCCAGGGCAACGCGGCCCATCCATCCCAGATTGCGGAGCCCGACAAGATGGAGGCCTGGCCCAGCGCCGTGTTGTCTCTTGTTCCGTGAAGCCATGTTTCTGAGCCAAACATGTCCCAGCGGCCTTGTCTGGAAACCTGATGAGGTGGGCTGGGGTTCCTTGCATGAAGATACATGCAGTCTGCCTTACCCTGGGAGGAAAGAAGGCTGCCCGGGGTGTCCTGGAAAGGGAGACACAGGCCAGCATCCCTGGTGGTGACAGAATGCACCGGAGCACATAGTGAGCAGAGCTAGGCTAGTTGCACACACCGCAAGGAAGCAATGAGTAAGGAGGGCGGGTAGGGGCTGCAACGGGGTCCATAATCTGAGGCATGCTGCAGCAGTCTCTTCTTACGGTGGCTGTTGCTATAGGCTTCGCCAGGGGCAGCAGGCAGAAGGTCTACAATCCAAGAAGCACACTTGTGACTGCAGTATTGTCTCGGGGTGCGTTTTCTGTGGTCCAAGAGGTTTTCCCAGATAGGTGATTCACATCTCTGGGTGGGGCTGGAGGGGCTTCCACCACCATTAACGTAGGGGAGCCCACCAAATGTCCTGGAGCCACCCTCCACAGCAGGACCCTCCGGCGATGGCTCCTGGGGCTTCCTGATGCCCAGTTCTGGGTGGGTGACGGGTGCCTAGGACACAACAAACCACTAGCAAGCCCGTTTTCAACGAGGTAGGTTGGAGCGGCATTAGTTTTTCTTATACCGGGGCTCTTGTCATTCACTAGGGCAAACACACTAAGTGCTGGCACCAATAGGGTGCACAAAGTGATACGGTTTATTTGAAAGCTGAGAAAGTGAAACACACACACATACACACACACACACACACGAGCATGGGTTGCCCCACAGAAATACTTGTCATGACTGGGCAGTGGGCCAGAAGATTTGCCCAAAGGAGAAGAGGTGGGGGATGAGAGGCAGCCATGGTCTGGTCTCTGGTGGTAAAGAGAGGGAGACACACACACACACACACACACACACACACACACAGATACACACACACACACAGCACCTCCCAGTTGTTGGTCTCCTTTATGAGGTCCAGGCAGTGCCTCTCCAGGTATGAAGCCACTGGGGAATTATTTAGCACCTAAATAATTCCATGTGGAGCTCAATATCCATATTTTCATGGCGTGTTCTTCTTAGTTGCTGGATGAAGCAGATGCAGTGTGTGACTGAGCAATCCAGAGCTAACTTCCTGCCTATTTATCCCACATCAGAGGAGCAGAAAGCGTTTGTAACTTTGCTGTTGGATTTTCAAAGCAAACATCCCAGGAGCTCCTGATTCTACCTTTCCTCCTTTTCTCCCAAAGACCTCAGAACGAAAGGATTTCACACTTAGAGTGTGGGAGAACTAAACAGCTGGACAACTAGATTACTCCTTTATGGCCTTCTTGGACAAATGGTCTTAGTTTTTTACAAGTGAAATATTTTGAATAGCTTATATGCTAGGTGGTTCAGAGAGGAGAACAATATGGAAAAGTACATCTACTCCTGCCCTATTATCTTCCCAGTGTTTTTCTAGAATAATTATTATAATTATTCTTCTCTATTTTTCCCCTTAAACCTTTTATTTAAGATATACACACTTCATATATTTCATAAATACAACTTTAGGAACGTACCGATTCTTCCCTCCCTAACCACCTTCACACCCTCCCTCCCTTCTTCCTCATCCCACTCTTATTCCCATTCTTGTTTTTTAGTAAGATCAATTTTCAATTAACTTTATACACATAAGATTAACCCTATATGAAGTAAAGAGTTCAACAAATAGTATGGAAAAAAAACTGTTCCTCAACTGTAGAGACAAGAGCTATTCAGAGTCATTGCATCTCAAAGTGTCCATTTTACTGCTATAGATTACCTTTTAGGTGCTCTGTTAGTTACCACAGATCAGAGGGAACATATATCTGTACTTTTTGGACTGACTATGTCACTAAGTATAAAGTTTTCCAGTTGCATCCATTTTGTTGCAAATGATAATATTTCTTTTTTTTATTTTTACCATTGCATAGTATTTCATGGTATATATATCCCATAATTTCTTTATCCACTATGCAATAAACTTGGTGGTACAGATAACACTTTCATATGCTGAATTCATTTCCCTTGGGTAAATTCTGAGGAGTGGGATGGCTGGGTCATACGGTAGAACTATATTCAGATTTCTGAGGAATCTCCATACTGTCTTCCATAGTGGCTGTACAAGTTTACATTCCACCAACAGTGGATTAGGGTACCTTTTTCCTCACATCCTTGCCAGCATTTGTTGTTTGGTGATTTCCGTAGGAGAGCCATTCTAACAGGGGTGAGGTGAAACCTCATTGTGTTTTTGATTTGCATTTACCTGATGGCTATTGATCCTGAGCATTTTTTCATGTGTCTGTTGGCCATTTGGACTTTCACTTTTGAAAATGCCTGTTTAAGTCCTTTGCCCATTTCTTAACTATATTGTTTGTTTTGTTGTTGTTGAGTTTCTTGATCTCTATATATTTTGGAAATTAATCCTTTGTCAGTTGCATAGTTGACAAGTAACTCCTCTCATTCTGTCAGTTGCCTCTTCAGTCTGCTGAATGCTTCTTTTGCAGTGCAGAAGCTTCTCAATTTGAAGTAATCCCATTTGTCAATTTTGGCTTTGATTGCCTGAACCTCTGGGGTCTTTTCCAAGAACTCTTTGCCTATGCCAATGTCTTGCAGGATTTCCCTAAAGTTTTCTAATAATTTGATGGTATTGGGTTATACCCTTTTGAGTGTTTTTTTGTGTAAGGTGTAAGATAGGTGTCTTGCTTCATACTTCTGCATGTGGCATTAAACATACACCATTGTACATTTTTTTGAAAAAACATTTATAATGACAAATTTCAAAAAGAAAAATTGAAAAAAGATCATAAAGGAGATCAGTGATATGCCCACCATCTACAACTAACATTTATCTTTACTTGCTTTATCACATTTCACTTCTTCATCTCTCTGAAGCAGGATTGGGTTCTTCCTGGCTACTTGGGTTTGTTGTCTCATGATGATAGACTGTGAAGGCATGGACATAGAGGCATGAATAGACAATGAAGCAAAGTTTAAGGAGGACATGTACACCTGATAGACCAGCTGGGCATCCCAGGAGAGAACTAGAGTTCAGTCTGTGTTCAGACTGGCCTTTTTATGACAAAGGCCTTCCATTTCTCTTCCCTCCTATATGTCTGGGATATTTCTCTGGGTGGAGGACTTGCTGGGTGTGGAATTCCTAAAATTCCTCCTGGAACTTCATAATGGACTAAAAGCCCCCTTGGTGTAGTGGGGAGAAGGTTCCCACAAGCTGAGCCTTGGGAGGGAGTGCTGACCCACCCAACCAGATTACTGAACAATGACAACACTTTGAATCTGTAAGTGCTGATTGGCTACTACAGTTGTTCCCTCATCCAACCACATGGAAGAGCCACCCAAGGAGCCTATGAAACAAGGACAGACTTGATAGGTAAATGCTGGTCTGCTCCTAATGTGAGGAGATAGATACAATAATGGGCAGTTAGGTCATGAGAAAAGGGGGGAAGTCTCTTTAAGAGTATACAAAATGCACGCTTCTCCCCCCAAGCTACCTTTAGCAAGACAAAAGTGTCAATCACTAATGCTCCTGAGAACAGAGTTACCTATCCCACCCTTCTGATACAGTTCCTGCCCTCTGATGGTTTTGTCCCTGCCCTTTGATTGATTGTTTCCCAAATTGTGCTCAAAAGACTCCATTTCAACCAGTTTCTTGGGTCTTCCTCTCTTGGAGCTGCCCTCCTGGCTGCTGTGGCAGGTTTCTGACTTAAATAAATCTTGCTTTGCTCACTGCCTTGTCCCTGTGGAAATTCTTCTACACGAGACGAGAACCGAGGTCTCTGTCTTCATCACCATTTCCCCGTACCACTAAGGCTGGCTTCTGCATTTCTTCCCTCATCCAACCACACAAACATTTCTATGCAGGAATTCCCATTGCCTTTGGTGTCTCATACTTGTGCAGGCTAATGTCTACCTAGCCACTGTAACACCTTGCCCGTCTATCAGTGATAGAGACAGGAGACGGTTTTGAGGTAGGAAGGCACGGAGGGCCTACCTTCAGAATACAAGAGAATTAGAGAGCCAGACCTGAGGTAAATGATGGGAGGAAGGGAAGGTACAGAAACAAGGTAAGATCACAGCAGGAGGAGAGAAGAGCGGGGTAAATGGCTTCCCTGGGAGACCCCTGTATCTGACTTTCCCATAGCCCTGAAAGATATCAAATCCCAGATCCCCCTCCCCCACCTCAACAACTTTCCTGTTCAGGAGCCTCTCCTGGCTGCAGGGAGCTTCCTGTGCTTCTTTTAATAAACTTCTCCTGCTCACCCTTCATGTCTGTGTCTTCATTCTTTGTGGGCACAAACCTGAAAGGCTAGAACTACTGACGCCTGCATCATCGGTTTATCCTATTTTTTTCTTTGACGAATTCCAAAATAAAATACAGATATAACCATGGTCCTGTAATAGTTCACCATGCAGTCGTTAATGAGCATTCAGTATGTGTTTACTTTCTGCTTTAATGCAAAATTAGCTAACAACGAAGCGTGCAAATGTGAGGTGCACATTCACTGATTATGACAAACGAATGCCCTGTTGAACCCAAACCCCTACCAAGATAGAACAGTACAATTTCTCTCCCTGTTCCCATATGCCTGCAAGCCAGCCTCTGGTTGGTCCCAACCTTAAAGCACTCACAGTTCTGATTTTATTTTTTTACAACAGAGTAGTGTAGCCTAACCTCATACATTAATGTCAGCTCCCTTCTTGTACTATAATTCTGTTGATTCATTCATGTTGTTGGTTGATCAGGAATTCTGTCTGTTGTGGAACAGGATCCCATTCTCTTTCCCATGTACCAGTTCATTCATTGTCCTGCTAATGGATCTTTCCTAGTTTTTGGATATTTTGAATCACATTCTGTGAACGTCCCATTTGCTGCTGACATATATCATATGCTTTTATTTCTCCTAGCGGTGGAATTGCTCGGTTGCAGGGTAAGTGTACATGTTCTTTTATTCAGAGTGTCCAGATGTTTTCTAAGGCAGCTGCACTGTTTTACATTCCCCCGGCAACACAGGAGAGTTGCCTCTCATCCTTGCCAAGACGTGGTGAGGTCAGTCTAATCAGAGTCCTGCTGGTTGCATGGTGCCATCTAATTGCGGCTTTAAATCGCATTTCCCTGAGGACTCATGGCTTAGAGTGCCATTTCAGTGCTAGTCGTCATTCACATAGACCTTGGGAACTGTCCAGATCTTGGCCATTTTAAAACACTGGATTGTCATTCATTGTCAAGTTGTCCATCCTTCCCTCGTTCCTCCCTCTTTTGCTCTCTCCCAACATGTCCTGCATACAAATTCTTTGTTAAATAATTTTTTTTGGTCACAATTTTTTTCACTGTAAGGTTTACCTGTCCATTGTCTTATGGCAGGTAGAAGTTTGTAACTGTGATAAAAGCAATATTTTTAAGGTTGTTGCTTTTTCTTTGATGTAAGCATTTCTCTACCCCCTCACCCCCTGAGTCACACACTCATGTTTTCCTCTGACATTTTTGTGTCCTTTTTTTCGTTTTTGTATCTTAAACTATTACTTTAAAGCCATGAATCATCTCAGTTTAGCTTTTAAGTATCAGGAGACAGAGGTTCCCTTGTGCTTTTTCCCCCACATTCCTTTATTCCATGACTGGTTGTTGTAAAGGCTTTTTTTGCCCCATTTGTCACTTGAGTGTCTTTTTGAAAAGCAATTGAGTGTGTGTGGGCAGGCATTACAGGTTCACTAGGGTTCGTCTTCCCAGATGCAGTTTATAGCTTCACTCTTCATATGGGGCATGAGTTTGAGCACAAAACGAGCTTTCTAGTAGCCCTGGCCTCATTCTGGGGCCGTGGGCAGGGAGCTGCCTCAGACAGCCTCGTGACAGCAGCGGCGGTGAGAGGACTGGCAACTGCCCGCTGCCCTCCTGCCTCCTCGCCTGCTGGCCGTGGGCATTGCCCCATTGCTGTGACTTTCATCCCTGCCTTCTGGTCTCTTCCAGGGAGCAGAGGTGTTGTATGGAGTAAATGTGGAAGTTGGGCAAAGTTGGGGCGTCAAGCCAATGGCACAGACCTACACATGTGGACAGGATATGGAAGCGGGGAGGAAGGCTAAAGTGGGACCTTGCTTTGCGCTATCCTGGCTTCTGTGCACTCTGGCCAGGGGCTCTTGCTGTCCCCCTGAGGATGCCTGCACCAAGACAGAAGAACAAACCCAGCCTGAGGGTCCCCTCACAGGTCAGGAAGGTGTCACGCTGTTGAAGCAAAGTTCTGTTGGAGTTGCAACAGGAGATGGAACTGTTTTCTGATGGAGGGCAGGCAGTCCTTTCACGTGCCTTCTCTGACCCTCACGCCTGCCCAGTAAGGACAATGGTCTGTAACATGGACAACAGTCTGGAGATGGCTCCTGAAAGCCATTTAGAAATCAAACAGGCTATTCTGTGGGCCCGCTGTGCCATTGCACTGGAAAATTCTGCTGTCTGCAGATGTAAGGCACTTAGAGAAGCAAGACACCACTGGCTTCGTCTCTCAGTAGGAGACGCGCCAATCCATAATGTTCAGTGTAATCCCTAAAGTAGTTCATGTTTTTGATGCTATTGTAAATGGTCTTGGGGTTTTTTCTTTTTTGGAAAATTTCAGTTTCCAATTATCTGCTGCTGATATACAGAATCTGACTGATCTCTGTATGTCAACCTTTCATCCCATCATCTTGCTTAACCCACTAGTGAGTTTCAGTAGCTAATACTTTATATCATGGACATGTTGCTGCAAGTAAACATGGTTTTTCTTTGTTGTTCTCACATTTTGTTGCATGAATTTTTTTCTTACATTTTTGTCCTGGCTGTGACCTTCAGAGTAATGATGACTAAAAATTCTTGCCTTGTTGCTGCTCTGATGGGGAAAGATACTAGTTTTTGCCTTTTTCACCAGAAAATATTATATTAGCTATAGGCTTTTCCCATATATCTTTTTCAGTTGAGAATATGTCTTTACATTCCCAGTTTGCCGAGGATGTTTTACCAATGGGGCATATTGCATTTTGTTAAATATTTTTTTCCAAGTACTGAGATAATCATATGGGTTTTCCTTTTCAGTTGTCATGGTTAATTCCTTTTTTTAATTTTAATTCTTGATAGTTCTGGGAGAAAGCTCATTTGTTTATGAGTTATTATTTTATTAGGAACTTTTATATCCATATTTCTGAGTGATATTTTTCTGAAATACTTTTTTGTGATTTCGGTTCCACTAATGATGCCTTCTAAAAATGACTTGGGAAGTATTTCCTCCTTTTCTACTTTCTAGAAGAATTTGTGTAATGATATTACTTCTTCCATCAGTGTTCGGTAAGATTCATCAATGAAGGCATTTGGCTGGAGTTTTCTTTATGTGAAAGTTTTTATTTTTTTTATTTTTTTTTGAGTTTTTTCTTTTTTTTTTTTTTATATAAAGCTTTTATTTAAAGAATATAAATTTCCAAAGAACAGCTTATGGATCACAATGGCTCCCCCCCCCCACAACTTCTCTCCCTCCCCCTACCCTCCCCTTTCCCGCTCCCTCTCCCCTTCTGTTCACATCAAGATTCATTTTCAATTCTCTTTATACACAGAAGATCAATTTAGTACATATTACGTAAAGATTTCAACGGTTTGCCCTCGCATAGAGACACAAAATGATAATACTGTTGGAGTGCTAGTTATAGTATTAATTCACAATGTACAGCACATTAAGGACAGAGATCCTACATGATTTTTTTTTTTAAAAATTGATTAATTGTCTATGAAATTTCCAGTTTAACACCAAGATTTTTTAATCATTTGCAATTATCTTTATATAAAGAAGATCGATTCAATATATACTATGTAAAGATTTCATCAGTTTGCACCCACTCAGAAACACAAAGTGTAAAAATACTATTTCAGTACTAGTAATAGCATTATTTCACATTGGATAACACATTAAGGACAGATCCCTCATGAGACGTAAGTACACAGTGACTCCTGATGTTGATTTAACCATTTGACACTCTTGTTTATGGCGTCATTAATAGCCCTAGGCTCTGGTCATGAGTTGCCGAGGCTATGGAAGCCTTTAGGGTTCGTGGACTTCGATCTTATTCCGACAGGGTCATAGTCAAAGTGGAAGTTCTCTCCTCCCTTCAGAGAAAGGTACCTTCTTCTTTGATGGCCCCGTTCTTTCCACTGGGATCTCACTCGCAGAGATCTTTCGTTTAGGTCTTCTGTTTTTTCCAGAATGTCTTGGCTTTCCATGCCTAAACTATTCTCATGGGCTCTTCAGCCAGATCCGAATGCCTTAAGGGCTGATTCTGAGGCCAGAGTGCTTTTTAGGACATCTGCCATTCTATGAGTCTGCTGTGTATCCTGCTTCCCATGTTGGATCATTCTCTCCCTTTTTCATTCTATCAGTTAGTATTAGCAGACACTAGTCTTGCTTGTGCGATCCCTTTGACTCTTAGACCTATCAGTGTGATCAATTGTGAGCTGAAATTGATCACTTGGACTAATGAGATGGCCTTGGTACATGCCACCTTGATGGGATTGTATTGGAATCCCCTGGCACACTTCTAACTCCATCATTTGGGGCCGTTCTGATTGAGCATGTCCCAAATTTTACATCTCCTCCCTCTCTTATTCCCACTCTTATATTTCACAGAGATCACTTTTCAGTTAAAATTTAAACACCTAAGAATAATTGTGTGTTAATTACAGAGTGAAAGTTTTTAACAACAAATTCATTTTATTTTTAAATAAGGTGCTGCATGAGTTATCTTTTTCTTTCTGAGTTAGAGTTTGTAGTTTGTGTTCTTTCAGGAAATTTGTAAAACTGACAAATTGATCAGCATGAAGTTATGAATAATATTTCCTCATTTTCCTTTTCATGTGTGGCTGAGTCAAGGAGTTGTCCTATGTTGTTCCTGCTAGTGATAGTCCTTGTCTTCCCCTGTTTTTTCTTCATGAAGCTGGCAAATCATTTAATCTCATTGACTTTTCTCTTTTGAATTCATGTTGTCTATTTCATTCCGTTTTTCTCTTGTTTTTGTTATGTCTTTCCATGTGCTTGTTTGGAGTTGAAGTCTGTCTTGAACTTTATTCAGGTCATTGATTTTGAAGATTTCTTCTTTTTTTTTTCCCAGTATAAATGTTACATGCTATAAATCTCCTTGTAGCCACTGCTTTAGCTGCATCCCACAAAACTTATTTATGTTTCCATTTTCACTAAGTGCAGAGATGTTTTTCTTAGCATTCTTGTCCCCACCCCAGCAGCAAGCCACTTCTACCTCTGCCTACTCAGTGTGGGGCTAGAGCACAGGTGGTTTCCTGCCTCAGCGGCAGCTGGGCTTTGTTTCTTATCACAGAAGTGTCAATGTCTGGGGCAAGCTTCTTGCCGGTCCCCTAGCGGCAGCTGATCACCTGCTTCTGCTGGGCCACGCTGTGGATCTGCCCCTCCTGGTATGGTTGCTCCACTCTCAGTTCCCGGCATGTCTTCCTGCCTGTGCCACCAAGGGGCTCTTTCAGGACTCTCAGCCCTATACAAACCTGGTCCACACTCAGGGAAAGTGACAGCAGGAGTGCAGATGTCCCCTGTGACCGGAGCTCTAGGACTGCCATACTATTAAAAATACTTTGTTTTTAGTGTTTGTTATGATTGGTTGTTTCTATTTAGCCAGGTTTATGGTGATTGTCTCTTCTTGTGCTCTGCCAAAGGTCATACTGTCCGCATATCTCCATCTTTCTGAAAGACTTCTCACTGTTTGCAATACATGTACTGACTTATCTGATGATGTTGGCTCTCTGCTGGTCTAAGGAGGTTATGATGTTATACGTTAGTCAGCATTTTCTCATTGTTTCAGGTGAGAGTGAATTTTTATGTGTGGTTTTCTTCGGCCTTAGCAGAAGTAGAAGCTCCAGAATTTTATTTTTGTATGTGAATCAATTTCTGTGTTCTCTGTTCTGGTCCATGAGTCTATGTGTTGGTTTCTATGCTGGAACATGATGTGTTAATCACTACTGCTTTGTAGTATGTTTTAAAATCAGGTGTTGTGATGCCTCTAGCTTTTTTTCCTCCCTCAGGATTTCTTTGGCTATTCTGGGTCTTTTGAGATTATTAGTTCTAGGATTTTTCCCAATTCTATAAAGAACATCATCAATATTTTGATAAGGATTGCATTGAATGTGTAATACTGCTTTAGGTAGTATGAATAGTTTAGCTATATTCTTTCAATTCATGAACAAGGAATATCTTTCCCTTTTTTGTCCTTGATGATTTCTTTCATCAGTGTCTTGCTATTTCCATCTTTCACTTTTTTGGTTAAATGTGTCCCTACATATTTAATTTTGTATAACCATTGTGAATGGGATTTCATTCTTAATTTCTTTTTCAGCAAGATCATTATTGGTATATAAAAATGAAACTTTTTTTTTTTTTTTTTTTTAACAGGCAGAGTGGACAGTGAGAGAGAGAGAGACAGAGAGAAAGGTCTTCCTTTTGCCGTTGGTTCACCCTCCAATGGCCGCCGCGGACAGCGTGCTGCGGCCGGCGCACCGCGCTCATCCGATGGCAGGAGCCAGGAGCCAGGTGCTTTTCCTGGTCTCCCCATGGGGTGCAGGGCCCAAGCACCTGGGCCATCCTCCACTGCACTCCCGGGCCACAGCAGAGGGCTGGCCTGGAAGAGGGGCAACCGCCGGGACAGAATCCGGCGCCCCGACCGGGACTAGAACCCGGTGTGCCGGCGCCGCAAGGCGGAGGATTAGCCTGTTGAGCCACGGCGCCGGCCAAAAATGAAACTTTTTTATATGTTGATTTTTTATCCTATGACTTTACAGAATTGGTTTATCAATTCTGTTTTTTTTGTTGTTGTTGTAATATTTTATGCTTTTCCATGTATAAAATCATGCCATTTACAAACTTGGGTATTTGGTATGATATTGGCTGTGTGTTGATCATATATAGCCTTTATAATTTTGAGGTGTCTTTCTTTCTTTATCTCTCTCTCTCTCTCTCTCTCTCTCTTTCTTTCTTTCTTTTTTTGCCAGGCAGAGTTGGACAGTGAGAGAGAGAGACAGAGAGAGTTATAGACATTGAATGAAAGACAGAGAGAAAGGTCTTCCTTCCATTGGTTCATTCCCCTAATGGCTGCCATGGCTAGTGCTGTGCTGATCTGAAGCCAGGAGCCAGGTGCTTCTTCCCGGTCTCCCATGCAGGTGCAAGGCCCAAGCACTTGGGCCATCCTCCACTGCCCTCCCGGGCCACAGCAGAGAGCTGGACTGGAAGAGGAACAACCAGGACTAGAACCGGCGCCCATATGGGATCCTAGCACCACAGGCAGAGGATTAACCAAGTGAGCCATGGCACCGGCCCCAAGTTTTTCTTTTTTTTTTTTATTTTAAAGATGTATTTTTTATGAGGCTAGTGCCATAAAGACTTTGGTTCTTTTATTAAATTTGTTAAGGCTTATTTCATAATGTGGGATGCAATGTAACTGTGAATTTTTCTTTTTTTAAAAATGTTTAAAATTTATTTGACAGAGAGAGGTCTTTCTTCCATTGGTTCACTCCCCAAATGGTGCTACGGCCGGCACTGAGCCTATCCAAAGCCAGGAGCCAGGTGCTTCCTCCTGGTCTCCCATGCGGGTGCAGGGCCCAAGCACTTGGGCCATCCTCCACTGCCCTCCTGGGCCACAGCAGAGAGCTGGGCTGGAAGAGGAGCAACAGGGACTAGTACCCAGAGTCCCAACTGGGACTAGAACCCGGGGTGCCAGCGCCGCAGTTTTCTTCTATACCTAGTTTGTTGATAGTTTTTTTAAATTATTTTTTTCACATCCATTGAGATGAGCCTGCACTTTTTGTTTTTGTCTCTGTTGATGTGATTTGATTTATTATGCTTATTAATTTGTCAGTGTGGAACCAGCCTTGCATCCCTTGGGTAAGTCCCACTTGATAATGATGTATGGTCTTTTCAATATAGTGTTGGATTTCGTTTGCTGAGAATTTGTCATCTATGTTCATCAAGGATGTTGGGCCATTATTTTCTCTTTGTGTTGTGTCTTTGGTTTTAGTATCAGAGTATTGATGTCCTCATAAAAAGAGCCTCCTACTAATTTTGGGTTTGGTTTGTTCTTGCTTCTAAGTCCTTGAGATGCATTTTTATGTTGTTTATTTGAAATCTTACTTTTTAATTGTATATACTTATTATTTATAAACTTCCTTCCTAATAATGCTTTTGCTGTATGCCATGGATTTTGATACATTGTGTTTTTATTTTCATTTGTTTCAAGAACTTTTTTATTTCCTTTTTAATTCTTCCAATGATCCATTGGCCATTCAGGGACATGTTTAATTTCCATATATTCACACATTTTCTGTTGTTGTTCTAATTGTTAATTGCTAGTGTTACTCCTTCATGGACTGAGAAGATAGGTGGTATTATTTTAAGTCCTTAAAATTTACTGAGACTTGATTTTTTTGGTCTAATATATTTTGCTGATGAGAAGAATGTGTATTCTGCAGCAGTTGGAAGAGGTGTTCTCTAAATATGTCAGGTGCGTTTGCTCCTAGTAGGTAGAACTCTAGTTCATGTGTGTAGCTTTTCTTTTCGATGATCTGCCCCTTGATGACAGTGATTTTGAAGTCGTCACTGTCATTGCTTTGGAGCCCACCTCTCCCTTCAGGCCTGAAACCACTGTTGAGTGCATATATATTTGATTGTTATGTCATCTTCTTAAATTGATCCTCTGGTTAACATGAAATGTCTTCTTTGCCTCTTTTTATAGCTTTTTATTTAAAGTCTGTTTTATCTGACATGAGTATAGCTACTCCTGTTTATTCTGTTTTTCACTTACATGGTGTAACTTTTTCCAACCCCTCATTTTCCATCTTTGTATATGTTTATCTATGAAGTGAGTTTGTTGTAGGCAGCATATAGTTGGGTCTTTTTTTTTTTTTTTAATGTATTTAACCAACCTGCACCTTTTGACAGAGGAATTTACTCCATTTATAACAAGGTCAATATTGATAGATAAGAACAAACTTCAGCAGTTTTATTGATTGCTTTATATATTCTGTTTCGTTCTGCCTCTTGTATTATTTATGTTTTGGTTTTGTCATAAGGTTGCATTCTCTTCCCTTTCTTGTCTGTGTGTCTGTTCTGTTAGAGAATTTTGTACTGCGGGTGATCCTTTTATTTGTAGGATAGTACTCCCTTGGGAGTTCTTGCAAGGCTGGTTTGGTGATGATGATTCTGTCGGTTTTTGCTTGTTAGGGAAATACTTTATTTCTTCTTTACTTCTAAAGGATAGCATCAATGGGTGAAGAATTCTTGGTTGGAAGTTCTAGTCTTTCAAGACTTTGAATATATTATCCCATTCTCTTCTGGCCTGTAGAGTTTCCGCTGAGATATCTGTTGTTAGTCTGATGCGCTTTCCTTTGTATGTATGTAACTTGATGTTTTTCTGTCACTGTCTTTAGGATTCTCTTCCTATCCTTAAATTTTGGCAATTTGACTAATGTGCCTCAGAGAGGGTCTTTTTTTTTTTTTTTTTTTTGGGAGAATCTAGTTGGGGCCCTTGAGCTTCCTGGATCTGGGTGTCCAAATCTCTTTCAAGACTTGGGAGGTTTCCAATGATTATTTCATTTAATAGGTTCTTGATCCTTTTTCCTTCTCTTTCAGATAACCTTATAATATGAATTATTTTGTTTTGCTTAATGGTATCCCATATGTCATGCAGGCTTTCTTCATTTTTAAAAATTATTTTTTTTTCAGATTTATTTATTTGTTTGAAAGGCAGAGTTATAGAGGGAGAGGGAGAAATGGTGGGTATGGTGGAGAGGAAGATCTCCCAGCTGCTGACTCACTCCCCAAATGGCTGTAATGGCTCGGGCCGTGCCAGGCTAACGCCAGGGTCCTAGAACTCCATCCATGGTCCCACATGGTAGGGAACCAAGTACTTGGGCTTCATCTGCTGCTTTGCCATGTGTAATAGCAGGGAGTTGGATCGGAGGCGGAGCCGCTGGGCGGGACTTGAACTGGCACTCACATGGGATGCTGATGTTGCAGGCAGCAATTTAACCCACTGTGCTACAATGCCAGACTCAGTTCTTGTCTCTTTCTGTCTGGATGGGTTATTTAAAAAATTTTATCCCTGGGGCCAGTGTGTTGTGTAGCAGGTGAAACCACTACCTGCAATGCCAGCATCTCATATAAGTGCTGGCTCAAGTCCTGGCTGCTCCATTTCCTATCCAGCTTCCTGCTAATCGAAAGCAGCAGATGAAGGCCCAAGTACTTGGGTCCTTGCACCCACCTGAGAGAACTGGAAGAAGCTCCTGGCTTCAGACTGGCCCTGTTCTGACCATTATGGCCATTTGGGAAGTGAATTAGTGGATGGAAGATCTCTCTGGGGGCTGGCACTGTGGCATAGTGGGTAAAGCCAGCACCTGCAGTGCTGGCATTCCATATGGGCGCCGGTTTGATTCCCAGCTGCTCCACTTCCAATCCAGCTCTCTGCTGTGGCCTGGGAAAGCAGTGGAAGATGGCCCAAGTCCTTGGGCCCCTGCACTTTGTGGAAGACCAGAAGGAAACTCCTGGATCCTGGCTTCAGGTTAGCCCAGCTCCAGCTGTTGCAGCCAATTGGAGAGTGAACCAGTGGATGGAAGACCTCTCTCTCTCTCTCTCTCTCTCTCTCTCTTTCTGCCTCTCCTTCTGTCTCTGTAAACTCTGCCTTTCAAATAAATAAAATAAATCTTTAAAAAAGAGATCTCTGTCTCTCTGTAACTCTGCCTTTCAAATAAATAAATGAATCTTTTAAAAAATCTTGTCCTTAAATCAGGAATTCTTTCTTTCACTTGGTTTATTCTGTTATTGAAAATCACAATAGTGTTTTTTATTTTGTTAATTAAAGTATTCATCTCCAACATTTCTGATTAATTCTTCCCAATCATTTCTTAGTTTCAATTGTGCCAGTCCCAGAGCTTCAGGACTCTGAGAGTTCCTTACTTGGGTCCCACATGGCGATGGCAGGTTATGCTGGGGATTATGCACAAATTGGCACAGGCCTGGAGCAGAAGAATGCAGATAGAGTCTTCCCCAAACCCCAGGGTAGGGGAGGGGAGGAGCACAAGGCCCCTGGGACTTAGGGAACTAATGGTTAGGATCCCAGAGCTGTAGGGTGCATTGGCTGCATCTCCAAGGGTCATCACAGATCTTATTGCTGATTGTGGACTGGCAGCCTCCAGCCTGCTGCAGAGGAAAGGGTACAGGGCCCTTTAAGTACCGCTGGTGAGTGCAAGTTACCCAGGGGCTGGAGCACCAACAGCCGTAGTCCCAGAGCTGCAGAGCACAGAGGGACGCGCCCCCCGTTCCCACAGGGTGTGTGAGAGTGATGCTTGACTGGCGCCCCGGCCACCCAGCTCCCTGTAACGAGAGATCCAGCGGGGCCCTTCCTCCGCTCTGGTCCTCAGGGCTGCTGCCAAGCCCCAGGAGGCAATGAGAGCCTCCCTAGATTACGCACAGCACCCAAGCGTGGCTCCAAGGCGTGTGCCAGCAACCCCACGGCTGCAGGACGCAGAGGGGTCTGGGCTCCGCCGTGTGAAGCTCCCCGGCCTGGCTCTGGGGTCTTCTGGGGGCTCCAGGGCTGCTTGCTGTCCCCTAACAGGATGGAATTTAGCCGTGCTTGTGCCACAGCAGCTCAGGCCCGGGGCTCGGTGTGGGAGCCCCACCAGGCGTCTCTTGGAGCGAAGCAGTCACGCGGACCCCAGTCGGTTCCTAGCCTGGACGTAACAGCCTGTGAGGCCGTGGAATCCCGTGGTTAGGGCTGCTGCTCCGTGGTGGAGGCCCCCGAGCGTTCCGCTTGCCTTTTCCTGGTGAGATGGTGTCCCCCAGCCCCGGGAGCTGGGTCGGAGCGGGGGTGGGCTTTGTTCCTCGCTCTTTGCTGGCTTGCTGAGCCCCCGTGCTGTTTAGCGCTTCTGTGACTTTCCCGAGTCCTCCCTCAGCCAGTCTGGGAAGCACAGGTCTTGCCATGTCGCTCTTGCCTCTCTGTTTAGGCGCCTTGGATGCTAAGTGTTCAATTGTCATGGGCTCGAAGTCCGCAGCCTTCTCCTCTTCTGTCTTGTCGAAGAAGTATTTCCTGGTGTGGGCATTTGGGGCATTGGTTTCATCACCACATCCCCTAGCTGAAGGTTCGGCAGCCTGGTTCAAGTTGTAGCTGCTCTGTTTCAGATCCAGCTTCCTGCTAAAGTGCACCCTGAGAGGCAGCAGGTGACGCCTCACGTGCTGGGGTCCCTGCCGCCCGCGTGGGAGACCTGGATGGAGACCCGGGGTCCTGGCTCTGGCCTGGCCAAGTCGTGGTTATTGTGGGCATCTGGGGAGTGAATCAGCATATGGAAGATTCTCTCTCTCTCTCTCTCTCTCTGTCTCTGTGTGTGTCTACGCGTCAAATAAAAAGGAAAATAAATACAATTATTTTTAAAGATTTATTTGAAAATTGGAATTACAGAGAGAGAGGGAGAAACAGAGAGATACATCTTCCATCTGCTGGTTCACTCCCCAAATGGCCACAACAGCCATGGCTGGGCCAGGCTGAAACCAGGAACCAGGAGCTTCATCGAGGTCTCCCGCATGGGTGCAGAAGCCAAAGCATTTGGGCCACCCTCTGCTGCTTTCTCAGGAGCATTTACAGAGAGCTGGATCAGAGTGGAGCAGCTGGGACTTGAACCGGTGCCCATATGGGATGCTGGCACTGCAGGTGGTGGCTTTACCTGCTACACCACGGCACCAGTCCCTCCCTCGTTTTTCTTTAGTAGAGTCTTTGCTTGACCTCATCTCAGTAAATTTTAGAAGAATCTCATTGATTAATATAGAGATCTCTGTTGGACCTTATATAAGAATTACATTTTATTTGTAGTCTGAAAAAAGAATGACATTTTTACAATATACCACTAAGTATTTCTAACCATGAAAAGATACAGCTCTGCATTTACTTATTGGTCCTCTTTAGTGTTTTGAAAAATTGCCTCCATCAAGAGATTTTGTTATTTGTTGCTGTGTATTTCATAGCTTTTCTTGTTATTGCAATAACATTTCAAAAATATTTTGTGTTCTTACCCTTTAAGGAATATAAATGTAATGATTTATTTCAGGCTTATCTTCTTTTTAAGATTGATTTATTTGAAAAGTGGAGATACAGAGCCATTCACTGGCTCACGCCCCAAATGGCCTCAATGGCCGGAGCTGAGAGAGAGAGAGAGAGAGAGAGAGAGAGAGGTCGTCCACCTGCTGATTCACTCCCCAGATGGCCTCAATGCCTGGAGCTGGGCTGCTCCGAAGCCACGAGCCAGGAGCTTCCTCCGGGTCTCCCATGTGGGTGCAGGGGCCCAAGCACTTGGGACATCTTCTACTGTTTTCCCAGGCCACAGCAGAGAGCTGGATCAGAAGTGGAGCAGCCAGGACTCAAACCGTGCCCATAAGGGATGCTGGCACTGCAGGTGGCAACTTTACTCGCTACACAACAGCGCTGGTCCCTCCATGTTCATCTTGTATCTAGGAATTTAGGTAACCTTTTTATGCACTCCAATAATTTGCTAGTAAGTTTGGGTTAAAAATGTAGACAACTATCTCATCTATGAACAAAATTCAGGGTTTTTTGTTTTTGTTTCCGGTTATACTATCATCTAATGTTTTCTCGCTTGTGTGTACTGGGTAAGGCCAGTGCCACGTAGGCTAGAATGGTGACAGATATTCTCTTTCTTGCCACTGATTGCAAGGGGACCACCTCTGACGTCTGTCTGTGAAGCCCACTGTTTGCGGTGCGGTTTTTTGGGTACATTGCTTTATGATTTTCAAGAAGTTATGCTTTCCCTTCTAGTTTTCTAAGTGTGTAACTGCTTGACAGAATTTCACGTGTTTTTCCCTTTTTGTTCTATTAATGTGATCATTTACACTAATAGCTCTTATAACAATGAAACCATTCTTTCACGCTTAGAATAAATTCAATTCAAAATTGCTATTTTATGGGGCTGGCACTGTGGCGCAGCAGATGAAGCTGCCCCCTACAGTGCTGGCATCCCATATGGGTGCCAGTTCAAGTCCCGGCTGCTCCACTTCCGATCCACCTCTCTGCAATGGCCTGGGAAAGCAGTAGAAGATGGCCCAAGTGCTTGGGCCCCTGCACCCTCTTAGGAGACCCAGAGGAAGCTCTTGGCTCCTGGCTTTGGGTTGGTGCAGCTCTGGCTGTTGCGCCCAATTGGGGAGTGAACCAGCAGATGGAAGACCTCTCTCTCTTTCACTCTGCCTCTCCTTCTCTCTCTGTGTAACTCTTTCAAGTAAATAAAGCTTTTACAAATTGCTATTTTATATGTTTTATTCGTTTTGGGTCTTTTACCTTTACTTTGAGGACGTGTGAATTCGTGATGAAGGTTGATTTGTAGTTTGCTTTTCTTGGACTTCCCTTGTCTTTTGCTTTGTAAGTCATCTCATTAAATTGCCTGGGCAGTCACCTTCCTTTCCTTCTCTCTGGTAGATCTGCAAGGATCCACATGCTTTGTTCCTTGGGAACATGGTGGATCACCCTGAGGTTGGTATTGTGGGAGGATTTGTTTTCTTATATACAGATGCTTTAAACTTTGTACTTTGAAATAACCATAGTTTTAGAATGGGTTGTCATGTTTCCCCCAGCCTTTCCTAAGAATTTGACATCAGTACAATCCACAGAGCTTAGCCAGATTCCATGAGAGTATGTATGTGTGCGACCCCACGTGATTTTTATCGTGTGTAGCCTTGCATATTACCACTGTTAATTACGAGTCTGAGAGATCTTCACCACACGACTCTGTTCTCCTGTGCTCACACCCAGCCCTCTGCCCAGCCCTGGCTCCTGGCAATCACTAACTGTTCCCCGTCGCCATTGCATCAGTCCCTGAATTACACAGAAACTTAATCCTGCAGTCCGACTCCTTTTGAGACCGGCTTTTTTCACCCAGCACAATTTTGCTTTTGAGGTTCATCCAAGTTGATGTATCAAGCTCCTTTTTATTGCTAGCTAATATCTCATGATTCACCTATTGAAGAATGTTCAGATAGTCTCCAGTTTTTGGTTATTGTGAAAAAAAATTGCTGTGAATAATAGCGTCTAACTTTCTGCATGAAAATCCCATTCTCTGGGGTAAATGACGTGGGGAGATTGAAAATGACTGTATCCAGTTCTTCCACGGGTGTAGAGCGCTCTGAATGTCTTTTTCCCTTGAGTTTGCTTTGGTAAATTGTATCTTTTCTAGGCATCTCCGAAAGATTTTCAGTGTGAAGTTCATAGTATTCTCATACCACTTTTTCGATTAATATTGTTCCTTAGTTATTAGTATCTAATGTTTCATTCCTAACATGCTTTATTCTTTTTTCCCCCTTGGTAAATCTCATCACAGAATGGTTTTAAAGAAACAGCTCTTGATTTTGCTGATTATCAAGACTGCTTCTCTGTAAACTGTATGTTGAGCACCTCTTGGAAAATAGAAAAGCATTTTTAGTTTTGCCTTCCATTGTTCCTTTGCCCCAAGTCTTCTTCCCTTGGACAGAAATTCAGACAGGGGCCCCGGTGCAGGCTTCCTTAACCTGGCACCGCTGGCATGTGGGGCCAGCCCTGGCCGCCACCCAGATGCCAGTCACTAGCTCTCCTCAGTCTGGCAGCCAACAATGTTTAGACGTTGCCAAATGTCCCCGGGGGATGAATCAACTCCCAGTGGAGCAGCACTGCCATGCATGTTTTGTCCAATTTTAGAGAACATGAATTCTAGAATCCCTTTTTTTTCTTTTCTTTCTGATTTTTTAGAGAGATATTTATTTGAAATGCAGAGTTATAGAAAGAGGGAGAATGAGAGAGAGAGAGAAAGAGAGAGAGAGAAAGAGAGAGATCAATCTTCCATTCATTGGTTCATTCCCCAAATAGCCATGATGGCTGGGGCTGTGCCTGGCCAAAGCCACGAGCCTGGAACTCCACTGGGGTCTCCCACGTGGGTGCAGGGGCCCAAGCACCTGGCCATCTTCCTCCGCTTTCCCAGGCAATTTTCAGGAAGCTGGATCAGAAGTGGAGCAGCCAGGACACAAGTGGCGTCCATATGTGATGCTGGTGTCACGGGTGGCAGCTTTGCCTGCTATGCCACATCGCCAGCCCCCAGTTTTTCCTAACCTTTTAAATTGAATGCTAAGTTTTAAAATTCTTAGTACTTTTCATTTTTCTAATAAAAATACACCTTTGGTTTTATTTTAGCTGTCAAGATATTCAGTGAGGTTTACTGTCTGATTTCATTTTTAAAATTTTTTTAAAGATTTATTTATTTATTTATTTATTTGAAAGAGTTACACAGATAGAGGAGAAAGAGAGAGAAAGAGAGAGAGAGAGAGAGAGAGAGAGAGAGAGAGAGAGAGATCCCCCATCTGATGGTTCACTCCCCAGTTGGCCGCAATGGCTGCAGCTGTGCTGATCCCTAGCTGGGAGCCAGGAGCTTCTTCCAGGTCTCCCACGCGGGTGCAGGGGCCCAAGCACTTGGGCCATCCTCCACTGCCTTACAGGCCACAGCAGAGAGCTGGATCAGAAGTGGAGCAGCCGGGTTTCAAACCAGTGCCCATATGGGATGCCAGCACTTCATGCCAGGGCGTTAACCCGCTGTGTCACAGCGCTAGCCCCAACTGTTTGATTTCATTAATGAAGAAAGTTCAGATATTTTGTTTCCTTTTTCTTTCTCCCATTTATAATGCAATATTATTTCTAATTTTTATCTTTCACCTTATGCTTAATCTTGTAAGTGACCTCTGGTGTTGCCAAAACGGCAGCTGAGGAATACACATTTAAAATAGAGCAGTGCTTATATTCAGGGACATCTGCTGTGAGGTGAGGGTCTGTGGGGCATGCTGATAAAGACCTTCACTTCCGACCATGCGGAAGGGTTTGCATGAGGAAGGATGGTGGGATAAATCTGGGGTGTCCCCTTGCTAAGTTTTATATGCATCCGAGCTACACAGGGGAGAGGTTGCATTTAGTTCCATGCATGGATCAGAAATCAAAACTACTCAAGGGTTTCTGTGCTTTGAACAAGTTTTGGCTTCCAAATGTTGCAGACATTTAAACCCCAAAGCCTTAAGTTCATGGTACTGACATGCACACTTCATGCGGCTGTGGGGTCCAGCTCCAGGGGCAGGTCCTTGGGAGGTGGCTCTCCTGAGAGGGTTGGCTATGACAGCCGAGTTGGGTGCAAGTGTCTTCTCTCCTTCCTGGCTTGTCCTGTGCCTGCTCTGCCGTTGTCATCCCCTGGCCTCGCCAGACGGCTGAGCCACTGGAGCTGCCCAGCCTTGCACGGTGAACCTGCAGGACCGTGAGCCAAAATAAGCCTCCTTCCTTCTCAAGTAGCTGGCTTCAGGTATTTGATTATAGTGATCAAGAGCCAATACTGGTGTTCCCTTGGCCAGGGCACGGCTGCCTCTCCCCCGGCGTGGTTGATCATAAAACGTAAGACGCTCCCATCTCTGACATTTCCTGGAAGACAACGCGCCGTCCCGCCTGGTGTCCTGGGGGGGGGGGGGGGGTGTTTGGCTGGTGGTGACAGCATCTTCATTGTGTGACTGCAAAGCCAGCAGGGAGACACCAGCGAGCTACCCCTATGAAAGGGTGCCTGTGTCCTCCGACTGTGCCTCAGTGACCTGCTCTGCTACAGTGCTGTGTCACGACCACAGAGGAGGATGGGGCGGGGGGGGGGGGGGTGCAGGCCAGGTGGAACCTCCAGGGACTGCCTGGCAAACAACCTTGGGCTGGAAACCCAACAGGCTGAAATTATTTGGTGGTCTTCATCCAGGTCTACAGGGGAACACTTGGGAGAGGGTTTGTTTGCGGGCACAGAAAGGCGCTCCTGAATGCAGGACCAGAGTGGGCTCTGTTGACAGCCGCATGGCGGGGGCCGAAGAGTAGCTTCTGAGTCCGTCAATACCGCAGCTTCCTGTGATAGTTCTATTAATTCCTCACATTTCTGTTGCCGTGCCAGATCAGTTAGGCTCCACAATGGCAAGTGTGTTGACCTTCTCACGTAACTATCCCACGGTGCCGCCCCTCACCACAGGGAGGTGGCAACAGGAACACTTATAATCTTGCATGGCCCAAGTTCCAGCGCTGGGGAGTCACCGTAAGGCACTTCAGCTGACGGGGCCTCTGGGAGCTGTCTGTCTTCTCGGCACTCTGGAATTCTGGCAGCCATGTGGTGGAAAGCAAAGGAACGGATCGCATTCTGCATGGGGCTGGGATTCAGCCACTCCCTATCCACCCTGCGAGGATGGGTGATGGAGGCTTGGGATGGAACGGAAGCCGGGGTACTCTGGGGAGCTGGAATCCTTAGCGATGGGTCTCCTCTGATGGCCACCAGGGCCCTGCCTGGCGACGGGGGTCCTTTGGCTTCTAGAATGGGGGGGGGGCACTTGGAATGGCCTTGTCTCGGGAACCACACCCAGTGTGAAGAGGAAGCTGCCCTGGGGGAATCTGGCTGCTTTGGGGAAAGTGGAGTGGCCACAGCCCCACGAGAAAGGGTAGAGGAAAAAGCCCACAGCTTGCTACGTGTGCACCCTTATTCGAGAGGCAAAGCAGTAATGGCCACACAGTGGCACAGCTCTTTCAGATTTACAAACTCAGGGAGTCCAACTTGGGGTGAGAACCTGGGTCTCCCAGCACCCAGCTGGGTGCTCATTTCACCACCAGATGCCCTTGAACCCGGTGCCATTGGCCTCATGATGGCAGTCCATGCACGCCGACCTGGGGTGTCAGGAAAGGCCTTTGTTTGGACTCAGAATTCACAGGGGCGGCCACTTAACGCTCTGGGTGGAAACTACTTGCATCCCGGCTGTCTTCCGGCACCAGCACCATGCTCTGCCTGGAGAGACCCTGGCTGGAGCAGGCTGTGCAGTGGCGCGCAGTCTCCACCACGCGTTTGGGGGGCGCCATCCTTTCCTCCTGGGCAGTGTGGTTCCAGGCTGAGAGCCACCCTTCCTGGGTGACGGTGGCACCTGGTGCTCACTAACCAACGTCAATAAAAGCACAGGTTGTCTGGGAGGGAGGCCGGGCCAGAAACCAAACCCACTGGAGAAGAGGCTGCGGCTGCCCAGAGAGCGCTGCTGTGTTTCTGGGACGCCAGGGAGTCGACTGTTAGGTCCAAGATCAGGCCTGAGGAAGGCTGTGGAGCACACGGGAGTCGGGTCTGGCGCCGTGAACAGCTCAGCGGCGCACAAGGCCTGGGGGCTGGGGGCACACCTCCACGGTGGTGTCCCAGCAGGCTCACCTACCATCCCCAATATCCCCCAGCCACCCTTCTCCCCTAGGTCTTTGTGTTGTGTCTAAACAAATTCTGCTGTGGAAACCAACCGCCCCCCAAAACCCCACAACACACACACACACACACACACACACACACACACAACCTGGCAAACAGCCCGTCCACTCAGGGCACCGGGAGGCGAACCACATTTCGGTTTTGATTTTCTCAACAGAGGAAGCGGTGACGGGCCTGGAAGCGCCACCCGCCCAGAGCCCAGCAGCTGGATTACAGAGGCCCAGGACATCATTTTGGGCCTGCTGCATCCGAGGAGGCGTTCCCACGGAAATCTCGCCTCCCTCTTCCTCCGTCCAGATTTATATGGAAAAGGAAAAGGAATACAAACACGATGAACAGATGAAACAAGACCAGGCACGGTTTGCTACAAATATTGGACATTTATTATAAGAATACAGTAAAAAGAGGTTCTGCAGACCCACGAGTGGTAACTGGTCTGGTGGAGAAGAGGAGGCTACTCCAAAATGGTCCAAGTTTACAAAAACGATGACACCATGTCTTTAAAAAAGATAGAAAACAAACACCCTATAGTGTTAGCCAAAGTCCAGAGCGAATTTCTTCTGAATGTAAAAACTGACAATAAATAAGTGTTAAATACAGATTGCATGAAAAATGGTAACAGGCTAACTGCTTTATCTATTTAGCGCTCAGTCATTTTCAAAAACGCGTTTACAAAGCCAGATAACCCCCCTCCCCAAGGCCTGGTTTGTACATTTTACACGTGCACGTGTCAGAAGACGCACCCTATTTCCAGTGTTTCTTTTACCCACTTCACAAATATATTATTTTAAAACAACAGCAAAAGATCGAAGGTGCTTTAACCTGACATGAAACTGACCATAGGTTGGCACTGAAAGAAACCTTTGTAAACCACAGGATGGCTTTGCACAGAATGCAGGAGGCAGCGCCGCACAGGGGGCTGAGGGCAGGCCCCATCCCCAGCCCTCACCCTGGCCTCAGCTTCTGTTAAAGGGAGAGCAAACAACCCAGAGAATCCCATCTGCACAGCCCACTCGCTGCGGGGCTGTGCCAGGAAAATGGTCAGGTGGCCGTGGGCACCGTGCGCATGTGTGTTTTATCCTTGCTTTCAATTTGCTTGGGTCCTGAGAAAGGGCTATTCCTGGGACTCTGACAACCTGATGTTATCTGCCTTTCCTTCAGCTATGTAGTAGTGCTGACTCTAACTTCAGTGGGTTCTGATTTCTTAGGGCAGTCACCTCGAGAAGCCGGATTAAACCAAGGAAACACAGACACACACGGGGTGTGACACGGAAGTGAGCAGAGCGCGCACCACCACCACCGACCCACACTATACCGAGCTGCTCCGTCAGGCCTCCTAATTGAATGTACTTACGCACGAGCAGCCAAGGAGGCTGCTTCAGGGCGAGACCTCAGGGGTTCCTGAAGGGTGAGGAGCAGAAGTAGCCCGTGAAAGAATGCACCTGGCCCCATGGAGTCTGCCTGGGTCGCAGGGCAGGATGAGGTGCTGTCCTGTGGAGCGAGGTACGGGGCTTGGCGTGGGAAAGGGAGTCTCATGCCCGTGGGTACTTTGGTCGTGGATTTGGAGTACATGAGCTCCCTCCCTACCAGTTTCCTTTTTCTGTTTGGTTTTGCTTTCATACCTGGATCTACACGTGGGCTGGCTTTAGAATCAACACTTAGAAGGTATCCTTGTTACGGGAGATCAGGTGAACCTTGTAAAACAACCTCTTTGGCACCGAAGCCAAAAAAGCACAGTGGAGGGCCTGCAATCTAAGGAGGTAGCGGGACACGCGAGTGTTCTTCTGTTGGAATGGGTCCTCTGATCGCAGCTGAAGCAAACAATTCAAGCTGGCAGGGTGTGGGCGTCCACAGTGTCCCACCGTCTAAATGCAAGAACTGCTGTCCTTGGCGGGGGGAGAAAGCAGTCAGACCGTGCACGGCCCTCGGCACTTGTCCACAGCAGCCCGGCGCACCGCAGTGTGCACGCAGGCGCATGTGTGTCTAGCGAGTCAAATTATTTGTCAGAGAATTCCTGTGTAAGGGGGTGGTTCTTTTTTGTTGTTTTGTTTTCTGGCTGGGTTTAAAAATAAGCAAAAGCATGTACTGGTGAGCTGGCAGACTGCCGGATTGCGCGTTAAAGGAGGGGCTCATTAATAATGGACTCCAGACGCGTTTCCAGCTCCTAGGGTTCTGAACACAGGGCTCTGAGAGAACTGAGGTCCCACTAGGGGAGGGAATTTAGTTTTCTGCTTTATAAAGATTGTTCTGGCCGTTCGAAAGAAGACCCCAAGGCTGCGCTATTTGACGAGAGCTACATGAAGGAAATATTAACAATGGGAGTTTGGGCTCATATGCAATTGCTTTTCATATTGGGGTTGTTGCTGCTCCAATGTGGGGACTGAGGTCATCTTACATTTATCTTGTGATGTTCTGACACTGACAGTGCCCACTGCTTCAGGTGTGATGTGTGACCTGATGAACCGGAAGGGTGTTTTAAACTGACAACAAAGGGTAGAGTGGTGTTCCTGTGGTTTGCTTTCATGGCTATCGCTCAAAATCTGGCTTCCTGCTACGGCATTTGGAATGTGCTTTGTTACGATCCTGAGGACACGACCCGTAAGTAGAACACCAGGTGCGATGCGTGGCTTTTTAGCAAGGGCTCTGCTCTGGTCGACCGTCAGGGAAGCACTGATGTTTTCATACAGCGGAGCCTGTGGTCGGTACCTCTAGGTAGGCTGGCTTGTTTTCACTTAAGCCTTCCTATTTGCTCCCCTCTTTCCTGAAATTATGGAAAAACCCCTTAACATTGTGTAACTGAAATAGCTTCAGACGTGGTGGTAAGAGGAGTGTGACGGATACAACAGAAGCATTGGCATCGCACGGAGGGGAGGGAGAACTATGTGCAGGAGGCGAAGGACAAGTGACTACTGTTAGTGGTGGTTCTCTGAGGGGCGCTCACCTGATCTGTGAGTTGGGCAGGTCCACAGGCTGCTGACCCAAGAGTATCTCCCAAGAGCCTCTGCTGCTAGTGCCACTCACAGCACACCTGCCACACCCTGTCTCTACAGCCAGGACTAGCGCCGGAAGTCTTAGTAGTCTATGCGGCACCCACCACCACGGGGCCTCTCCCATTCTAGGTGTCAGTGCCTGGGAGGTCTAAGGCAGGGGCCCCCGAGCACCCCATGAGAAACGCTGGTGGAGGCCAATCATGGCATTGCCAGACATAAACCAGTGATAAAGGCTTTTCTGCTTTGGCAAAGTGAAAAATGACAAGACTGAAGATGAGAAAAGCAAAACACTAGTGAGAAGTCAAAACAAAGAGCAGAAAACCAGCACCTGCCGATGTTAACTGGGTCGGATGTCTCCGACGCTCAGGAGAAGCGTCTGCAGCGCCTGAAACTGAGGGCACGCATGAAGTCCTGGAGTTACTGTCACGCTTGCTGCTACACCTGCACCTTGCCGGCCTCGACGGGGAAGGCTGGGAGCTAGTGTAGGAAGTCGAGGCTTTGGAGTGGATCCCGAAGAGCCTAGTGTTGAGGTTCTTCAAGTTTGTTGGCAAGGACGGAAGCTAGATTTGTCTTCCTGTCACACTACAGACGGCTGCAAGGTAGGTTTTCTCTAATAAAATGGAAAAGTGGAGCTTCGCCAGCAACTGCTCTGCAGTCCTGGCTGCCCTGGCTCTGGGCGTGCTTCCCACTGGAAGCTTGGGGAACGGAGCGCACCAGCGTCGTGTCTGCGGCCTCACTGCAAAGGCAAGGAGGGCGAATCGGATTCAACAGTGGCTGCCCTGGAGAGAACAGGGTGTATACAGAAAACCAAGCTACTATCCCTCAGTGCCCTTTAAGAACTGCTGCACACTGAGAGTGTAACACCTCTAAGGCGATCAGGGAACCCTCAAAGCTCCTTCGAGGACCGGCTTCCCTTGCAGACACCGTGGGCATCGGCTGGAAGGCGACATTCTGCAGTGGGGTGTTCTTGCTGTCTGGCATCCCTCCCCTGCCTCCCTCTCTCCTGTCCCTTTCTCTCTCGCCACAGCCATGCTGCACGCTGGTTGGCTTTGGGATGTTCCTGAGAGTCTGTTCCCTCCAGTGTCACAGGACAAACAAGGAGCCCTGTTCCCGAGCTGAGCTCTCCCTGCCTCCCCGCTGGATCTGATGTCACCCTGAGCAGGGCTCCGTGCAGCCCCTCTCTAGAGGTAGCCGGCAGCCCTGGGCTCGCCTCAATGAAAAGGGAAGTCAGGTTGCTCCTCTAGGAGACTTTAGCTCCCGCTAAGCCCCGATACAGCTAAAGGTTTCCAGTAAAATATGAATAACCGGTGACGTTAGTTTAAGAAACACGAACTAACGCTCATGCAAACCTAGAGAGACTTGGGTGATCGCCTTGGGAGCCCGTGACCACCACTAAGGGAACCCATGCGCGCCGCGCAGCGCCGCCACTGAGCAGGGGTGGGAACTGCTCGGACTGCAGGGAGAGGAGGGGAGTTTGTTCCCGGGAGGGCCCGCAGGCCGCCAGGGACACTTTCGCCTCTTCTGGCCCTGATGGCATTTTACTTTCCTGCAGGACAGGCTCTGGCCTCACGGCACAGTCTCCCTCAGGTTTCCTGGCCACACTCTTCACGTCTTTGTTCCGCTTCAGCTTTCCCAGACTCCCTGCAGGGCTGCCAACTCCAGCCCCAGAATGCCCGGCTCTGCCCTGCCCTCCGCTGCCTTGGGCCTGGCTCCGCCCCTTCTCAGCCTGCCTCCCGCCTCCTGTGCGGTTCCTGGGCTTTCTCCACCGCCCAATTATCTCAGACATTCTTAGGAAGCAAAGTGATTCTTAATGCCTGCACTTAACAGGGCAGAGTGTAATCCGGGACTCGGAGTTGGGCAGCCGGGTGGTTGTCACGGGCTAAGGTGCCAAGTGTGCACACCTGCATTAGGCTTTAGAGGAGAAATGCATGGATCCTAGGACCACAGCACTATCTCCTTCAAGTAGGTAATCTTGGTACACGGAATCTGACTTTTTAAATTGCAGTATCTTCTTTTGCAGAAATAAATACTCAGTTGTGAGTTCTCCCAACTAAAAGTGTATTCAGACTTGGCAGGAAACTAACCAAAATGGAGAAAAATAAATAAAATTAAAATATTGACTCAAACGATTTTGACAGGTACTAAGGAAATCTATTATTAATAATAGAGGTAACACTTTAATTTAATGGTAAACTTTCATGCTAACTTAATAGTATAATGGTAACGTAATAGGGATTCACTTTCACATAACATCTTTGATTGCATTTAATGAAGGCATTACCACAGACAAAACGCCCGGGGCTCTTTTTCATGTGCAGGGCTGTGTCTTGTGCAAATGGCCTCTCCGTGGGAGAGCCAGTCCTTCCAGGCCTCAGAACCCCCAGTCTGCTGCGGCCCCAGGGAGGGTGGGGCGAGAACCCCTTTCCAGAAGCGAGCAGAGGACCGCGGCCACGAAGCAGTGCAAGCACTGGATACTGAGTCGGGTGTCGGGCGCACTCTTCAAACCCCTGGTGCTCACAGGCACTAACCAGACGGCGGGGCGGCTGAAACAGCCGACAGTGCTGGCGTGCGTCGCTGCGTTCTAGGTGCTGCTCAGCCCACCGCAAGGGCCTGGGTGTGTGGCTTAGACAAGCAGTCTTCAAAAAGGTTGCAAAAATGCACAATTTGAAACAACTGTGCAAGGATTTCAGAGTTTTCTACCAAAATAAATGTATCATTCAATTCCATTTTCTGTGGTCTTCCTGAAGCCCCGTCACGTTACAACTACAACACCTTCTTCTTGCCACAGTCTGACACCAGTGCTGGGACGCCTTAGTCACGGCAGGGGCAGTAATCAGACTTTAAAAGCCCACACGGTGAAGGGAATATAACATGTAACACAGACAGGAAGACCGTGTTGTGGGGTAAAGGAAATCAAAAGTATCTCAATGATAGAACCTTTTGTTTTCTTTTCAAAATAACCCTAAAAAAGGGAAACAAGAGGGAACTGTGCACTGAATGGCACCTCACACAACTGCACTCCTGGGGCAACCTTGTCTTGGGGCTGAAACAGCGCCCTCTGGGGGTGGGAGGACCAGTGCCCATACTGACCCTGGGAGTTTAAACAGTAATCAGAGACCCTTTTCAGATATGTTCAGCCAAACTTGTTAATCCTTTATAACTATTTGGTTTTGGGAAGAAACCTTCGACTATGTGGAACATGAAATTCATTTTAGGTTTCACATGTTAGGAACACAGGGTAAAATGACGTACTACCGACATATTTCTTACAAAGAAAGGCTCCTTGGTGAGTTAAGGTAGAAAAAAAAAATGCAAGTGAAAGCTGGACTGCCTGTGTTGACCGTCCCCCCTGTCCCGCCCGATAAATACATGTACGATAATATGCGAGGAACTAGACAGTAGTGCAACTCTTGGATAATCTGTTAACAACAAAGACTGGTGACCAGACTCAATCACATCCAGACCAGTGACAAGTGTGGTTACAACTGTTGTCTTACTACACAAGCCTCAGGATTTCGTGCGTTTGTGAAAGCTCCTTCCCCTACGTAAACTTGGGAATTCAGAACAGTATGTGTGTGCTTTTGGGGTATGGATTAGCTTCCTAAAGTACATAATCCCAATAATTATCAGTGACAGAAGGGGTGAATAAATTATGCTCCATGCACAACAAAATTAACAGTAAAAAATGGTTTGCAGAAGCTTTTCTTAATGCATGTGCCTATATCAAATTTAATATTCCATATAACTGATAAGATCTTGAAAGACTCCCAATGAGTTATTAATCTTGAACTGTACCACTGCCTGCTTTGGGACAAAGCATAAAATAGAATTTAAATGCTGCAGATGTCATGATGTTTTGCAAAGCTTTTTAATTTAAGCACAGAGTTATGATGTGAATTGCAAATTCCAACAGCCTGGATGAGTGAAATATCAATGCCATGTTCATTCTTTATGCCAGAATGCAAGGATTAAGCTTCAGGTCTTGTTCAGAAAATTAAAGCCAAAACCATCATTCTCTCTCTTTCCCGAGAGCTTGGCACTGAGGCTGCTAAGTGATGGAAGACTGCTTTCTTTAAACAAAGAATATTACAAACAGAGCTTCACTTGGAAATACTGAAAGGGGTACAGACGTCCCATCTTGTTCTTACTTCTGAAGGCTGGCAGGTGCCTGAAGACCACAGCACTTAATTCAAGAGTCCCGGCTTGGATCTACCATGGTATGCACATCAAGAGAAAGGTCCATTTATTCACAAGACTTGAAGAAAGGGGGAGTCATGCTGAATCAAATGAAGTTGCCTTGTATATCACATGTTTTTAAGGGAAACTTGATTAGGATCTCATTGGGGTCTAAATGGATTAGCCATTAACGGTGGAAAAACCCTGCAAGGAGGCTGAAATGACAGACACCAGTCACTTTTGTCTTCAGAACACCTTTATGCTCTGAAGCACGGGTGTGAGGGCTGTGCAATGACACTCGGGGTCGCACACAGCCGGGGAGGGAAGCTCTTCCAACACATGGAGGCCACGTCATCACGAAGGTGACCATCGGGGCGCAGGCCTGCGAACTTGCACTGCAGGCTGCGTGTGCTCCTGCACGGGGCTGTCTCCATCCTGCCAGGCAACTGCTTGCACAGCACGGGCTAAGTTCCTCAGAGGCAGCCAGAACCCGGCTCCACGGAAGCCTTGGTTGACTCCTTCAGCACTGTCCTCACCTCTGTAAGCTAGTACGTACGGATCCCGGGGCCGAGGGCAGAACAGGGGCAAAGGAAGGGGAGAGAGTGGGAACAAGAGGGCTCTGCATAGGTCTTTTTCCTCTTACTATTCACTTGACTTCCAAACCATCCACTTAATACACACCTGCCCTGCACCCTG
This sequence comes from Sylvilagus floridanus, assembly GCA_949820135.1. Taxonomy (NCBI): domain Eukaryota; kingdom Metazoa; phylum Chordata; class Mammalia; order Lagomorpha; family Leporidae; genus Sylvilagus; species Sylvilagus floridanus. The sequence goes on along the minus strand of OX463246.1, from coordinate 30,617,391 downwards.
GTAGTGTGTGTGTGTGTGTGCACTGTGCACATCTGCATGGACACACGCACACACACACACACACGTGTTTGGAATTAGGAAATTTTGACAGCTCCCAAAGCAGTACAAAGAGAGAGAATTACATTCTGGTTGCCTCCTCTGGGGTGGAGGTACTCAAGGGATGTATTGCTGGTGTTTCTGCGGATTTGGGCTGTGTAGTGTGTCCCGATATGTCCTTGTTACTCTTGTCTAAGAGTTCCTGAACAGAACCTGTTCTTGTGAATTCAGACCGCAGATTGCAAAGCTCGCTGGACGTGTGTGTGTCTGTAAAGGCGTTGCTCTGAGGAGGAGGCAGACTGTGGCTTCCATCCCTGTCCCTTCCCTGCTGGATCACCCAGCGCCCAGAGCTGCCTGCCCTGCGCGCCGCCGCCCACTGGGCCGCCCCACCCCGCCTGGGGGAGCAGCTGCCACAGCTCTGACTTGGGGCCCGGGGTTCTGGCGCCCACGCGAGGAGGAGGGAGAAGAGAACCTTAGGAAGAATGCAGGCGCACGGGGAGTCTCACGCTGGGCTTCCTTGTCTGGCAGGAAAACAAAGACAAGCCCCGGGAGGCCCAGCCAGTTCCGGGTGTTAGATTCCCTTTGCAGGGATAATCTTGCTTTGGCGGACTGGAAAGCCCGCTGCGCGGGACCCCGCGCAACTTTTAGCACCAAGGGCGCAGGGTCCACGGCGGAACGCGGCGGCCCACGCCCCGCGCCCGCCCGGAGAAGACGTCCGCAGAGAAGCCAGCGGCCTGGGTGTGCAAAGGCAGCCTCACGCCCTTCCCACGCCCGGCGCCCGTGCTCTATTTAGAAGCTTCGAGTGGCAGGACGGCTGTGGCTAGCTATGAAAGCCCTTGGCGGGAGGTCTGTGTCCTGAACAGATTTGCTTCTGACTTTTTTTTAGAGTGGAACATGTTTTTAGAAACCCAGTTAATAGAAAACCAATCACCTTAGAAGGCTGGCTGCAGGGGATAGGTGTCAGCTGGTTGTTACTGGGACACGGGCGCCGGCCCGTCCCTATGAGAGTCTCCTCTTGATGATGGTGAGCTCTTTCTGAAGTTCACTGAACTTGGGGCGGTTTTCAGGCTTATAATCCCAACACTTCATCATGATCTTAGAGATGTCTTCCGGACAGTGCTGAGGGGCTGACATCCGGTATCCTGAAGGCCCATGGGAAGAACAGAGGATGGAGAATGGTGGTCAGATGCAGGGTTCACACAGGGCACCGGGCAGTTTATGGGTGCATGATGGAGGGAACAAACCCACTGCTGGAACACGGATGTCTCCTCCCACAGGTGACACAGAACTCAGGAGGGAGGGAGAGGGGTAGGAGGGCACCTTCCTGCACCCCAGCTCTCTGTGGAGCCTGTGCTAGGGCCCTGCCACTTAGCCACAGCTTCTTCTTGGCCGCCAGCTGTGGACCTCCCAGGTGTTTGTCAGTGTCCCCATCCTCAGCTACCCCCACCACTGACCTGGCTTCTTCAAGAAGTGTCACCAAAAATCTCAAAACCGTCTCCATCTGCAGTGTTACTAAGGGGATTACCTGGCAGAGAATGAAATGCGGGAAGGGGGAGACCCCCTAACTGCTTCTTTGAAGACCTGGTTGGCACAACTCTGTGGGTTCAGGGAGTCAGGGAGGGCCGCGAGCGACGCCTCCAGCTGTCTCTTGTTAAAGTGTGGGAATCCTTTCAAAGGCACATGTGTGTGTGGATGGATCAGCCGCCCAGCATCCCTGCGCTTCAGGAGCGGTAGATCTCACACCCCTGCTCTGCACTTCGGCACCCAAACAGTACTGCAGGCCCCCGTCCTGGCCACGTCACCAGCACGCTAGCCCCGGGTCTGTGGCTCACCTCTTTCCACTTGCTCTCGCGCTTGTTGGTTTGTCATTCCAGGGTAAGGACAGACTCCTAAGCTGAATGTCTCCCAGAGGAGGATGCCAAAGCTCCACACGTCACTCTCAGAGCTGTATCTCCCTAGCAGGGGAACAACAAACACACCCAGGTAAGGCCCATAGACAAGCAGTGGCCATCTGTGGTTATGTAAGTCAATGTCAGCCACACAGCAACACATTTAACCCAAAGGGTCCTGTTCTCGTCACTGCTTTGACATCCTAGTACAAATGACATTACTAACAGCATGTGGTGTAGCAGGTAAAGCTGCTGCCTGGGATGCCAGCGTCCCATGTGTGACAGTCCGTGTCCTGGCTGCTCCACTTCCAATCCAGCTCCTTGTTAGTGGCCCGGGGAAAGCAGCGGAAGATGGTCCAAGTGCTTGGGCACTTGCTCTCCACAGGGAGACTTGGATGAAGCTCCTGGCTTTAACCTGGCTATTGCGGCTATTTGAGGAGTGCACCAATGGATGGAAGATTCTGTCTCCCGCGGTCCTCCCCCCCGCCCCCAGCTCCGACTTTCAAATACATAAATAAATCTTTAAAGAAACTATATCACCAATGAAATGAACAGTCTTCAGGCTGCTGATTCAATCAAACCAGCTACCAAATCACCCCCCTCCCTTCCCTACCATGAACAAAAATCCAGCCAGCACACTGGCTTACTTTCCCTGTGCTATCTGAGTGAGATGGATGGCTTTGATAAAGAAGACACACATTTTGTACACATCAATGCCTAAGAGATTAAATAGTTGGATTCCTGCAATTTTGTCTTCTGCCTGCATCATTTTCTATCCACTAAAATTACAAACAAACTTAAAGCAATAAGGAAAGTTTCTTAACTTCAAGTTTTTACTCATCACTGTTTACAGATATTCTTACATGCTTAAAGGTCTCATTTTCCCCACTCATAGTTTGATTTACAGAAAGCATATTTTTCTCTGTGTTTTGAATAGAGTGGAAATTAACATAGCTGGCTGATAAAAACGGCTTCTTTAAATTACATGGTGCCTCGTTTTGTCAAAGTATCGTGGTGCACCTGTTTTCCTGAGCTCATGAGCTGGGCTCTTGGAATTTTTCTAGAGAAGCACACACAGAGATTAAAACCCCTACACAAGCTATCTTCTGGACATAGGTGTGGGATCGAGGAGGGGAAGCTAAAAGTCCTTTCCAGGACCCAAGGGGCTGAGTTCCCAAGACTTTCCACCATACGTGTAGTTTTATTTAACTTTCCATGTACCATCATAACCAGACTTCATCTGCAATGCTGTTAAAGATTTCTTAAATGATTTCGTTTTCTGTCCCTCTTGTCTACCTTAACTCTGCCATGCTGGGATTTTCAAATGCCCCTCTACCAAAACGTTGGGCTCCTTTAAAGTAGTATGGCCTTTTCTCTCTTGGAAACAGTAATGTGAGAGGGGATAAGCCTGTGCTATTGTCCCTGCTCCGGGTGGGGAGTGTGCTTGCTGTCAGCTCCAGCTGTGTGAATTAGCTTCCTCCTTAGCAGACAGTAATTACGGACATTGACTGTGCTGTTTGGAAGGGAGATTAGCTTTCTTGTCTGCATATCAACTCTCTTCATGTTTGGCATCCAGGAATTTAATACTTTTCATGAGAGTCATTCAAGAGCTACAAGTTAGAAATGATTCTTTAAAAAGCCTAAGTTATAGAGAGTCAAATGTCTTGTATTTTGAGATAATACCTGGGCTCAGATCAAGAACGGCATAAGCCAAAGTTACATTCTGAAAATGAAAGCTTATGGCTTAATTCCATAATCTTGTCAGTAACACAACTGTATTGTGTCTTGCCATTTCTCCATCCCTCATGTGATCCTCGTAGGGGGATGGTACTATGAATTAGGAAATATAGACAGAGAGAGCTGGGCACAGCAAGGTTCTGCAGCTCATGACATAATTGCTAGGGGAGCCTGGTGCTGATGGGTAATCCAGGGCTCTCCTCTGCAAAAACCCGCCTCCCTAGCATTTCACAGCATCCTTAGAGGCAACACCTTAATTACACTGGAGGGTACAAAATAACCACGTGACAATGGAAACACGTCTTTTCCATAATTGGTAAGCAGGGGACTTTACTTCTTAGCTGGAGATTGGTTTCTTGGTTTCTGTTTGCCAGGTATAAACACAGAACCTTAGGTGACAGCTGTGACTAATGAGTTAGCAATGGACACAAACAGGCTATTTGTGTATGTGTATGTGTGTGTGTGTGTGTGTGTTTGGGGGAGATATATACAAATAAATGGCTGAGAAACCTCTGAGAACATGAGCGTATGATAAAAAGAATTACTTCTAGGAAGAGGAATTATGTGGCTAGAGATAGGGAGAGGGACTTCTATTTCACTGTATGCCCTTTAAGCTTGCTTGATTAAAACAAAAGATGGCAATGACAAAAAAATAATAATAAAATTAACTAGAGCCCTGTGCCAAAGGTTCAGGGAGGTTCTTGTCCCAGAGATGGTTTTTATTCTCACTGACCTCATGGGCAACTTGGGCGATGCATCTCACCTCCTCTGGGGCAAGAGGGAAGAAAAGAATCAGTGAACCCTTGGAACTCAGGTAAAATATTACCACCAATCTCAAAATTACATCTAACTAAAGCATGAAAGAAGTATAACAAGAAAAAAGACTTCCACGAGATCTTTATGTTTTCACTCGTTTAACAAGCGCTGGCATGTGGAGCCAATCGTAGGTAATTTTAGCCTCTCAGAACTAAAACAGCTTCCCAGGGATGCCATGAGCTTGGAGGCTCTTTCAGGAACTCCTTCAATAGACTGGGTGATAAATACTGTAAACTTCTTCCTCATTCTTAGAATAAACACCTCCTTCCTTGTCATCTGCATTCTTCTGCACCTTGCAAAGTTAATACTGAAAATGCCCCTTGCTGCCAACCGAAAACCCTCACACTGGAGTGGGCACTTGGCTTAGTGGTTACTATGCTTGAGTTCCAAACTGGAGTTCTCAGCTCTAACTCCAGCCTCCGGCTTCCTGCCAGGGCAGACTCTACGAGGAAGCAGGCATGGCTCAAGAGACTGGGTTCCTGCCGCCTCGTAGGAGACTTGGATTGTGTTCCCGGCTTGGGCCAGGCTGCTGCAGGCATCTGGACAGTGAACCAGCAGAAGGGAGCTTGCTGTCTCTTTTTCTGTCTCTCAAATTAACTAATTAAAACAACAAAGATCTTCACACTTATTACTTAAAATGCTTTTGTTCTGGCTGTTAGAGGGTTCTGAAATTAGAACTTTGAATTGTAATTACTTTGGTCAACTTGAAATTTAAAATACACACTGATCAAGACAAAGAATTTTTCTTGGCATAACTATTTCACAGTGAGAGGACTTCTAAAGGCTATATAACATGGAGGAAGTGGCCAACAGGGTTGAGAACAGATTCCAGGGAGCTAGATTTCACTGGTAAGTTTTCAGGGATTCTTAAATCTAGTTACAGCTCCCTTGCTGCTTAAAAATATTCTGTCATTTAAAGAAAGCTTTTTTTTTTTTGTAAACACAAGTGTTACAATCCTATCTTCTACGACTACTCTGCTATTTAACAACCACCACCATCCCAGAGAAGACTCACCATAGGTTACAGCGGGGCAAAGTGGGGCTGTCATTTTCTCTGGATTTTTTTTTCATTGTGTTTGAGGTGGAGGTAAGGATTTATTGATTTGAAAAGCAGAGTGACAGAGAGAGAAGGAGAGGCACAGAGATAGGTAATTTCCATCTGCTGGTTCGCTCCCGCAAGTGATCACAACAGAGAGGTGTAGGCCAGGCCGAAGTTAGGAGTCAGGAACTCCGTCCTGGTATCCCATCTGGTGACAGGGGCCAAGCACCTGGGCCGTCTGCCACTGCCATTCCAGGCTGCATTCGCAGGAGGCTGGGTAAGAGGCAAAGCTAGCTGGGACTTGAACGAGCACTCTGATGTGGGATGCCGGAGTTGTGAGCAGCAGCTTAACCCATTGTGCCACTGCACTGGCTCCTTCTTTTGTTTCGAAGGCAGAGTGGAATTGGTTTGCACTCTCTAGAAAAACCTTGCTGGCACATGGGAAGACAAACTAAGGGTAAGGATTAGTATCTGAGGTGCCTGGCTCAGTCCCACCTGATCCAGTTACATCCCAAACCAGCTACATTCTACAGCTTTGGCAAACAATTGGTAATTCCTCAAAAAGGTAAATATAAAAATTACCATATAACTCCTGGTATGAGTACAGACCCAGAATAATTGAAAACATAGGTATTTGATAAACCCTTATACGCTAGGGTTGCACTATTCACAATAGCCTGAAGGTGAAAACTGTATCAATAGATGAATAAACAAAGTGTGGTATAGCCATGCAATGGAGCATTATTCAGTCTTCTAAAGGAATGAGGTACTGACATATGCTACAGAATGGATGAACCTCAAACACATTATGTGAAGCGAAAGAAGCCAGGCACAAAAGGTCACATATTATGTGATTCCATTTATATGAAATATCTGGATCAGGTAAATTCACAGATACAGAAACGAAGACTGGAGGTTGCTAGGGGATAGGGGAGATGAGCAGAAAATGCTTCATGGGTACAGGGTTCTAGTTTCGAGTGAAGAAAATGATTTGTAACTAGATAATGACACTGGTTGCCCAATATTGTGCATTATATTAAATGGCAATGAACTGTTCCCTTTAAAATAGTTAATTTTCTGTTACATGAATCACAACTCAATTCACAAAAAGCTATATCTGCCTTTAATTTGGTCATAAATGATGGCATTTATAAATGTTATGCTATTTATAAGAAGTAGTCATTTTTCATTTTAAATCAGAGAATCATTTTATGATGTTTTTATTCAAAATAAAGCTGCACCCAACTATAAATCATGGCCCATATACTGCTTCTCTTAAGGAAAATTTATGTTCTAACTTCACTGAAGTATACTCTGGCCTTACCACTCCAATCCTTTTTTTTTTTCCCTCTTCCTCTTAAATTCTTTTACTTATCTTATTATGGCCCATTTCATCCCAACCACAGACAATGCAAGCAGCATTTATTTCCAATTACAATGACACATAAAAATTCAAGTGAAAAAAAGTCCCACTGCTTTAAAGTGTAATTCCCATTTCTTTTTTCCCTCAAGATTTATACCTGTTCTGGCAACTGGCATGCTAAGAAACCATGTCGATGTCAGAGTGAGAAACTATAGAATTGACTGACTGAATGTTTTAGGAAGCCAACATCAGATGAGGTTACTGGAGCAACATTCAAAAGAAATGGCCCAGGACCATAGCAACCCTTACTCTGTATGTTATCTGACTCTTAACAATTCTCCTATCTTTGGATAAAAAGGATGTCACAGTTAAAGGTGCTCATAGCGCACTGATCTTTTTTTTTATTTTATTTATTTATTTATTTATTTATTTTATTTTTTGACAGGCAGAGTGGACAGTGAGAGAGAGAGACAGAGAGAAAGGTCTTCCTTTGCCGTTGGTTCACCCTCCAATGGCTGCCGTGGTCGGCGCACTGCGGCCGGCGCACTGCGCTCATCCGATGGCAGCAGCCAGGTGCTAGGTGCTTTTTCCTGGTCTCCCATGGGGTGCAGGGCCCAAGCACTTGGGCCATCCTCCACTGCACTCCTGGGCCACAGCAGAGGGCTGGCCTGGAAGAGGGGCAACCGGGACAGAATCCGGTGCCCTGACGGGGACTAGAACCCAGTGTGCTGGCGCCGCAAGGCGGAGGATTAGCCTGTTGAGCCACAGAACCGGTCGCACACTGATCTTTTTAATCTAGCCATCTCCCGTATATAGGAGTCTGATGAATAATTTGAATGAAGCAAGTTTATGCTCATGCCTAATGCAAGGTCTGAACAGTTCCACCTCAACCGTGTCCCTGTAACACTGCGTCTGATGTTCTGTGCTGACGCAGCCCGCTGTTTCCCCCTAAAGGAAAAGGGCCATCTTACCGTAATTAAGAGCTTCTGGGGCTGTCCACTTAATGGGGATCTGCTTTAAGCCAGAGGATGAATACACTCCGCCGTCCTCTTGACGAGACATTCCAAAGTCACTGATTTTCAGGACGTTGTTTTCACCGACCAGGCAGTTTCTCGCTGCGAGGTCCCTAGGTTACCAGAAGACATGGAAAACTCCCATTACAACACATAGAAAGCCGCCTTCCCTGTCATGCCTTCCACACTTTGCATGTCTACATTTGCAGTGGGTTTACAGTGAGGTGAAGAGCGCTCGTGAGTTACCAGTCCTGCCCATCTTTACTGCCATAGGTAAAAATCATCCAGGAAAATATTTGCCAAAGGAATAGGCCACATGCTAGTTTTTCAGAGTCTGGGTTGAGGAGATCACAGAGGAGAGGCTAAGTAAACATCATGGTGCCTCTCCACTGCCCAACAGAACTTTGTGTGCTGACAGAAAAATATCCTCTCTCGGTGTTGTCCACTGGTAGCCATTAGCTACATGTGAGGACTGAACCCTTGCAGTGTGGCTACTTGAATAAGGAACCAAGTTTTCACCATATAAACCTTTAGTTAATAGAATTTCAGTAGCAACATGTAGCTACTATCTTTAGAACTTCCGAAGGGTGGAAAGTTGCTGAAGTCCCAGAGAGGCAGGTAACACTTTCTACTGCATCTGAGACAGGCAACCCCTACACGATGCAAAAAACCACTCAAAAATTACACAGACAGACATAGCAAAAAAAAAAGTCTACATAAAATGAATACCAAATAATATTTAAACATATTCCCAGTATCGAATATGTAAAATAAGAACATCAAGAATGAAAAGAAGTCATACTACTGACTACTGACATTGAAAAGCAAATACTAAGACATTATGAAAAAATTCAGGTCAACAAATTTGAGTTTAGATGCATTTCTTGAAAGTGCAGTTTACCCAGCTGACATGAGTGGAAAGGAGTAATCTAAGCATCTCTGTGTTAATAATGAAAATAAATTTGGCATCAAATCTGCCCCCAAGGACACTCCAATCAAATGGTTTCATTAATAAGTTCTATCAAACATTCATGAAAGGAATATAAATATTATATACACGTTTTCAAAAATCAGATCACTGCCTAATTTGTTGTATAGGGCCAGCAGAACTCTTAACACAAAGCTCGACAAAGAAATTATAAAAATGGTTACACAAAAATAGCCCACATGAAGACGGAGCCAAATATCCATAAACAAAATATTATCAAATCAATTCCAACAATATATAAAATGAATAACAACAAATCAACAACCAAATATGGTTTATCCTAGTAATGCAAGGTTGATCTACATTGGAAAAGTAATCAATGGTACTCATGTTAACAGAATATAGGAGGTAGAAACACATCATTCCAGTTGATACAGAGAAAGCATTGGACAACACTCATTCATGATAATGCTGTTAGCAAAAGAGAATTATGAACCTTCTAAATCTGACCAGGGGTATGTGCAAAAAGTTTAGCCACAAAATCATACTTAATAGTGCAAGACTGAATTGTTTTCCCCCAAGATCTAGGTAAAGATGCCTGGAGGTCTTAGTCTTTGAAATAAGACTTAAAAGGAAAAGCAAAAAATAGAGGCAGATAGCAGAAGTGCAAAAAAAAAAAAAACCTACATTGATTTGCATGTATAATTTAAAAATATATTTGTATTTATTTGAGAGGGGCACACACACACACAAACTACAGTTAAGAGTACACTTTGGCATTGGTGGGAAGACAGAGCTCAACTAGACAGTACAGAGAGGAATCAGAAATAGACCCGCATACATATAGGCAACTGATTTTCTGACAGAGGTACAATGGCACAACAACATACAATTCCCAATCCTAGTCAGTGTGTCAAACGATCTTAACTGTTATCAGAACCAGTTTCTATTCACTGCAATAGTATAGTCATTACAGGATTTCCTTATTAGTACTTTCTTCAGAGTGCCATCTACAAATTAGAACTACACACACTCTGTGTTGTCATAACTTTGTTCACCTTATCACCAATTTAGAGGTTTGCCTTATATAATGAGGACTATGGCTCTATGGGGGACCAAGCTAAAGCTAATTTAGAGATACCTTCAATTCAATGTCAATAAAATTTATAGAAAATGCTACTTCCTTTGGGCTGCATTAAGCTCAAGTAAATGGAAATGTAGCTTTTTGGCACAACCTATAAATTAAATAAAACCTTAGTCTTTCAAGCAATAAGCATTCACCACATGTATACTCACTGCTGAACATTCTAATAGTATCACAGAGGTAAGCAAAAAGATATGGCCCCTGGGCTGGGACGCTGACAATGTAATTTGGCGATAAGGCAGACACAGCCCTTTCTGCCTTTCTTTCTCTCCTGCCTTCTTTGGAAGCCTACTGTTGCCCGGCCCTGAGTCTGACACACCAGGAGACCCACTATTGTTCCCAGCCTCTTCATGAACAAAACTGCTAGGGAACAAGCCAACAGGAGCCTGTGTACTACAGACCATGGCTCCTATGGGAAGGCAGAGATGAGAACTCTTCTAATAGGATGGCGCTGTCATTCACAGGAGGTATCAGAGACAGCAGCATCTCGCCACATGCACACATAATGGCAAATGCTGCTTGTTGTCAGAAGGATTGAAAATGGTTCATTCACTTCTGCAGACTAATCTTATTTGAAGATTCAACGTCAAACTTCTGAGTGTGAAGCAGAGATGTCTTACAAGTCATACACAACATGAGGCAGGCTAATTAGGGGTCAAGTGAGAACAGAGCGCAGTTACAGGAAACCCAATGTCAGCAGGCATCTTCTTTGCTCTCTGGAAAGCACAGCAGTGGCATCTAACTGCGGTGCTGCTCACCGTCAGAGCAAACACCACGGTAAACCAGGCAGAACCATGGAGCTGAGCCAGTTCCAGACGTCAGAGGCTGCTTGAAGCTACGATTCTACAAAGTTAGGGTTTCTCTCTCACGTAGGAGAGCAGTTAGGGAAATACTTGTTTTTTTTTTTTTTAACAAAATCTATTCTCACTGAGTCTGGATAATTCTGAGCCACAAATACTTGTTAGCACTGAAGAGAAGTAAACCTCTTTAAGGCATGGATGTCCTCATTCCAACTACAACATGGCATAAAACCAACATCTCAAGCAGAGGAACAAGGGAAACATCCTTCATTTGCTTTACTATATCCTGATGAAAAGAGGGGAATTATGACGTGTTATTACGGCACACTATGCCTGTAGTTATGTAGTTACTGGGGGCATGATAGAGTAGTGGTTAGAAGCACTAACTTTAAGGTATTACATCGTTCACTAGCTCTTGGACCTTTCAAAATGTGCTTATCTTTAGCCTCAGTTTTCTCATTTGTACAATGGGGATAATAATAGCACCTACCACAAATGTTGTTGTAAGAATTAAATAAAATATGTAAACTACTTAGCACAGTAAATGGAAAAAAGTGAGTATTCAATAAATGCTGAAACTTGAACTTTAACCATCACTGCCTTTTCTCCTTTTTTTTTTAAGATTTATTTTATTTATTTGAAATACAGAGTTACAGAGAGAGGTAGAGATAAAGAGAGAGGTCTTCCATACACTGGTTCACTCCCCAGATGGCTGAAATGGCCAGAGATGCACCGATCCGAAGCCAGGAGCTTCTTCCGGGTCTCCCACGTAAGTGCATGGGCCCAAAGACTTGGGCCATCTTCTACTGCTTTCCCAGGCCTTAGCAGAGAGCTGGATTGGAAGTGGAGCAGCCGGGACTAGAACTGGCGCCCACATGGGATGCCAGTGCTTCAAGCCAGGGCGTTAACCTGCTGCGCCACAGCACCAGCCTCCTTTTCTCCTTTCTGATTAGACAAAACCATTTGATCATTCTCTTTCTGTATGAATATAAAAGCCACTCCAATTTAAGTCTTCTAACAACAACTATATGATATGTGTTATGTGTCATGCAGCATTTGAAGCACTTTTCAAATATTGTCACATAGAAATGACTGTAATTATGACCTCCATGAAACCGAGGCCCAGGGAGTTATGTGCCTTGCCCAGGTCAGTAAGTGGAGGAAGTGGAACTGAAGCCGGCAGCAGGAGGGCCCCCGAGCCTGCAGAGGTAACAGCTACTGCCTTCCCACGGATCCCCTGATTTTCTTTCGCAATATGATGACACCACACACCACCTCAACCATGACCAATGGTCACAACATTGGAACTTTAAAGAAGCCAATACTGGTGACCTTTAAGAAAATAAGTGGCACTTTAGCCCCCTGCCCCAAAGAAAAGAAACTGCCTATTGAGTAAGTGAATGCAAACTCTCTGGAGAAGGAGGAGCCGATGCTTTAACAGAGTCGATATGAATATTCTGACGGGAAGAGAGTACGACTGGCCTTTCTTCCTGAAAAGCTTTGTACACAACCATGGAGTGGGACCACAAGCTGTCTTGTAGACACACCAGAAAGCTCAGGTAGGGCGAGATGGGGTGTCTGTGGCAACTTGGGGTCCTTTTTTTTAACCAGTTAATGCCAATGCCACTATTTTACCGAAATGATGAGATCAGGGATGGGTCAAAAAAGAGAAGACGAGTCCGACTGTTCTGCAAGTCAGATGTTGTTCACTTCTACTCCAGACCCTGGCTCATCTTTCCCGTGAATAAAGTACAGGGGGAATGTGAGGAGCTCCCTCCATTTCTCACCATCTGAGTACCCCTGACTCCACTCCAGGGTCCCACTCATGGTCCTGTTCCCCAGCTCTTCCCTTCCTTTCCCAACCTCCGTGAGCTCTGCGCTCATTATTGATGGGCGCTTATTTCTGCAAGAGGTCCCAGAGGAAGCCCTCGCTGCAGAACTGTGAAGATTAGTCCCGCTAGGAAAGGTGCCTTTTCTCTTCCCCTGAAAAACTGTTCCTGTGCCCCAGACTTTTGGGAGAAAGGGAACGAAAGTGCTGTCTCTGTGAACGCAGCGGCGGCAGCAGCAGCAAGGAGTGGAGTGAGGGCTGCAGTAATTGATGCTACTTTTTTTTTTTTTGCTCAGGGCCAGGTCCATGTCCTGTGGGCACATATAGTGAGAACCCAAAGGCTCGCTGTTTCCAAAAGATCTCTCTTGCTGCCTGTCAGGACTCTCGGAACGCTCAGCATTTGAGTCTCTTCATTTATTTTAAGCCACTGCTAAAATGCAAATACGGTACCTGTGGGGAAGGCAGCATGTATTACCTCTTATTCACATTTCAGCATAAATTATTTGAACAGATAATTGAATAGATATCAAACAGTCTAAAGGGAACGAGATGAGCGATGGAAAAGGCACACTGATAGTGTCAGGAATTGGCTGATGAGAGCAGGCCTGGGTAAGGCGTGAAGTGGGGGTTGATGGAAATCTCAGTCTGGGTGCTGGGTAAGTATTACTGGTATGAAAGGGCATTGGGGGGGGGCACGATGCAGACATAACTTCTAGCATATTTGTATGAGCCAGCCTGCACCAGTGACTTTCTCAATAGCAGAGGAAGATCTCCAGGGACGCCTGGATGCCTCCACACTGAGTCCATTACACTGGGACAAGGCCGCACTGGGCTGCACACTCTGGAGAAAGAGGCTTCTGGGAATTCTGTCCAGAGTGGCTGCTGCCAAAGGATGGGGCCACAAAACAAACATGTCCTTGCCTGGCACCCAGACTGGATGAATGCCATTAGGGGGAGACACTGCGAGTCACCTGGATTTATGTAAAACAGTCATGCTCAGCAGATACACACACACACACACACACACACAGTGCTTCCTGCTCTTGGCTTTTATCTCCTCTCCTCGGGCAACTTCCCTGTGAGAGAATTCTAGTTGGACGTGTACAAGTGCGAACTCCAGCCACTCTTCTCTAGCTCAGAGATCACATTCCTAGACAGTAAGCTAAAGAAAGGGCATTCATTCTAAATATGGATATTGAAAAAAAATTTCAGAATCACACCCGGATAAGTACTTCAGTCTGAAGTATGTAGGGGCTCTTTCTTTATATTTAACTAGTGTGATTCATCTGGATGGTTTATAATTTTATGAAATGTCTCTTCTGTCTGGTCAGACTTAAATCTCCCCCAGTCAATGTCTGCTGCAGTCTATCACATGTGGGCCACACTGTGAAATTAGATACCAGATCTCCAGAGGCCATCTCTGGGCACACATTTTAAATAAATATTGATCTATTGTTAAACCTCTTAATAAATAAAGAGTCTAGTCTAGAGGAACTGGGGTGAGGGATTGAAAAACACCGAGGGAAAGCAAATGTGTAAATCTCTTTAGTTCACAGAAATACTCCAAATTCCAGGGGGTAACTCCACAGCAAAAGTGAGCTGTCTCAAGTACACACAGTAAAGGCCAACAGTTGTCCGAGGCTACAACAGAATGCACTGCAAGAACTGACTCCAAAGTTAGCTTCAGCCCCGACGGCAACAGCCTCTCTTCCTAGAAGACTTCTGCAAGGGAGATTTCCAAACATCCACCCACTTTCATTCTAAGAGTATGCACAGTGAAAACAGAAGCTGCCTGCCTGCGTGACAAATAATATAACTCAGAATGTTACACAGGGATGTGACGGGTTACTCCGACAACAGACTGAAGAACGGGACAGCAGTCATGGTAACAGCCATCCTCTACCGAGCCCTTTACTAAACGTGCCAGCTAATTGTCTTGACCCATTTTCTGTCAACATTCAGCTTCATGTACAGCAATCTGCATGTTAGATACATTTCGCAGATCTTTTCCAGAAGCAATGACGCGGACATCTCCACTGTTGGGAGTTCCAGACTAGGGGCGGGGAGTCTGGAGTTCTTGTCCCATGTTTTCCTTAATGAGCTAAAGCTACACGAGTCTATGTGTCATGCATCTTTTCCTGGGCCTTGAAAATGAGAACACTATTTCTTGACTTTTCAGAACGTGAGGGCTGCTATATTATGTCAAAGAATTTTATAATTCCTTTGCACCACATCCATCCTCAATCCAACATGTAAGAAAAGTCACTGTTTACTGAAAACCTATTATGTATCAAGCACGAAACCAAGAACTTTATCCCTAATTCTAGCACCACTAGCAAGTGCAGGTATCTCTATTTCACAGTGAAGAAACAGTGGCTCAGAGACTCAATAACTTGCCCAAGGTCACAGAACAGGTAAGTGGCTGAGTGTGTTATCTGTCTTGCCCCAGAGCTTAAGTTCTTTTTTCTTAAAAAAAAAAAGTTTTTTTCTTCAACCTCAGTAGATTGATTCCTGCCATTTTGCTCCTGAGACTTGTTTTCTTTCCCATCTAAGTTTAATGAAATAGAGCCCCTGACTCAATGCTTAGGCAATACAGAATATACTTTGAGGAGACTAGAATATGCATTATTTTTTTTTTCTATTCTACATTCTATTTTGTGAAAAGGCACATAACAATTCCTCCATAATCATTTGTTGTGGCTTATACTTCCAGGAAGTGATATGCACTGTCACACTGGGGCCTAAATTAAGATATAAAAGGCACATAAAGGTTCAGAGCAACTGTGCAGTTCTCTGATGCACAGGGCGTGATAATGAGCCTTGGGATCATTTACATTTTTACTGTCTGCAAAATGTTCAGCTACTAATGAACAAATACGCTCTAATTATGGTGGGATGCACCTCACTTTAGACACTGAATGATTGGTACATCGTACAGTGGTTAACTCCTTGCAGGGTTATCTCATCTGTACAAAGGGTGGAGTGGGCTCTGTGCTTTGCTGTGAGGGCCAGGGATCGACTATGTTCCCCAAATGTCCTACCCTAAGTCCTCCCAGTGAGACAGAGGTACAAACTTTCACATCTGCCTGCGGCTCTGGTGATGACTGATAGTCTCCTGGCCACGTTCTGGAGTGGTAGTGTAGGTCAACCTTGTGTGGCATATCTTCACAGGAAGCTTCTATGGATGCTTCGCTTCCTACGTACAGAGGGGAGCTATCTAATCATATTTATTGTGACACCAGTATCCTGTTAATGGAAAACACTTTTCAGTATTTATAGGAAGGTAAGAGAAGTAATGACTTTCCTTCAGGTATCTCAACAGTTCTTTCCTTGCATACCATTTACATTCTTTTTAAAATGAAATTTTCATTATTCCTATTTCAATTTCTAATGTTGTTTTCTATGTTTATGAAGTGATATCCCAGGTGACTTGACAATAAATTTCCCTTTGGTCCTATGATTGCTCTCAGTATATGAAATTCAAGTAGGAGAATCTATGTTATGAAGCCAGGCCTATTTTAGAATAATTCATTTTTATCTTGAAACAATGACGTGAAATTCAATTTCTGTGTCTATATTTTTTTCATAGTCAAGAATGCTTGCTTTATCTTCTTTCAATTTTAATTCTGCATTATGTTTGATATGGTTTTGCTTTCTGATATTAACGTTTGATTTCATATTTATAGCTCTTTTCTCTTCTTGTAATTCTACAAAACACAAGTTTGAAAAAAACATGTATCTAAAATATTCACCAAATATCTTTTGATGATTAGTTGTTATTTGTTCTGTAATTCTGTATTTTGCATTCATGAAGGATTACTTGTCTGAGCAAATATTAACTTTGCATATCCATGTGTCCTTGGGTCTGCTAATAAAATATGCTTTTAGCAACTTGCATGGTGCGGTTACATAAAACACATGTCTGAAAGACTCAAGGTGAACAAAATAATAATTTACATAACTGTAAAGTCTATGATGCTTTAAGGTAAAGAATTTTGGCAAATTTACCGTGGTCTCTAAACTAAAGGTGGAAAAACATGAGAGCTGCTGCTGAACAACATGCAGCATCAGTAGACAGCAATGGAGGCACACCATGATGGGTATGACAGTATCTTAGGGGCGCAGCATGTGGGATAATTACCAATTGTCGTTTTAATGCCATCAATTGAGGTGAGATACTAACTGGGCATTTTAGATTACTCAAAATATTTTTAAGTCATGTAATTAGGGGCCACATTTGAAAACAGGTTTTCCTTGCTAAGACTTTGCTATTGTGGAACAATGAACCTAACATTAAATATGAACCACAAGACAACATTATAACTTTAACTACGACATCCAAAATGCTTGATGACAATTATGGTGGAGAAAAGAGATGAGATCATGTCTAATTTTTGGTCCAGGATAGCGAAGGAAACGATACTAAATGTCTAAGAACACCATATTCTATGGTTACAACTTGACATACACAAAAACTCTTACCATTTTAAGTCAAAAGGATGTATTTCGAATTTACTTAGTACTTTTTGCAATGTACTATTTCTGTTAATCTTATAACCACAGAATTTACCCACCAAAAGTATACAAGACAGGACATAGGTACATGTATTGATACATTCATATGTATGCATATGTCAGCAAATCAGTTCATTGATTCAGCATTCATTTATGGAGGTCTTACTAGTACCAGGTCCTCTACTGCATGTATCAGAAAGATAATGGTTCTCTTCCTCAAGGAATTCAATTCTAAAACAAGAAATGGCTCTGTGAGCATATAAACTACAGCAATGGAAACGACAGGTCTGAAGGTCATGCGAGAGCTGTGCTTTCAGAGACTGGTGTGGGATGCAAATCATGGCCATACTGTTGTATACCTCTCCACTCCTTGCATGGAGGCTAACCTGTACCCTTGTAACCTTGCAACTCTGACCAGCAGAATGTTATAGATATATCTGATACATAGTTCTAGAGTGATCTCAAAAGGTCTTGCAGCTTCCGTCTTTGTTTTTCCTAGAACATTCCTGTTCTACATGAGAAATTATGGAATCAAACACACAGTAGGAGGAGTGTGGAATTTGGGAGGGGGGCTCAACCTAAGCCAGCATAAAGGCTTCAGACAAATGAATCTGGATATCTTAATCGTTTTTAGCTCTAGGTGAGTTATCAATTGAATAAAGCCACATAGGTGACCTTGGGGAGAATAGCAGAAAACCATTTAGCTGAGCCCAGTTCAATTTGTTGACCAAAACTATGACATACCAATAAAAAATAAATAGCTAATGTGTTAAACCACTATGTTTTGGTGTGGTATTTTATCAAAAACTAGTGAAGAAGATTTATGAACAACAGTGAGAATGGCAGCTCAATAGTGAGCATGGGCAGGTCAGAGTAGGGGGTTAGAGAGGAAAGAAAAATCATCATTGCTCATGAAGGATCTGCAGCATTACTTGCTTCGTTCTCATCCACCCCTGACAGAAAGCTGGTATAGGCATGGCTTCATTGGTGCAAGAAGTTCTCTTGGCTTGGCTGCTTGTCTTCAACTTTGAACCTTTTTTTTAAGTCTGGGTTTTTATGTATTATGAACACAAATCTCCCCTTCTTTCAAGCTTCATTGCATTGATGTCTGCCAAGCTATCTAATTAGTATCTTCTGAAGATACTGCTTCTTGCATACCTATCCCTCTACCAATGATGCTCCTAGAGATTTCGACACTGTCCCAAGATTCTGCTTCTAGAACCTTGGAGAGAAGAACAATAAACTTTAAACACTTGGAGTATTAAAGCTTGTTAACAGAGAGATAACAAGAGGGTTTTGGTATCAGATTAGAACAAATCACGGTAAGTGTCATGGGCAATAATACTGGTCAACAAAGGTTAAGTACTGTGAAGGCATATTTGGTATCAAAGAGCAGGAAAATGTGATAGACGATTTCTACTTATTCCCACAAAAAATCATTTGGGAGGAAGTCATCAAAAAGTTAATGGGAAATGTATATATAAAGACCAGTTACATACAGATTTCAAATTTTCTGCACCAAAATAAACATCTTTTAATTCCACTTTTCCCAGGAACTTGAAGTGCCCATGTAGATTGATTCTATTCTTTCAAAAGATATGTATGTAGCACTTGTTGTTTGCCAGGAACTGGACTAGACAAGGCAGGGAGCATCAAAGAATCAGTGTCACCATGGAGCTTACACTCCTCTGGCAAGAGTTGGTCAGATGATGTACCATCAAATATCACACACCTGAAAGAATGACGCAGGGGCATGGTATAACCAGGTAAGGGGAAGAGGAGGGAAACAAGAAGCAGCAGGAGCAGAGAAACGATGGAGACAGTTACGTCACCAATTGTTGATTCATCTGCTAAACAAAATGGAGACCATATCCCAGAGGACTTCAATATGCTAAGTGTAAATGAACAGGAATAAAAGTGGAAGGTAAAGTAAAAATTAAAATAGGCTGAACAGGTTCTCCTGTTCACATGGAAAGAACAGCAGGAGGGTATATACAAGAAAGGGTGTCGGAAGCACATGTTACCAGCAGGTCTGGCCATATTGCTACCACAAAGTGGAATTTGAGGGAAAAGAGCATTAATTAGGATTCAAAGAACTGTTCTTTAGCTCCAAATAGAATTCCCCCAAAACAGAAATGTCAATGACACTAAATGGCAAATACAGCAGATAGTGAAAAGTTCAGGGATTATAGATGCATTATGAATTAAGCGCAAGAACAAAAGCAGCACAATTCAAAGCAGAAATAAACTGATCCCAAGGGGCCAAGTGTGAAGTACATGACAGCTGGAACACCAGCGCTGTCAGAACAATGCAGCAAGATAGCGTCAGCAGGTAGGTAGCAAGCAGGCACAGAGGCCCTGCCTTCTGAGCAAAGAGCAACTTCCTAATACCCATTCGGGAAGATGGAGGCCACCTTCGATACGGTAACCATGCAACCACTAGTGGAAGAGAAGGGAATCATAATCGATCCATGTGGAGACAAGCAGAGTTAATTGTGAAATCATACACTGCAACTGGGTGAAAATGTCCTTTTGGGCAGAGTGGGGCCTGCTTCACTGCTCAGCTTACATGAAGCAAGGCTGATCAGGGCCTCCGGAAACATCTTATTGGGAGCAAATGTGTTTTTGAGGAGGAATGGGCAAGCTCTCCACTGGGCCTCTCCAGCTCTAATGTCAGAACCAATAATGCTTTTAATGAGATTTTTTATGTAATTTAGGTATGTTGGTGACTGAATCTATTAATATAAAAATAGGCAAAGCAGTCACAAAGCAGATTAAGGAACTGACCTTATCTTTTGAATGTCTTCATAATCTATTATATTAGTTATGGAATAGATACATACATTACATCAAATTGCCATGAAGTTATTGTTTAAAACCCTTTCAGGCACCCTAAAAAAGTTCTCTTTATATTCCAGATCATATTTATGTCAGATTATCAAAGAATATATGAAGCAGCAATAATGTTTTAACAGGAATGTTCAATATTTTATTTAAAATAAAATTGAATTGTTGGTACTAAAACTGATTTTATTCTGTCTTCTGATAGTTGTGGAAGTGGAAATGCTTATTTTTGAGCCAATATTCAAAGTATTCTTCTCTAAGAATCACCTTATCAAAGTTCTTTTCAATAACAACAAAGAATTCTACTCAGGATGAACTAATAATACTGGAAGATAAATATTGGGGTTTTGTTTTTTCCCCCGTTAAAAATCTTCCTGTTTCAAAGTTCACATGGCAGGGAGAAGCAGCCCAGACTCAAAGAAGGGATCATCACTTAGTAAGACTCTGAAGCATGTCTTGAGATTTAGAAAAACGCCAAGAGCATTCACAAGAGTGGCAGTCAATGGATAATTAAAACGTTTAGTTGATAATATTATGATTGCTATGGATTGAATGTGTTCCTACAAAATTCAAATGCAGATATAATAATAGGCCCTACCATGGGACTAAGAAAGAGGTAATTGCTTCACGAGGGTGGAGCCCTCACGTGCTGGATTAGTGCCCTTAGAGAAAGAGACAGGAACCCTTGCTTTCTCTCTCTGCTCACTGCCATGTGAGGATACAGTAACTAGATGGACATCTGCAAACCAGGGGGCAGGCTTCACCCAACACTGGACCTGCTGGAACCCTGAACTTGGACTTCCAGCCTCCAAATGGGTGACAAGTACATTTCTGTTGTTTAGAAGCCATCTGAGCTTGAACTAAGACAACATTTAAGAAACATAAGATAAAGCTAAAGAAAGTGGATCCATCCTATACAGCAGATGAGACCGCAGAATTCTTGCTGGCAGGAATTTTTAGGGTTTTAGCATAGAGCGAGATGACAGACTCTCCTTCTTTGAAAATACTTTAAAAAGGTCAGATCATCGATTCAGGAAACATTTCCAGGGCACGCACAATGTAGCAAGCACTGGACAGTGTTTGCAAATACCAGGTTCCTGTCCGTAAAGGGTTTACACTATGGAAGTAAAAAACAGTCCTGTTGACAGGAGAATAGGGCAGATGGAGTACAAGGCGGAAGCAGACAGGGGATGTATGATTGGAAGCAAGACCTGCTTGAGGAGAACCTTGCTGATTATCCATTTGCTATGGTAATTATTCAGTTACAGAAACCTTGGTTGACATGACCTAGGAAAAATTCTGTCAATATTATGCTTACATAAAGGAATGACTAAATCACTCTCCCAGTGCTAACAGCATAGGCTTTTATTCTAATAAGATCAAATTAACATAATAGAATTTTGTGAACTTTCACATGAAGTTCTCACTGAATTTAAATGTTTGGTTATTTCAAGCTCTATGCATTTCTGAGCTTTCAGACATTGCAACCAGGCGAAAAAGCAAGGAGAACATTTAGCATTTTTCTAGACGAAGGCATGGAAAATGGATGCACATGTCACCTAAGGAAATATGCTTAGAAATGCTATTAAACAGTCGAAGGAACATGGAAAGGCAGGCGACTAAAAGTAGATTTCCAATACATTTGAGCTCTAGGAAAAGATGAGAGGACTGAAACTGGGAGTCCCCAGAAAAAGGCAACGGAAGATTTCCAAAGCCAGAAATCAGGCAGACAAGCAAGGCAACCAATGCTGGGGAGAGGCAGAAGGGTGGCACATTGTCAAGGGCAAGAGTAGACACTGGATGGGGAGCTAAAATCATAGAACTTTTAGAAACGAAAACATAGAAGGAAACCTTTACGTCATTGGTTACAAAAGACTGCTTAGATATACCACCAAAAGCATGATCCATGAAAGAAACACGACGATAAATGAGACTTCACCAAAATTAGAAAGGATTTCTCTTGAAAAGAAAAAAAGGGAAAGAGATCTTTCATTTAGGTCTTCTTTTTTTTTTTTTTTTTTTCAGAGTGTCTTAGCTTTCCATGCCTAAAATATTCTCATGGGCTCTTGAGCCAGATCCGAATGCCTTAAGGGCTGATTCTGAGGCCAGAGTGCTATTTAGGACATCTGCCATTCTATGAGTCTGCTGTGTATCCCGCTTCCCATGTTGGATCATTCTCTCCCTTTTTCATTCTATCAGTTAGTATTAGCAGACACTAGTCTTGTTTGTGTGATCCCTTTGACTCTTAGACCCATCAGTGTGATCAATTGTGAGCTGAAATTGATCACTTGGATTAGTGAGATGGCATTGGTACATGCCACCTTGATGGGATTGTATTGGAATCCCCTGGCATGATTCTAACTCCATCATTTGGGGCAGACCGGATTGAGCATGTCCCAAATTGTACATCTCCTCCCTCTCTTATTCCCACTCTTATATTTCACAGGGGTCACTTTTCAGTTAAAATTTAAACACCTAAGAATAATTGTGTGTTAATTACAGAGTTCAACCACCACTAGTCCAAGTGATCAATTTCAGTTCACGATTGATCACACTGATAGGTCTAAGAGTCAAAGGGATGACACAAACAAGACTAGTTTCTGCTAATACTAACTGATAGAATGAAAAAGGGAGAGAATGATCCAACATGGGAAGCAGGATACACAGCAGACTCATAGAATGGCAGATGTCCTAAATAGCACTCTGGCCTCAGAATCAGCCCTTAAGGCATTCGGATCTGGCTCAAGAGCCCATGAGAATATTTTAGGCATGGAAAGCTAAGACACTCTGGAAAAAAAAAAAGAAGACCTAAATGAAAGATCTCTGCGAGTGAGATCCCAGTGGAAAGAACGGGGCCATCAAAGAAGGAGGTACCTTTCTCTGAAGGGAGGAGAGAATTTCCACTTTGACTATGACCCTGTGGGAATAAGATTGAAGTCGGCGAACCCTAAAGGCTTCCATAGCCTCGGCAACTCATGACTAGAGCCTAGGGAGATTCCTGACGCCATAAACAAGAGTGTCAAATTGTTAAATCAACATCAGGAGTCACTGTGTACTTATGTCTCATGAGGGATCTGTCCTTAATGTGTTATCCAATATGAAGTAATGCTATAACTAGTACTGAAACAGTATTTTTACACTTTGTGTTTCTGTGTGGGTACAAACTGATGAAATCTTTACATAGTATATACTGAATCGATCTTCTGTATATAAATATAATTAAAAATGAAAAAAAATCTTGGTGTTAAATTGGAAACTGTATAGATAATTTATCAATTTTTTAAAAAAAATCATGTAGGATCTCTGTCCTTAATGTGCTGTACATTGTGAATTAATACTATAACTAGTACTCCAACAGTATTTTCATTTTGTGTCTCTATGTGAGGGCAAGCTGTTGAAATCTTTATGTAATATGTACTAAACTGATCTTCTGTGTATAAAGAGAATTTGAAAATGAATCTTGATGTGAATGCAAGGGGAGAGGGAGCAGGAAAGGGGAGGGTTGCGGGTGGGAGGGAAGTTATGGGGGGGGGAGCCATTGTAATCCATAAGCTGTACTTCGGAAATTTATATTCTTTAAATAAAAGCTTTATTAAAAAAAGAAAAAGAAAAGAAAAAAAGGGAAAGAACAGGCTGTGGATTGACAGAAAAGGTCTGCGAAATATCTGTCTGATGCAGGACTTGGTAGCCCCCAAATACACAAATCAGCGGACAACAGCCTGATTAACAAAAAGTTGGCAAGGGATCTGAACATACTCTTCACATGTATGAATGGCAAACAAGCGCATGAGAGGCTCCACACAATCCATCATTAGGAAATAAAATTCAAAGTGCAATGAGATAGCACTCTATTCACATGAACATGATTAGAAATCAAGAGTGATAGAGACAATTCTTGATGAGGATGTGGGGACATCACAGCTCTCATACACTGCTGGCAGACATGCAAAATGGAATGGCCACTTAGGAAAACAGCTTGGCAGTTTCTCATGTAACCCAGCCATAACTTCTAGACATTTCTCCAAGAAAAATGTCACAAGTATATTCACACAAAGACTTACGTATGATTATCAGAGCATTAAAGCTTTATTTGTAATAGCTCCAAATTGACAATAACCCACATGTCCATGGTGATTGGAAAACAAATTGTAGTATTTTGCGATGGAGTACTACTTGGAAATGAAACAGCATAAACTATAAATACATGCAACCTCGTGGACGGATATCAAAAGCAGTCCACGTGAAAAAGCTAGAACAAAAGACTACATACTATATCGTTTTATTTAAGTGACACTTTTAGATAGAAAGCAGATTACTGGTTCTGGGGGTCACGTAGGAGAAGGGGTAGGAGCAGCTCAAGCAACGTCTGGAATGGAAGTAAATGCAGTGCTGGTTACATGAATGTGCACACTTGGCAAAAGTTATCAAACTGGGCCTCCAAAATTGGTGCATTATGTTGTATCAAAATTGTTCAGCAATAAAACGTTTTAAAAATATGCAAGTACCTTAAGATTTTTACAAATACATGTCATCATTATAAAGTTAAAGGTACTATTAACAAAGAACTTGAGGTAGTTAGTATGGACTTCTGTATATGAAATTGCAAAAATAATTTGGGAACTACATAGTAAAATATGTTAAACCAAGCATAGAAATGTATTATAATATTGCCTCTCTTCAATGTATGACAACGCTCTGAAGATGAGTTTTCTGATGCTTATTATGTTGGTGCGTTTTGTATAGTCATTTCCACAATTTAGCGGCCCTTGCATTATTTGTGTGTGTGTGTGTGAGAGAGATAGAGAGAGAGAGAGAGACAGAGATGACAGGACTTGGTGGGGAGTGTGAGACTGAACTTTTCCAATGCTAACCAGCTAACTGGTCCACACGGCCCTTATGTTTCTTATTTAAATAGCTTTTATTTTATTTTATTTTATTTTATTTTATTTTTGAAAGAGTCAAATTACAATTATATAAAATATTTTAGTGTTATTTTGTTTTAATGATATTCCATTGGAAAAAAACAGTGGTATTAATACTAATGTTCAAATAAAATAATGATTCTACGTTGATTTCCCTGTAAGGGGTCGTTACAATTCTTACAGAGGAAAATAAGAACTAGAACTTTTAGTGCTGAAATGGAGATTGAGTCATAATATTAAGTGTTACTTGATTTACTTATAGGTTTCCTATTATTTCATATTCTTTTTTGAGAAGATTTATTTATTTATTTGAAAGTTAGAGTTACACAGAGAGAAGGAGAGGCAGAGAGAGAGAGAGAGAGAGAGAGAGAGAGAGAGGGAGAGGTCTTCCATCTGCTGGTTCACTCCCAAATTGGTCTCAATAGTCAAAGCTGTGTCGATCCGAATCCAGGAGCCAGGAGCTTCCTCCTGGTCTCCCACATGGGTGCAGGGGCCCAAGGACTTGGGCCATCTTCTACTGCTTTCCCAGGCCATAGCAGAGAGCTGGATCGGAAATGGAGCAGCCAGGACTCGAACTTGCGCCCATACGTGATAGTGGCACAGCAGGTGGCGGCTTTACCTGCTATGCCACAGCGCCGGCCCCTCATATTTCATATTCTTAAAAGCTACTAAGAATTCAAAACTGGGTTGAAAGTAATGCATTCCTGAACAAGTCTGTTTATTTTAGACCCCTAAACATATTTAATAAATTCTTTCAACATTTTCATGGCCTCAAACTTTTAAAACATTTAAAAATATTAATTACAAAAGCATCCTACAGAAACTATTAGAAAAGGATAGCTAGACAAAAATGGACTTTTTATAAACAATGAAGTTAGAAGCAGAATATATTAGCAATATTCAGTGCCATACTTTGCATTAAGCACTTGGTCATGTTTTTAGCCTATCTATCTATCTATCTATCTATCTATCTATCCATTTATCTATCTGACAGAAAGAGAAGTTTCTATTTGCTGCTTCACTCCCCCAAAGGCCTGGGCTGGGCTGGGCTGAGCTGTAGCAGGGAGCCAGGACTCAATTCAGGTCTCTCAAATGGGTGACAGGGACTCAACTACTGGGGCCATAAGCTGCAGTCCTAAGTCAGGAGCCAGAGATGGCTTAGCGTACTCCAATTTGGGACACGGATGTTTTAACCACTAGACTAAATGCCAGCCACTGTTTTTCCTGTTTTAAATCTCAGATATCTACTTTGTTTGTGATCTTGGCACTTGGTGTTTAACTATGACAAATACCCCAAAGCTTTGAGAGCACCTTGAAGAGAGAGAATCTGATAAAGGTCATTATGCTCAGAGCAACAAAGAATAAAAAGAGGCATCAAAGTGTGATCTGGTCTAAATCCCACAAGCAGTATCCGTTGGTCTGTCAGATTTCTAAGAGAAAGTCTGGGCAGCAGGGGCCTATTTTTAGCTTAAATTCAGAATTTAGCTGGAAAAATTCTCAGTATGTCATTATAGTTGCACTGTCAGTCTGGGCCCAAAGCTTTGTGCCTTCCTGCCCGTGAGCCAGACAGTTGACATTCTGCTTACGGAGACAGACTGAGAGAATTGCACGTGCTGCCCTCCAGGGGCTGTCACACTGTGTCCACTTACAGTTTTCACACGGGCAAAACAGAATTCAAGGAGATAGAAATGAAAACAAAATACCGAAACAAAAATGAAAACACAATACCATAAAGAGAGACGGGGCTTGACCCAGGATTTTGACGAGTTCATTTAGTTAGTGCAGAGATCCACAATTAACAGACCTCCGTGTAAGCAGCCGAAGCAGGGGATTGCTCTTCATGACAGGCTAGTATTTTGCACACCAGGTTATGACTGGTCACTTCCAGAGCTGGGTTTTTCTTTTTATGAGACAACTGTAAAGAGCACTTAATTATGTATATAATATTTCTTCCAGGAAAGTTATTGAGACACCAATTCAATATAGGAAAGAGGTGAGAGGAAATGAACTGAGGCCGTTCTGCTCTTTGCACACAGCGGGGCTTCCTGGTGGACAGGCGGCCTCACCAGTCTCCCCTTTGTCACTTGATCCATCACTGCTACTTCCCGTGTGGTCTGAAGACAGACAACCAGAGTCGCCAGTCTCGAATCTGACTGAATCCCTACAGAGAAACGTGTATAGGGCCACAGGCTAACTTTTAATTCTAGGGGAAAAAAATCTATGGATGTCCTATTTCCGGTGTATTATAGATGAAAGTAGTAAGCATGGCTGACGTGCCAATTTATCATTAAATATTGATTTACAGATAGAAAGATGTCTTTGGTTCATTTTCTTTTTCTGTTAAAAGGTTCAAGGTGGGACAAAAAAGTGCAGTCATTTTCTCTGTCATTTGAGTAATCATCAACAGGATAATAGAAAAAAACTAGTCAACGGGTGTTAGCAGTGCGGGTGATCTGCATTGTAGATTACTGAAGTCACGTTCTATTTTTGTGCCGAGCCAGTGTGAGAGGCCTGGGCAGGGTGGCTGGGGGTATTCAAAGACTCCAGTTCCTGAGCCTGCATTCATAATTTTGACCTTCAAATGTCACTGATGTATATTTCCAAGTAAAAGCCTTGTGGCACCTATCTCTATTAAAATCCCTGAATCGCATGTTGGGAAGCAGGATTCTATGGACACTGTTTACAGAATCCCTGTCACTGACTGCACCACACACTCCACATGTATATGCTCTTTTCTTGACAAACATTTTCCTATTGTCTTATAACTTAGCTTTGATCTTTTCCTTGATGTGTGTCATCTCCCTAATGGGTATTAAGCTCTGTAACGAAAAGAATTATCTACTTTGAATTGCCATTAGCATTCATTCATCCAAACTGAGTGATCTCTGTTCATAGCATCAGTTAGGTATTATGAGGACTGAAGCAAGTAATTAAAAATAAGGTAGGGCTGGTGCCATGGCTCACTCGGTTAATCCTCTGCCTGCGGCACCAGCATCCCATATGGGCACTGGGTTCTAGTCCCGGTTGCTCCTCTTCCAGTCCAGCTCTCTGCTGTGCTCCAGGAGGGCAGTGGAGGATGGCCCAAGTACTTGGGCCCCTGCACATGCATGGGAGACCAGGGAGAAGCACCTGGCTCCTGCTTCAGATCAGCGCAGTGCCGGCATAGTGGCCATTTGGGGAGTGAACCAATGGAAGAAAGATCTTTCTCTCTGTCTCTTTCTGTCTAAACTCTACCTGTCAAATAAAAAAAATATGTATAAGGGAGCATGTGATATGGTATAATATAAATACAGAAATATGTGAGAGTAGTGGACAGAAGGTTGATTTTTATTCCTGATTGAGTGGCAGAGAGAGAAAGAGAATTACATTGTGTTCTTAGAACTGTATCTACAAAACACGTTAAATCTGTTAAAAACTAAAAATTAAAATAAAAATTTTAAAAATCTATAAAGGAAAGAAAGTTGAGATCTTTAAAAACCATTTAAAAAGTTGACAATAACACTATTTTTTTTTTTTACTATAAAAGCACCTCATGTCTTTTAAACAAAAGACATACTAATAGAAAACAACTTAAAATACACAATAGTCCAAAAAGGCAGGGGCCTGGGATGGGGGCAGCCCTTACCCAAGTAACCAGAGGCAGCGACTATCAGTGCCATGATGATTATATCTAAAGTCAAAAATGTGATTAACCTGAACATACTGTGTTACATCCTTTTTTTTTTTTCTTTGATGGCTTATTTATTTATTTGAAAGGTAGAGTTACACAGAGAGAGATATCTTCCATCTGCTGGTACACTCCTCAAATGGTTACATCAGCAAGGGCTGGGCCAGGCTGAAGCCAGGAGCCAGGAGCCAGGAGCCAGGATCCTCCTCTGGGTCTCCCAAGTGGGTGCAGGAGCCCAAGGACTTGGGCCATCTGCTGCTGCTTTCCCAGATGTGTTACCAGGGAGCTGGTTCGGAAATGGAGCAACTGGAACTCAAACTGGTACCCATATGGGATGCCAGCACTGTAGGCAGTGGCTTAACCTGCTGTGCCATAGCTCCAGCCCCTCCTTTTTGTTTTACCTATAAATAGATTAACTCACCATTTCATAATAATTATTCATCCCACAAAATTATTTTTAATGACTTGAAATTATTTTAATGACATTCTAATTATTGTGATGACTTTCACTATTGGTATTCATGGACATCCCAATATGCATGGCAGGTAATTTAGCTTTAGAGCAGGTAGGAGTTCAGCCAGGTAAGCTATGACAGGAGAGAGGGGGAGAAGGTAAGGAAGAGCATTGCATGCAGAAGGTACAACCTGAGCAAAGGTGAGGCGATGGGGAAGGCGAGGCAGGCTCAGCGCACAGAGCGCACTTTGGGTTTGGAGGAAGCGGTGAGTCCTAGGCCCATGAAGACCCCAGAGCCAGAGCTGGAGAGTTCCGAGTGCTAACGGTCCTTAGAAGGTGATGGCGGGCACTACAGCTTTCTCAAGAGAGTTATTATAACAGAAGTGAGATCTAAAAGACTCCTGACCAAGGAGACGGCAGACTCAAGGTCAGAATGCGGGCCATGACTAAGAGGAGACGGGTGTCCTTAACCGAAGCGTTCTCCCTTCCACCATTTTCCTAATTTATGTGTTTCACAGACTCCCTAGCTTCCTTTTTATAAAATAGATGATTGAAAACAAAACAAAAACAACCCCCCCCTTTTTTTTCTTTTAACTTAGATCTTCCCTCCCTTCATCCATTCCTCAGCACCTAACTGAAGTGTTGTTAGCCTTGGGAAGGCTTTCCCGACCGTACCAGCACAGCACAACTCAGCACGTATCCCGTATCCGGATGGCTACTGATGACTGAATGGTGATGGCAGATTGACTTGTCTGTCTTCGTTTCAAATGTTAGCTTCAGGAAGAACGTCTTCCGAGAAGCTGGGAAGCAGTGACTAGGAACATGCCACACATTTGCTGTATAAATGCATGGAGTTCCCCACTTCCCAAATGCCACTTATACTGGGGAACTCAATTTGAACTAGAAGTTCTGGGTAGGCAAACTGAAATCCACAATTATATACATAATGGAATTCCATAAAAAATGGAGAGCCACTAAGGAGAATAAGTCAATTATTTTGGAAACTTATTTTCACAATAGGAAACCTATCAAAGCTAACAGCACTAGAGTGCAGAGGCAGACTCATAAGGGAACCGTTTGAAATGCTCAATATCAGAAAAAAGAATATCCGAACTCATTGCAGTGATCAAATAAAACCCCTAGCAACATACACGCCAGCAGAAAATTCCAACAAGAAGATAAATGGTTTATAAAAATTACAGTCCAGGCACGACAAATCAAGGGGAATAGAATTTAGAACAGTGGAAATTTTACAGCCGTCCCCTATTGCTGATCACAGCAGTAAATTGCATTTTAAAGTGTTTTCACAGAAATGGTCACTCAGAAAATCTGTGGAACACTGAACTGCCAGCAGGTTTTAAAATACAATAGCATTTCTCAGAAGATAATAAAGACCTGATTCAATCAAACTGTGTATGTATTTGCAATGATTGGAAAATATTAAGTCAAGGGTCGCGGCTGAAGAGAGAGCAAGCAACTACACCAAGCTTTATCACAATGTTTCCAAATGTCCTCACGTTTCTGAGTTCAATGACTTGGGAGAAATTTAGGATATTTACTGACATACCTACTGTTCTTACCTCCTCTTCTCCACTGGCTCTGTTAGCATCTGAACATGAAAACCCTGGCCTTGAGTCCATATTCCCTCCCAGCTAACATCCCATCTCTCCTCTCTGCTTCTACCACTTTACCTCTTGGCTTGGCCCATTATAATTTACTCTTGCCCCGTCACTTTATTGGAAGTGCTTTTGCCTGCTTGTGGCCACATGGTGTTCACACTCCTGGCCCCATTATTGTTGATCCGTTAGTCGGAACTCTTCCTGTCACCAGCTCACCTTTCACTGCATCCTCCTGGTTTCCTTCGCCCCTGAATTCCTTAAATTTTGAATTTGCCAGGGTGTGGCCCCAGGTGCTCCTCTAGGTCCTTGGGCTCTCTGGATAATCCCATACTCTTCAATGGCTCTGTCACCTGTGCGCTTATGATTTCTAGACCTCCATCTCTATCCAAAGTCCCTTCTTCGCTGAAGTGCTTACCTGGACGCCTCTGGACAATACTGCATTACTGCCCTAAAGATAGCTAAAACTAATCATGACCCAAACCTGCTCCTTGCCCTATGTTTCCCTGTCAGAGAATGGTTCCGACATCCACTCAGAGTTGCTCAAGTCATATTCCTGAGTGTTATTTGTGATGTTGGGTTTGTCCTATTTCTACCCTGACATTCTATTAGTAAGAAAACTCTGTTCTCTTTGTCTTCCAAAGTCCATCCATGACTGTCCATTCATACTGCAATTCCCTCAGCTCAGGCTGGCATCACCTCTTACCTCTGGACTCGTCTCTAGCATTAGCTTCCTTCAGCCTGTTGTCTACCCTGCAGAAAAGGGGTATCTCCACGGTGCAAGTCTGATCAATTCATAACCTTACTTAAGGAATCAAAATCATCCTTAAAACTTCCAAATTCCTTAAGATGGCTCATAAGGATTTTCATGGTTTGCCTCTAGTTTATTTCCCCACTCTTACCTAAGACACTAACAACAAGAAAAAAAAGTTTCCTATTTCCCACTCATCACAAATCTACTTCACTGTACCTCATGTTATCAGTTAGTCCCTTTGGTCATTTGGTCCACAGGGATCTCATTAAAAACTCTGTCAACTTGGTAAATCCAGATAAAACCAGTGTTTCCCAAATTTATTAGTACACAGGCACTCTCAAAGCTAAACTAGGAAGAAGTGTTCCTGATGAATTTATGCTCACCTTCCCTTCTGCAGACTCAGCAGTATATTTAACAATCCATTTGAGAATTTTGTAAGAGATGGTCATCATGTTCACCATCATAAAGGCTTCAGAATCTATGTTCCCTGTGCCAACTGCAACGGTATTTGCAGGGCTGGCGCTGTGGCACAGAGGGTCAAAGCCATGGCCTGCAGAGCCAGCATCCCATATGAGCACTGGTTTGAGTTCCGGCTGCTCCACTTTCAATTCAGCTCCCTGCTTGTGTGCCTGGGAATGCAGTGGAGGATGGCCCACATCCTTGGGCCCCTGCACCCATGTGAGAGACCTGGAAGAAGCTCCTGGTTCCTGGCTTCAGATTGGCTCAGCTTTGGCCATTGTAGCCATTTGAGGAGTGAACCAGCAGATGGAAGACCTCACTGTAACTCATTCAAATAAAATAAATCATAAAAAAAAAAAAAAGGAAGACAGTATCTGTAAGCTCCAGTGCCGTAGCACCTCTTCAGTCTCCTTGAGTCTTGAGGTCGCCATTGGCACTTTGGTGATATCAACACAGCAGCTGTTCTTTCCCTCTGGCTACAGTCACCAAAGCCAGGAAGCTCATTCTCCGTTACACTCTCCTCAAGGACCTGTGAGCCACACCACCCTCTCCTTCCTGCCCTGCCGCTTGCTAAAACGATCACAGCATTTCCTAAGTGTTGCTCCTATTTCTTCTAATTTGAACATTACCCTCCTCAAAACTCCATCTCTCTTTTGAATTCGACTACTCTTTGCATTTTTCACTCACTTCAGTTCATTTTAACGTTTAACCTGCGGATGCAAATCTCACTGAGTGCTGCTTACTAGACAAGCCCAGGCAATTACTCATGAGTTACTGAAGACACATCAATAGCTGGTTCTTTCATTCCTGAGTGCATGGAGGACTGCACCTCGCAGCTCCTTACAGGGAAGGAGCCATATAGCAAAGCAATGGGAAGGTGGGACATGCGTCACTTTTGAGCTAAGGGAGTGAACATCCGTCCAGCTCCTCTCTTGCTATGGCAGCTACAGAGGCACCTACTCAGACAACAGAAAGCCAACCACCCTGGTTTCTCTAAGTCATTGCTTGGAAGGGAGTGAATCTAGGACTTGTCTCTGCCTGTGAGCAAGGGACAGTTTCATACATCACACCCCTGAGATGCAGTATTTGTTACTGCAACAAAGCTTGACCTGTGTTAGTTAATACAGGATCTCCTGCCATTATTTCAAAATTGCAGTTTCAAAGGGATCCCATTCCAATTGAGTCATTTTTCTATGATAGGGATTTAAGATATTGTGGTAGGCTGAATAATTTAGCAAGCCACTC
The DNA here is from genome assembly GCA_949820135.1 of Sylvilagus floridanus. Lineage (NCBI taxonomy): Eukaryota > Metazoa > Chordata > Mammalia > Lagomorpha > Leporidae > Sylvilagus > Sylvilagus floridanus. The sequence goes on along the minus strand of OX463246.1, from coordinate 30,584,322 downwards.
CCCCCACCAAAGCTTCCTGGGGCCTAATCCCTGGGACCAATGGATACACTACCTTCTGGGATGGGGAGATTAGCCCGTACTATCTGGGCAGCCTCACTGTAACCACACACATCCATTTAGGAGGGCAGCAGTAGGGCTGAGTGAGAAAAAGGAGGTGTGACAGGGGAAATAGCTTGGACTGATGAAGATGGGGAAGGAACCCCGAGTTCAGGAGTGCAGATGGCCTTTAGAAGGGCCAGAGGCAGGAAAACAGGTTCTCTCCAGGAGCCTCTGGGCTCAAAGCAGCTCTGCTTAGACCTGGATTTCAACCCTGTGAACCCACGTTGCACCTCTGACCTGCAGACTGTATCAGAATAATTCCATGTTGTTTCAAGCCACCAAGTGTGTGGGAATTTGTTATAGCATAACAGGGAAGGAACAGAGAGAGTGCTCTTCCTTCTCCTGCACCTTTGACAGCGACTCCCTGAGGTCTGAGGTATATACAACTAACCTCTGTTTTAAACTCTCTGACTTCGTCTGTTCTTTAGTGCCAGTGGTTAAAGAGTATTGGATGAGACACTCTTCCCCCTGTATTCTTTCACCAAGCCATTCTCCCAGTTTTAATCTTACAGGCATGGATTTTGCTTCCCCTTTACAACCTATAAAAAGGTTCTTTTGTATTTCACTTCTGAATTATTTATACTATCTTCCCCAATAAATGGGAACACAGAAATCAATTCATCAAGCCTTTCACTTCTACCCTGCAAAGACCAGCTTGTACTTAATATCCTGAGAGCTGGTGACATGCTCCAGCAGGAAGATAAACATGGCACAGTGTTGAAGGCTTTCTGCCCGTTCTCCAGTTTTCACTTTTCTGGTAAAAGTTCATAAATGTTCCTGCTCTCCCTCACACCTGGTGAGCAGGAATATAATGATGAAACATCTGTTAGACTAGCTGCTGGTTCCAATTTGGAAACCTGACAACTCAGCTCCTGTACGGAGTGATTTTTGTACTTTCCCCCCAGATAGTATTAGTATTAACTGCACTCTTGCTAGTTGCTGCGAAGTTAGGACCCTGCAACAAATATAAGAGAATCATTAAAGAAAACATGTTGGAAGTCAGCAAGGAAGATCACTGAGAGGAATACAATGCTCATTCACTGCTGCTCTGCTTGCGGACTCTCACTGCTGTCTCCAGTTAAACTCTCCATCGCGTTGTAGAGCCAATCCTTTTATTCTCAGAGGAGAAACCAGAGGTTCTGGCAGTTGAAGTGACTTCTCCAAGGTAAGAGACACCAGACAGCTAATGGTTGAAAGCAAGTCCTTGGCGCCTGGATTGGGATTCAGGTGCTGCCACTTACTACTTTCTGTACATGCTTGGGCCTCATTTATTTCACCTGTGAAATGGAACGTACTCCTAATACCCACTCACAGCGAGGATTCCATGGGTAGAACCGAGACCAGATCACCATGAAAGAAAGCACTACACAGCTGTTCAACTCCTGGGTCACATGCAGTGCACACAGAACCCGTGTGAGAAGGAAAGCCTGACACTCCTGCTACTACTCCATCGAACATCTTTCAGTTAGATATGATACACTCGACTTGGAGGAATACTTCATTATTAAGAACAAAAATAGAAAGTAAAATCTTTTTCCCTCATTTTCAGAGTGACTTTTTTTCTTGTAAAATAAGGCAAATTTCTGATTAAGCATCAAGCAAAAATATAAAAGTACAAAGAAAAAAAATCACATCAAATCCCATCACTTGGAATATCTTCTATGTATATTTACAGACAGAAAATGTAACTAAATCAATGGACAATGTTATTGACTATATTATAATGCTTCCTTTTAATGAAAACTCAAATTAATGTCTGAATTGATTTTTTACTCTAAAATTTTGATTTAACAGTTCACTTGAGAAACTATAATGAAATTTTCTGCACTTCATGAGATCATAAAAAAGCTTTGTGCTCATCTTCATTTTGGTTCTGTAGCTAACTAAAACTTTTCCCAAGTCTAAAGAATACATTGCTGGGAGCCAAGATGGCGGAATAGTGAGGACGCGCACTAGCAGTCCGCAAAAAGATAGTTTAATAAAAACAGAGTTACTGTAGCCTCAGGAAAAATCTCAGGGAAAAAAATGCAGTGGAAATTCTTCCGGACCCAGTGAATGAGACGCAGAGGACCTAGGGGAAAGTAAGTTTGCGAACGGCAAATCGTGCCATAGTGGCACGGGAGCTGCCGGGAGTGACGGGAACCGGACGGAACACAGTCGCCATTGGAATCGAGCGCTTAAACGGGAGCTGATACAGGGATCCCGAGACACTGGCGGGGGGAAGCAGACCCCACGGGGGAAACAGCACAATTGAGGCGAGCCCACACGGACACTAGCCTCTCTCGTCACCCACCCTGCTAAGTCGAGCTAGATTAAACGCAGTGGCATGGCGCACGCCCGCCGGCTGAGACGGGAGCCGGGCGGAACACAATCGCCGCAGGATCTGCGCGCGTGAATGGGAGCCGATACAGGGATCCCAAGACACTGGCGGGGGGAAGCAGACCCCACGGGGGAAACAGCACAGTTGAGGCGAGCCCGCACGGACACTAGCCCCTCTCGCCGCCCACCTTGCAAAGTCGAATTTGATTAAACGCAGTGGGACAAGGTGCGCCCGCCCATCACTGAGGCAGACGGAACCAAAAACCCGAGGCTGTAGAAACCTGAAGGGGATCCAAAAACTGGGAACACACCGCGCACACAAACTCCGTTACCTTGACAACCCAGAGAAAGAGTGTGGGGAAAAAAAAAAATGCCAAACAAAAACAGATTCCGAGGGAGCAAGATCAAGGAAGACGCTATGATGACCCCAAACGGAAAAGACACCCCAAGTCAGGATTATGAAGATAATGAGATAGAAGAAATGCAAGAAGCAGATCTCAAAGAATTGATAAGAACATTAAGAAGTTCTCAAAAACAAATTCTTGAACTACAGAAATCTTTAATGGATAAGATAGAAAATCTCTCTCGCGAGAATGAAGTACTACGGAGAAATCAAAACGAAATGAAACAACTAGTAGAACAAGAAGCTACGATAGTGACAAAAAATCTTAATGAATTGAAGAACTCAATAGATCAAGTGACAAGCAATCTTGAGGGCCTTAAAACCAGAATGGGTGAAGCAGAAGAGAGAATATCGGACCTAGAAGACAGTGAACAGGAGAGGAAACAGTCAAACCAAAGACAAGAAGAGGAAATTAGAAAACTAAAAGATATCGTCGGGAATTTACAGGATACTATTAAAAAACCCAACATTCGGGTTCTAGGTGTTCCTGAAGGTATGGAGAGGGAGAAAGGATTAGAAGGCCTTTTTAGGGAGATACTAGCAGAAAATTTTCCAGGCTTGGAGAAAGACAGAGAAATCCTAATCCAGGAAGCTCATAGAACCCCTAATAAACATGACCAAAAGAGATCCTCTGCACGACATATTGTAATTAAACTCACCACAGTGAAGCAAAAAGAAAAGATCCTAAAATGTGCAAGAGAGAAACGTCAGATTACTCTCAGAGGATCTCCAATTAGACTCACAGCTGACTTCTCAACAGAAACCCTACAAGCTAGAAGGGAATGGCGAGACATAGCCCAGGTACTTAGAGAGAAAAACTGCCAGCCCAGAATATTATACCCTGCAAAGCTCTCATTTGTGAATGAAGGCGAAATAAAGACCTTTCATAACAAACAAAAATTGAAAGAATTTGTTGCCACTCGTCCAGCCCTGCAAAAGATACTTAAAGACGTGTTACACACAGAAACACAGAAACACGGCCATCAACATGAAAGAAGGTAAACGAAGGGAACCTCACGGCAAAAGATCACAGGGAATTCAAAGCATACATTAGAAAATATCTGGCAAATGGCAGGGCAAACTTACCACTTATCAATAGTCACATTGAACGTTAAAGGTCTAAACTGTCCTGTTAAAAGACAGAGATTGGCTGACTGGGTTAAGGAACAAAAACCATCTATTTGCTGCCTACAAGAAACACATCTTTCCAACAAAGATCCATACAGACTGAAAATAAAAGGATGGAACAAGATATACCATGCCAACAGAAATGAAAAAAGAGCGGGTGTAACCATCTTAATATCGGACTACATAAACTTTAACACAAAAACTGTTAAGAGAGACAAAGAGGGGCACTATATAATGATTAAGGGATCAATACTACAGGAAGATATAACAATTCTCAATGTATATGCACCTAATTACAGGCCACAGGTTTATTTAAAAAATTTGTTAAGAAACTTAAAGGGAGACTTAGACCCCAACACAATAGTACTGGGGGACTTCAATACTCCACTCATAGATATTGACAGATCGACAGAACAGAAGATCAACAAGGAGACAGTAGATTTAAACAACACTATAGCCCAAATGGATCTAACAGATATCTACAGAACTTTTCATCCTACACGTAAAGCATTCACATTCTTCTCAGCAGTACATGGAACCTACTCTAGGATTGATCACATATTAGGCCATAAAGCAAGTCTCAGCAAATTCAAAAGAATTAGAATCATACGATGCAACTTCTCAGATCATAAGGGATTGAAGTTGGAAATTAGCAACTCAGGAATCCCTAGAGCATATGCAAACACATGGAGATTGAACAACATGCTCCTGAATGAACAATGGGTCACTGAAGAAATCAAAAGAGAAATCAAAAATTTTCTGGAAGTAAATGAGGATAACAGCACAACATACCAAAACTTATGGGATACAGCAAAAGCAGTGTTAAGAGGAAAGTTTATATCAATAGGTGCCTACATCAAGAAACTGGAAAGGCACCAAATAGATGAGCTTTCAATGCATCTCAAGGATCTAGAAAATTTGCAGCAAACTAGACCCAAATCTAGTAGAAAAAGAGAAATAATCAAAATCAGAGAAGAAATCAACAGGATTGAATCCAAAAAAACATTACAAAAAATCAGCCAAACGAGGAGCTGGTTTTTTGAAAAAATAAACAAGATTGACACCCCATTGGCCCAACTAACTAAAAAAAGAAGAGAAAAGACCCAAATCAGTAAAATCAGAGATGAAAAAGGAAATATAACAACAGACACCACAGAAATCAAAAGAATCATCAGAAATTACTACAAGGACTTGTATGCCAGCAAACAGGGAAACCTATCAGAAATGGATAGATTCCTGGACACATGCAACCTACCTAAATTGAACCAGGAAGACATAGAAAACCTAAACAGACCCATAAGTGAGTCAGAAATTGAATCAGTAATAAAGGCCCTCCCAACAAAGAAAAGCCCAGGACCAGATGGATTCACTGCTGAATTCTACCAGACATTTAAAGAAGAACTAACCCCAATTCTTCTCAAACTTTTCAGAACAATCAAAAAAGAGGGAATTCTCCCAAATTCTTTCTATGAAGCCAGCATCACCTTAATTCCTAAGCCAGAAAAAGATGCAGCATTGAAAGAGAATTACAGACCAATATCCCTCATGAACATAGATGCAAAAATCCTCAACAAAATTCTGGCCAATAGACTGCAACAACACATCAGAAAGATCATCCACCCAGACCAAGTGGGATTCATCCCTGGTATGCAGGGATGGTTCAATATTCGCAAAACAATCAACGTGATACACCACATTAACAGACTGCAGAAGAAAAACCATATGATTATCTCACTAGACGCAGAGAAAGCATTCGATAAAATTCAACACCCTTTCATGATGAAAACCCTAAGCAAACTGGGGATAGAAGGCACATTCCTCAATACAATCAAAGCAATTTATGAAAAACCCACGGCCAATATCCTATTGAATGGGGAAAAGTTGGAAGCATTTCCACTGAGATCTGGTACCAGACAGGGATGCCCACTCTCACCACTGCTATTCAATATAGTGCTGGAAGTCTTAGCCAGAGCTATTAGGCAAGAAAAAGAAATTAAAGGGATACAAGTTGGGAAGGAAGAACTCAAACTATCCCTCTTTGCAGACGACATGATTCTTTATTTAGGGGACCCAAAGAACTCTACTAAGAGACTATTGGAACTCATCGAAGAGTTTGGCAAAGTAGCAGGATATAAAATCAATGCACAAAAATCAACAGCCTTTGTATACACAGACAATGCCACGGCTGAGGAAGAACTGCTAAGATCAATCCCATTCACAATAGCTACAAAAACAATCAAATACCTTGGAATAAATTTAACTAAGGACATTAAAGATCTCTACAATGAAAATTACAAAACCTTAAAGAAAGAAATAGAAGAGGATACCAAAAAATGGAGAAATCTCCCATGCTCATGGATTGGAAGAATCAATATCATCAAAATGTCCATTCTCCCAAAAGCAATTTACAGATTCAACGCAATACCAATCAAGATACCGAGGACATTCTTCTCAGATCTGGAAAAAATGATGCTGAAATTCATATGGAGACACAGGAGACCTCGAATAGCGAAAGCAATCTTGTACAACAAAAACAAAGCCGGAGGCATCACAATACCAGATTTCAGGACATACTACAGGGCAGTTGTTATCAAAACAGCATGGTACTGGTACAGAAACAGATGGATAGACCAATGGAACAGAATAGAAACTCCAGAAATCAATCCAAACACCTACAGCCAACTTATATTTGATCAACGATCCAAAACCAGTCCCTGGAGTAAGGTCAGTCTGTTTAATAAATGGTGCTGGGAAAACTGGATTTCCACGTGCAGAACCATGAAGCAAGACCCCTACCTTTCACCTTACACAAATATCTATTCAACATGGATTAAAAATTTAAACCTACGACCCGACACCATCAAATTACTAGAGAGCATTGGAGAAACCCTGCAAGACATAGGTACTGGCAAAGACTTCTTGGAAAAGACCCCAGAAGCACAGGCACTGAAAACCAAAATTAACTACTGGGATTGCATCAAATTGAAAAGTTTCTGTACTGCAAAAGAAACAGTCAGGAAAGTGAATAGGAAACTGACAGAATGGGAAAATATATTTGCAAACTATGCAACAGATAAAGGGTTGATAACCAGAATCTACAAAGAAATTAAGAAACTCCACAACATCAAAACAAACAACCCACTTAAGAGATGGGCCAAGGACCTCAATAGACATTTTTCCAAGAGGAAATCCAAATGGCCAACAGACACATGAAAAAATGTTCAAGATCCCTAGCAATCAGGGAAATGCAAATCAAAACCACAATGAGGTTTCACCTCACCCCGGTGAGAATGGCTCACATTCAGAAATCCACCAACAATAGATGCTGTAGAGGATGTGGGGAAAAAGGGACACTCACCCACTGTTGGTGGGAATGCAAACTGGTGAAGCCACTATGGAAGTCAGTCTGGAGATTCCTCAGAAACCTGAATATAACCCTACCATTCAACCCAGCCATCCCACTCCTTGGAATTTACCCAAAGGAAATTAAATGGGCAAACAAAAAAGCCGTCTGCACAGTAATGTTTATTGCGGCTCAATTCACAATAGCTAAGACTTGGAACCAACCCAAATGCCCATCAACAGTAGACTGGATTAGGAAATTATGGGACATGTACTCTACAGAATACTATACAGCAGTCAAAAACAATGAAATCCGGTCACTTGCAACAAAATGGAGGAATCTGGAAAACATCATGCTGAGTGAATTAAGTCAGTCCCAAAGAGACAAATATCATTTGTTTCCCTTGATTGGCGATGACTAACTGAGCACCAAAGGGGAAACCTGTAGAAGTGAAATGGACACTATGAGAAACAGTGACTCGATCAGCTCTTGTGCTGACTGTTGTTGTACAATGTAATACTTTATCCATGGTAGTATTTTTTTTTTTTATCCTAGTACTAGTGGTTGAACTCTGTAATTAACACACAATTATTCTTAGGTGTTTAAATTTTAACTGAAAAGTGATCTCTGTGAAATATAAGAGTGGGAATAAGAGAGGGAGGAGATGTAAAATTTGGGACATGCTCAATCGGAACGGCCCCAAATGATGGAGTTAGAATCATGCCAGGGGATTCCAATACAATCCCATCAAGGTGGCATGTACCAAGGCCATCTCATTAGTCCAAGTGATCAATTTCAGCTCACAATTGATCACACTGATAGGTCTAAGAGTCAAAGGGATCGCACAAGCAAGACTAGTGTCTGCTAATACTAATTGATAGAATCAAAAAGGGAGAGAATGATCCAACATGGGAAGTGGGATACACAGCAGACTCATAGAACAGCAGATGTCCTAAATAGCACTCTGGCCTCAGAATCAGCCCTTAAGGGTTTCGGATCTGGCTGAAGAGCCCATGAGAATAGTTTAGGCATGGAAAGCCAAGACATTCTGGAAAAAACAGAAGACCTAAATGAAAGATCTCTGCGAGTGAGATCCCAGTGGAAAGAACGGGGCCATCAAAGAAGGAGGTACCTTTCTCTGAAGGGAGGAGAGAACTTCCACTTTGACTATGACCCTGTCGGAATAAGACTGAAGTCGGCGAACCCTAAAGGCTTCCATAGCCTCGGCAACTCACGACCAGAGCCTAGGGAGATTACTGACGCCATAAACAAGAGTGTCAAATTGTTAAATCAACATCAGGAGTCACTGTGTACTTACGTCTCATGAGGGATCTGTCCTTAATGTGTTATCCAATGTGAAGTGATGCTATTACTAGTACTGAAACAGTATTTTTACACTTTGTGTTTCTGAGTGGGTGCAAACTGATGAAATCTTTACATAGTATATATTGAATCGATCTTCTTCATATAAAGATAATTGCAAATGATTAAAAAATCTTGGTGTTAAACTGGAAATTGCATAGACAATTAATCAATTTTTTTAAAAAAAATCATGTAGGATCTCTGTCCTTAATGTGCTGTACATTGTGAATTAATACTATAACTAGCACTCCAACAGTATTATCATTTTGTGTCTCTATGCGAGGGCAAACCGTTGAAATCTTTACGTAATATGTACTAAATTGATCTTCTGTGTATAAAGAGAATTGAAAATGAATCTTGATGTGAACAGAAGGGGAGAGGGAGCGGGAAAGGGGAGGGTAGGGGGAGGGAGAGAAGTTATGGGGGGGGAGCCATTGTGATCCATAAGCTGTTCTTTGGAAATTTATATTCTTTAAATAAAAGCTTTATAAAAAAAAAAAGATAATTAAAAATGAAAAAAAAATCTTGGTGTTAAATTGGAAATTGCATAGAAATTTAATCAATTAAAAATATATATCATGTAGGAAAAAAAAAAAGAATACATTGCTGAGTGACTTATGTGTACACACAGAAGGCTATATTATCTTCTTCCTATATTTTCATCCTCCTGATTTCTAATCTGTTTTTATTAACTTATTGGTAACCAGTTTGGAAAAGACACTAAATTTTCGTAAAGCCTAATATTATAAAATGAATTCTCCCAAACTTCACATTCTTAATGATTTACTTTACAGTGCGAATTCTATTGCAATTGTGAAAGTAAGGCATACAGCAACAGGTTTCATACCCCTTCATTGCCACAGTTCTAAAAGTCCACTGAATGAGCTTTGTTTTCCTGAACATGGTAACTAAATAGAAAATGTAGCCATACTAACAACAGATGTGTGCGTTCACAGCTAAGTTATTCTGCAAATGTAGAGAATTCAATAGGTACCTGATTTTGTTTTATATATTTTACATATACATATAAATCAAAGACATATATTGACCTTTTATTCTTGACAGCAATCATAAATCAACGCTTTGCCTTAAATATAACTTGATATTTATATTTATTAATGATACATATCCTGCATAATTCTAATAGGCTTATGTTGTTGGTGGCGCCTCTAATATTATGTTGCCTTTATGAAATTAAAAACAGTGCCCCCTCTAGGTGGGAAAATGGATCGCAGGCTACATTCACTTCCCAGGATCCTGTAGTACAGGAGACAAACTACATGACTGTATTAATGACACTACTAGATTAAAACAAAGATTTAGCATAAAATACATAGATCATATTCAATGAAAGAAGGCGGAGCTAATGATAGCACAGACATATTACATTTAGATACTGATTTTGATTCTACATTTTTGGCAGGTAAGGCAGAAAGAGAAATATGTGGGCTATACAGTCTATTTCCTCAAGTTGGTGTAGATGTGCAAAATCATGCAACTTTTTCCTGGAACTAGACTCAGACCAACCTCTTAGAATAAAAGCTCTTGGCCATCTTCAGCGTGGTTGCCTACCAGGCTCAGAAGAGACACAGAAAATAGTAATTCTTGTATGGGTCTTCCCTGGGAGCAAGTGGCACCTGGTAAATCCTAACTCCAGGAAGGTGCATTTTTAAGGAGTTAAAAACCAATGTAGTCACTTGCCCTCTGGTTTTGCAGGTTAGCTATAGGACAAGACTGGGAGAACCTTCTTGAATGGCTACAGACATGTCTGCTAGACTTTCTCTAAACTACCAGGAAGACGAAACATGCTCTGAGCAGGTGTTAGGCTGCTGTCACATCCTGCTCTCACCAGAGCCCTGTGACTCATCCTGCAGATGATATAGTTGTTGCTGTAAAGACAGCCATCTATTTTTAAAGGTTTCTTTGCTGCGGCAACCTTGTCTGGAGTCAAGTTCTACAGTAATTCTGCCACAGTGAATGCTTGATTTGTCAATAAAGGAAACTACATCCCATTAGCAAAAGCACAACAGAGACCACAGACTGTGGACATATCTTATAACTTCAGATTGTCCTCATCTTCTAACTTTGGTAAATACACGTAGCCAGCTTTTGTACCAGTTTATAAACCGACCAATCTCTGCCTTTTCTTTTGTTTCCTGTTTGATGGTCTTTGTAATAAATTAGCATATTGCATGCAAAAAAAAAAAAGAAAACCTTTGCTTTCATATGTCTTTGGTAGTCTTGCTACCAGTACACTTTGAACAAATATCACCTTCTGTTTCCAGTTCCTGTATATCAAAGAAGTATGCAAGGGGCCGGCGCTGTGGCGTAGCAGGTTAACGCTCTCGCCTGAAGTGCTGGCATCCCATATGGGTGCTGGTTCTAGTCTCAGCTGCTCCTCTTCCAATCCATCTCTCTGCAATGGCCTGGGAAAGCAGTGGAAGATGGCCCAAGTCCTTGGGCCCCTGTACCCAGTGGGAGATCCAGAAGAAGCTCCTGACTCCTGGCTTTGGATCGGCACAGCTCGGGCCGTAGTGGCCACCTAGGGAGTGAACCAGCAGATAGAAGACCTCTCTCTCTGTCCTTAACTCTCTCTGTAACTCTGTCTTTCAAATAGATAATTTTTTTTTAAAAGCATGCAAATAAAAAAATTACCTGAACAACAAAAAGTTGATAAAACAAATAAAGAAATACAATGGTTTAAATATAAAACAGCCTGAAACTTTCATCAATAAAGTACAGCGCGGCAGGAAAGCGTCATTCAGTGAATTGCGATAATTTTCTGTTCAGCAAGACCACTTTAGACTATTTGTCCATCTTTAAATGGCAAAAGCACTAGTCGAAGATATAAATTCTTCAAAATACTTGTCTATAATTCATTATTTTAGAGCCTCCTACTTATTTCCAATGCAGGTGCAATTATATAAAATGCCATTTTGCTTATTTTAAAATTGAGTTCTAATTAAATCAGAATATATTCCATAAGGATGACTCAGAGTTAAGCATAAAAAATTTACAATGGGTTCAACTTCAAGGTCAAACATTTAAAATGTCACAAATAAGTGACAGATTGTTTCAATAACAATAAAACAGCACAGACACATGAAGCCTTTTCAATAATTTCTCAGTAAATTTAAATGCCAAGAGAATACTAATGACTGGAGATAGGGCAAAAAACAACCATGACTTTAAAGGTAAACTGCCTCCTGGGCCCTGAAAAAAGGCTAATTTATTCTTCTATTTCCTCTCTTAAGAACCAGCCTGAGGGGCCAGCAGCATTGTGGCACAGTAGGTAAAGCCACTGCCCACAAGACCAGCATCCCATATAGGTGCTGGTTGGAGTCCCAGCTGCTCTACTCTCAATCCAGCTCCCTGCTAATGGCCCGAGAAAAGCAGTGGAAGATGGCCTGAGTGTTTGGACCCACCCACGCGGGAGACCTGGATGAGGTGCCTGGCTCTTGGCTATGGCATGGCCCAGCCCTGGCCACTGGGGCCATTTTGGGAGTGAACCAGAAGAGACAGAATCTTGATTTCTCTCTCTCCCTCTCTCTCTCTTCTCTGTAATTCTGCCTTTCAAATAAATAAATAAATCTTTTTTTTAAAAGTGCAACTATGTGCTTGCCCTTTTCAGCTTGAGCACAGTAAGAACATTTTCTCCTACCAATAAATTTCCCTATATCCCAGGATTTATAGTGGCAGGATCTGTGTTCTATCCATGAGCATACCATAATTTATACAACTAATATTTAATTGTTGGGTACTCTAATTGACTTTTCCCAGGTTTTAATTTTTTCCCCTCCTGTTGACTATCATGCACATCTGGTCACATACACCTTTTGCATGTTAGTTTCACAGGATATATTTCTAGACGTGAAATAGCTGGGGTAAAGTAAATGCAAATGTGCATGGCTTTTGCTACATGCTCTTCGATTATTCCCAAAGAAGCTGGACAATGTATACCCCTACCACTGGCATATGCAGGTCCGCTTTCCTAGGCACAATGATTCACAGTAATTTTGTTGTTATTTAAGATTTATTTGAAAAGCAGTGTGACACACAGAGAGAGCAAGCTTCTGTCTGCTGGTTCCTCCCCTACTGGCTTCAGCAGCTAGAGGAGACAGGAATTTTAACATTTTCAAAATTTGTTACATCTTTGTTCAATATATACCTGTGTGTGTGTGTGTGTATACTGTGGGTGATCCTGTACCTGTGGGGGAGTCTGCCTGCCCTGCCCATGCAGGAGACTGAGAGGGCACGGCAGCACGCAACGCCCCCTGGGAAGGACCCCACAACCTGACTGCTGGCAGGCTGTGTGAGCCCCAGGCACTTTTCCCCACTCTGCTCCCAGCTCCCTGTAATTGCCAATCAGGTAACAACTCCCAGGCATGGCCCAGGCACTTAGGACCACCTGGAAGCTGTCTTAGCTACGTGACCTTCAAACTGATTGGAGAAGCATAGCAGGCCAATAACGCTCCTATCCTATAGAATTAGAGTTGCCCTGAATTAGTTATGCCCCTTCTGCCTGCCCTTTAAAAGGTGTGCATGGTCGTTAATAAACGGACGTGTTCACTGAAACTTGTCTCCAGTGCTTCTTGCCGAAGAACACTGTCGCCCCACCATTCTGGCAGTGCATGGGCCCCATGAGTCAAGCCCGCAGTGTACAATTAAATTTTTTTTCATTTTGGGGGATTTTGCATAATTATTTTTCTGTGAACTGCCTTTTCGTTTGTGCATTTAGTAATTTACAAATCATCTTAATTAATGAAAGCTGTGGTCATTTATATTTGCTACTTCCCCCAAGTTTTTATTTTTTATTTTTTTTATTTTTTTATTTTTGACAGGCAGAGTGGACAGTGAGAGAGAGAGACAGAGACAAAGGTCTTCCTTTGCTGTTGGTTCACCCTCCAATGGCCGACGCGGATGGCGCGCTGCGGCCAGCACACTGCGCTGATCCGATGGCAGGAGCCAGGTGCTTCTCCTGGTCTCCCATGGGGTGCAGGGCCCAAGGACTTGGGCCATCCTCTACTGCACTCCCAGGCCACAGCAGAGAGCTGGCCTGGAAGAGGGGCAACTGGGACAGAATCCGGCGCCCTGACTGGGACTAGAATCAGGGTGCCGGCGCCGCAAGGCGGAGGATTAGCCTGTTGAGCCATGGCGCCTGTCCCCCCAAGTTTTAATCTCAGTTTTTTTATGTCAAAAAACATATTGTCTGTTACTTACTCCTTTATCATATCACTGGATCTCTTGAAAGATTTTCCTAAGACTCTTCTCTGCTTTTTCTTTTTGTTAATCTCCTTTGGACTCCTCCCAACTCTTCCACTCTGAGGTAATGACGCATACAACATGGCAAAGTCAAGTCCGCCTGGTGCCATCCTTGCCACATGGAGCAGCACTCTCAACACCATGGTTCATCCTGTCAGCACTGCACTGACGGCAGGTGGATTTCTAAATCAGTTAAGTCTATATGTCGCTTTTGGAATGGACTTTGTGACTTTTGCGAGACGCAGCTAATCATATGATATATCTGATAAGTTTAAGTCATTGGTAGTGTGTATATGTTACATGGATGCTTCAAAATCATAATTTAGAAATTCTGCTATACAAGGACATGTTATTACATGTAGAAAAAATGACAATACAATCCAGCTAAAGCAATTGCAATAATGAAAGAAGAAATGTAATTGCCAATAAATATGGCTATACATATGTAAAAGATTAGTAGTCAACAATATTGCTAAGTCAGTAACCTTGAAACACAGAATTTTAAACTTTTTAATGCCATCTGGATTAGTCCTGGGTTTTTACTTGTGTTTCCAAAATGGGGAGGGGTTGGACTTTTTAAAGGTTTCCACTTTTTAAAATGTGCTGAGAAGATTGTTTTTTTTTTTTTTCTGCAAAATTCTGTAATTCTATCAGTCTTCTTCCTTTGGAACTTAAGATAATTGAAATGCAAAACTGCATTTTAAATTATTAATCTGAAGCACAGAGAGAGTCAGACAGACACTGGACATACAGAGATCACTTAAATGCTAGTTCACTCTCCCAATGTCCCTAGTGGTTAGGGCTGGGCCAGACTGAAGCCAGGAGCCAGGAATTCTATCCAGGTCTCCTTGGAGTAGTAGGGACCGGACCCAACTACCGGAGCTGTCACCTGTTGCCTACCAGGTAGGCAAACAGGAAGTAGTAGTAAACAGGAAGTTTACAGTAGTCAACAGGAAGCTGGAATCCAGAATGGGGCCATGGCTTGTAATAAACAACTGCCTCAAGGAAAACTTCATTTTAAAAACTTATTTTAATTTTATTGAAAAATATTTACATTATTTCTTTACTAGCTGCCTAGTATGTCATCAGTACTTATTCTTAAAAATGAACTACCAAGGTATAAATCACCCAAGTTTTTCGGTTTCTATTATTTATGCAAAGTTCTGGGAGATTTTTTTAACATAATAACATGTAATTTATAAATTGTAAGATATGTATTTTCTAGTCAGCCAAGTAGCTTCAGTGTTCAGCCCATCTACCCAAGGCCTTAAAATGACGGGGGCAGGGACAGGAAGGAACACATTAGCATTTATTTCCTGAGAATGCAACTTCAGGGTGACAATAGTAAGTTCTAATAACAATATCCTATGTACATACATCCTCCCATCCACAGATCTCAACCCTCCTGCACAATGTCAGAAAATATTTTATCATACTGAATAAAGATCCCCTAAAAACCATTCATTCGTTGTAAACATTAAATGTTGCCAAGCAAAGCAAAGCATGGGTGAGTGACTCAAAACAGGAGAGTGGGGCAGGTGGAAGGTGGGGCACTGGGGGGAGGGCAGCAAATTCTTTATAGCTCAGGCAAGAGAAAAATGCAACGGCGACATACAACAAGGAAGCACATAACTGAAAGGTAAATTTAACTTTATAAGACGATGGAAAAATATTCTCTAACCATCCTGCTTCCTTCTTCATGTCACTTGTAAAGCTCAGCCAAGGGGATGTTTTTGCTATTTTTTCGCTTGGAGAGTTCAAGGAGAGTATTTCCTTTAGGGAGTGAGTTGCTTCCCTCTGTGCAAGCCACACAAGCCCTGGGGAGAGTCACCTTGTTCTCTGGAACACACGGGGTAGAGCCAGTGACTTCATGTGTGTGTGCAATCCGCCAGTCACTAGAAAGTTTAAGACAAAGGGAAATGGAACTGTGTTGTGTGGGGACCCATGGATAGGCCTGCCATGTGACCCCCCATGCTGGGCTTGGCTTATAGCAGTAATGCGGATGTAGCAGCTGATTGAACTTTCCATCTAGCTGAGGATCATGGAAAACAACAAGATGGCGCTGATGCCCTGCCTGCTGCGTGACTCCACAGCTGATCGTGATCAAGTGCCGGATTGGAGAGCTCTGTGCATGGACTCTGAATGGTTGACTGTGATTGGTTGAATTCGGTATATAAGCAGACCGCAGGAGAAGGAGCGCGGCACGCCAGCTTTCCCCCTTAAGGAACGTGCGCGCCATCTCTCCCCCTTCTCCCGGTCCCCCACTTTCTTTCCCACTCGTTCTAAGTAAAAGTCTACTGAAGACAGATTAACTGCGAGCAGCGTCATTCCTTTTGCAGCCGAAGGAGCTGACAGTGTTGGGCAAGGGTTTCTGCAGCTGGACTTGCCACATTTTATATGCATGAGTGTGTCTTCTTGAAGAAACATAAAAACAAAATCTTAAATACGTTTTTCATTAAAAAATATGAGAAAGTGAAAAGATCCTGATCAGATTTTTCTAGCACCCTGAAAAAAAAAAAAGAGAGAGAGAGAAAAGATGTTGGAAGGAGAAAAGGAGAAGCACTTGTTCTTCACAACTTGAAAATTACTCACAGAGTGAGACCTACTGAGAAGCTGTTACAAAAGCTCACGTTTATTTCCATGCTCTGATTTTCTTGATTTGGAGTCTGAATCAACGCAGGAGACAGTCACATTTGTTCTCCTATCTGTGATGCCTGCTTTCTTGCTCGACAGACCCAGAAACCTCCTGAGAGAAATGCACTGTGTCCTGGGCATGTCCGGTGGCATCTGGTAGCATCACTGGCCCTGAGTTAATCTGGGGAGCACAGGAAGTTACCTAGGAGCTTAAAAGGCTCCCGTAGTCTGGGTGGCTCAACAGCAGGAAAATCAAACTCCAAACAAAAGCAAATGCCTCATCTCTAATATTCTCGTTTTCAAAGACTGGATCAGGGAAAGAAAAGGCCACGTAGGCCTTCAGTACCAGCGACCTACAGGGTGGGCAGTGCTGGGGGTGAGGGGAGGACTCCTCTCTCCTTCTCATATTCCACAGGAACACTTGGGTCTCCAAGAAGCCAGGATGCCGTGGCTGGCCAGGGTACCCCTGGTCCAGAGGGCACATCTACTGATGCCCAGTCTGCACTTGTTCAATAACTCCTTGCAGCCTCTGAGATACAAGGAGCTACTCTGATATTCAACTCATAAAATTATCAATATTTTAATGCTAACTATTTACTTCCATAGGAACAGTTACTAGTAAAAATGGTAGGGGAAAGAATTTTTAGGACAAAGGAGGAAGAAGAGAAAATGGGATTCTGAATCCATAAGACTTTGACTTTCAGCTATGTGAAATGGCTTCACAGCAAAACCGCTCCCACATCCTGCTTCTGTAGTGGGGAAAGGCGCCAACATCTAATTTAACAAATGTTTACTGAAATACAACAATAGAGAGTATACACTGCTTTCCTTACGGAGCTTAAGAACTGGTGAGAGACATAAACAATAAACAAGTACAGAACTTATACCAGTTCTGATAGTTTTCAGTACTGGGAAAAGAGGGGGAGAGCGGGAACAGAGTGTGTGGGGGGCCCATCTTAAAGGAAGGGGCAGCAAGGCCTCTGCAGGGGTGATGCTGGAGCAGGTGGGGCCCTCGGAATCCTGGTGCCCGAGCTGTAGAAAGGTCTGAGATAAATGGGTCAAGATAAAGAAAAATTCATTCATACTGGACCCTAGTTACGGTTCTGTTTTTCTACACATTTTTGCCTGTCTTTCCTCTTACTCAAAACTCAACAGCCTGAGTAGGCAATCTGTCTTGTAGGTTGGCAAGAAGACAACTAAATTTATGCTGTTACAGTCAAGCACTTTATTGCATACAATAAGCTCTTTCCTTTGTGCCCCGTAAATGGATCTGGCTAGAGTGGTGCAGTACCTTATTCCCTCATGGAACTCTCCTGATGCTCCCACGATCACCACAACTGCTGACTCTCACTGTCCAAGTTACTTATAGGATGACAGAGCTGCTAGCATTGTTCATTGACCCTGAACTTCTAAATGAAACAGGAACATATCACTCAACACAAATAGGTTCTTAGCTAAATGAGAGTGGCCAGACTGACGCAAGGTTGCTGCTTTTGTCATAAAGTAATCACATCCCATCTTCAATGACAGGACCAAAAGAGCAAAGGTCCATTTTTCACTGGCTGGCCACCAACCTCCTTCACGCTGATGAGGGAAAATTTTTAGGCACCCTCCGTGTCTGCTACTAGAGTGCTGTCTGCAATTCCAATACTCTGCATTTCCCACATTTTTATACAAACACTAGATTTCACAGCAGAGACAAGACATGAAGTGTGGAAAGAGTTCAGAGCCATATCGATTAGTTGCCGAGACATCTGCTGGTTCCCTTCTATTCTCCAGCCTGTACTCGCCTCCTTTTTTAGTTGAATTTGCCCTCTGATGTCTTGGCTAAATCTTCCTCTAAACTTCCCCCAAACCATACCATATGCTCTTTCATAACTGCTTTAAGAGAAGATCAGCTCTCACTCTTCTTTGGCGTCTAGCAAGAATCTGTTATACAGCAGTTACTTAATAAATGCTCCTGGAAGTCATGCCATTCATTTTTTTTTGTTTAAAAAATTTTTTTGAGATAACATGTTTTAAACTTCCATGATGGTCAAAGGCTCAATGCTCCACTAAACTAAGAGTTTAACAAGTAAAAAGTTCAGCAGTAATATAGGCAAAGGCTAGAATCAATAACCAAATGAAAAGATGTCAATTTCACTTATAAACAGTAAATTTGAAAATACTATTCATCCTATTTCCTTCAGCATGCTTTTGTTATATTAATTTTTAAAATAAGTTCTGTAGTCCCTAAAATTCTACCTCCCCTATGAAAACTTCCCAGATTAGAGCCTATTTGTATAATTCGCATATTTATGCAGTGACTCCCCAACAAACTATACACTCATATACTCAGCCTTGTCATTAATGTTAGAAACCTTAGCAACTCATGTAGTAGCAGGTAAAATGGCCCCTGGCAACACAGGCATCCCATATGGGAGCTGGTTACAATCCAGGTTGTTCCATTTCTGATCCAGCTCCCTGCTAATGTCCTAGGAAAAGCAGTGGAAGTTGGCCCAATGCCACCCATGTGGGAGACCCTGATGAAGTGCCTGGCTTTAGTCTGGCCCAGCCCTGGCCATTGTGACCATCTTGGGGAGTGAAGAACTAGCGGATGAATGATCTCACTTTTGCTCTCTCTCCCCTAAACAAATCTTAAAAACAAAAACAAAACTCTGAGATGGGAAATGGGGTCCAATTATTAGTCATATAAAAGAAGTAGAACGGTACTTTCAAATAGTCTAATATTGGCATTTTTATTACTTTTCAATCTCTTTGTAACTGGTATAACACAAGTAAGTGATGTACAAAGCAAGTCCAAGGATTATGTAAATAGTAGACTATAAACAGATTTTTATAGCTATCTCTTATATTCTGCTCTCTCAACTATATTTTTGGTCTCCTGAAAAAGATTGATTATAAATGCCTTTCCCCCTAAGCTCAAAGCTACCATGTGATTGATATCCATGGAGGATATGATAATTTGCATCGTAAATTCACTGCTGCTAACAAACAATGAGAAAAGGATCTTGGGTTCTGCACTCTGGTGGCTCAAAGAGGATGAGATGCCAGGAAGCCCAAGGCCTCGCCCATTGGATGTGTCTGCAGACTTCCATTGCTGGTTTGAAAACGAGAGTACACCAGGGAGATTCTTCTAGAACCCCACTCCATAGACGCAGAATGTCCAACTGTAGAGGCTATATAGTTGGTGCGTCTCCTGTGGGAGGATTATACATCCTCATCACACTGAACACAGGTACGGCTATGGAACTTGATTTTGTCAGTAAAATTTGTGCAACAGTGACGACTGTTACTTCCAGTGAGTAGCTATTCAGTTCACGGCTTGGCAAGCCCTTTGCCTCTGTGACTGTGGAAACAATGAACTCACCATCATCCCGTGGTCCCAAATGACTACTTTGAACACAGCTCCTTTTCTGATACACAGACCACAAAAATTTGCGATATAAATTTAGCCACTTTAAGCTCCTGCTATTCTTAGGCTCCTTGTTACTCCATCATAATCCAGCCTATCCTAACTTAAATAACATCAAAACTTCTATCTTCTGAGAAGGTAGGAGCATCCTTAGTCTGCCAGATCAATCATGGCTTTTCAGATAAGTGAAATATCAATCACACCCAATGCACAGAAGAAAACACTGCCTTTATCTTCAAGTATTACTCATAAATTGAAACTCTGGTGCAGTTTTCTCATTCCTAATAACTATTTCAGATATTGATGGTGAAACAGGATACTGTTAACATGGCAGGTGGGAAACTGGAGAAAGGAAGTTGAATTTATGAAATCTGCTCACTCACGGAAAAGGCCCTCCCTGGTGTCCCATGGGCCTCTTCACATTAGGTATACAACGTCAGAGGCATCTCTGTGCCCTCTAGAGATGTTTGCCCAGTTAGGCTTCCATTAAGTCTTTATTTTTATTTTTTATTTGACAGGTAGAGTTATAGACAGTGAGAGAGAAAGAGAGAGAGAGAGAAAGGTCTTCTTTTTTCTGTTGGTTCAGTCCCCTAATGGCCAATACTGCCGGCGCTGCGCCGATCCAAAGCCAGGAGCCAGGTGCTTCCTCCTGGTCTCCCATGGGGTGCAGGGACCAAGCACTTGGGCCATCCTCCACTGCACTCCCGGGCCATAGCAGAGAGCTGGCCTGGAAGAGGAGCAACCAGGACAGAATCCGGGGTGCCGGCGCCGCAGGTGGAGGATTAGCCAAGTGAGCCACGGAGCTGGCCTCCATTAAGGCTTAAAGTGGAATACAGACCTCATGTGCAGCTGCCTGTTGCTACAACTTCTTCAAGGTTCTGAACATGGTATGCTCAGGAGATGTGGAAGAGGAGAAGCTGTCACAGAGCATGGGGCCAGGGTTCCTCCTTGGAAGGCTTCTCATGGACCCTGGCACTTTGTAAGCTGGTGGGCAACAGTGATTAGGAGATGGCTGCGCCACTCTTGACTTCTCCACTCACATAAAGGATAAAGGATGTTTATGTCCACTGCATAACAATCTCTTCCCTCTCAGCTTATCATCATTTAAATATATTCCAGCTATTATCAGATGACTCAGACTATGAAAGGCACTTTCTGCGTATTAATGCCTTCAGCTACAAGATAGAAGGCTTTACACCTTTTTTTTTTTTTAATCATTACCAGCTGTTTTAAAGGCAAAAGCATTTGAGGCTCACGACTTTCAGAAAGGGCAACAACCAACAAGGAAGCCGCTGCAGCAGGTTTTAGTAGTTAGCAATTTTTTTCTTTCCCGCTCTCTCAAAAAATCATTAAATAGCTTTCTGACAGCAATTTTGAAAGCGCTTTATTTTCTGGCTGCACAGGTCTTTCGTAATGTTGTTTGTCTACTTTCTAAGCTCTTGGTTAAATACCACTGTTCATACTCTTACAAATGATTGCCAAACTCATTTCCACGCAATGTGAATGAAAAATCTGGCCCAAATGAGTAACAAGTTCAGGTGTAATCAATGTTTCTTCAGAAAGAATATGTTGTACTATTTATTTATTTGTATTTGTGTACTTATCCATTATAATAGAGAAGAAAATGCGATTTTAGCTTTTTACCGGTGAAATTCTCTTCTATTTCAACCCAATCTTTTCTATTTAAACATTTATTTGAATATTAAGAGCCACTAACATAACTCACTGCTTCTTTATATGTAATTTGCATATGTTTTTTTGTGTGCATTGACTTTTTAAAAAGATTTCATTTGATAGTAACAAAAAAATGAAGACATTCATTGTCTGCTATACTATTACACATTATCAGATAGCATTGTTTTGCTTACTAGGCACTAGCAGTATCTGCAATTTGAGCTTTTTTGGGGAGTCAGAGAAAAATGTTTTGGCCTTTATTTCTGATACGACTCAATTATATACTCAACAGTCAGCTAGTTATGGATAGCGGTTGTCTCTCTTTAATTCAGTTTCTGCACTGCAATCCATCTAGCACTGTGTAGATCCTGTCAGTGAACTGGCTGCTCATCTTCCTAACTGATACTTGCTTCAGCCTTTGTAAAACTGAGAACTTTTCAATCGATTCTTATTCCCAGGTCAATTCATCAAAATACTACACTTCAGAACATGTCAGCAAAATGTGTGTTCCCGCATCAACACGTCATTTTCAGAAGAAAACTGGGGTTTCTTTCAAAACAGGGCATACGGTTACTACAGGTTTTATGCTGACTTGCCAGAAAAACCTTCAAATCTTAATGGGAGGAAAAAGCGAAATAAAAACTAGTTCTGACATCCGAAAATGAAGTGATAGTCAAACTCAATTTCCCTGAAACTGTTCCCTTGGTAGTGCTGAGGGAACAATTCTCCTGGCTTTCAGGAAAGTGCCTAGGTTATTTATTCTAGAGCGGGAAGACACAGGTCCTGTGCTTTAGGGCTAAGAATCTTCTTCAAGACTGGCAGCAAGACAGAGACTCAGAAAGGAATCTATGGGAGACAGGAGGAGATTTTGATAAATGATATCAAAGGAAAAACCCAAGGCTCCCTTTATTCATCTAGCCCCTCTGTGTTGCCTGTTAGTCCCTTTTAAATGGTTTTCTTTCCTGGTCTTTAATGGTGCTCTGGTCTAGGCCCATTTCTCTTTAGACAATCTCATTCTCTCCCACAGCTTCACTTATCACATAAGTATCAATGGGTCCCATTTTTGTATCTCCCACCTGAATATTTCTTTTCTTTTAAGATTTATTTATTTATTTATTTTAAAGTCAGAGTTAGAGAGACTGAGACTTCCATTGCTGGTTTGAAAACGAGAGTTTTCCTCACTATAGTTTTCCTCACTATGTCTCTATAGTGAGAGACCTTCCACTCAATGGTCAAGGCTGAGCCAGGCTGAAGTCAGGTGCTTCACTTGGGTCTTCCATGTGGCAGGACTTGGCCCATCTTCTGCTGCTTTATACAGGCTATTAGCAGGGAGCCGGATCAGAAGTGGAGCAGCTGGGATATGAACCGGCACACATATGGGCTACCAGCATCACAGGCAGTGGCCTTACCGGCTATACCACAGTGCCAACCCCATCCTACCTGAATATTTCAACTGATCTCTTCCATATTTCTCTTCCCAGATTTTCTACAGTACCTCCAACTCAACAAATCAAAAAAAAATCTTTTCTTCCCCCACCACCTGCTCTGATCCTTGTAACCTATTTTGGCTCATAGACTGCGCTGGATTTCCTACTTATGTTAGCAATCCATCTACAACATTTCCCCTCTGCTCATCATATCAGTAGTTTATACCTCTTCCATACCTCTGGAAAGCTCTTGAACTCAAGCACTCAAATTCTTCGTTGGTACTCACACTGTATCTGACATGGGTCAGGTGGTTGCTGTCTCTGGGACAACCGTGGTATTTTGCTAGCTGCTGAGGGAGGGTGAGTGACTTCATAGCTCCCTGAGAAACACCACATGGAAACATGGGGATAGCTGATTTGCTTTCTGAAACAGCATGGGAGGAACTGGAAAAATGAAGGATTCTTGAGGTAGCAACATTGCTTCCAGCAAGAAAAACAGAAGTTTTGGCGGAGAGTAACCAAGTCTAAGGCTTTTAGCTAACACTAAGGTCTTACTGAGTTTTTCTTTTTTAAATTTAAAAATATCAAACTGACAAAGATCGAATATATTCAGGTTATATAATATTATAGTGTGGTACACATACACAGTATTCACTGCTATCGTAACCAAATGAACACATCCACCACCCCCCACGCTGTACCTAAGATCCCCAGAGCTTGCTCCTCTCAGAACTGGAAGTCTGTACCCCTTGACCACTAGCACTCCACTTCCTCCCCCACCTTGATTTTTCTAACATCTTTCTGCTGTCTTTGATGATGCCCACTACACGGAACACAAAGTCATAGTGCATAATACGAATGATGAAACCATCTGAGGACTAGCAAGTAACTACTTGTGGGTAATTTAAGAGACAAAGCGTTTTCCTGTCTTATTGAACAGAGAAGTAGAACAGCCATTCCCCCTCTCCTGCCCACCTTCCTTTTCCTGTAAAAGCTTCATCCCAGCCCACATCTGCGTTCTCTGCACTCCCTGAGGCACACTCCCTCCAGTTACAAGTGGCACAAATGACCGACATCCGGCTTGAGTGGGAGTAGGAACCTGATTCCCTCAGGGACCAAAGGCAAAGGGCAGACCCAGGGAGCCCTCAAGAGGGGGAAACTAGGACAGGAAGCTTCCCGAGGCCCGCGGTAAGTCCGCGAAGATTAGAATTCAGCCTAGTAGAAACCTCAAGCCTTACAGACTAGCACGGGATTGCAAATGGGCTTTGGCGCTGTCAGGTGCGCCTTTCCTCCCAGGGAGGAGGCCACAGGGGCACGACACAACGTCCCTGCCTTTATGGGTCTTTTTGCCATGTTCAGCCCCTTACAATCACCATACCATCTGCCTCTGTGCCCTTGTTTGTAGCTCCTTCCCATCAAACACGAGGTCTTCCTCTTTCTGGTGCCTGTGGATGGGACGCCCTCGAGACCACTTGTGATTCGTGAGTTGGATTTTACCTTGGACACTGTCCCGAGTGTCCCTCTGGGCCCTGCCGTTGGAAGACAGTATTGCTCTACCGCTGATGGTTCATCAAGTTCCTGAAAGCCAGCCCAGCTGGGTGCCTTGGCAGAAGCTTTACAGAAAAAGAGTCCTGGCAGGAAAGCTGGTCAGGAACAAACAGGGCACAACTGCAGGAGTTCAGTAACTACCACTGGTTATATAACTACTGGACTAAGGAGGAGCACAGTGCACAGCAAGGGAGAGACAATCCAGCCTTCGGTGCATCCCCGGTTCATTCCGCAGACCCTGGGGAAAGACCTGAAGTAAGGTATGAAATTCTGCTATGCAGGAAAACCTCTTCATGACTTACTCCGGGTTGAAGAACTCCTTTCTATCTGCCTTGTCTCACAGAGCCTAGTAAAATCCAACTGAACAGACCAGGTAATCTGCTTATTAAAGCCGAGAGCATAATTAAGATACAAGTGAAACAATGTCCTCTCAAAGAAAGTAAGAGACATTGGGAAACACTATTTTAAGTTATAGAATTAGATTAAATAGGCAAGTTGCTCCGCCTGTCTAACCTGCAACGCTGGCATCCCATATGGGCAGTGGTTCGAGCCCTGGCTGCTCCATTTCTGATCCAGCTCCCTACTGGTGCACCTGGACAGCAGCAGAAGATGGCCCAAGTGCTTGGGCCCCTGCAAACCACGTGGGAAACTGGGTTGAAGCTCCTGGCTTCTGCCTGGTTCAGCTCTGGCTGTTACAGCACTGTGGGGAGTGAACCAATGGATGTAAGTTCCCTCCCCCTCCCTCTGTGTGTGTGTGTGTGTGTGTGTGTGTGTGTCTCCCCCTTCACTGTAACTCTGTTACAAATAAATCATTATAATAAAAATCATAATCATAAAAGAGTATACACTTGTCGCTAGACTAGCAGGTTCAAAGATGATTCTCCCCTAATTAGCTGTCTGATCTGGGCCACATCAGTTGAGCTCTCTGTACCTCAGTTTCTTCATCTGTAAAAACGGAGAGCAGCACATTAAGA
Organism: Sylvilagus floridanus; assembly: GCA_949820135.1. Taxonomy (NCBI): domain Eukaryota; kingdom Metazoa; phylum Chordata; class Mammalia; order Lagomorpha; family Leporidae; genus Sylvilagus; species Sylvilagus floridanus. Next base: position 30,558,734 of record OX463246.1, on the reverse strand, counting down.
ATTTTGTGAGGATTAAGTGAATTAATATACATAAAGTTCTTAAAAAACAGTATGCAGCAAAGAGCGTTCTAGATGTCGCCAATCGCTGTGAATCCGATCCTTCCAGCTCTACCTCCAACCACTCCCTTGTCTGCTTGACTTTGTTCCCCCACTGCACCAACAATTTCACGTTTCCTGAACACCTACTAGAAAGTACTACCTTTCCTCCTGGTGTGCCTCTGCCTGTCTTCACCTGGTTCTTTCAGTAATAACTTTCTTGGGCACTGACTATTACGGGAGGCTTTGAAGAAATGGTCGTAAACAAACTTCTGCCCTCATGCGGTTCACAATCTAAAGGCAGAAACACGGCGATCACCCATTTGGACATTAGGCCTCTTTGCCTTAGCCAAGCCCCCAGACAGAGTGTTTCCAGGACATAGCTATGGTGGGACCGCACTTGTTCACTGTTGCATTTCCATGGTGTTACTCCTAGACTGGCCACCATACTCGTTCACTGTTGCATTTCCATGGTGTTACTCCTAGACTGTGAACTCCTCCAGGACAGACTGTATCCCTCCTCTCAGTGGCGCTGGTGTTGAGCAGGGTTCACCACTGGACTGCTCTTAACGGAAGCACCATCAGCCACTATGTGGTTGTAATGGCCAAACATCTGCTAACAGTGAATCCGAGGGGAAGCAAATGCTCTCATGTAAAAGAGCAAATTCTCACTTGGCTTAATTGTTTGAGACACGTTTCTAAGAAGTTGGGATGGGGAGGACTAAAACCATATCAGCATTACTAAATGACATGAAAAACTTTAAGGTTGTAAAATCTTCTCATCTTAATATTACATTTCTACTGTTCCCATTTAATTTTAATAAATACTATTGTAAAATAAATGAAATTATTTCATTTAAATGTGGTCATAATTTCTTTAACAAAAAACTAACAGTGGGGGCGGAGCCAAGATGGAGGAATAGTGAGGATGCGCACTAGCAGTCCGCAAAAAGATAGTTTAATAAAAACAGAGTTACTGTAGCCTCAGGAAAAATCTCAGGGAAAAAAATGCAGTGGAAATTCTTCCGGACCCAGTGAATGAGACGCAGAGGACCTAGGGAAAAGTAAGTTTGCGAACGGCAAATCGTGCCATAGTGGCACGGGAGCTGCCGGGAGGGACGGGAACCGGACGGAACACAGTCGCCATTGGAATTGAGCGCTTAAACGGGAGCCGATACAGGGATCCCGAGACACTGGCGGGGGGAAGCAGACCCCAGGGAAACAGCACAATTGAGGCGAGCCCACACGGACACTAGCCTCTCTCGTCACCCACCCTGCTAATTCGAGCTAGATTAAACGCAGTGGCACAGCGCGCGCCCGCCGGCTGAGACGGGAGCCGGGCGGAACACAATCGCCGCAGAATCTGCGCGCGTGAACGGGAGCCGATACAGGGATCCCGAGACACTGGCGGGGGGAAGCAGACCCCCACGGGGGAAACAGCACAGTTGAGGCGAGCCCGCACGGACACTAGCCCCTCTCGCCGCCCACCTTACGAAGTCGAATTTGATTAAACGCAGTGGGACAAGGTGCGCCCGCCCATCACTGAGGCAGACGGAACCAAAAACCCGAGGCTGTAGAAACCTGAAGGGGATCCAAAAACTGGGAACACACCGCGCACACAAACTCCGTTACCTTGACAACCCAGAGAAAGAGTGTGGGGAAAAAAAAAATGCCAAACAAAAACAGATTCCGAGGGAGCAAGATCAAGGAAGACGCTATGATGACCCCAAACGGAAAAGACACCCCAAGTCAGGATTGTGAAGATAATGAGATAGAAGAAATGCAAGAAGCAGATCTCAAAGAATTGATAAGAACATTAAGAAGTTCTCAAAAACAAATTCTTGAACTACAGAAATCTTTAATGGATAAGATAGAAAATCTCTCTCGCGAGAATGAAGCACTACGGAGAAATCAAAACGAAATGAAACAACTAGTAGAACAAGAAGCTACGAGAGTGACAAAAAATCTTAATGAATTGAAGAACTCAATAGATCAAGTGACAAGCAATCTTGAGGGCCTTAAAACCAGAATGGGTGAAGCAGAGGAGAGAATATCGGACCTAGAAGACAGTGAACAGGAGAGGAAACAGTCAAACCAAAGACAAGAAGAGGAAATTAGAAAACTAAAAGATATCGTCGGGAATTTACAGGATACTATTAAAAAACCCAACATTCGGGTTCTAGGTGTTCCTGAAGGTATGGAGAGGGAGAAAGGATTAGAAGGCCTTTTTAGGGAGATACTAGCAGAAAATTTTCCAGGCTTGGAGAAAGACAGAGAAATCCTAATCCAGGAAGCTCATAGAACCCCTAATAAACATGACCAAAAGAGATCCTCTGCACGACATATTGTAATTAAACTCACCACAGTGAAGCAAAAAGAAAAGATCCTAAAATGTGCAAGAGAGAAACGTCAGATTACTCTCAGAGGATCTCCAATTAGACTCACAGCTGACTTCTCAACAGAAACCCTACAAGCTAGAAGGGAATGGCGAGACATAGCCCAGGTACTTAGAGGGAAAAACTGCCAGCCCAGAATATTATACCCTGCAAAGCTCTCATTTGTGAATGAAGGCGAAATAAAGACCTTTCATAACAAACAAAAATTGAAAGAATTTGTTGCCACTCGTCCAGCCCTGCAAAAGATACTTAAAGACGTGTTACACACAGAAACACAGAAACACGACCATCAACATGAAAGAAGGTAAATGAAGGGAACCTCACGGCAAAAGATCACAGGGAATTCAAAGCATACATTAGAAAATATCTGGCAAATGGCAGGGCAAACTTACCACTTATCAATAGTCACATTGAACGTTAAAGGTCTAAACTGTCCTGTTAAAAGACAGAGATTGGCTGACTGGGTTAAGGAACAAAAACCATCTATTTGCTGCCTACAAGAAACACATCTTTCCAACGAAGATCCATACAGACTGAAAATAAAAGGATGGAACAAGATATACCATGCCAACAGAAATGAAAAAAGAGCGGGTGTAACCATCTTAATATCGGACTACATAAACTTTAACACAAAAACTGTTAAGAGAGACAAAGAGGGACACTATATAATGATTAAGGGATCAATACTACAGGAAGATATAACAATTCTCAATGTATATGCACCTAATTACAGGCCACAGGTTTATTTAAAAAATTTGTTAAGAAACTTAAAGGGAGACTTAGACCCCAACACAATAGTACTGGGGGACTTCAATACTTCACTCACAGATATTGACAGATCGACAGAACAGAAGATCAACAAGGAGACAGTAGATTTAAACAACACTATAGCCCAAATGGATCTAACAGATATCTACAGAACTTTTCATCCTACAAGTAATGCATTCACATTCTTCTCAGCAGTACATGGAACCTACTCTAGGATTGATCACATATTAGGCCATAAAGCAAGTCTCAGCAAATTCAAAAGAATTAGAATCATACGATGCAACTTCTCAGACCATAAGGGATTGAAGTTGGAAATTAGCAACTCAGGAATCCCTAGAGCATATGCAAACACATGGAGATTGAACAACATGCTCCTGAATGAACAATGGGTCACTGAAGAAATCAAAAGAGAAATCAAAAATTTTCTGGAAGTAAATGAGGATAACAGCACAACATACCAAAACTTATGGGATACAGCAAAAGCAGTGTTAAGAGGAAAGTTTATATCAATAGGTGCCTACATCAAGAAACTGGAAAGGCACCAAACAGATGAGCTTTCAATGCATCTCAAGGATCTAGAAAATTTGCAGCAAACTAGACCCAAATCTAGTAGAAAAAGAGAAATAATCAAAATCAGAGAAGAAATCAACAGGATTGAATCCAAAAAAACATTACAAAAAATCAGCCAAACGAGGAGCTGGTTTTTTGAGAAAATAAACAAGATTGACACCCCATTGGCCCAACTAACTAAAAAAAGAAGAGAAAAGACCCAAATCAGTAAAATCAGAGATGAAAAAGGAAATATAACAACAGACACCACAGAAATCAAAAGAATCATCAGAAATTACTACAAGGACTTGTATGCCAGTAAACAGGGAAACCTATCAGAAATGGATAGATTCCTGGACACATGCAACCTACCTAAATTGAACCAGGAAGACATAGAAAACCTAAACAGACCCATAAGTGAGTCAGAAATTGAATCAGTAATAAAGGCCCTCCCAACAAAGAAAAGCCCAGGACCAGATGGATTCACTGCTGAATTCTACCTGACATTTAAAGAAGAACTAACCCCAATTCTCAAACTTTTCAGAACAATCGAAAAAGAGGGAATTCTCCCAAATTCTTTCTATGAAGCCAGCATCACCTTAATTCCTAAGCCAGAAAAAGATGCAGCATTGAAAGAGAATTACAGACCAATATCCCTCATGAACATAGATGCAAAAATCCTCAACAAAATTCTGGCCAATAGACTGCAACAACACATCAGAAAGATCATCCACCCAGACCAAGTGGGATTCATCCCTGGTATGCAGGGATGGTTCAATACTCGCAAAACAATCAACGTGATACACCACATTAACAGACTGCAGAAGAAAAACCATATGATTATCTCACTAGACGCAGAGAAAGCATTCGATAAAATTCAACACCCTTTCATGATGAAAACCCTAAGCAAACTGGGTATAGAAGGCACATTCCTCAATACAATCAAAGCAATTTATGAAAAACCCACGGCCAATATCCTATTGAATGGGGAAAAGTTGGAAGCATTTCCACTGAGATCTGGTACCAGACAGGGATGCCCACTCTCACCACTGCTATTCAATATAGTGCTGGAAGTCTTAGCCAGAGCTATTAGGCAAGAAAAAGAAATTAAAGGGATACAAGTTGGGAAGGAAGAACTCAAACTATCCCTCTTTGCAGACGACATGATTCTTTATTTAGGGGACCCAAAGAACTCTACTAAGAGACTATTGGAACTCATAGAAGAGTTTGGCAAAGTAGCAGGATATAAAATCAATGCACAAAAATCAACAGCCTTTGTATACACAGACAATGCCACGGCTGAGGAAGAACTGCTAAGATCAATCCCATTCACAATAGCTACAAAAACAATCAAATACCTTGGAATAAATTTAACTAAGGACATTAAAGATCTCTACAATGAAAATTACAAAACCTTAAAGAAAGAAATAGAAGAGGATACCAAAAAATGGAGAAATCTCCCATGCTCATGGATTGGAAGAATCAATATCATCAAAATGTCCATTCTCCCAAAAGCAATTTACAGATTCAACGCAATACCAATCAAGATACCGAGGACATTCTTCTCAGATCTGGAAAAAATGATGCTGAAATTCATATGGAGACACAGGAGACCTCGAATAGCTAAAGCAATCTTGTACAACAAAAACAAAGCCGGAGGCATCACAATACCAGATTTCAGGACATACTACAGGGCAGTAGTTATCAAAACAGCATGGTACTGGTACAGAAACAGATGGATAGACCAATGGAACAGAATAGAAACTCCAGAAATCAATCCAAACACCTACAGCCAACTTATATTTGATCAACGATCCAAAACCAGTCCCTGGAGTAAGGTCAGTCTGTTTAATAAATGGTGCTGGGAAAACTGGATTTCCACGTGCAGAACCATGAAGCAAGACCCCTACCTTTCACCTTACACAAAAATCCATTCAACATGGATTAAAAATTTAAACCTACGGCCCGACACCATCAAATTACTAGAGAGCATAGGAGAAACCCTGCAAGACATAGGTACTGGCAAAGACTTCTTGGAAAAGACCCCAGAAGCACAGGCACTGAAAACCAAAATTAACTACTGGGATTGCATCAAATTGAAAAGTTTCTGTACTGCAAAAGAAACAGTCAGGAAAGTGAATAGGAAACCGACAGAATGGGAAAATATATTTGCAAACTATGCAACAGATAAAGGGTTGATAACCAGAATCTACAAAGAAATTAAGAAACTCCACAACATCAAAACAAACAACCCACTTAAGAGATGGGCCAAGGACCTCAATAGACATTTTTCCAAAGAGGAAATCCAAATGGCCAACAGACACATGAAAAAATGTTCAAGATCCCTAGCAATCAGGGAAATGCAAATCAAAACCACAATGAGGTTTCACCTCACCCCGGTGAGAATGGCTCACATTCAGAAATCCACCAACAATAGATGCTGGAGAGGATGTGGGGAAAAAGGGACACTAATCCACTGTTGGTGGGAATGCAAACTGGTGAAGCCACTATGGAAGTCAGTCTGGAGATTCCTCAGAAACCTGAATATAACCCTACCATTCAACCCAGCCATCCCACTCCTTGGAATTTACCCAAAGGAAATTAAATGGGCAAACAAAAAAGCCGTCTGCACAGTAATGTTTATTGCGGCTCAATTCACAATAGCTAAGACTTGGAACCAACCCAAATGCCCATCAACAGTAGACTGGATTAGGAAATTATGGGACATGTACTCTACAGAATACTATACAGCAGTCAAAAACAATGAAATCCGGTCACTTGCAACAAAATGGAGGAATCTGGAAAACATCATGCTGAGTGAATTAAGTCAGTCCCAAAGAGACAAATATCACTTGTTTCCCTTGATTGGCGATGACTAACTGAGCACCAAAGGGGAAACCTGTAGAAGTGAAATGGACACTATGAGAAACAGTGACTCGATCAGCTCTTGTGCTGACTGTTGTTGTACAATGTGTACAATGTAATACTTTATCCATGGTAGTATTTTTTTTTTATCCTAGTACTAGTGGTTGAACTCTGTAATTAACACACAATTATTCTTAGGTGTTTAAATTTTAACTGAAAAGTGATCTCTGTGAAATATAAGAGTGGGAATAAGAGAGGGAGGAGATGTACAATTTGGGACATGCTCAATCAGAACGGCCCCAAATGATGGAGTTAGAATTGTGCCAGGGGATTCCAATACAATCCCATCAAGGTGGCATGTACCAAGGCCATCTCATTAGTCCAAGTGATCAATTTCAGCTCACAATTGATCACACTGATAGGTCTAAGAGTCAAAGGGATCGCACAAGCAAGACTAGTGTCTGCTAATACTAACTGATAGAATGAAAAAGGGAGAGAATGATCCAACATGGGAAGCAGGATACACAGCAGACTCATAGAATGGCAGATGTCCTAAATAGCACTCTGGCCTCAGAATCAGCCCTTAAGGCATTCGGATCTGGCTCAAGAGCCCATGAGAATAGTTTAGGCATGGAAAGCCAAGACATTCTGGAAAAAACAGAAGACCTAAATGAAAGATCTCTGCGAGTGAGATCCCAGTGGAAAGAACGGGGCCATCAAAGAAGGAGGTACCTTTCTCTGAAGGGAGGAGAGAACTTCCACTTTGACTATGACCCTGTCGGAATAAGACTGAAGTCGGCGAACCCTAAAGGCTTCCATAGCCTCGGCAACTCACGACCAGAGCCTAGGGAGATTACTGACGCCATAAACAAGAGTGTCAAATTGTTAAATCAACATCAGGAGTCACTGTGTACTTACGTCTCATGAGGGATCTGTCCTTAATGTGTTATCCAATGTGAAATAATGCTATTACTAGTACTGAAACAGTATTTTTGCACTTTGTGTTTCTGAGTGGGTGCAAACTGGTGAAATCTTTACATAGTATATATTGAATCGATCTTCTTTATATAAAGATAATTGCAAATGATTAAAAAATCTTGGTGTTAAACTGGAAATTGCATAGACAATTCATCAATTTTAAAAAAAAAAACATGTAGGATCTCTGTCCTTAATGTGCTGTACATTGTGAATTAATACTATAACTAGCACTCCAACAGTATTATCATTTTGTGTCTCTATGCGAGGGCAAACCGTTGAAATCTTTACGTAATATGTACTAAATTGATCTTCTGTGTATAAAGAGAATTGAAAATGAATCTTGATGTGGGCGGAGGGGGGGAGGGAGCGGGAGAGGGGAGGGTAGGGGGAGGGAGGGAGGTTGTGTGGGGGGGAGCCATTGTGATCCATAAGCTGTTCTTTGGAAATTTATATTCTTTAAATAAAAGCTTTATAAAAAAAAAAAAGAAACTTAAAAAAAAAACAACTAACAGTGACTATTCATGGTATACCACTGTTCTGTATATATTTTTTCAAGCAATTCAGACTAATAAAGTCATAAAAATATATAATACGTAACTTCCTTTCTTCTAGTATTTCAGGTTTTATTATTATCCCAACACAATGGAATTTTTTTTTTTTTGACAGGCAGAGTAGACAGTGAGAGAGAAATACAGGGAGAAAGGTCTTCCTTTTCCATTGGTTCACCCCTCAGTGGCCACAGCGCACTGCGCTGATCTGAAGCCCGGAGCCAGGTGCTTCTCCTGTTCTCCCATGTGGGTGCAGGGGCCCAAGCACTTGGGCCATCCTCCACTGCACTCCCGGGTCACAGCAGAGAGCTGGACTGAAAGAGAAGCTACTGGGACAGAATCCGGTGCCCTGACCGGCACTAGAACCCGTTGTGCCAGCACCGCAGGCAGAGGATTAGCCTATTGAGCTGTGGCGCCAGCCACAATGGAATATTTTTGATACTCATCCACTTTTCCATGGTTCAAATTCATAAGAAAATAAAATTAATATAATATAGAAATGCTATTTAGTCTTCTCAAATGAAGCCAATGAGATAGATACTCATGAGCTGATGCACTTCTTTAAAAATAGAAAAAATATTTATTCCCACAACTTATGAAGAGAGAAAAATTATGTCTTAGTCAAATCTATTAGCTACCATTGATTAAAAGTTCAGTTATTAATAAGAGGCAAAAATAACACCTGTGACTATAATACTCATCTTTAAGAACAAGTATCAGGCTGGCACCGTGGCTCACTAGGCTAATCCTCTGCCTACAGTGCCAGCACCCCGGGTTCTAGTCCAGGTCGGGGTGTCAGATTCTGTCCTGGTTGCTCCTCTTCCAGTCCAGCTCTCTGCTGTGGCCCAGGAAGGCCGTGGAGGATAGCCCAAGTGCTTGGGTCCCTGCACCTGCATGGGAGACCAGGAGGAAGCACCTGGTTCCTGGCTTTGGATTGGCACAGCACGCCGGCCATAGCTGCCTTTTGGGGGGTGAACCAATGGAAGGAAGACCTTTCTTTCTCTCTCTCTAATTCTGCCTGTAAAAAAAAAAAAAGTATCAGGGGGTTGGGTGTTGTGGCACAGCAGGTTAAGCTGCTGCCTGGGACTCCCGTATCCCATTCTGGAGAGCTGGTCTGAGTCCCAGCCACTATGCTTCTGATGCTGTTTCTTGCCAATGCATCTGAGAGGGCAGCAGATGGTGGCTGGAGTACACACTGGGGAACCCAGATGGAGTTCCCAGCTTGCTGACTGCTGTGGGTATCTGGGGACTGAATCAGTGGCTGGAAGACCATCTACCCCCACTGACTCTCTCTCTATTCTGCTTTTCAAAGAAATTTTAAAAAATCAAAGCTGAATTTTGAAAAATTATTTTTAAGAACATCTGTCTACGAGCTTCATGTGATACAATCTCTTACACAAAATTTTGTTTATAGACTGCACAAGAGTGCCAGGAACACCAGACACTAAGGACAAATTAAGTGACGGATGGATTGGTACATAAATCTGGATCTAGAGAATAATCAGTAGACAAATGGAGACGGTAGAGATGGACTCATTTTTTCCTGATTAGGTCTTGCTGCAATTTGTCAAACAGTCAAATGAAGAGAACATTTGCTTCCCTTTCTTTACAGAGATAATAGTAATTATTTTTAAAATCTTGATAATTATGCAGTATCAGATACAATTTCTATTTAAAACTATCTATGAACAGATGTATTTTTAAAAGATTTATTTACTAATTTAAAAGTAGAGTTACAGAAATAGAGAAAGCAAGACAGAGAGACATTTCCTATCCACTAGTTCACTCTCCAAATGGCTGAAACATAGAAGGTTGGCCCAGGCTGAAGCCAGGAGCCAGGAGCTTCTTCTGGTCTCAGGCATGGGTGCAGGGGCCCAAGGACCTAGACCATTTTCTGCATTAGTGGGGAACTGGATTGGAAGTGAAGCAGCCAGGACTTGAACCAGCACCTATATGGGATGCCAGCACTGCAGACCATGGCTTAACCCCCAGTGCTACAGCACTGGCCCACTGAACAAATATTTTTAAAATGTTATCTTTATCATTCTTTGCAAAATTTTTCAGTAATCCAACCAAATTCACAAAACAATTATCATTTAGAAAGAAATGTCTTGAAATTGCTTGCAGACTAATTTCAGCCATCCCCTCCCTTGGTTTTGCTGCTGCCACCAGCTGGATTTTTAACAGCTAAAACTTTTGTGCTTTTCTGTGACTCACATCAAATGTTCTAGCAGTGTTTGCCCATCTTCATAATAATGCTTTTCCCCTCTAAGAGGAACACTCTGTCAAATAAGCGCCAGGTAATTACTTACTGACTTATTTCTCTTTCACAGTCAGTTTTAAGCTTAGCAATTTGTGACATGCACTTTATCAAGCTGGAGAACATTTCCCCCAAGAACACACTGATGCTTTCTGCCAATAAAGCTGAAAGTTACTGCATGAAAGAATTCCAGCTTAAATACCACACGCTTCTTATCCAGTGACTCGTAGGTATTAGATAGAGATCATTTTGGAAGTTGGAGCTGGGTAAAAGGCTTTGCCCATTCAGCAACAGTCTTCCCTCCACACAGCACACCAGTCTATCTGCCCGCAGCCCTTGTCTCAAACACTGTACACCCAGTCTCTGTTCCTGGTTTGCTAAGAGGAGCCCGGAGTCCATCTTCAATTCCCATCAGTTGCACTCGGCCTCAGATAACCTGACAGCAACCTTCAGCAGGTTCTGCCGCTGGATTATATTCCAAGCTGGCATTGTTCTTTTTGAGCAAGTACAGCCCATCCCTCCCCACCTCTAAACTCCTGCCTCAAGAAAGTTCCTAGAATTCCCCTGGGACTGCGGGTCCTTAACTATCAGTGTCATCTGAAATTGGGCTAAAGGGTGCTCGTCTCCTTGGGCGCTGGGCATTGACTCCCTGAGCCTGGTGCTCTCCCGCCTTTCATCAGAGTAGAGCTGAGCAGCCTTTCCTGGCTCCTCTCAGATGGACATTCTTCACCTTCCATCCTGTCCTCCCAGCAGAATACATTCATGTCTCCCTGAGGTAGTAGCTTATCTCTGTATCTCAGTTGCCCACTTTTCAGACATTTTCTCAGCTTATTACAACTTTCCTTCAGGGGAAAGACAGGGAGATGACAGCCCATAATTTCAGATGTGGCAGTTGTCTATTTTCAATTTGGGGTCGCTGGTAATTTTTAAAGCTTCTGCATATGCCAAGCACTTGGTTCCCAGTGTTGACAGCAGCGTGTTTGGCTGATTCTCAGCAAAGACTTCCTAGTAATGATGACAGTGATAATGACAGTAATGGATTATTTCATGTTTACTATGGATACACACTTTAGGCACATGTATCACCACAATTTTATGAAATGGGTAACAAAGATGAGATTTAGGAGGCCCTGGATAAGTAGCAAAATCTGTGTTTGAACTGGATCTGTCTGACAGCAAAGCTATGCAAATGTACACGTCCAGCTTCTCTAATAATCACTACCCATGATTCCTAAGCCCTTGATCTAAAATAAAACTAGTAGCTAAGAGCACATCAGAAAATAAATATAGACTACTTTTTGCTCTTAGCAACTAACACCAAACTGGCATGTGACAGCTCCTCAGTTACTATTACTGACAGGCTAAAAGCACTCACTAGTGTTATTTATAACATCCCTTACATGGGGAAAGCCTCACTGTATCAGTTCAACACATTATTGATCTCACTTTTTCTATTAAAAATTGGTTTTAAATCCCATGATGAAAATTATTCTAAATTAGAGTCCTACCATTTAGAGAAAGAAAGTTTAAGGAAAATACAGTAACATTACTAATACCAGGCTTACTATATGATTAATGCTGACCAACTGTTGCTGTCTCCACTTAAGCTCACAGGGGCAAAGTCTTATGTTACAAAAGGGATTATAAAGATTGACAGGGAAGAACTCTGTAGCTGTACAATTTACTCAACAAAGGACAAGGTTATATTAAGTAAGGTAGCTGAACCTCTAACCCTTAGAGATCTTTAAAAAGAAAATCAGCAATCAGCCATTTGGAAAGACTTAATCTACAGCCCAAATAAATGAAGAGTTCAAGTCTTTCAATTTCTATAGCTAAATCCTATCTAGTTTTATAAAATGTGAACTTGTAAGATGTGACATCTAATATTTTGAGACTGACTTACCACAAAAAGTTCTTTGAAGTACGATGTTTTATGACTTTTCCTCTTCCTCCCTGACTTCCTTTTGGTAAACATAAACTGAGTATCTACTAACGTCAGGGATACAAAGCTGGATACAGAAGACAGGCTTGTAAAAGAAAAGTACAACAGAACAAGTGATACGACAGAGGTAGGAACAGGAAGTAAACTCTGGGTAGGGAAGTAGATTCAAATATTTACAAGTGCTCATTAAATCCCAGGCATTACATCAGGTACTGAGGATGCAAGAGCGAACTCAAGGCCCTGGCTGCTAGAGAGAGCCCACAGCCTACTGCTGTGCTGTTCACCATGGCGACCACTACTCACACATGTCACTGCGCCTCTGAAGCATGGCTAGTCCACGTGGAGATACTGCTAGGAACAAAATACACACTGGATTTGAAAGTCTCTATGACAAAGCAATGTGCAACTCCCTGCCAGAAAGTTTTATACTAGGTTACACATTAAAATGATACATTTTTCATATATTGACTTTATATATTATAAAAATTATTAATAGAGATAAATTATGAAAATTAATATCACCTGTTTCTGGTTATATTTTAACGTGGGTGCCTAAAAAATTTTTATGTATGCAGTTCATGTTACAAATCTACTGGAAATAGTAAGCAGAAGCTACAGGTTACCAGAGACTATATACCATCTTTGATAAGTGCTAGGACAGCAGACAGGAAGAACACAGGGAAGCTTTCACATGAGAAAACTGATTTAAGCATCAAAATATAAAAAAATGAAAATTTTAAAGTATTATTTAAACTTCATGTTAAAACTTTGTATTAAGCAGATATATTTTAATCATAATATATATTATGAATTTTTAATTACTTTGAAAAAAAGAAGGCTTTATTTTATTATATAGGTATATCTATTTTGAGTCATTCTAAAAACAGACAAAGAGCAAACATAAAAGAAGTCTACCCAGAATTATTAATATATTTCTATATATCCTTCTAAATTATTTATGTATAAACATGAAAATATGTTTATTTTTATAAAAATCCATTCAGACCACATCTGTCACTAGGAATTATGAGGCTTTTCTTTTCCTTTTTTAAGATTTATTTATTTTTTTGTTTGTTTGTTTTGAAAGAGTTACAGAGAAAGAGGAAGAGCCAGAGGGAGAGCTCATCTGTTGGTTCACTCTCCAGACAGCCTCAATGGCCGAAGCTGCGCCAGGCTGAAGCCAGGAGCCAGGAGCTTCATCTAGGTCTCCAACGTGGGAGGCAGGGGCCCAAACACTTGGGCTGTCTCCCACTGTTTTTCCCAGGCCACCAGTAGGGAGTTGGATCAGAGGTGGAGCAGTTGGGACACAAACCGGTGCCCATATAGGATACAGGCATCGCAGGCCACAGATTTAACCGGTATTCCACAATACTGGCACAGTGATTAGTTCCCTCAATAGTAATGGGACCCTAGATATGTTGAGACTAGGGTATTCCCCAAGTTTGCCCTTATAAACAATGACAGGATGGATAACTAAAATGTAAACTAACGTCTGTTTGATTATTGCCATGAGGTAAATTCTTAAAAGTTTAATTGTTGTGCCAAAGGCCATGTGTTTTTAAAGATGTTTAATACATTTTAAAAATTTTAATCCAAAATACGTGGACCAATTTAAACCCCTGCCAACAGCATATAAGAATATATATTAGCCAATGATGGGGAAAAGATTTTAAAAATCTCCACCAATTGGCTAAGCAGAAAATGGTACACAATTGTTTTAATTTACATACCTTCTCTATTTCATGCTTGAGGAAAATTAAACTGACCTGTTCATGTTCTAGATTGACTGTAAATCAACTGTATATTCATGTATTTTGCTTATTTTTAAGTTTTCTTTTGTTTGTATGAGTTCTTTATATGTCATGGAACAGTAAAATTGAGTTCATCAGATAAGTTTCAACTCCTTTAACCATATTTCTGGGTCATCATTTAAAAGTGATTGGTTGATTATGTTGGAAATATATAACAATGGAATCAGAGGCAAAGAGTCTTAGACATTTAAGCATGTCTTGACAAAACTAGTATAAAATACTACCATTTTAGGACTAGACAGAGTAAATATGAAACAAGTATATAGGTTTTGAAGGGTTTAGAAAAATTAATGAAAATACTGAAATACATATTTTTTGGTAAGGTAATGAATTTCCTGTATTTTCAGTAAACCTTCTACAATCTGAAAATACTAAACCTTTTGCAATAATGGATCATGGAACTAAAATTGTTGACCTTTGTTTTGATATGTGGCATGTCCCTACAACAAATAGTCAGCAATTTGTTCCAATATCATTTATTTAAATAATTGTTTTCTCACTGACTTAAAATTTTACTGTATTCTAAATCTTAATATACTGGCTTATTTCTTGACATTATATCCTATTTCCACTAATATTTTTGCATATTTCTATTCCTACACATTGTTGCTTTCATTACTATAGCTTTCTAAACTGTTTTAACATGTAAGTAAGAAAGTTCTTCATCTTTTGTTTCACAATGTTTTCTCAGTATTTGTAGACTTTTTATTTTTTAATATGTACTTCAGAATCATTTTGTAAAGACTGCAATCCAAAGTTCATTATATTTCAATAGAAATCATGTTAAATGTATAGTCCATATATTCAAATAAAATTATAATCCATTATATTTTGTATAATGAATTTATTCTTTTAATTAAATTGACACCCACATACTCTAGAAATTTATGCTTGGTTAACCCATGGTTACCACTGAATATCAGTGTGGGCATCTTAACATCCTGCATTGCTGTGTCAGAACTCATGTACATAATGACATGCATGCTACAGGTTGGCAAACACCAGAATGATGATGATCTGGATTTTCCCTAATTTTCATTTAGTAACTCCCAAATATGGACTAGAAATAGGGATTATTAATAATAGCAATTATTATTATTAATGAGACTTAAGAAAAAATCGGATCCATTAGTACCATGCATGAATTATTTCAGTATGTGTTTCTTTAGCATGTAATAACTCCTTATATATTATTTAGTTATGTAATGAATGTTATTGATTTGACATTAATTAATGTGTACTGCAAGTAATGCTGAAAATAAGGGGAGGAGAAAAACACTAACAAGAACATAAATTAGAATCTCAGTATTATTTCGAGCAATAATTGTTAAAGAACATAAAAGCATGCACTGACTTCAGGGGTCTGCTTCTGAAAATATGGCTATTTCTGGGTCCCTGGTAAATGTGAAAACCAAGTTTGAACAGAAAAACATGGATATTTTCTTTTTCTTCTGACTCCTAACACAGGTAACTAGGAGTGTTTTTTCTCAAATAATAAACTTTAAAACTAGAAATGTAAACAGAGGGGAAGCATGCTTTGTATGGACATAAATAATTTATTCTTATTTTAGATACAACAGATTTACAACAGACATACACAGACATGCCTTCAACTCTTTGTTGTGCGTTCTAATGAAATAGTAGTATGGGTAATCCTTAAAGGCAGAAGTTATGAAATAATTTATATTTGGATTTTTGCATTGTTACTCAATGTACAGATATGTGACAAAGCTCTCTTGCTTCCCTGAATGACTTGATATTGAAAGGTAAGCCATATTGGATGGAAGTGCATATAACAAATGCCAGCAAATACCTAAAATACTGTGGAAAATAATTTTAAGATTTTCCAAACACAAAAATTCAGCAGTTGTTACAGGTGTCTGTGTATCGGCAGTGCCTGATCTCCCAAGTCTAAACACACAGGCTATTGTGACCTGGCCTGCTGGCTGGGGAACCCCCTATTGAAACTTCAATCAGAGCATGGAAATCTGCTCTTCCCAGTATCTGCATCACCAAACACACTCTCCTCAGAAGCCTTCCCGACTCCCTATGAAAGTAGATTTCCATCCAATTTATTCTTGCCACTGTATCAGATTTATTTCCCTGTCTGCTGTTTTATAAAAAGGCAGAGTGACAGAGATACAAGGATCTCTTCCACCTGCTGGCTCACTCCCCAAATGTCTGCAATAATTAGGGCTGGGCCAGAATGAAACCAAAGGCCAGGACTCAAGAGTTACATCCAGGTGGCCCACATGTGTCAGGAACCTAGGCACTTGGCCCGGCATCCACTGCTTTCCCAGCTGTATTAGCAGGAAGTTGGACTGGCAGCAGAGACGTGGGGACTTGCATTGGCACTCTGATATGGGGAGCTATTATCTGTCTCCCCAACCCAATGATAAGGTATATAATGACAAAGAGTGATACAGTCAGTCCATATTGTAATGTCTGCCACAAAATTAAAAAAAAATCCATTAAGTATATGCTAAAAGAATAAAGTGGAGATTAGAGCTGAGAATGTATTCACTGTAAGTTCATACCTGTGAGAGATGTATAGGCAATAAACTCTTATTCACTATCCAGTTCCTTCCTTTGTAATAAAAAATTACCAATAAAATTGCTTTATTAAATTGTCTCGGTATCCATTCTTGGGTTTTGATAGACACAACCCTGAAATCAAATTGTCAAACTGCCTCTCTCCCCAGCTCCTTTTGTGCAGTGGCTCCATTCTTTCTGTAATGGGCAAGAATAAGAAAACAGAGGACAAAAGCAAGGGATTCTGCTCTAGTTTTGCCTGCCCTTCCACCAGTAGTGGCGGCTGCACTGTTTAAAGACAGAGCAAGTGTGGAAATGCAGGGTCCCCATCTCCACACATACATCAACCTGGGCTCAGGCACAAGATAAGCAGGTGCAAAGGAAGGGCCCCGTAGACTTTAGGGCTATGCACACGACACTCTGTGTGTGTAGAGGTATTTTTCTGTGCTTTCAAGGTAACAGGTACAATTATTTCCAAGCACATAACTACAGTTATCCAAAGAGAATCCAAAAAAGGTCAGGAAGTGTGATTGAAAGTATAGCTTTTGGAAATGAGTCAATTACTGGCTACATCCGGAAACAAAAGCAACTGTAGATAAAGGATTGTGAGCAGTAAGAAATGCGTGTGCTCTCCGGGACACAGCAGTCTCAGCCCTCACTGCTTCATCCTTTCTGACAAGTCAGAGGACTGGGAGTCCTGAAGGAGTCAGGCAGAGCCTCAAAGGGATTTCCAATCTAAGAAAAAACATAGTAAGGACAACCTGTTACTCTAAAACTCCTCCCTCTCCAGTAACAAAGCCTTTTGCTGGGTGATTTACAGTATAAAAACACTTGTGAATATCAGGTTTTTAGGAGTATGTGAAGAGGGAAACAAAAAATCCAATTTTTCTATTATTTTAATATTTCAGAAACAATTGCTACTTCTAAGACTAGCTCACATTTACAGAGTCACTAAAATATCCTAGGCATTGCACAATGCTAAACACATTACATTTACTCTTCACCAATATTCTATAAGTGCTATTATTACACTAAGTTTACAGCCTGTGTTATGCATGGCTTTTGGGAAGTGGATGAAATGGTCTGAAATTATTTATTTAAAAAAAAAATTGACTGTAGTAGGAGGAGACAGTGAACTTAATCACAGATGTTTTTTAGTCTTTGAATATAATGCACCTCCAAGAAAATTTGTGAGCTTATTTTTATGAAGTCACTTTGTATAATTATCCAAATGGTGATTTACATTGTTTACATCTGAATCTCCCAAATTATGTACAGAGTTCCAATACATATGTGAGGAAAGTACAGAGGACGACTCTTAAGTCTTTAATTCCAGAAGTGTTAGGATCTTGAGAATAGTAAAGAAAGAACTTGCTTGAAGACTTTCTCTGCTGATCAGCCAGTCACCTTCTACCTTAAAAGCAGCACTCAGCTTTCTGACCTGGTATTTCCTACTGCATGCTTCTTCCAGACGTTAGGTAACTAGCTCAGAGGCGCAGTTTTGAGATGTCACTTTAAGGCTGCTGTCCATGAGTGGAAGTAGCAAAGAAGTCCATTAACAAAATGACAAGAAAGTTGTTTAGAGCTGGTAAGTATTATGTTTCTAAGGACAGCTGATGTCTTTCTGAGTGAGGAAGGTAGGAAGCCCCATGGGTGATTTAGGGAGCCCACCTAGGTGTGAAATGAAAAGTGTCTTCCATCTCACCAGAACAGAACCTGCCCGTGCTTCTTTTGAATCACTCACCTAAGCATGAGCTACTCGGCTCATGATTCCCCACTCCAACGTCCTCCAAGCGTACAGCAAACTGCCAAGCAGTTTTTAAATTTTTCGTTCTTTCAACGTTTCTTCCTTATCACAGCTAATGCGAGCCCACACGTGCAGCTGGATATTTACAGAGAAGTTCAGCAAACGGGTTAAAACGCTCTCGAGGAGCGGCCGAGATGAAAAGGTAAATGCACTTTCTCTTGCCTGGCAGTCATGGATGCTAGAGCTGGGCTTTAGTCTGTGTGCAGGCCACACAATGATCACTCTGCTTCTACTATGAAAGGCAAATGGGGGACATAAAGCAAGATGGTGGCAGACTAAGACCACTCAGTGCTCACCTCCCTACACACCCATGCATTTGAATGGCTAAATCATGCACAAAATTAACCTTCTCAAGAGTGAAGGAAGCCATCTTGAGAGACTGGTGCCAACTTTTGTGCTATGTTTAGTCTTTCCATCACATTATGATTTAGCCAATAAGCATTTGGTAGATCCCTACTTCATGAACGGTCCCCTGGCTAAGCGGCTGAGAGGCAGAGAGGCCATCAAATTTCTCTAGGGAGAAAGGGAGGATATCAGAATATACTGCCAATTTTATAAAAAATTCAGGCATCTATAATCATATTCCCAGGACTCTATTTGACCTAAGAATGATATGAGTTTATTATAAATGGTAGATGTAAACCAAAATGTATGGTATAGAAGACTGTGATACTTTCTTGGTTGATAGGAAGTGGAACTGCAGGGTATACCAAATGACACGAATATTTATGAATTGCTATTTTGTAAGGTAATGGCACTTCAGACTCATAAAGTCATACACAATAGTCTCATTGAATATATAAACTGACCCAACATTTAATGGTAAAGATAATTCATCCATTCTGGTTTACCACTCTAGAATATAAACCCAGAGGAAAGGAATCTTTCTAAATTGTAACCAAGAAAGCATCAGTAATATTAACAAAGTCCCTTAAATTAAAGGTAAAATTCCATTTGAAAGATAAAATGGAGAGCTAAAAGCCTGGACAAATTGTTTTGCATCAGGCTGCCTTCCAACAGCTTTGACATTTATAACGACAAAAAGTAGCAAAATCTTTTATCTAAACCTAGAAATCCCATTCATTTTCTATTCTCTGACCTTTTTAAAAAGCATAATCATATACAGATGTATTTTCTTATTATTCACTTCACTTTAGTTCTCACTCTGAACTGTTGAATAATTTCCATTCACATAAGAAGTGGAAATTAACATTATTCTTAAAAAATGTCATTTTTCTCTTCACTCAAACTATGTGTTTGTCTTTACTTACAAAGAGTTACATCTCAAAGGCAAAATGCAATGCAAGTGTTTTTTGTGTATGAAGACAGGCTACATCAGTAACAATTATCTTGAAAGATGGTGGCAGCCTACAATCAAGGACATCAGCACAGCAGAATGTAAATATTCATTTGTTCCTCAGAATGAAGCAAAATAGCAACATTTTAAACAAATAACTTGATGCAGATTTGGTTTAATTCATCAGGTACGCTTTAGAACTGGAAGAGTGATTCATTTCTTAACATTTTAGATGACAAACACATCGTCAACTTACACTTGCAAGCACAAATAAAGCAATCCATTGACGCTGTTATTTTGTTTTTGATCATCTGACACAGCATTCTCTTTAAAGAGGAAAAAAGAGAAAATCCTTGAAGCAACAGAGATACTCAAAGATTTTAACCCAGGCTATAGAACAAATAATTCCAATATAACTGATACACAGAGTAAGTAGCTATCATTATCTTTGCTTGTCTTCATCTGTCGGTAAAGAGAACTGTCAAACATCACTTCAGAGCTTTCCAGCTCCCTGGTGTAGTTTCAGCATTTTTGGAAGTGTGGTGACCTCTTGACACTACTACCGGTGGTCTAGGGAGCCAAGGCCACAGGAGCATTTAACCCCCAGAGGGCTCCCAAACACTCCCTTCTTGCTCATCCCTCTAACCTTCTGATTGTAACATTTCTCTAGTTCATAGCTCTTTACCTCACTTCCTAAGTATGTCATCAGTTTCCATGTTGTATTCCGATGGCATGTACATGTCTCATATCTTCTTTAAGGTGAAAAGCTTTTTGAAGCTTTTTTCATTCTAGAATTCTCTATCAGCACTGCCAGTATGGCTGACACAAGTAGACCAACATGGCTTGAGAAAGCAAGGAGGTGGGTGAGGAGAACAGAAGGGAGTTTTGCAGTAACATCTATTTTCTAATTTTTAATCATTAAAATAATATAACTATAAAATGTAACAATAAAAATATCACAGACCATAAAAAGTCCTTGGAAGCTGAAAATTCTTATTCTTCAAAAGAACAACAGTGTCTTTCTTGACAAAAAAAAAAAGAAATCCACAAAATCTATCTGGGCATAATATGAAACTTACTTACAGAGAAGTCTAATAATAATGAACTATTTTACTAATTTTATGTTGAACAATCTGAAGAAAAGCATTACCATAAGTGAATCTCACAGATCTTCCAGATGTGGGGATAATATTCTGCTTCCTTTGCTAGGCCCATTTAAGCCCTTTCTGCACTCACACTGCCTAAACTGGTTAAGAGCTATGGCAGGATTACCTGGAAAACATCTGGTTTCAGTGTGTATCTAAGAAATCTTTGAGTCATCCTCACTCACAATGACCAGCCTATCAACAAATCGTGTTGACTCTACCTACTTAAGTCATTTTACATCTCTTTTCCTTCCAATTGTATTTCAGGCCTGACTACTTAAAAGTGTTCAAAATAAAATATTTTACAATCTTAATTAGCAACAACAACCATTTAATGGCTACTGTGTAGAGCCTGAGAAATTAAAATAATTACCTTTACGATTTATTCTATGATGACAGTTATAAGTTAAACTAATTATTAGGGGCCAGTGCTGTGGTGTGCAGTATGTTAAGCCACAGCCTGTGGCACCGGCATCCTATATGGGCGCTGGTTGGAGTCCTGCCAGCTCCACTTCCTATCCTAATGCGCCTAGGAAAGCACCAGGAAATGGCCCAAATGCTTGGGCCCCTGCACCCACGTGGGAGACCCCGAAGAGGCTCCTGGTTCCTGGCTCCTGTTTCAGCCATTTGAGGAGTGACCCAGTGGATGGAAATCTCTCTGTCTCTCCTTCTCTTTCTGTAACTCTGCTTTTCAAATAAATAAATGAATCTTTAAAAAAAAAAACACTACTAATTATTAGCAACAAACACCCACTGGCTTATCTGTTAAGAATTGAGGAGATGGAGGAGGAGGGGTAGAGAAAGGAAAGGTGTAAAGGATCAAGAAGGAAAGCAAAAATATCCATGAAACCTGTGGGAGACCTCGAGGAAGCTCCAGGCTCCTGGCTTCGGATGCGCTGTTGCGGCCACTTGGGGAGTGAACCAGCAGATGGAAGACTTTTCTCTCTGCCTCTCCCTCTCTCTGCCTCTCAAATAAATAAATAAAATCTCTGAAAAAAATTTTTAAAAATCCATGCAAACAAGCATGAGGGGACTTCAGAAAGTTTGCAGAAACTGGAATTAAAAATGTTTATTTTGGTGCAAATTTTTTTGAAATCTGGCCGTGAAGGGTTTTCATATAGTCCATGGGAAATTGTATTATCAAAAAATTATGCATGGATTTCAAAATAAACCGAAATAAACTTATCTTTTAATTCCATGTTCCACAAATTTATTGAAGACTCCCTGTAGCTAACAATATAGTGGGAGAAGCAAAATATTTACTTGAGAAGAAATAGGATGTAAAAGGAAAAACAGGGACACCTGATGAAGGGGAAGCTGGTGATGGAAAGAGCAGGACTTGAGCATGGTCCCTAGGAAAAATTAGAGATAGAAAGGCTGAGAAGAGGGATGCAATCCCTCCTCTTTCAAATGTTTTTAGGTCTCACTTTAGAACATGTGTCAGCAAAACATAGCCCATGATCCAAATCCTATCTGCTTTTTGTATTTGGAAATAAAGTTTTATTGGAACACAGCCATGCTTCGTTTATTTACATTCTCTACAGATGCTTTCATAACATTGCAGTGGCCCAGCTGGAGACCAAAATCACCTAAATAGATGAAATATTTCTCCCTGAAAAAAACCAGCTACACTAAAGGCTCATCTAATTTTGTCTAATCATTATCCTCTAAAGTTAAGTTAAAATCCCTCATGCATTTTTATATATATCCTAATAAGCAATGAAATGTATTAGCATATGGAATATGAGGAAAGCAGTCCCACTCATTTAATATCTTTATTAAATACTTGTATTGTAATACAGTTTACTTCAGTCTATTCAAACATTGCAATATTACAACATTCAAGAATGATAAATGAAACAGTAATAACTGATAGGTATTGAGAACCTTAAAAGAAGTTAATTAGTCATAGGAAACTTAGCCCTCAGGTATGTTGCGATCACCCATTTTCATTCACGGTGAGTTATAAAAGACTTGGCTTATGAACAGATTTAATCAATCCCATCACAAGTCCTTGTACACTGGAGTGAGGGCCATAAATGCCGTGTTCAGGAAGTGCTTATATACACTTCACTGTGTGGATAAACAACAGACTTGCAACTCTAAGAATGTCACTTTGGCAACAACCATTATTACCAAGGAAAGCATAAGAGGTAACTGGAAAAGGCACTTACACCCAGACTTTACATTTTCTTATTTCTATATCTTTTTTTCATCTGTTACTTATTTCCCATGAGTTTTCTCTTGCATATTAAATAATTCAGCATTATCTAACATTTTGAGTGTATGTTCTTTGGAACAAATTAAGGAAAGTTCCTTTTTTTCACTGATTTATATAATTTATAAAGGTCAAGCATTTTCTGTGCTGCTTATATTCCTTATATTTAATCTCCCTTCAATTCTTTCATGCATGAGTACTCAGTTCTACTATGCACCAGGCACTGCGCCTCGCAATGGGGACAGTATCACACATGAATCAAACATGAGTCCACCCTCAAGGTGCTCCCAGCTTGTGCTGTGCAGGCGTGCACATGTGCGGTTACTTCAAAAGCTCACAGAAAATGGAATCAAAACACAAGCTTATTTGAGTCTGAAGCATTTTGAAATCCATGTATAATTTTTTCAAGTACATATTTTCCATAAATTTTTGAAGACTCCTTACATGCATGGATCTCAAACTTTTTGAACCAAAATAAATTTCTTTTAATTCCATTTCCACAAACTTTTTGCAGTAGCCTCATATAGAGCAACAACCTTGCAACAACTTCAGAAGAACTGAGTAGCTCAAAGAGAAGAGCCTCAAATGCAAAATTTAAGTAAATTTGTGTTGTCAAGAGGTGAAAACAGAATTTTCTTCAACAGTTACTTTTTCAAAGTAGTGGTTCTCAGACCTTTTCATCTTGTAATATAAAAAGGTTTCTGAAACTTCCTATTTCTTATTCCATTGCTTTTCAAAAAATAAAAAGAAAACAAGATATATTTGGGTAGGTATCTACAACACACACCTTCTTTATACCCTTTCCTCCTGCTTAGCTGAGGAATTCTGTCGTCCCCAAGTCATCGCTAGGCAGAGGTCATAAGGTAGATAAAAATCAGGGAGGAGGAAGTCAGCTTTTATTCCAGCAAAACTTAAAAAGCTTCCCATCACCACCCCTCCAACCTCCACCACCTGCCAGATTTTTAGTCCCACAACTATTTAGTTGAATGATTGTGGAGGACAAGCATGATATTCTGGCATCATCGAGAGAGCATGGCTTTCTGGGAAGGTGTGAAGGGCTCCACCCTACTGAGACAGCCAGGGCACGTGCTAGAGCAGGTAGAAACCTGTCTGTTCTTCTCATCAGGACGCGGACGATGAAGCTGAGTAAGAACATCACCGAGCCGGCGCCGTGGCTCAACAGGCTAATCCTCCGCCTTGCGGCGCCGGCACACCGGGTTCTAGTCCCGGTTGGGGTGCCGGATTCTGTCCCGGTTGCCCCTCTTCCAGGCCAGCCCTCTGCTGTGGCCCGTGAGTGCAGTGGAGGATGGCTCAAGTGCTTGGGCCCTGCACCCCACGGGGAGACCAGGAAAAGCACCTGGCTCCTGCCATCGGATGAGCGCGGTGCGCCGGCCGCAGTGCGCCGTCCGCGGCGGCCATTGGAGGGTGAACCAACTGCAAAGGAAGACATTTCTCTCTGTCTCTCTCTCTCACTGTCCACTCTGCCTGTCAAAAAAATAATAATAAAATAAAAAAAAAGAACATCACCGATACCACTGCAGGGGCCTTAGCATTGGACGACTCCTTTCAAGCAGTGCTTCTAAGATGGATCTGACTCAGCTCCAAAACAAGGACTTAATAAAGATACTGGGGGGGGGGGGGCAGCTAATCTCTCTCCTATTAGAAGGGCAAGAAAACTAACAGGGCACAAAAACACCCAGGAAGGCTTTCACAGTCACCTTACTCCAAATGTTGCCAGCAGTTGTTCTGATCAGACAGCAAGAAAGAAAAAACCGGATAGTTCTTCTTGAAGAAAAATTTCCGGGGGGCGGAGCCAAGATGGCGGAATAGTGAGGACGCGCACTAGCAGTCCGCAAAAAGATAGTTTAATAAAAACAGAGTTACTGTAGCCTCAGGAAAAATCTCACGGAAAAAAATGCAGTGGAAATTCTTCCGGACCCAGTGAATGAGACGCAGAGGACCTAGGGGAAACTGGACTGAACGCAGTGGGACGCGCGCGCCCGCCGGCTGAACCGGAAGCCGGGCGGAACACAGTCGCCATTGGAACTGAGCGCTTGAACGGGGGCCGATACACGGATCCCGAGACACTGGCGGGGGGAAGCAGACGCCACGGGGGAAACAGCACAATTGAGGCGAGCCCACACGGACTCTAGCCTCTTTCGTTGCCCACCCTGCTCACTCGAGCTAGACTGAACACAGTGGGACGGCGTGCGCCCGCCGGCTGAACCGGAAGCCGGGCGGAACACAGTCGCCATTTGAACTGAGCGCTTGAACGGGGGCCGATACAGGGATCCCGAGACACTGGCGGGGGGAAGCAGACCCCCCACGGGGGAAACAGCACAATTGAGGCGAGCCTGCACAGACACTAGTCTCTCTCGTCACCCACCCTGCTAATTCGAGCTAGATTAAACGCAGTGGGACAAGGCGCGCCCGCCCGCCCGCCCGCCCGCCCATCACTGAGGCAGACGGAACCAAAAACCCGAGGCTGTAGAAACCTGAAGGGGATCCAAAAACTGGGAACACACCGCGCACACAAACTCCGTTACCTTGACAACCCAGAGAAAGAGTGTGGGGAAAAAAAAAATGCCAAACAAAAACAGATTCCGAGGGAGCAAGATCAAGGAAGACGCTATGATGACCCCAAACGGAAAAGACACCCCAAGTCAGGATTGTGAAGATAATGAGATAGAAGAAATGCAAGAAGCAGATCTCAAAGAATTGATAAGAACATTAAGAAGTTCTCAAAAACAAATTCTTGAACTACAGAAATCTTTAATGGATAAGATAGAAAATCTCTCTCGCGAGAATGAAGCACTACGGAGAAATCAAAACGAAATGAAACAACTAGTAGAACAAGAAGCTACGAGAGTGACAAAAAATCTTAATGAATTGAAGAACTCAATAGATCAAGTGACAAGCAATCTTGAGGGCCTTAAAACCAGAATGGGTGAAGCAGAGGAGAGAATATCGGACCTAGAAGACAGTGAACAGGAGAGGAAACAGTCAAACCAAAGACAAGAAGAGGAAATTAGAAAACTAAAAGATATCGTCGGGAATTTACAGGATACTATTAAAAAACCCAACATTCGGGTTCTAGGTGTTCCTGAAGGTATGGAGAGGGAGAAAGGATTAGAAGGCCTTTTTAGGGAGATACTAGCAGAAAATTTTCCAGGCTTGGAGAAAGACAGAGAAATCCTAATCCAGGAAGCTCATAGAACCCCTAATAAACATGACCAAAAGAGATCCTCTGCACGACATATTGTAATTAAACTCACCACAGTGAAGCAAAAAGAAAAGATCCTAAAATGTGCAAGAGAGAAACGTCAGATTACTCTCAGAGGATCTCCAATTAGACTCACAGCTGACTTCTCAACAGAAACCCTACAAGCTAGAAGGGAATGGCGAGACATAGCCCAGGTACTTAGAGAGAAAAACTGCCAGCCCAGAATATTATACCCTGCAAAGCTCTCGTTTGTGAATGAAGGTGAAATAAAGACCTTTCATAACAAACAAAAATTGAAAGAATTTGTTGCCACTCGTCCAGCCCTGCAAAAGATACTTAAAGACGTGTTACACACAGAAACACAGAAACACGACCATCAACATGAAAGAAGGTAAACGAAGGGAACCTCACGGCAAAAGATCACAGGGAATTCAAAGCATACATTAGAAAATATCTGGCAAATGGCAGGGCAAACTTACCACTTATCAATAGTCACATTGAACGTTAAAGGTCTAAACTGTCCTGTTAAAAGACAGAGATTGGCTGATTGGGTTAAGGAACAAAAACCATCTATTTGCTGCCTACAAGAAACACATCTTTCCAACGAAGATCCATACAGACTGAAAATAAAAGGATGGAACAAGATATACCACGCCAACAGAAATGAAAAAAGAGCGGGTGTAACCATCTTAATATCGGACTACATAAACTTTAACACAAAAACTGTTAAGAGAGACAAAGAGGGGCACTATATAATGATTAAGGGATCAATACTACAGGAAGATATAACAATTCTCAATGTATATGCACCTAATTACAGGCCACAGGTTTATTTAAAAAATTTGTTAAGAAACTTAAAGGGAGACTTAGACCCCAACACAATAGTACTGGGGGACTTCAATACTTCACTCACAGATATTGACAGATCGACAGGACAGAAGATCAACAAGGAGACAGTAGATTTAAACAACACTATAGCCCAAATGGATCTAACAGATATCTACAGAACTTTTCATCCTACAAGTAATGCATTCACATTCTTCTCAGCAGTACATGGAACCTACTCTAGGATTGATCACATATTAGGCCATAAAGCAAGTCTCAGCAAATTCAAAAGAATTAGAATCATACCATGCAACTTCTCAGACCATGAGGGAGTGAAGTTGGAAATTAGCAACTCAGGAATCTCTAGAGCATATGCAAACACATGGAGATTGAACAACATGCTCCTGAATGAACAATGGGTCACTGAAGAAATCAAAAGAGAAATCAAAAATTTTCTGGAAGTAAATGAGGATAACAGCACAACATACCAAAACTTATGGGATACAGCAAAAGCAGTGTTAAGAGGAAAGTTTATATCAATAGGTGCCTACATCAAGAAACTGGAAAGGCACCAAATAAATGAGCTTTCAATGCATCTCAAGGATCTAGAAAATTTGCAGCAAACTAGACCCAAATCTAGTAGAAAAAGAGAAATAATCAAAATCAGAGAAGAAATCAACAGGATTGAATCCAAAAAAACATTACAAAAAATCAGCCAAACGAGAAGCTGGTTTTTTGAAAAAATAAACAAGATTGACACCCCATTGGCCCAACTAACTAAAAAAAGAAGAGAAAAGACCCAAATCAGTAAAATCAGAGATGAAAAAGGAAATATAACAACAGACACCACAGAAATCAAAAGAATCATCAGAAATTACTACAAGGACTTGTATGCCAGCAAACAGGGAAACCTATCAGAAATGGATAGATTCCTGGACACATGCAACCTACCTAAATTGAACCAGGAAGACATAGAAAACCTAAACAGACCCATAAGTGAGTCAGAAATTGAATCAGTAATAAAGGCCCTCCCAACAAAGAAAAGCCCAGGACCAGATGGATTCACTGCTGAATTCTACCAGACATTTAAAGAAGAACTAACCCCAATTCTTCTCAAACTATTCAGAACAATCGAAAAAGAGGGAATTCTCCCAAATTCCTTCTATGAAGCCAGCATCACCTTAATTCCTAAGCCAGAAAAAGATGCAGCATTGAAAGAGAATTACAGACCAATATCCCTCATGAACATAGATGCAAAAATCCTCAACAAAATTCTGGCCAATAGACTGCAACAACACATCAGAAAGATCATCCACCCAGACCAAGTGGGATTCATCCCTGGTATGCAGGGATGGTTCAATACTCGCAAAACAATCAACGTGATACACCACATTAACAGACTGCAGAAGAAAAACCATATGATTATCTCACTAGACGCAGAGAAAGCATTCGATAAAATTCAACACCCTTTCATGATGAAAACCCTAAGCAAACTGGGTATAGAAGGCACATTCCTCAATACAATCAAAGCAATTTATGAAAAACCCACGGCCAATATCCTATTGAATGGGGAAAAGTTGGAAGCATTTCCACTGAGATCTGGTACCAGACAGGGATGCCCACTCTCACCACTGCTATTCAATATAGTGCTGGAAGTCTTAGCCAGAGCTATTAGGCAAGAAAAAGAAATTAAAGGGATACAAGTTGGGAAGGAAGAACTCAAACTATCCCTCTTTGCAGACGACATGATTCTTTATTTAGGGGACCCAAAGAACTCTACTAAGAGACTATTGGAACTCATAGAAGAGTTTGGCAAAGTAGCAGGATATAAAATCAATGCACAAAAATCAACAGCCTTTGTATACACAGACAATGCCACGGCTGAGGAAGAACTGCTAAGATCAATCCCATTCACAATAGCTACAAAAACAATCAAATACCTTGGAATAAATTTAACTAAGGACATTAAAGATCTCTACAATGAAAATTACAAAACCTTAAAGAAAGAAATAGAAGAGGATACCAAAAAATGGAGAAATCTCCCATGCTCATGGATTGGAAGAATCAATATCATCAAAATGTCCATTCTCCCAAAAGCAATTTACAGATTCAACGCAATACCAATCAAGATACCGAGGACATTCTTCTCAGATCTGGAAAAAATGATGCTGAAATTCATATGGAGACACAGGAGACCTCGAATAGCTAAAGCAATCTTGTACAACAAAAACAAAGCCGGAGGCATCACAATACCAGATTTCAGGACATACTACAGGGCAGTTGTTATCAAAACAGCATGGTACTGGTACAGAAACAGATGGATAGACCAATGGAACAGAATAGAAACTCCAGAAATCAATCCAAACACCTACAGCCAACTTATATTTGATCAACGATCCAAAACCAGTCCCTGGAGTAAGGTCAGTCTGTTTAATAAATGGTGCTGGGAAAACTGGATTTCCACGTGCAGAACCATGAAGCAAGACCCCTACCTTTCACCTTACACAAAAATTCATTCAACATGGATTAAAAATTTAAACCTACGACCCGACACCATCAAATTACTGGAGAGCATAGGAGAAACCCTGCAAGACATAGGTACTGGCAAAGACTTCTTGGAAAAGACCCCAGAAGCACAGGCACTGAAAACCAAAATTAACTACTGGGATTGCATCAAATTGAAAAGTTTCTGTACTGCAAAAGAAACAGTCAGGAAAGTGAATAGGAAACCCGACAGAATGGGAAAATATATTTGCAAACTATGCAACAGATAAAGGGTTGATAACCAGAATCTACAAAGAAATTAAGAAACTCCACAACATCAAAACAAACAACCCACTTAAGAGATGGGCCAAGGACCTCAACAGACATTTTTCCAAAGAGGAAATCCAAATGGCCAACAGACACATGAAAAAATGTTCAAGATCCCTAGCAATCAGGGAAATGCAAATCAAAACCACAATGAGGTTTCACCTCACCCCGGTGAGAATGGCTCACATTCAGAAATCCACCAACAATAGATGCTGGAGAGGATGTGGG